>CM053791.1:383559621-384763371 GCA_028749045.1 Cupressus sempervirens
TAGATCAACATTCAACTAGATATAGTTTTCGTTAAAGTTATAGCACTTTAATTTGATAAAGTAGTAAAGATAAAAATTTAATGGTTATATTTGCCAATGAAATAAGATTAAAATAATTTTAATGATTTCAAAATTAAAAATCTCATATATAAACATTAGCAAAATTAGAACTTAAAATAAAAATACTTGGTTGAAATAAAGAAAAATGTTGAAGTGATTACAATGGTATAAGAGTCTTTCATGAAATGAAAATTCTAACTAATCAGATCTAGGAATTAAGGTTTATTTAAACTTGCCAATTCACCTTGCCTTTGTTCGGCTTCCCTCTCCTTGGGAACATTCCTAATTCACCCTTCATCCAACCAACTCTTGATTTCTGTATTCAAGGATTCCCCCGATCCTTATAATGCCTAAATGACCTTCAAACAACATAACTAAGGAGTTCCAACCCCTACCAAGCATCAGTTCTATCTCAATCTTCAAAATTGCCTTCAATAGGCCTGCCCAATTAGCCCTGTCCTGCAAGTAATCTATACTTTACTCTCAAACTTCCCAAACAACCTAGTAATCTCTTCACCTTTTCAAATACCCTTTACTAATTTCTTGAAACCCTATGAATCTCAATCCTTGAACCCTTAATTGGTGTACGTTTCTATGGCTGACCCTACGTGCTTCTAGGCCTAATTACAACCCAGCACACCATTCTTCTCCAATTCAAGCTTTTAACTAGGGCTTTCTCACAAATAACCCTACACTCACTTTTGGGATGCAAACTTTGATCCTAAATCTTGTACTTAACATATCTTGACATGTTCAAAAGGAAAAGCATATACTTATTTAGCCCAAACACTCACTACTATACCCATGGCCCATGTTCCATGCACCCTTCAACCTGTCAACTTGCAAATTTAGTAAGCCACCTTGCTTATTCTTCAAAATCCTACATTATTAGAACCAATTACATATTGTACAGGGGTTGGATCCATCCCATAACCACAGTAACCATAGAAAGTGGATGGATCCACCCAATTACATGTTTTTCTCAATACAAAACAGTGCATTGTTTCAAGACAGTCACCTTAAAGAAAGAAAAAGTTGTTAAGAAATGATTGAAAAGGGTTCTAATAAAATTCTTAGATGTTCCTAAATACTTCCAAAACATTAGAATATAAGAAACATAAGAAAGAACCTTATTTGATACCAAACTAAACCTTAAAAAACCAAAAAAACTGTCACTGTGACAGTGAATAGCAGAATTCCTTTATTTATTTCTTTTCTTGATACATTCGCTACTCTATCGACTACTAATCTTGTGTCTTATAAAGACCTTACTTTTCTAGACTTTTTCCCATCTAACTGACTCGTAAAACTGAACCAAAGACCCCTTGGTCGCCAACTGTCCCTCATAACTGTCACATGACAATAACAAACACTTTTTTAATAGCACTCATTATTTGTTTTGTTATCCTTCATGACAAGGACTTATAAAACCTTGTTTTTCATTCCTAGGGTTAAAAAAGACTTTTAAAAAAACCTTCACACCCCTATAATCTCAACTAACCCATTCAAGCCTTATTTGGCTTATGTTGCCAACATTGGCAATTTACAAGATCTTGCACTTTTAGTGCATTTTACACCAGTTAGAGCCTTATTACATTATGCAAACAATATTATTCATTGCCATCAACCTATAACTCTTCCTAGGACACTCTAGGACTTTAAATAACTTCATAATGACCCCTTACATCACATTGCTTATTTTGGGCAATACATTACAATTTGACAACTTTATGAAATTCCTTACATTTTGATGGCTTCAATAGCCATAATCCATCATCAAATCACTTGACATGTCTTCATTAGGAATTGATTTCCCTTGGTACCTTCGTGGTCTCCTTCATGACTCTTGGTGTACCCTATAGGTTCATTTGTCCCTTGGGTGCCCCTGCACCATTGTACCACTTCACTAGATGTGCTTCCTACATCAGTCTTGTTTTTATCTTCAACAATTACATCTCAAGCAGTAGTTGTTAATGTCTATTGTGAATCATTATCTAGTTGAGCATCAGTGATGTTAACTCGTCAAGCCTACTGAGAACTTTTTTCTGGCATTGGTACATCAAAAATATTAACTACAGATGCCTGCTAAGAATTTTGATCCAAGTTTGTGGACATTTGATTTAAATTTTCTATCATTTCTTCAGAGGGCAAGACAAATTCCAGCTGTCCCTATCTAACTATTTCATTTCTTCAATATTCCCTATGGATGACCATTTCATTTCTTCAATATGCCCTATGGATGTCCCTATATAACTATATATCTTTTAATTGCATATAATAACTAATTTATGTGCTTTTTCATGACTATGTTTGACTCATATAATTGTGATCTCTCTAACACTATGATGTCATTTAATATGTCTTACTAAAGCTTGTAAATTTTTTTCCTTTTTCCATGTCATGTAATATGTCTTTCCTTATAGCTTATATGTTTTAAAAATTTTGTTAGGCCTTGTAGCTTGTATAATTTGATTGCTGGAGAGCTTTTACAACTAAGCAAGAAGATCGTTGCATGAGTTATAGCTGTGCACTCGGGTATGAAAATTGTATATTTTTTAATCTAATGTATATTTTAACTAGACTTTTAGCTTACATTTTTTGAAATTTCTTTTAGTGGCTTAATGTTTTAAGGTCTCTTGAAATAAGACCTTCAGGCGGTTGGTCAAAGTTTTGCAAATAATCTTATCCACAAATTTTCCTAGAGCAATTGACTGAATGTTATAAAAGGTGATTGGGTTAAATGTCTTAGGAATAAAGTCAAAGAAAGTATTTTTAAAATATTAAAGTATTTAGCTAGGTCTAAGAAGATTTGTGTACTTTCGATAGTTTTTCTTAGTTTGTGAAAGTTGTAGACCAAAGTTTTCATAGCACAATTTTTGCTTCCTGTAAAGAATGATCATGTTAGATAATATAAGTGAAGAAAAAAATAGGGAGACAATCGCTAGATTGTGGTCTAACTTGAAAAGAAAAGGTGATGGAAAATATTATTGTCCTTGCAAAATTTGTAAGGGCTTAAACCGTAGAAGACTGTTAATCAAAATAGTTAGGAGACATTGTAGGGAGAATGGTCACATTGAAGGGGGGCATGACTATCATCCACTAGTAAGTTGTTCATTATATCATTTTAACAATTTATATACATATGAAATCACTTGATGATGAGTTTATGATCATGGTTTATTTATGTTAATCAATTTTATATAGGTTGGTCTCCCCAGGGAAGTACATGATATGAACCACAACAATCCGAAGAATATGGTTTTCAAAGTGGAGGAACATGGAGGTGAAAATATCCAACGTGAAGATAATGATCCCATGGAAGATGACGATCATGCACCAGAAAAGACAATTGAAGATGATGGTATAAATACATTGATCCATGACACATTTAGTCCAAGCATATCTAATCATGATGATGATGATAGCCTCAATGTACCTCTACTTGAGAAGGCATACGAGCCCCTATACAAAGACTCCCAAACAACTCTTCTCTCTGTTGTATTGTTGTTGTTGAACTTGAAGGTTATGAATGGTTTATCCAACATAATAATGTCACGTATGTTAAGGTATGTCATATATGTCTTTATAGTTAACAAAGGGTGAATAATGTACCACTAATATTGTTTATATTAACAACTTATATTTTTTTACTGTAGATTGATAGGCAAGTTTCTGTTACCACCATCAAATATTCTACCTCGCTCATATTGAGAATTATCTGCTATTATGAAAGATATTGGAATGGAGTATGAAGAAATGCATTCTTGTCCCAATGATCATATTATATATTATAAAGAACATGAATTTGCAACACAATGCCCTGTATGTCATATGAGTAGATATCAAATAGATCAACTAACAAAAAAGGTGCCTCAAAATGTTCTTTATTACATCCCCATTATTCCACAGATGCGACAATTATTCAGGTGTAGTAGCTTGGCTCAATTTATGGATTATCATGCACGCAATAGAAGTCGAGATGACATTATTTGAATCCCTATGGATGGTTCGACATCTATGCATATAGAGGAAAAGTGGCAACACTTCAAAGAAGAACCTCATAATCTCAGGCTTTCATTGGCAGCAGACGATGTCAATCCATTTGGAGAGATGAGATCTGTTTACTCAGTGTGGCCTATTTTTGTTATCAACAATAACATTCCTTTGTGGATGTCAATAAAGAGGGAGCACATTATGTTGGCAATGATTGTTCCAGGTATCTTATCATTTGATAGTTATTAATTTACATGTACTTACAAATCTTGCAGTAAAATGGTCACAATAATTATGTAATATTACTGTTCATTCAAGTAGGTAAATATCAAGTTAAAGATATGAATGTATATATTGAGCCTCTTATCGATGAGTTGGTGGAGTTATGGAATGATGTCACTATGTATGATATGTCTAGACCAATAAGACAAAGACAATTTCAATTCCATGCAATACTTGCATGGACAATACATGATGCCCCAGGGCTAACACATTTTTGTGGTATGTTATAGTGAATTCAAGTTGCACACGATAATTCTAATTATAAAAATCAACATATTTAATAAGCCAATTATATCATTATCTTGTCGGTCTTCAAACAAAGGGAAAATTTGCATGTCCAATTTGTGGTCCAAAGATGAAATCTAATCATTCAAATAGTTTAGGAAAGCAGGTGTTTAATGAGTGTAGACACTTCCTCCACAGGAATCATAACTATCAAAGTACGAAAAAACATCTTTTCAATGGGAAAGAAGAGACTACATCAAAGCCACGAAGAATGACACCTCGCCTATGGAAGTTGGAATATAATAGAATTAATCGTCGAGGTAATGTCATTCCACCTAATGGTTTATGTTTGTAATTTATATATTTCTATTGTGATTTTTGTTTACTAATTGTGTAATTGATGATCGTGAAGGTCATCAAGGCAGTACTGACAACCTTCCAAAGGGACTAAAAAGCTATCCCTGACAATTTAGTAGGTTGCCCTACTACGAGCACTTGAAAATTGTGCATTTGTTTGATACTATGTGTATTGGAAAGAATATAATAGAGGCATTGTGGAAAATATTGGATGGAAGGCGTGACAAAGAAAATATTGCATTAAAGAATTTCATTCACTCAAATAGCAACAGAGATCAGATTAATATAAGTGCCCTTCCTTGGTTATTAATGGAGCAGCAAAGTGATGCCATAAAATAAGTCATACGAAAAATTTAATTTCCCACGGGATTTTTTGGGAACATAAACAATCTCATATCAAGAAAAAGTGAATTTGGGCTAGGGCTCAAAACGCATGATTGGCATACTTTCATCAAGGTAAGTTATGTTCTTTTGTATTTACAATATATTCATAAACTATGTGTACTATTCATTATGTTATGTTAGAAAATAATGAAATGATTGGTTTATAATTACTGCAGTACGTGCTTCCTCTATCTCTCCCAGAGCACTTCAACAATAACATCAAACAAGTGATATACGATCTTGGAAAATAAATGAGGTAAGTAGTAATATCTATTCAATTTGTTATATATATTTATTATATTTGTGATTATTTTTTCTTGCTATGTAATCTATTGTATATTATTTTGTAAAGTCTCGTATCTATATATTTTTTGTGACTTGAATCTCTTAATGTAGGTGGTTTTCATCTAAAGAAATCCATAACAAAGATATAAACTATTGGAAGAGAAGAATTCCTCATTTACTGTGTGAAATGCAAAAGTGTCTACCTCCAACTTTTTCAATGCACAAGAACACTACCTCATACACCTTGTTGAGGAGATTGAATTGTGTGGACCTGTACACACTAGGTCAATGTGGATAGTTGAGAGGCACTTGAAATCTTTGAAGGCTTTGGTTCAAAAAAGAGCACATCTTGAGGGTTCTATGGTAGAGGGATATATGGTATATCAGACTATGGTCTACATTACTGAATATCTTCCTAAGTTTGCATCAAATATCCATGTAGATCGCATTTGAGATC
Organism: Cupressus sempervirens; assembly: GCA_028749045.1. Taxonomy (NCBI): domain Eukaryota; kingdom Viridiplantae; phylum Streptophyta; class Pinopsida; order Cupressales; family Cupressaceae; genus Cupressus; species Cupressus sempervirens. Next base: position 383,565,665 of record CM053791.1, read on the forward strand.
TCAAGCCTTTTAAAAAATTAGAAGGGGAGTACTTGATGGGGAAAGGTACATTGAGGAAAGTGAGAGGTAATAAATTATAATATGTTATTGTAATAAATTATTTATTAATCTTCAAAATAAATTGGTTGTAAGTTGCCTATTTTTTTTTTGTATAGGTGCTCGAGAGTGGGATGCACTACATTTGTCTATTGCAAACAATCTTGATTGGATGATGGTATGGATTGAATGATGTCAATGTTTTGGTCACACATTAACATGGGAAGGTGTATCTTCATTGGTTAAAGAAGCTCATTGTAATGGAGATTCCAATGTTACACAAAGGGAAATAGATTTAGCATGTGGTTTAAGAGATTTCCAGGTATGTACAAATTTATTAATCACCCGTATATTTATCAACTCATGATACAATAACTTTGACATGTTTAACATATTATTGTAGGTTAAACACCACAAGAATATGTTCTGCAATGGTCAAAAATTTTGCATCAAAATGTTGGATGACATGAAGAAAACTTGTGATTCAAGAATAACTGCAGTCTTTCAAGTGACTAATATTTCATCTAGAAACAACTTACATCCTCAAGAGTCTAAAAATTGATATTATGGCATTTTGGATAATATACTTGAGTGTGACTTTAGTTCCTTCAAATTAGTACTCTTCGTTGTCAAATGGTACAGGCTATGATTTAATCCAAATGATCCTAATAGAACTATTATTGAACATGATAATGGATTTACAATGGTTAATACAAGGTCATTTGAGCCAGTTGGGGATGAACCCTATATTCTTTCAAGCCAATTTGAGCATGTATTTTACTCAAAGGTTCCACATTAACTGGTTTGGTCATTTTTTGTTAGACATGAACCAAGAGGAAGGCCAATAAAGTATAATGCGATGGAAGAAGAAGATACCAAAGAAGTAGAAGATTATGTAGATGGTCAATTGTATCTATGAGTTCATGGTTAGATACAAAGCTTACCTCCAAGTTCCAAATCTTCCCACCCATACTCTCTATATTTTATATCGAATGGGCCCTTTGTTAGTTCACTAAGCATAGCTACTGCTTGTGCCAAGAGAGTTTGAGATATTGCAATATGGAACTATTTCCCATAATCTTTGCTAAGTTAAAACACTATAAACTCTAGTTAGGTTCATGGAGAACATTATAATGTCATTGCACACCTATTTTTAGTTCCTGCCATAGGCAAGATATTATAGCATCGAGTGCATGCTTATTCTAAATTTTTTTCAACCAATAAAATGTTAGAATTATTACATATTCCTATTCAAGTATAAAGTTTCATTATATAAATGTTTGTACGAATAGTGAACAGTCAGTGTTCAATTTTTTTTAAACTTTTAACTGATCAAACAATAATGTTTTTCTATTGAATTGTATTGTACAAATGTATAGCATAGTGCTTTCATAGAGATAGGTATTAATATTGTAAAAAAGGCAGTCAAACAAGACCTATTGATCTATACTGAAAACCCATATTTGCTACGCTAAGCATGATCAGTATTAAGCATTTAATGTAGTTTTCAGAAAAAAAATAGTCTGCATTGAATGTATGTCAGCCATTAGATGCTCCACTACCATAATACTACCTTCTTTCTCCTTCCCTACTTCTTCACTATGTCTGATGCAATTTTTGAGAGCATTCCTGTGAAAATACCATTAGGAGCAGAGCCTTGGGTTAGCAATCTTTCCTAGTCCTGGTGCAAGACTCTCCTAATAGATTCCAGTGATTCATCTCCACAAGAGGCAAATAAGGACACATAAGACAAAATGCTCTATTTTAGTAGCCTAGAATCATCCTCCATTAGAGCAAGGGCTAGGTGAAATGGCGTGACTTGTCATTCCCATGTTTTTGAGCTAGCTCTACACTAGCTGCTACAACTCCCTCAGTCTTTCTTGAGCATGCGATATGGGGATCTTTATTCTATGGATTTGTTGCACAACACCAACCTATTAAATGCACTTTCTAGATTTTTAGTTGTTGTCTCAGTTGTGCCACACTCTTTGTGTTACTTGTCAGGTAACCTTCTTTTTGGTTTTAAGTCATACTATGCTTTTTACTCATTTTGTGTCTCTCAAATTTTCTTCATTTGATTATAAATCCAATCTATATAATACTTGCTCTTTTGGATGTGTTTGGATCATTCATGATGTCAGTCACTCAATGTTGGCCTCTTAACCCAAAACCCTTCATGGTTTTTGGTAGGGCATTTGATGTACAATTCCAATAGAATAAGATGGTTTGTTACAAATTAGTTATCTGTCAATTATGTTTCTACCCGCTTCTTGGAAAAAGGGTTATAAACTATGGTGTATGGAAGGATTTTTGATTAACTTTGATGCTAGGGATTATGAATTGGAATACTTTTTGAATCTTTCATGTTCTAAAAGTGAATCAATCGAACACTAAGGGTGGTCTTTGTATAGTTGCCTTTAGATAAAGGAAGTGGCAAAGGAAAAGCACTCTATATTGATGCTAAAGGAACCTTCAGAGCACAGAGGCTTCTACAAATTGTGAAAAGATTGAATATTTTTTGGTTTCACTTGTACACTTTTCTTTGCAAAATTCTAGCTTCTAAGTTCTAATGCACATTTGAAACTCTTATAGATTTGGGCTCAATGGAGCAAATGTGCTGGAGAATGTTGCCTGTGCTAGAGAATGAATCTAGGTTGTTATTGGAAGTAGCTTCAATGATGGTAGAGACAAGGTATGGAGTATTATTGTGCTACTCTGTATGAACAAATTTTCCTCTTTACAAAAACTAGCCTTTGGTACTCTTCCTTCTATATTGGATTAGCTGTTCACCCCCAAATGTGGTATCAATAGTACAAATTGATCTTTCTGAATTGGGTGTTTTTGAATGTAGTGGAATCTTTATTGTAGAAAATTTCAATTTCTCATCTATAATAGTGCACTGATTAGAAATATCTGATATGTTCTCAGTCTTTATCCTTGCTCTTTAAATTGGTTTAGATGCATTGTTTCCAATTGTTTATATTTTGATCATTTTCTATTTTTATGGGTTAAGGGCTATGTACTTAACCTTTTGGATTTTGGATTAGCTCCACCTGTTTGCCTGAATTAATAACACAGCCATCTCATATATATTTTAATGATAGGCATTAGGTTTTTATTATTTGTATATTAATCTTTATAAATGAGAACTGGATTAAAATAGTTAATCTATAACTGCCTATTATTCTCATGCCTTTATCTTTCTATTAAAATTAACCTTATCCTTCACACTTAAGCATAAGATAATATAATTGCATTTACAATACAATTTGGGTGGTTGTATGAGATGAAATGGATTATCACGTGGAAAAGGACTCTGAGTCAGTTTTCAACCACTCTAATGAAATTTAGGCTTTAATGAATAAGCAGGAAGCTTTATACTATTTCAATAATATACTGAATTCTGCTATGGAACTATAGCCTCAAACTAGTTACTAAACTAGATTCTCCCAATGAAAAAGATCTACAATATAACAAAAAATAATAATGGAAAAGGAACTTTAGATACTTTTAATTGGCAGAAGATTAGTGGACTTTGTTTTACCAAAAGAAGGCATGGCAACTTAGGTTTTTATAATATGATCAAGTTGCTAAAGCGGCCCATACACTTGCTTGAAATATAACTTTTTTATCCCTTTTGATTAGTAATAAATAGAATACATTACCTTGTCTTTATTAATTTCTTACAATTCTTTCATAGAAATCTTTGAAGATCGCTATGTGACATATCAATATATAACTCAAGATTCTATCATATGGAGTTGGGAAAAATATTGTAGATGCTTGGGATTCTAATTTAAGTGTTTTGAGAAGTGATGATAATAATAATTTCTTAATTATTAAACTTCTTAAGTTTTAGATTATAACCTAAATTTTTTAGGTAAGATGTTCACAACTTACCACTACAGTCAACAAATTTCAGACTAGATGTATCCTAGAGTGTTTTATCATTAAAATAGTCTTAAATATAATTCTTTTCTTTTCTTTTAGTCTTATTTGTGCCCTTGGCTAAATTTAATAGATGTATGTCTATTCATTACATGGGGTGCTAAAATGTAATCTAGAAATTGATATCACACTACAATTATTCCATGTCAAACTACTATATTTTATTACTGAAATGCCAAACTACTAGAGCTTATTACTGAAATGAAATTCAAATAAAACATGATGTTGTATGTTCTAGTATATCAAAATTACATGCAGCCATAAATAGCCATGCAACCATAGGCATTCATGCCATATTGCATAGCATTGAAATTCTTCTATTTATAAAGGTGAATAGCAAGATGATTTTCTATACTACCATAAATAGGGCATACATTCCAAGGAATAAGGCACTATACCACTACTACCAAGTCTGACATCTTTATATCTTTTTAAAATCAAAATCATTGACGCTGCTCCTCTCACCATATATAGACATTTATATATGTATACATATATATTTATATACATATACATATGTATATGTATATGTATATATATATATACATATACATATGTATATGTATATATATATATACATATACATATACATATGTATATATATATATGTATATATCTAGATATATATATGTATATATATATATATATGTATATATATATATATACATATATATATATATATGTATATATATATATATATGTATATATATATATATATATACATATATATATATATATATATATATATATATATATATATATATATATATATATATATATATATATATATATATATATATATATATATATATGTTGTTGATCCAGAGATATTTTACTAGTATTAATATGCAGAGATATTTTTGATCCAATTACATATATCAATGTATTCAATATAATGCCACATCATTGCAATCTTTCTTCATAATATTTGTTTTCATTGAACCTTCCCAATTTTATTCTCTTTTGCTTCCATACATATACATATACATATACATATACATATGTATATGTATATATATATATGTATATATATCTAGATATATATATATATATATATATATATATATATATATATATATATATATATATATATATATATATATATATATATATATATATGCTGTTGATCCAGAGATATATTACTATTATTAATATGCAGAGATATTTTTGATCCAATTACATATATCAATGTATTCAATCTAATGCCACATCATTGCAATCTTTCTTCATAATATTTGTTTTCATTGAACCTTTCCAATTTTATTGGCTTTTTCTTCCATGGTTCCACTACTTCTATATTTGTATAATCGATTTCACTACATGATATTGTAGTGCACAAAATATATATTGCACATTCCTAGTCCACCATAGCCAAAAAAGTGTGCATGTTTAAGAGATTGTTTCTATCATAGTCTATCTTTATAAGAAAACTTCTGAAAAGAGAAATGTAAGGAATCAATTTTAGCAAAATTGTTAGTACTCAATGATTTAAGCAACATAAGTATGACATATTAAGGCCTGAGAAGGAGTGAGGCAAAGGGAGGAGACAAGGGAGGTGAAGCTTCCAGCTACATCATTCTCAACTACCTCCAACATCAAACCAAATCAAGACTCTTAAACCCTACATAACTTTATTTGGTCACATCTTATATTTGAGTAGGATGGTGTCATATTGATGCTCCTTCCATTATTTCATGATATATTATTATCATGCCATCCAATCAACTATAGGACAAAGATGATTCTTGAACAATTGAATTAGCAATATGGTTGATTTGCATTGCATTTGGACACTTGGTTTGAGGTTCATCTTATCGATTCCCATTCATCACAGGATCTTTATCTGATTAGACCTCGATAGAAAACATTGAGATTTCTTGAGCCCCAAGCCCAAATCGTGCAAGCTTCAATCTCCACATATCATAAAACCTATATATAGAGCTGAGCATTCTCACACCATTTGAGAGCTGATGCAGGTGAAGCTTCTAGCTACGAGATGCCCAATTCTATATACAGGCTTTATGATATGTGGAGATTAAAGCCTGCATGATTTGGGCTTGGGGCTTGGGAAATCTCAATATTTTCTATCGATGTCTAATCAGATAAAGATCCTATGATGAATTGGAATCGATGAGATGAACCTCAAACCAAGTGTCCAAATACAATGAAGATTGACCATATTGCTAATTTGATTTTTCAGGAATCATCTTTGTCCTATAGCTAATTGGATGGCCTGATAATAATATATCATGAAATAATGGAAGAAGCACTAATAAGACACCATCCTACTCAAATATAAGATGTGACCAAATAAAGTTACGCAAGGTTTAGGAGGTTTTTTTGTTTTACTTTATATCTATCACAATTGCGATGTTAGCCACAAGCATTGCGACGGGGCTGCTATAGTTGCAACGCCAACTGCCATCGTAATTGCTAGGGTGTCTGTCGCAATCATGACGTCAGCCACAAGCATTGTGATAGGGTTTCTATAGTGGTGATGCCAACTACTATTTCAATTGCCAAGGTGTCCGTTGCAATTGCGATGTCAACCACAAGCATTGCAACAAGGTGTCGTCGCAATTGTGACGTCAGCCACAAGCATTGCGATGGGGTTGCTATGGCGGTGACACCAACTACCGTCGCAATTGCCAGGGTGTTCATTGTAATTGTGATGTCAGCCACAAGAATTGTGACGGGGTTGATGTCGCAATAAAGTGGTTGCATAGAGATGGATGGGCATCATAATTGCGATGATATAGGATAGACATTGTAATTTGCGACTAAAAACCAACAATCTCTATTATTGTCACAGTGGTGACACATTGCTATCATAATTGTGACACATAGCTATCACAAATCAATGCCAAATGTATTAGTGAGAACAAGGAGAGTCTATTCATGCTTTATACATTGAGTACCTTTGTAAAAATCCAAATGATGAAGGAGAGTTTGTTCCTATCACTATTGGGGGATTCTACAGTCTATCTCCATGTAGTATAGATTCTTGAGAGTATGAATTCAATTCTCTCTCAAAAGAAACTACAAACAAAGACATAGATCAAGTTCATGTCTATGAAAACCTCCTTGAAGTAGGTGAATCATCTAGAGTTAGGTCAGATGAGTCCTATCCAACTAGTGTCCTTAGGTCTTCGATTAATGAAATTAGTGCTCAAAGGCATTTGAACACACTTGTGGATGAATTCGTTCTAGTTCTCAAATTGCTTGTCCAAGCATTTAATAATTATACCATTAAAGCAATTGAACCCACCACATCTCTTTCACTCACCTATCCCAAGCTCATAGACTAGAATTCCAATGCATCCAGTGAAATCCTCACATTCTAGAATGACTATGCTCTTGCCTACTACTTAAACATTGTTGAACTAGTAATGTCTTCCACTAGTGAACAAAGTGTTAACATGACTAAAGATAACATCAAATATCTTAGTCATACAATTAAAAAGAAAAGAAATAAAAGGTTTGATGGTAAAAACCACATTGTGGTAGTATAAAAACCTAAAATTAAAAATAGAAGACATATCCAAGCTTGAAAACCTCTTTGAGGTGCTTGCAGATGAAATATTTGATGCACTTCCTCGTCATTTATAGGAAAGATCATCAGTGTTGATAGAACCAATACATCCAATCAAATTGGGAATAGAGGAACAACATCACATGATACATCTTGCACAATTGCTATCTCCAAAAGAAAAAGAGGAATTCATTTCTTTCTTCCAAGAGAAAAAGATAAACTTTGTGTGGATATACTCAAACATGCTAGGATTAGATCTCGATCTCATCATGAATCACTTTTTTATCACACCAACAGTTAAATCAGTCAAACAAAAACTTAAGAAAATGCATCCTCATGTTGCATTTCTTATCAAAGCTAAATTGGAAAAACTTCTGAAGGCTAATTTTGTCTACGCTATTGATTATGTTGAATGATATCAAACATGTTCTAGTCTCCAAGCATGACAAATCTATTAAAGTCTTTAAAGATTTCTAAGATCTAAACTTAGCATGTCTAAAGGATGATTTTCCACTCCCTAACATTGATATGGTAGTGGACATGATGGTAGGATATGAAATGTACTCACACATGGACAATTTTTTTAGTTATAATTAGATCAAAATTACACCAAAAGATCAGGAAAAGACTACTTTCACTTGTGCATGGGGAACTTTCTATTGGAACATGATGCCATTTTGCTTCAAAAATGCTGGTGCTACATATCAAAGGGCAATCACTACAATTTTTCATGATGTGATGCATAAAACAATGGAAGACTATGTTGATGATACTCTAGTTAAGAACACAAAATGCCACTCAACTTCAAGATTTGGGACCTATCCATGATTGCATGGAGAATTTAGTCTGAGACTTAATCCCAAGAAATGTGTGTTTGGTGTAACATCTAGGAAATTACATGGCTACATCATGTCTACAAAAGGAATCAAGGTTGATCCAGAGAAAGTTCAAGCAATCATGGACATGCCTCTACCTCATAATATTAGTCATATGAGGGGCTTACAAGGAATACTTCAATCCATTCACAAATTCATCTCACAACTGGTGGATAGGTCACAACCTTTTACTAAGAATCTACATAAAGGTGTCAAATATAATTGTAACCAAGATTGTGATCAGAGTCTAACATAGATAAAGCAATACCTTGCTAATCCATTGATCTTGATGCCTCCAATTCATAGGAAGCCTCTTAGTTTGTACATCTCAACAATAGAGACATCTCTAGGTACCTTGCTAGCTCAAGATGACAATGTTAACAAGGAAAGAGCCATTTACTATTTGAGTTGCACATTGATCTCGTATGAAAAGAATTACAGTATCATTGAGAAGGCTTTCTTTGTAGTCGTCTTTGCTTCCCAAAAGTTGAGACACCACATGCTTGTTCATACTACATGATTGGTTGCTAAAATTGATCCACTAAAGTACTTACTTAGCAAGACAACTCTGATAGGAAGGTTGGCTAAGTGGGTCATGATACTAAGTGAGTTTGACATTTAGTATGTTGAATAAAAGGCTATCAAGTAACAAGAAATTGCTCATCAGCTACTAGAAGCACCGATGCAGAGTCTTCTCCTACTGAACATTGATTTTCTTGATGAATCAATTATGATACTCACAAACCAAACTTGGGTGATGTTCTTTGATGGTTCCTTGACATAATAGGGATTTGGTGTTGGACTACTATTCATAACACCATAGAAGTATTCACTACCTAAGGCATACAAGATTATGTTTCCTTGTATGAACAATATTGTAGAATATGAAGCTCCCATTAATGGCATGAAGATTGTACTTGAATGGAGAGTAGATTAGTTGAATATCTTTGGTGATTCACAACTACAATGATGTATATCAAATAAAAGATGATAAATTGATTCCTTATAAATGCATGGTGGATGATGTAAAGAAATACTTTGCTCATATCACTTTTCAATAGATTCTTTGAGCAAACAACAAAGTGATTGATTTCATGGCTACTCTTTCTTCCTTATTATAGATGTTAGAGAATGATCTCTGACACAAGTTTCTAGTGAAAATGTTACTCTATCCTGCCTATGATACCCCTAAATCTTAGATGATCTATTCTATTGTAGGACATTATTCATCCTACTACCACCACATATACTCCTATCTACATGACCAAACCATTCTGGATAGCCTAACCTAGAATGAAAATGTCACCTTATTCACAATGCTTCATGGTATATCATTATTGCTATCAACTTATTTAGGAGAGGTCTTAACGAACATTCCTTAGGTGTCTAGAACCTAATGAGTCCAAGTGCGCTTTAATCAATGTCCATGAGGGCATTTGTGGATCTCACTCAAATGGCTTGACACTAGCTCATAAACTTATTAGAACTGGTTACTATTGGCCGAATATGAACCAAGAGGTAATCAAATATGCCAAGTCTTATAAAAAATGTCAGCTCCATGGGAATCTAATTCATGCTCTAGCTAGGGAGCTAATTCCATTATCACACTATGGCCATTCCAACAATGGGCCTTCAATCTTGTGGGTCAGATTCACCCATCTTCTTCAAATGGACATAAGTTCATTATTACAGCTATAGATTACTTCACTTAGTGGGTGGAGGCAATCCCCCTCTCTATAGAATATGGAAAGACTATATCTCTATTCATCATGAATTACATCATATGTAGGTATGGTGTACCTTCCTCCATTACTACTAACAATGGAGGACAATTCAAAAATAAAGATCTTAAGGAGTTATACAAAAAGTTAAAAATCATGCAACATTGGTTTTCTACCTATTACCCTTAGGTTAATGGTCAAGTAAAGGCATCCAACAAGGTGATCCTTAAGATCCTTCATTACACAGTTAGCAAATCAAGAAGGGATTGGCACCTCCAGATTAATCTAACTTTATGGGCTATAGAATAAGTATCAAAACTCCAATAGGTATAATGCCCTTTGCTTTGGTCTATGAAGTGGATGCTATGCTTCCAATTGAGGTTGTGATCCCTATTTTGAGAATCTCCATGAAGGGCCTCATTACTAATGATGACTAGAGAATATCTTGGCTTTAAGAGCTAGTACTATTAGATGAACATTGGCAAGTGGCATGTGATCCTCTTCAAGCTTATCAATAGTGTATGTCTAGAAGTTACAATAAGAAAGTTAAGCCACATGATTTCCAACTAGGTGATCTCGTTCTAAGAGAAAACCTTAAGAATCAGCAACAACAAGTACAAAAAGGGAAGTTCAAACCCAACTCACTTGGTCCCTATATAATTCTTGTAGTGTTTGAATATGGTTCTTACCAGCTTTCTACAGTCGAGGGAGAGGTTCTCAAGGAGCCTATCAACATTCTCCATCTAAAGTGATTTTACAGCTGATATGTTTTCAAAAGTTCTTTGTATATACTTAAATGTCTTGAAAAAATCAAAAAATATATTGCAAAAAGTCCTAAAAAAATCTATTATCTTGGTGAAAACCTAGCAATAGGCAACTCGGTAATACCAAAAAAATTCAAAAAATACAAAAATACAAAAAAAAAAAAAGAGAAAAAGGAGAAAAATACAAAAAAAAATTAAAAAAGAAAAAAAAGTGTCAATGATGAAAACCTGGGAAATAGGAATCATGGTAGCAAAAAAAAAAAATCTCTACCAAGAAGGTGAAAATGTGGTAAACAAGTGCCTCTTGTTTAGAATTCTATATCTTGCAGCACATCTTCTGGCTCATGTACAGTCACTTTCCTACTTTACTTTGTTTCTTTTTCTCATGTATCCATGGATTGAATCCTATCATAACTTGAGGGCAACACCTTATAGTGTCATAAGAGTCTCTTTTACAACAGTCACCAGTTGTTTTAATTGTGTCTGGCTACTATCACTAGTGTCACTTTTTGAAATTCCTCTCATGGAAAATCTCTTGCAATAGTTACTAGTTGTTCTACCTCTACCTACTGTCACTAGTGTCACTTTTTGAGATTCCTCTCATGGAAAATCTCTCATGACAGTCACTAATTGTTCTAATTGCATCTACCTACTATCACTTGTGTAAATTTTTGAGATTCCTCTCATTGACAATCTCTCATGAAAGTCACCAATTATTCTAATTGCATCTTTCTACTATCACTAGTGCAACTTTTTGAGATTCCTCTCATGGAAAATCTCTCCTAACAGTCACTAGTTTTTCTAACTATATTTTCCTACTATCACTAGTGTCACTATTCAAAATTCCTCTCATGGAAGATCTCTCTCATGTTAATCACTAGTTGTTCTAACTACATCTACCTACTGCCACTAGTGTTACTTTTCAAATTCCTCTCATGGAAGATCTCTCTCACATCAGTCACTAGTTGTCCTAACTATGTGTCTCTACTATTTCTCAGTTTCTTACTACAATTCTTCTTACTAAAGATTCCTCTTTCACTTTAGTCACTAGTTGTTCTAAATATGTCTATCTACTATTATCACCCTACTGAAGAGATTTCTTTCATCCATGTTCTAGACATTGACACTTGACATCAATCCTATAACACAAAGCTAAACTCAAAATGATAAAATTGTTTCAATGCATTGAGCTTTCCTTTGTTTGTTTTGCTTTCACTTTATTATGTCTCTTCAAGAAACTCAATGATGTCACTTTCAACTATAGAAGCAAGGACTATAGGCATCATCTTTTCTTTTCTTTCTATTCATAATTTACTTCCTATGATCTGAAACATCCACATAAAAGGGGTGTCCACTATAAAAAGCCTCCATCCTATATTGGATGGTCATGTGTACCTCAACTCCTTTTATATGAATAAGATAGTGAGGTTGTCCTTGCTTGTTGGAGTGAAATCTCTAAGTTATAGTAAATACTAATACTCATCTTGCTAAGTGAACATATGGGTCACTACAAGTATACCTAGCACACTTTTGTCTTAGGTCATGAATGCAAGGGTTTTTTTAGAAAAAAATACTTACTGATTACTTAGCATAAGAAGGATCTCTCATGTGTCTAGTGTGTTTGCATGCAAAAAAACATTCTAGTCATCATAGCATTTATGCTTTGATGCATATGTTAACTTGCTACATTAAAAATGACAAATGTTCTAGTCATTCTAGCTCCTTGTGCCTCGAATGCTTACATTTAATCCTAAAAAAACTAGAATAGGTGTCCTATTAATATTCCTATGATTGTAATGTTAGTGGGGATTGTATGACATCTGGGGTTTCACTACATGCTCAATGATAGTAATTGTTGAAGCTTGGTAACTAGACCTAGGGTTGCATATAGTATCGGCTTGCATTTCATAAGTACATGGTTTGATGAATAATTCACTTACATCCTTTATGATGAGGGATTGTTGGCTTCTTTGACATATCATGTTTCTTCATAGATGGACAAGCATTAAATTTTTTGGTTCATCCTCTCACTCCTCAAGGGATACCTATCACTATCAAAAGAAACATGGAATACTACATGAGATGTTAATGCATTCACATTTTTCATTTCATACATAATAACATAGTCCATCTCATCTACAACAAGCTATAAAGAGAGAAATTAAAAAATGCAAATGGTATTCGAATCAAAATCTCATATATACATACATTTATACATATATACATACATATATATATATACACACACACATATACATATATATATATATGTACATATATATATATATATGCACATGTATATATATGTACATATATATATATATGTATGTATATATATATATGTATGTATATATATATATATATATGTATGTATGTATATATATATATATATGTATATATATATGTGTGTGTGTGTGTATATATATATACACATATATATATACATATATATATACATACATATATATATATATATATATATATATATATGCTACTTGAGTGTTGTTGATAAAAAATGGTACAAAATGGTGTTCGCACACCAAGGGATACATAGCCAGATCAAAATTGGGAAAAAAATGTATTTAACTCTCCCCTTCCCCCTCACCTCCCACTGGTGGCGACAGAGGAGGAGGAGGAGGAGGCATGTTTAGTCTTGTCGGAGGCCATGCTCCCTCTGACACTCATGTATACTAAGAAAATTGAGGCACCTGCTTGGCCTCATCTGATACAATCACTGTGTATGCTACAAAATAATAGGATTTCATGTCCCCTTTTCAAATAATTAAAAATAATAATCTTTGCTAAGGCAGGCAGGCCCAAAAAGGTGAAGTTTCAGAAAAAGGGGATAATCTTTGGAAGTGAATGGACTAATAAATAAAAATTATTATTAAAAATGATTTATTAACCCCTCTTGGACGTGAGTTAGGGTTATGCCCTCTTTTAAGGGGTTTGGAGGCATTTTGGGTTGATTCCAGAACTTGATTTTTGCTCATTTCTTTGTTATTCTTCAGAGGCTACCAAACCTGTGGAGAAGGAGACCCAAGAACAGGAGTTTGAAGGTTTCTAGGGAGACCCAAGAATGGGATTTTTTAGGTTTCTAGGAAGGCTAATGATGGAATTTTGAAGCCATTCCATGTGCATGCTCATGCAGAGTTTGCCTTTGTGCTGAACAGTGCAGATTTGTGGATTTTTGGGTGTATATTTTATAAGAGTTTGGTGTTTCCAGTTGAGTATTTCATATTAGTTTGGGTTGCTGCTGTATATCAGACTTTTAAATATTTAAATAGATCTGAATATATGTGTTTGGATATGATTATACTTTTGTGATAGATTATTAAGTTTTTGTGGTGATTCTGGGCTATTTTGTGCTATTTTCGAGAGCCCGATGAGCATTATTTTTGTCCTCCGTTTGGGAGCTATTGTGTGCATGTTATACAGATCTAGAAATGTCATTTTATAGGATTTTATGCTGCTCAATTTTTTGTAAAAATTTCCACTTTCAAATCTATTAATAACAGGTGAAGCTGTGTAGCTTTTGGCACTATTTCTGGCATACCCGATTTGGGGTTTCTTGAGAAATTTGGTGGATCTTTGTGATATTAGTTGTTTGATCTTGAAAATCTGCTTAGAGGCATGAAATATCATATAAAATCAGTAAAGAGATATTTCAATGGTATCAGAGCCATGATCTTGCCAGCCTGAGGGTTTGTAGAAGTTTGCATGTCAGTTTTGACAACTACCCAGATCTTGCATGTCAATTTTGACAACTACCCAAATCTTGCATGTCAGTTTTGATAACTACCCAAATCTTGCATGTCATAATTTATGGTTGCATGTTGCTTCCAATCAGCTGAATGTCAAAATTTATGGTTGCATTCTACTTCTAATCATTTGCATGTTAGTTCTTGATGAATTTGGTGGTTGCATGTTGCTTCTAATCAGCTGCATGTCAAAATTTATGGTTGCACGCAACTAAGTGAAAGAGAAAAGAGATATTTACAGCAAGAAAAGAATAAAGAAATTTTGATCAAACCTCCAGTTGAAAGTAAAAGTATAAAATCCAAGGAAGGAAAAAGTATGGCTAATCTAGATGAGATGGCAAAGAAATTCTTCCAAGACATCCAAAATACTCAAAAGCAAACAGTGGATAGTTTGGCAGAAACTAGAGAGGCTTTGCGAATATTGATAGAAAAATTGCAAGGAGTTGCATCTATTAATGAGAAAGGGAGCACTTCAAAGGAGTCAAGAAATCTAAAACTCACACCCTCTTAATCAACAAAAACTATTTTTCTGCATGCAGATGAGCCACCAGTGCCAAATCCAGCCCTTAATCCCATGGAAGAGGTTACAGGTAACTTGATTGCTTTAAGAGCTACTTACAATGGTTTAGATGATGACTTTCATAGTTTAGTTCCTTTTAGAGAATATGTGGATATGATGAACACTTTGATGCCCAAGAAAGAGTACAGAAGGGAGCATGACATAAGTGGAAGATAGCTCAAAAATAAAATAAGCAAGTTTATAGCACCTACTTTTGATGGAACAAATAAAATTTTAGCTAGAGCATGGCTACAAAAATTACAGACCTTCTTCACACTTAACCCCATGAAGGAGAGTGATGACTGTTCAAATTCCAAGTCTACACTTGGAAGATGCAGCCTATGATTGGTGGTATCATGGAATGACTACTCAAGGTCATGATCAGGTAACTACATTTGATGATTTTAGTCAAAGAGTGATAGATAGATTTGACCTCAAGGATGATGGTTATGAGGATGTTGTTGTGCATGATGGTGAGATACCTGGTAGAGATGAGCAGACATTGAGCATTCATGACTTTTCTGAGAGAGAGTATCAGGCACAGTTAGATGCTTCATCACATGAGGTTGAGGCTAGTAGTACTTCACATGATTTATCCCGCCAGTTGAAGGTGAGTGAAGATAGTATTGTGACTACATTATCTCATCATGATAGGTATGTGGAGTTAGTTGGTATTGGTCATATTACTCAGGTGAGGAGTTTGCTTGAGTTACTAGCTGATTCTAGTTTACAGATATGGACTCGAGATTGTTATATTGGCATTTGGGATTCAGTTGACTGGAAATCTTTAACACTTTTTGGTAGCAGTGATTGTTTGGGTGTTATCATGGATTTGATTAGCAGATTGCACGGTGTTGTCTTTTCTTGTGATAGCAGCTTGTCCAATGTTGGTATTAGTTTTTATACATCGGTGTTGGGCTTTGTTCATATATCCAATCGACCATTTTTGCTAGAATGTATTGATGATCTTTCATATTTGATAGTGTGTACAGATGAGTCCCAGGGTCATATTGGCATTGATGACATCCAGGAGGATGTAGTGGGCAGTTTTGAAGACTTAGTTTCCTTGGTGGTTTCTTTTGGTACAGAGGAGTTGGATAGCAGTGCTATAGTTTTTGATACTCTGTTTGTTGATATGAGCTTTAGAGTTGATTCACAGGATATGGATGGTAATAATCTAGAGACTAGTAACTTTGAGGATACTCCTTTAGATAGTGCATCAGAGGAGGTTTGTAGGAGACAGTCAAGCCAGTGCCATCATGTGTCTAATCAGTTGAGAGTTAGTGAGCAAGACATTGCTATCACTTGCCAGCATTTTGATGCTGCTTGTCAGTTGTTAGCCATTTATGGATGGGGTTCTCCTACTAGTGATGAGCAGGGAGGCAGTTATCTTTCCTTGACAGAGTTCCACTCTTTATGGGAGGCTATCTAGATTCTAAGACAAGATTATATGTAGTTGGTAGCCGATAGAGATTATCTTATGAAGTGGGGCAGTATAGCATATAATGCATTGTTGGCCTAGGAAGATTAGGTGAGTGAGCTTACTCAGCAGCTTGAGGTGACTTCTGAGATTCTTAAGAGTACACAGTTGGCTTTCAAGGAGTCACAGTTTCATTTGGCTAAGGTGACCATGGAGTTAGAGCAACTACAGTATTTACCTGATTCTATATAGTCACAAGCTATGGTGTTTGGTGATCTAAGGATGTCCATGGCTGAGATTGTCAGAGATAGTGGAGATGGGGATGCATCCATCCTTGATACTAACATTGGCATATCAGGTTCATTCCCACTAGAGTCAGGTTCAGTTGAGTTGGGTGTTGTAGCAAATTGTTGTATGCTTGACATGGTGGTGGCCTCTAGTACTGATGGCATAGAGACTAGAGATGTATCAAAGATCATGTGTGATATTGGTGAGTCGGCAGTTGGCATGGTTCCTGCTAGTAATACTACTCCCTTGGTGATATCTTCGGAGGTATTAGTCAGTTCCAACATGGTTAATGATCAATTGCAGTTGGTTTCATCTAGATTACAGTCTGAGCCACTGACTAAGATTGGCACATTCTATCAGCATTACACTGTGAGGTATGCTTGTCAATTTACCTTTGATGACCATGTTGATGAGATGATCATACAAAAATGTACTTTGGTTCCTAGTGCTTGTCATCAGTTATGGGATAGTTTGACACCTCGAGATGAGAGTTGTGATGGGCATGACATAGTGATAGGTTCTGCAATTAACAACTTGATAATACATGACTTAGAGCAGGAGTTTGGGAGTGATGCTTCAGCAGTTGTTGTTACTGATTCTACTCCTTTGGCTATGACATCTCCTAGCTTAGTTGGTAGTCAGTCACAGTGGGCTATATCACTTGTTCATGGAAAATTTGGTTTGGGTTCCATTTCTTACTCTTTATCTTGTAATGTCTTTTCACCATCAGAAGTGCATGGAAGTTATGGTTATGAGATAGTGGCCGATGATTTGCAGAGTTGTGTTGACTGTAGGAGTTGTACAATGTGTGGTTTCTCCATACTTGGTATAGTTTCATTCAAGAGCGTTCACCATTGTTGCAGAGTTGGATTGTACATTTCGTATAGGCCAGTGGGATGCGTTGATGGTATTTACTGTGTTGGTAGTTTGATTTGTCCACTTTACTTGGGTTTTGATGTTCTAAGTTTATGTCTCATGGGTTTCTGACTATGGCACTGGTGATTTTGGAGTTTGGTTGAGTTGTAATTTTCAGTTTGATTATGGATTCCTCTTGGTCATATTGCAGAGGATATTGCAGGAGCCTATGTTAATTGGCAGTAGTATAGTTCATGACTACATTTTGGATCTAGGTGGATTGATTGGTTTATTGTTCAGCAATTGCTTGAGGACAAGCAATATTTGGGAGGGGAGGACTTTTCATGTCCCCTTTTCAAATAATTAAAAATAATAATCTTTGCTAAGGCAGGCAGGCCCAAAAAGGTGAAGTTTCAGAAAAAGGAGATAATCTTTGGAAGCGAATGGACTAATAAATGAAAATTATTATTAAAATATGTTTTATTAACCCCTCTTGGAAATGAGTTAGGGTTATGCCCTTTTTTAAGGGGTTTGGAGGCATTTTGGGTTGATTCCAAAACTTGATTTTTGCTCATTTCTTTGTTATTCTTCAGAGGCTGCCAAACCTGTGGAGAAGGAGACCCAAGAATGAGAGTTTGAAGGTTTCTAGGGAGACCCAAGAATGGGAGTTTGTAGGTTTCTAGGAAGGCTAAGGATGGGAGTTTGAATCCATTCCATGTGCATGCTCATGCAGAGTTTGCCTTTGTGCTAAACAATGCAGATTTGTGGGTTTTCGGATGTATATTTTGTAAGAGTTTGGTGTTTCCAGTTGAGTATTTCATATCAGTTTGGGTTGCTGCTGTATATCAAACTTTTAAATATTAAAATAGATCTGAATATATGTATTTTGATATGATTATACTTCTGTGATAGATTATTAAGTTTTTGTGGTGATTCTGGGCTATTTTGTGCTATTTTCAGGAGCCCAATGGGCATTATTTTTGTCCTCCGTTTGGGAGCTATTGTGTGCATGTTATACAGATCTAGAAATGTCATTTTATAGGCTGTTATGCTGATCAATTTTTTGTAAAAAATTCCACTTTCAGATTTATTAATAATAGGTGAAGCTGTGAAGCTTTTGACACTATTTCTGGCATACCCGATTTGGGGTTTCTTGACAAATTTGGTGGATCTTTGTGATATTAGTTGTTTGATCTTGAAAATCTAATTAGAGGCATGAAATATCATATAAAATCAGTAAATTTACATTTCATAGGATTCCCTAGCCAAGTACAACTAGACCTCATCCTACTACTACTCATATCTTTGTCATGCTAATTCTAGCTACTCCCATAAATTGTGAATCTATTGATCTCTGTCTATAATTCAAGTATTTATAACCATCACCTTAATATATAGCTCTACTAACTACCGTTGCATGATCTACACTCAATCCCTTAACCTCCTAAGGGCCTCTTGAGTCCATGCTAGGATGTCTTTTCCCTAGGCTCCTACAATAGGCTGGTCTTGCATCTCCTCATCACCAACTACAGCCTCGGGCTACTTAGCTAGCTACTCCTACTCAACTTGCTACCTCTATGCATCTTTTCCAATGGATCCTAGGCCTCCCATCTCACCTCACCATTGCCTCTAACCCATCCCACTCCTAAAAACATCCATATCTAATCTCATCTATCTCAAAGGAATTTGGACCTATCTAGTCTTGTGTCTCACCTATTGTAGCTACTTTGGCTACTATAGTGGTGTTGGGGGTGCCTACACTAGCTGTCTTGGAGCTACCATCCCCACTGGATATATCAACTATGGAAAGGGATGACAAGAGTCATCCCTCCATCTATTACCACTAGTAGGTAGTCCTACTATGTTGCAGCCAAGTTGTGCACATCTATCATCGATCTCCTAGGATCTAATCTTAGGGACCATCCATAGTCCACATTTGTCACTAACCACACATAGGAGTAATACTCCTATGAAATATCATGCAGTCTCCCATACTGTCACCAAATGCATGTCGAAGAAAATCTCTCCACCATCTGCATAGATTGACCTAGCAGTGGTCACAAAGCAAACATATGAATCAACTCTACTAGTGCATCATCCCAGTCATTTATATCCCTCCATGGTTTCCATACTATTTCCATTAAGTCATCAAGATGAGCCCTCCACTAATCAGTCTTCCCCAAAGTTGTTTGGGTAAGTTGGCCTCTGCAAATATATGGCTCCATAGACTACCTCTCATCCTCAAAAATAGGCCTCTACTCTCCCATGCCTAAATTTGGAGAACATAGACCCTAATAGCCATGCTCCTCCTCTCATGATACATTATCTCATGCATCTTGTGATACATATGTGTGAGCATGTACTAACCCCACCCATATCTCTCTAGGGTCTCTAACATCATCTGGAGCATCTTGCCCCATCCACACTCTAATTTGTGTTGGCCTTTATCCAGCATCAAGAAAAAATTGATAAATATTTCCAAAACTAATTCTAAACTATGGATGGGACCATAGGTATACACAAGCTCACCTCATGAGATTGCACTACCCATAATCAAGTCCTACTGGAAGATGGCCCTTAGTGCCTCTGTACCTACTTAGGGAGCTATGTCATAAATTACCTGTAGTCCGTGGAATGGTATGTGGAGAATCTTGTAGATGTCCTCTAGTACCACTATCATCTCTCCTTGTGGCAAGTGGAAGGTGTTCATCTTCAAATGGAAACACTCCACCAGTGCAGTCAATAGGCTGTGATTCATCAATACTAGTGGAATCTGGCAAAGATATGCTAACCCCAATCTATCAATATGAGCGATATTAGCATCATCAAATCTTTACAATAAATCTCAATATGCTAGGTAATGGGATCAAAATCTAATATCCTCAAAGATAACCTGCATACACACAAATACAATAGGAAACTAATTAGTCTCTACTAAATAACATGACAACAGAAAGCACAAAAAATGTAATGAAAAAATTAAATTTCAACTTTAAAACTTGCATTTTACACTAGGATTTTGCACAAAATCTCATGTCCTCATGCAAGATTTCACATCTTTGTGTGAGGATACACCTTTTTGCATGAGATGTGACCAAAGACTAAGTGAAAAGCGAAGCAAAATTAGGATTTCTCATGCAACACATGAGTATCTTCCATGTGAGAAAAACCACTAAACCAAGAGAAGAAGTAGATGCTTGATACTTCTTCACATGAGAAGAGACTGGCTTCATGTAAGGAGAGACATCATTGTGTGACAACTAACAAGGAAAACTTAAAAACACCTAAAATATGCTTTAAAATACCTCAAAATGCATAAAAAACTTAATGCAAAACAAGATTATCGACTACTCATCGGATGCACATAGTTCGTCTATCAATTGTGTCGTTGGGAACACTCAAATTAATGTGTAGACAATGGGACTACCATTTTCACCTCAAAGCTCTATTTTCCACAAAAGACAAAAGTGCAAATGATTTCAAATGACCCTTTGGGCCCTTATATAGGTTTTCACCTAATTTTTCAAAATGTTCTAATTTTCTTGAAAATCACCCCTAGCTAATTTGACCACTCTCAATCACTTTTTAGAATTGAATTCAAAATCTAACACACTTAAACAACTCAAAATTGCATTTTTAAATTTTGGTACTGACATGATTGAACACTTGTGTAGTCCATTTTTTCTAATACTTTGTGAATCTTGGAATATTTTCAACTCAAATTTTTCTTCAAATTTTCCAATGTTTTTTGTAAAAAGTCAACTCTAGTCAACCTTTGGTCAAACTCGATCTTCTAGACCTTGAAACGCTTCAAATCGACTCCAAATTTCTTTTGATCATTCTGATCTATTCTATATTCTTCTAGATCTTTGATTTCTTCTATCTCTCTTGATATACTATCATACATCATATTTCTAATGTGTCATCTTTCAATTTTGCTCTTGAGGGGGCCAGGATGATTACATCATTGAATATGAATTTCAAATCAATCTGAATCTTATGTCCCCATCATTCAAGGCACCTCTCCACTTGGGGCATCTTGTTCTCTTTTATTTGGCATCATTTGTCATCTATCTCATCTTTTGATCAACTAATCACATCTTATAGTAGTCCTTATCAGAGTTTGATGGATAGGTATTAGGGCAGTCTAAATCCTAGCTCCTGAGGGTCAAGTCTCATTTTGGGGATGATTTTATGACTCATGATGGGATCTTTTTATCTTTTATGGCTAGGTATTTTGATTTTCTATATGGATCCCTTAAGGTTAAGCTCCATTTTGGAGATAATATTTAAAAGCTTATCAATCTAGGTATTTAGGTGATCTATCTAGATTCCTTAAGGTTAAGCTCCATTTTGGAGGTAATCTTTAAAAGCTTATTGATCTATGTATCTAGGTGTTCTATCTAGATCCCTTAATGTTAAGCTTCATTCTAGAGATAATATTTAAAAGCTTATCTATCTAGGTATCTAGGTGTTCTATCTAGATCCCTTAAGGTTAAGCTCTATTCTAGAGATAATCTTTAAAATCTTATCAATCTTGGTATCTAGGTGTTCTATCTGGATTTCCTAAGGTTAAGCTCCATTTTGGAGATAACCTTAAAAAGATTACCAATTGGTCTCTGTATCATCAATTTCGGAACCAATCTCATTTCTTGATCTATGCATCATACCTCTGATTTTCTTTGAATTGAACATGTTGCTCACACATTCATTCAAACAAGGGCAAATGTAATACCCCAAAATTGGTACATTACCATGTTGACCAATTCTGGTCTATTTTGATCAACCCTAAGTCCTATTTTACTAGGCAATTCTTATTCTAGTTATTGCTATTTGACTTAATTATTAGATGTAGAAAACCCTAATCTATATTAATCACATGCTCTATTTAATTCCTAAGTATTGACTCAGATTAGCTACATTAAACCTATTGATTAGATTTAATTTAATTTAAAGTGTTCATACTTTGTTTAAATTAAATTATCTTTTAAAACTAATTTGCAAGGGAATTAAACATATTTAATTTAATGAGATAATGTCTTTCTTTAAATTATTGGGTTTAATTACTCAATTTCTTAGAAATATGCATTTATGAGGTCATATCTCATTTCATTAAATTAAATAATCTTCTATATCCTCTCTTTAGTTTAGGAATGAGAATTCTGAGTGATCTATCTCTCAAATTGGGATTGACTTAATCAACTTATTTGCACACTTAGGTGAATTTCAGTTAACTCTTCATTATACTTAGGATTTGAGTTAGATAACCTCACCTAGACTAGGAATATTCCATCCTAACTAAATCTCAGCTTCAATCCTGACCATTCATTTGAGTTGATCTCAACCATTGATTGATTTTAGGAATTCAATTTAAGAGGCTTCTAATTCCTCATTACAGAGGTTGGAATTGAATTGCATTGAATCAATATCGAAATACTTACTCGCTTAGTATTTTCATAACTTTCTTTTCTTAGCATTAATATCATATAAATTAAAATGCACTCATATAGCTTAATTTTCTTTTATCTATTATTATATTAAATTGCATTCTCATTTAGATTAATTTCACTATCATACAACTGCATAAACCCTTCATACTAAAAGGTTTGGTTGCTTGCTTCTTGATTTGAGAGCAAAGCCAAAATTCTTCTAGTTAGAAGGCAACAAGTCACATTTATAAGATTACTCAAATGAACAATTCAATGTTCATTCTAGGATGATCTCTTAGGTAAAGACCATGTTAAAGTGTGTATGAGGATCTAAGGCCCACAATTCACATATACAATTATCCCAACACCTCTCATTTTAATCAACTCTTTTTTCATTTTTGGTGCTAATATTGGGTTTATGGGATGTCGTTTTTGTCCAAATGACTTTGCATCTAGTTTTAGAAGAATTTCATGCTGAAAGATATCTTCTCTATATGCTTTAAGATCATCATATGTACAAGAAAAAACATGTCTATATTTTCTTAGTAAAGCAATCAAATTTGTTCTAACTTTCTTCTCTAATTTTTTACCAATAAACACCTATCTTGGCAAACATTCATTCTCTAGATTAATCTTCTCAACTTGGTTTTCTATCATGGCAAGGGTTTGTGTCTTGATCATTTCATGCTCATTGAAAAATATGATCAATCCTTTAGGTTTTTTTTTAGATTTAAGTTGAACTATTTCATTACCCAAGATAGTGTCCTTTCCATCTTTACTTTCCACTAATCTATTCTAATCAATTTTAGTATCTCAATAATTTTCCTAGCATGTCAAAAATATTAAAACATCCTTTTCATCTTCAAAAACCTACCAATTATGAATATTATCTAGTATAGATGGACTATTTTATTTCCACCTAGACTAGATCTTGTAGTGATATGTTAATTCATTTCACAACTATATTAGCCATTAAATCAGCTAGGGAATTATCACTCCTATATATCCAATTGATTGAAAAGGCATCAAAATGTTTAATTAAATCTCATACAAAATTTCTATATTTTTTTAATCTAAGAACATTTGGTTTCAAATTTTTCCTTTCTTTTTGGACATACAATTCGCTCAGAATCACCAAATACTAATAGTAATTTAATTTAATGATGTTATGCAATGTCAATTCCCAAAATTTATGCTTCATATTTTAACAACATTATTGTTACATTCAAAGTTAAGCAGGAACACACAGCTAAAGATTTTACCTGAAGGGGATGCCAACATTATTTTAGTGTCATTTCCTTCCTTACTACATGCTCCATCAAAATGTAGGCATCATATTCCTTTATTTTCCTCCAACATAACAATACAAGAATGCCCTATATTCTAGATAGGTTTGTTAACATTTATTTGAAAATTTTCATATCCATTTGACAAAAAAATATTTTAATGTCAAGGTGAAAATGCTCAATGATATATTCAAATATAGGTTCTTTATCAATTCTTATATCCTTACCATTTATAGGAATTGTTGCATAAGATAAATCCAACTGTATATGCCCCCAGCTAGATTTGACAATTTCCTTCAGACTAACATACCATAGGAAGCTAGGACATCAACCAAAATTATGTCAATCTTATATGAAACATCGGGACAAGAAGGGAACTTGGAGTCAACATTCTTAACAACCTTAGTTACTAGGATAGACCTATTATCCATCACATAACACTTTCCATAAGGTATGCCAAATTTTAATCCTAATTTTGGTCATAACATCAATAGGCATAATATTCATGGCAGCTCCTAAATCTATCATACAATTCCTGACCAACTTATAATTTATAAGAAGAGTCAAGTAAAAGGGGTCAACTTGATGAATGGTTTCATTTACATTTGTCCCTAAATAAATATCTAGTGTGGTCCCTTAAACATGATTTATCTCATGAATTTTATTATTTTTTGATATAATATTTGGAATTTCCTTGCCATATTCAAGAATTTTCACTATTTCTAAGAATAGGATAGAAACTTTTAATTGAGATAGAGCATTAGAGATAAAAGAGTTACTTACTTGTTTCTTACCTAGTGCCTAATGGTCTGTTTCTAGTGTTTGGTGTAAAGTGTTCTAAGAAGGCTTATCTAATGCAATCCCTTTATTCAGAGTGCACTTGTCATCTCTCTTTGGTCTGGATTAATTATCATATTCCTCAATTTGTAGTTAAATTATCCTTTTCAACCACTACAATTGTGAGATATTTTCTATCTTCAATTGTCATAACTTTTATAATTGGTTCTTCATCTGAAAGAACTTTTTGATCTAAGTATCTCATCCTTTGTGCATCAACATCTAACACATATTCATCTTTTGAGGAATCTTCACCCCAAAAGGGTTATGAGGACAAAGGATTTATTTTTGGTTCATGTCCAACATGAAGGTTATCATCACAGATAATTGTTCTGGAGAATGTGGCATTCTGCATAGTTCACACCATGGACCATTCTCAACATAGTGATTATTTCTCTAAAGTGGGTAAGGAGTATCAATATTCTTGATAGGTTTACCATATTTCCATGATGTGGTATATGGCATGTCCTACATTGTATATCTTTCCTTTCTATAAGGTCTATTGTTTTTTATTCCTTCATTCTTACCCTTCACATTCAAATCTGTAATCATCTCAAGGATGTTTTCAATCTTATCTTCTTGCTTATTTTGCTTAGGTACTTTAGAATCAAAAAACCTAGGATCTTCTCTTTTTCCAACCCTACCTATGGCCTTTTTATTATTTTTAATCATCATAGTCACTTTAAAGGCTTCTTTCAATGTATTAGGTCTATGAGACATTATCTTATAATGTGTCTTGCTTTTAAAGGCACTTAAGTAAAAAATAATTGAGAAAGGAGTCAACAAGTCTTATGTCTTTAGGTATTCTATTCAAGACATTATTGAATCTTTTATTAAACTCAAAAATAGTCTCATTAGAATTCTTCTTCATACTGGTTAATTCATGATATTCAAAAAGAAGTGTTAGTATGGTTCCCAAATTGATCAAGGAACAAGCCTACAAAATCTTGCCAACTAGTTATATAATTTGTAGGTAACCCTTTGTACCATTTTGTAGCATCATTGGTTAGAGACTAGAAAAATAATTACATGAATACATCTTTGTTATGTTCTTCTAATTCTTCAATGTTAGTTTTAAGACTAGTGACATGTATTTTTGTAGATTGATCTCCTTCCCCAAAGAATTTAGGTATAAAACTTCTCAAATCATTGGATATAGGATTAGTGTAACTTGTTATTCCTAAGAAATGTAGTTTCTTATATAGTTCTTTATTTATAGGAGTTCTTTCTCATTGGTTATTTTGATTAAATTTAAACCTCCTTGCATTTTTTTCATTGCTAACAGTATTATTGCTCCAATTGTTGACAACTCTATTTTCCTAGTTTTTATTTCAATCAAGAAAATTATTCTTTTCTTCATTTTGTTACAATGGATTTTTATGCATAGTATTGAAAGAGGAATTTTTATTTTTATAAGTGGTATATTTGGATGACTGGCCTTTGTCTTTATTCACCTTTTCTTTAGCATGCTTCAGTGTAGTAATAACATCTATGCTCAAGCCATCCTTTTCTGACAATTCTTCATGAACTCCCCTTAACACATTTGTAGCCCTTCTTGAAGACCATAGAATTTCTAATGCCTCTATAATCTTTTCAGAATCCTCATTTGTTTCTTCATCATCATCTTCTTCACATGACTCATTGAAAATTTGGTGGGGTCCAAATCACCTTGAGTCTCATTCAAAAAATGGATTTTCTTCATGTTGAGTATCCATCTAATCGTCATCACACAAATGTTTTTGTTAAAATTATGAATTGTTGAAAATGTACTAACACTCCCATAATATGTGGAATGTATTTTTCAAATGCATCTCTCATTGTATTAATAACCATAAGTCATGAATAGACATGTCCCTATAAGGGACATGTCTATTTGTTAATTTATATAATTAATATTATAACATATTCATAATACTATTATTATGTAATTATAACAATTATAATAATTATATATATAACCCTAGTGTTATATATATATATATATATATATATATATATATATATATATATATATATATATATATATATATATATATATATATATATATATATATATATATAATATTAAATTATCTCATATGATAAACACACATATATAAAGGATAAATACATCTAAATTGAATTTAAAACTTTAACACTCCCTCTTAGTCAACAAGGATAAATACATTTTGATAATAAAAGGTAAAGGACAATCACTATTTTGAATAACCCAAAGATGATCAACAATTTTCATCTAAGCTCTTAGTTGTTAGACTCAAAAAATGCATACTTGCCTCATACCCAGTATGAATCTATACAAACAATTCAAAGATATTCAATTTAATGGTATCTAGGCACTTAGTTGTAAGTCTCACAAGATGTGTATTCTCATAATTTAAGTACAACACTTACTTAAATGTATAACATGGAATTTAGTCAAATGAAGCTACCACACATCAACACTCCCTCTTAACTAGAAAGGTAAACACAATATCTATTATGTCATTGGTAACATTAGGAATGAAAAGTTTTAAGGATCTCTTTGATCAAAAGATATCCATCATTTTGATATCAAGAGTATTGGTCTTCTAGAATATCAACATATGATATTCACAAATTACACAAATAAGGTTTTGATATCACATATGATGTCAAGAGTATTGATCTCCTAGATATCGACATCTAATATTGACCAAGTACTCAACTAAGGTTTTGTATCACATAATACAAGTTATTGTAAGATCATCACCTTATAGTAAATACTACAAATACAAGTGATATCATTTGGAAGTCATCACTTTCTTATGATGTACACAAGGGGTAGGCTCATTAAATCACATAGTCACAAGATATATTCATGAATTCTGGTCCTCTTGACTACTCCAATTTACATATTATTTAGAGAATCCATCTAATCATGGTTTACTCCCTCTAAATCAATATGATCAAGATCACCAAAGGTTGAACAAATTATATCCTCTATCTACCTCTCTTTCAATGTTATCTTTAATGAAATACTAGTCTTCCTCTAAATCTCATATCATCCATCATTGTCCCATAAGAACATGCTAGAAGAAAATATCAAGGCATATATCTTGTAGTACATATAGATATACAAATAAGAATATTAGTAATTTAACTCATGCCCTAAAATAATACTTGGTGAAGTAAGAAGTTAGAACCTTTCATATTCTTATATAGCCATTTATATGTAGAGTCTATTGACCTCTCACTTTGCACTACTAGCCACTTGCATTGGCATGATAGGTTTATTACTCATATAGTCATGAAAATAAAGATATATATATATATATATATATATACACACACACACATTCCATAATTTGTCAAATAAATTAGTTATACTAATTTATATAGTAAACTACTCATTAAACAAAGTATATAGACTTATACTAGTTCACCATATAAATAATAACAATAATACAAAAGATAATTTATAGTATTAAAGTTCACCTCCTCTTATTTAGTGGTGGGACACACTCATACATTTCACATTGTACATACTTTACTTCTTTGATGGCCTTTGTGTATCATCCATTCACTAGCACTTGGTCATGTAAGAGCTTAACATGTTGTTTATGTACTGATAGCAGTGACTATTTTCTTTACATGCTCATTTATACTTCATATATAGATTAGCACTGCTGAAGGTGATCAAAATAATCAAGCTCTCTCCCAAATCAATAATGATAATAAGTTCTTTTGTGATACACATCATCTAGTTTACATGTCGATGAGGTGGAGGTTCATGCAATGGCCATTTAAAAGTATTTGCACTTTTTTATTAAAATACCATATCATTCATCCTTGATTAACCTTCAAAGGTCCAATCCACACCACTTGTATTACTTATCATCTAGGAAACTTTTATAGGACACAATGAATATCTTATTGGTGAGGTAAGACAAATTGTTGACATCTCTTTGATGAGAATTACACAATGATCTCTATTATGAAACTATTGATTCAATTTCCATTATTCCCATTCCTATAAAGAAACTTAGATATTTATTCCTCCTTCCTATTAGGATATTCCAATAGATATCTGAGCTCCTTTCTTTCTACCCAAAATTTTGGTGGATTCACACTTCATTTAAGCCCTTCTTCATCATATTCTTGACTAGGTGAGTAAAGTGATTTTTTAACAAGGTATAAGTCAGTCTTGATTTAATCTCTTCCATACCAAACTATATAAAATTTAGTTAAGAGTGTGCTAAATAGATTGATTCTTTCCACATTACTAACCATTTAGATGAATGTTGTGTATGTACCATTCATTGTTTTGCTAATGATTACACAACCATGTAGGCCCATAACCATCACAAAGATCTAGCATATATATCACCATCTCAGCTGAAATAAATAATTTATTCATAATAATCGAAGCTGAAATAGATCAATATCATTTATATTCTTAATATAATTGATGTTTCTTTTACTCAAATGGGTTCATTAATACACAATAAAGAGAGTGGGCCAATTAATTTTGTGGTTTCTGAAGAATTCAGACTGGATATAGCTTTGTATTAGTGCAAAAGGTCAGACACCTAGAAAAAAATGCATCAACACCATATCTCTATTTTATAATACCCAAACTTTCCATGAATTGAGCATAATCAATGTCACTAACATGAGTAGAGGTTTAGTGCATAGGTCTTCATATTAGTGCATCTCATATTACTTGAAAAAAGGTCAAATTGTTGAAATATTTCATGCATTTTGGTTGTCCCTTGAGCCAAACACCCACCTACCACCCTAATGGCCAGTAGAATGGTTAGAAAATTTAATGCTCAATAGGTGAGTTGTTTCAAATTTGGAAAAGAGGGGAAAACATTTTTGAAATGAAGACAAAAGGAATGATTTGATTCATTTGACCTATGAGTAGAGTCAAAGAGAAGTTGTAGAGTAGAGCAAACACGGAAGAAGAAAAAGAAGTTGATCAAAAAATCAAGTTTAAGTGCAAAGACAAAAGGAAGTTTGTTTTGTGCCTACAATTACACATGTTTCTTCTCCTGTCATTCTGTAAGTTTGTTGTTTATTGGATTTGTCCTATGAAGTAGTGATTTCTCTAGGCATTGTTGTATGTAGCCATTAGAGTTGTAAGTTTAAATTTTAAAGTTTGAAGTTTTACGTATTTGAAGTTTTTAGGGTTATTTTAGGGTTTTCTAGTTGAGGCCAAATGCTCCCAAATTTTTTAATAAGTTTTAATCATATTTAAATACAAAGTAAGAAAGCAAGTAGGCATACTAAAACTATTTTTCTCCCTCTATTTATTGTATTTGACAAGTTTATTGTTGAAAGCTTCGTACTTCAGCTCTCTAGTTTCAATGGTGAAAAATCTAGGTTGTAAGTCTGGTCACTCAGTCTAGTCTTTGATTGGGTTCCATCTTTTTAGTTATTGCTAAGCTCACTCAACATCCTTGTCTATTGAGCACCACTTTGTAGTGGCTATCAAGCTCACTTGGCATTGCTTGCTACCAAGCTCACTCAACATATACTTGTGCTAAGTTGCCCTTTGTTTGTCGAGTTCACTCTACTTCCTCTTGTGTCAAGCTTACTTGACACCCTCTTGTCACTCAACATCCATTGGTGTTGAGAAAAATTGTCACTCGACACATTCATGTTCCTAGCAAAATTTTAAGGTTGTTAGAGCTTTGAGGCCCCACATCCACAATGAGTTAGGGTTTTTTTTTTTAGATATTTTGACATGGCAAGAGATATAGGAAAGATATGGCAACAACCACCATCCTTTAATGGACAAAATTATGATACATGGGCAAAGAAGCTGAAAACCATAATGGTTGCAAATGATTTGTGGGAGTTTGTGATTAATGGGTTCAATGATGTGACAGACCCAACTTAGCATACTACCCTCACAAATCCACAAAAGACTCAGTTGAAAGAGTCAAGAAAAAAGGATGCAAAGGCATTAAGTTTGATTGAGGCAGCAATGACAGAGATAGTCTTCCCCAAGATTATAGCAACAAATAATGCAAAGGAAGCATGGGATGTCCCTGAGATGAACTTTAAGGGAACTGATAAGGTTAGAGTAGTGAAGCTATAGATTATTAGAAGAGAGTTTGAGAACCTTTAGATGAGGGACAATGAACCCGTTGTAGAGTTCAGCTCATGAATCTCCACTTTGATAAACCAGCTCAAATCAAATGGAGAAGAATATGATGAGAATAGAATTGTGGAAAAAATATTGAAGAGTTTACCTTAGAATATGACAATCTTGTCATGACCATAGAGGAAGCAAAGAACCTCACCACATTGACCATGGATGAGTTAATGGGAACTCTTCCCAAGAGCAATCTTTCAAGTCTCAAGAGAATTCAAGAGCTAGGGGGAGAGGTAGAAATGGCTCCAATAGAGGCTCAAGAAATAGAGGTCATGGAAGGAATGGTCAAAGACATGCCAGTTTATAAAGCTCAGGAAGAGTAAGCAACCAAGAGGAAGCAAGCACCTCTCAAAACAACTCTAGAGGAGGTAAGAAAAATTAAAACTGCAATAAGAGTAATGTTGAATGCTACTACTATCATAAGTATGGGCATTATGCAAGTGAGTATTGGAAGAATAGTGTGGTCAATCAAAGCAAAATACTAGTGTGGCTGATGTGAACATGGAAAATGCAAACAATCCCATAGCCTTCATCATATGTAACATTGGTGAAGAAGGAAGCCCTGAGGTATGGTACCTGGACAATGGTTATAGCAACCAAATGAGTGGTAATGAAAGTTTAATCTCTTTCATTGATAATACTTTTAAGTCTAAAATTAAAATGGGAAATAATGGAACTATTCCCATAGTTGGCAAAGGATCTATTATGGTTCACACCAAGCAAGGTGAGAAAAATTAAATATAGAATGTGTACTTTTCCCCTAGCATGAAGCACAACTTGATGAGTGTTGGACAACTCATTCAAAATGGATATAAGGTGCTGATGGAAAATGACAAATGTGTCATTTATGAGAAGGATGGGAGCAATACATTACTTTTAGTAGTCCAAATGAAAATGAACCAAACGTTTCCATTGAGGATAGAGACATGTTTCTCTTCTCAAGTTAATGTTGCACCTCCCAAGCATGCATGTATAGTAGTACATCAGCAATCAGCTCTTAGGAGTGTGATTAAAGACCCCTCCAAGATTTGGCATCTTAGGTATGGACATCTTGGCTTTTTTGGTTTAAATTTTTTGTCCAAGAAAAGAATGGTAGATGGTTTTCCAAGCATTTTAAATTCATATGACAAGTGTGAGGGTTGCATATTGGGTAAGAAACATAGGCTTCCCTTTAATTCTAGAAATTCTAGAAGGGCTAGAGCACCATTAGAATTGGTGCATTCTAATTTGGTAGGCCCTATGCAAACTACTTCTATTGGGGGGAGTGCTTATTTTATAACATTCATAATGATTTTAGTCATAGGACATGGGTGTACTTTTTGAAGAATAAATTTGAACCAGTTGATAAATTTGTTGAATGTAAAGCCCTAGCTGAAAAAGAATGTGGACACTATGTTAAGGTCCTTAGATCAGATAGAGGAGGGGAGTATACCTCCGATATGTTTATAAATTTTTGCAAGAAAAATGGAATAAGGAAAGAGTTTACAACCAGTTATACTCTATAGCAAAATGGAGTGGCTGAGAGAAAAAATAGGATAATTGTTGAAATGGTAAGAAGCATTATGAAAGCAAAAGGACTCCAAATTAAATATTGGGGAGAAGCTATAGAAACAATAATATATTTGATTGATAGTTGTCCTACAAAATTAGTTCATGACAAGATACCTCTTGAGGCTTGGTCAAAGAACAAATGGATAGTTGAGCACTTGAGAGTGTTTGGATGTGTAGCATATGCACATGTGCCTAAAGAACAAAGGAAAAAGCTGAATGACAAAGGTGTCAAGTGCATCTTCATAGGTTACAGCTCAAAATCAAAGGCCTATAGGCTATATGGTCCAATTAACAAGAAGATCATCATTTCAAGAGATGTGGAATTTCTTGAAAATCAGTCATAGGATGGCTTGGTAGATAAATCCTCAAGCACTGCAAGAAAAGTGCCTACTATTGAAGAGGAAGAAGATGACATTGATGATCAGCAAGAAGATGGAGCAACAAACATAGATTGCAGACAAAGAAACAAAGGCAAGCAACCCTTAACATGCTGAGCAACAACTCCAAGTACTTCAAGACAACTTCGGGCTAGTATGCAAAATAGTAATACCAGTAATACTAAAAATTTAGATCCCATTCTCACCTTCCTATTGCAAAGAATGACCAAGAGTCTAAGGGAGATATACCAAGAAGAAAGGTATGATGAAGATTATGATGAGAGTGTAATTGAAAGAAATGAGACATGTGAGTTAACTACTTTGCCTCCCAAGAAATAAGTAATCGGAGTGAAATGGGATTATAAGACCAAGTGAAATGTTGAAGGAAAAATCTATAGGCATAAGGCACATTTGGTGGTCAAGGGGTTCAAGTACCAATATGGCAGAGATTATGATGAGGCATATGCCCTAGTTGTAAGAATGGAAATTGTGCATGATGTCATAGCAATTACAGCCCAACACAAATGGAAGGTATATCAAATAGATGTGAAGTCTACCTTCCTAAATGATGTATTGAAGGAAGAAGTTTATGTGGAGCAGCCACCTAGTTATGAAGTTACAAGTGTAGAACACAAGGTGTATATATTAAAGAGAGCTTTATATGGGCTCAAGAAAGCTCCATGGGCATGGTACAATAGAATTGACTCATATTTGATGAGGAATGGCTTTAGCAAAAGTGATGGTGAGCTCACACTTTACATCAAGGCAGAAAATGGTAATGTGTTGATTGTTGTCTTGTATGTAAATAATTTAATCTTCACTGGAAATGATAATTTCCTAATTGGTGAGTTCAAAGAGGCCATGAAAAATGAATTCAAAATGACAAACCTAGGTCTCTTGAAGTACTTTCTAGGCATAGAAGTAAAAAAAATGCATGATGGCATCTTCATCACTCAAGAAAAATATGCAAGGCAGACCTTGGAGAGATTCAAAATGTAGAATAGTAAAATAGCCCTAACATAAAAAACAATAGGTCTAAAGTTGAGCAAGGAAGATTGTAGCAAAAGTGTGAATCCAATACTATACAAGAGTATGGTTGGAAGCTTGATGTATTTGACTACAACTCAACTAGACATAATGCATGTAGTAATTTTGGTTTCTAGATTTATGGAAACACCAAAGGATTCCCATTGGTAAACAAGAAAGAGAATCCTAAAGTATGTCAATGGTACTAAGGGATTTTGGATTTTTTATACTATAGCAAATGATGTCAAGTTGGTGAGTTACATAGATAGTGATTGGGCTAGAAGTCTAGATGATAGGAAGAGTACTTCCAGATACATGTTTCATATGGGATCAAGTGCAATTTCATGGGCATCCAAGAAGCAACCTATT
Organism: Cupressus sempervirens; assembly: GCA_028749045.1. Classification (NCBI taxonomy): domain Eukaryota; kingdom Viridiplantae; phylum Streptophyta; class Pinopsida; order Cupressales; family Cupressaceae; genus Cupressus; species Cupressus sempervirens. The sequence continues at coordinate 383,600,420 of CM053791.1, forward strand.
GTTGCTCAATCTACAGTAGAGGCTGAGTATATAGCAGCAAAAGCAATAGCATGTTAAGCTATTTGGTTAAGGAGGATCTTGACAGATTTGAATGAAAGGCAAGAGGATGGAACCACAATTTATTGTAACAACATCTGATTGATTACATTGTCCAAGAATTCAGTCTTCCATGGGAGAAGCAAGAATATTGAGATCAAATATCATTTCATCAAAGAGTTGGTGGAGAATTGGAATATCAAGATAGAATTTTGCAAGTCTAAGCAGCAGCTAGTAGACATTTTCACAAAGCCTTTAGGCATTGGAAGTTTTGTACACCTAAGAGAGTGTCTTGGTGTAGTTGATTTGGATTATAAGTTATCCTTGTTTGTTTCTCTTTGGACAAAAGGGGAGTGTTGAAATATTTCCCACATTTTGGTTGCCCCTTGAGCCAAACACCCAAGTACCACCCTGATGGCTAGTAGAATGGTCAAAAAATTTAATCCTCAGTAGGTGAGTTGTTTCAAATTTAGAAAAGAGGGGGAAATATTTTTGAAATGAAGACAAAAGGAATGATTTGATTCATTCGACCTGTAAGTGGAGTTAGAGAGAAGTTGCAGAGTAGAGCATAGAAGGAAGAAGAAAAACAAGTCAATTAGCAAATCAAGTTAAAGTACAGAGACAAAAGGAAGTTTGTTTCATGCCTATAATTGCACATGTTTCTTCTCTTGGCATTCTATAAGTTGTTTGTTTATTGGATTTGTCCTATGAAGTAGTGATTGCTCCAAGCATTGTTATATGTAGCTATTAGAGCTATAAGTTTAGAGTTTGAAGTTTGAAGTTTTACCTATTTGAAGTTTTTAGGGTTTTTTGTTTGAAGCAGAATGCTCCCAAATTTTTTAATAAGTTTTAATCATATTTAAATAGAAAGCAAGCAAGTAGGCATACTAAAATCTATTTTTCTCCCTCTAGTTATTGTATTTGAGAAGTTTATTGTTGAAAGCTTCATAATTTGGCTCTTTGGTTTTAATGGTGAAAAATCTAGGTTGTAACTCTAGTCACTCAGTCTAGTCTTTGACTAGGTTCCATCTCTATAGTTATTACTGACCTCACTCGACATCCTCTTCTACTAAACACCACTTTGTAGTGGCTACTAAGCTCACTCAGCATTGCTTGTTGCCAAGCTCATGAGGCATATACTTGTGCTAAGTTTCCCTTTGTTTGTTGCGTTCACTCAACTTACTCTTGTGTCAAGCTTACTTAGCACCCTCCTATCACTCGACATCCATTGGTGTTGAGCATAATTTTCACTTAGCACCTTAATGTGCCAAGCAAAATTTTAAGGTTGTGATTTTAATTTTTCACGGGAATCTTAAGGACAAATATCTATAAACTAGTTAGAAAATGTTATGTATGATTACCTTTTATGATTTTGATTTCAATCTATTCTTGTAGGCTATGATAGATAGAGAAGGTAATTCATTGTCCTTGGGTGGAATTGCTACTTACTCCAAGATCCATCATGAATCTAACTATAAGACTCATAGTTATTGCAATCCCTTTGAACTTAAGATGCAATCATAACATATCTTTAAGTAGGATAATGGTTTAATATCTCTCTTACAAATCCAAATTATGCTTTTGTGTGCCTTAATAAACCATTTCACTCTTATGTCATTAATATGATAGTTGAGTTTCCCAGTATGTCTTCAACATCAAAATCACTTCTTTCATCAAATAAATTTTATTGATAGAAAATGGTAGAGAAGTTTTACAAAGGTCCCACAAACAAAGTTCACACATCTTCCTACAACCCAAGAAGATATTCAATAGACACAAGAATTGAACTTCATGCTTATTCTTGATATAACATGCATTCTTTCAATATTCCAATTTAGTGGCTAACCATTATGAACCGTACCCTTCAAAAATTATATATGGTGGCCCCACAAATAAATTTGTATGATAGGCTTATAGAAATAATAGTCCTTCTTAGAGACTATTTATATTTACTTTCTCAAGTTGAAAAATGCATATTTTTTGTTGCAATATTTGATTATTTCTAATATTGAACTGATTCTTTCCTAAATTGATTCTTTCATTTTCTTGTAGTTGTTTCCTTTCCTGTGGCTTTATGCATTTGGCACACAACTATATATGTACCTATACTATTTTATGTAAATATATGAATGAAAAAAATTCTTCTTGATTTCTAATTTTGAAGTTAGTATTAGAGCTTTGAAGGTTGAATCATTTGTATCCCTTTATTGAATTATGGCCGATTTAGATTCAAAAGTATTTGAGAGAAAATATGCTCCCATTATTATTCAATCTAAAGGTTCATCATTCAAGGAAAGGATTACACTCAATGAAAAAAACTATGATTTGTGGTCTCAAATCATGGAGATGCATATTACTAAGAAGGAGAAACTATCTTTCATTCATGATAACTCATTGCCACCTACCAAGAAGGATGATGGATATGAGAAGTGGCATGCAAACAATCAAAAAGTTAAAAGATGGTCGTTGATATCTATGTCCCTAGAAATTATGAAATGATACATTCGCTTACCCACTACTCGAGTTATTTGGAAAGCTCTTTCTAAGGCATTTTATGATGGAGTAGATGAATTGTAGGTTTATATCTTCAAATAGAGGGCTTTTTCTGCCAAACAAAATGGTAGAACACTCTCTATGTATTATGGAGAATTAACCAAGATTTTTGGAGAGTTAAACATTGTGATAAAGTGATCATGGAAAGTGAGTACAATGTTAAATCTTACCAAAAATTAGTTTAGCAACAAAGGGTGCACATTTTTCTTGCTAGATTACATGGTGACTTCAAACAAGTTAGTGGTAAAATTTTGAGAAAGGATCCTTTTCCCAAGTTAGAAGCATGTTATGCATTGGTCTTTCATGAATCTATTTGATGCACAACAATGATTAGAGAACCAGAAAAGACTAAAGTTTCAGCCATGATAAATTGAAACTGGTCTAATTATAATGGACCTCCTCAAAACCTGCCAAGATCACTAATCATGCTACTAAATCCACCTACAAATGCACCCATTGCAATCAAATTGTTCATACCAAAAGTCATCATTTTGAACTTGTTGGGTATCTAGAATGGTGGGATCATAGCTATGATTCATGGAAGAAAAATTTCAAGAAGACCTCCAATGCAATGTTTGTTTAAACAAAGATAGAGGATAATGTTGCTAGATAGATCTTGGCATTAGTAGCAATGGCAGGTAATGGTGGTAAGTCTTTAAATATGTCTACACTTGTTTCTAATAGTGCATGGATAATTAATTTTAGTGCTATAGATCATATGATGTTTGATTCTAGACAGGTCTTATCCCTTAAACCATCCTCACAAAAAATTGTTTCCACTACCAATGGCTCTCCGGCCCTAGTTATTGGAGAAGAATCCTTACCTCTCACTAATAATTTGAATTTAGATTGTGTTTTAGTGGTTCCATTTTTGGATAAAAAATTGTTGTTAGTTTCCCAAATCACCACTACTTTATTTTGTGTTGTAATTTTTTGGTTTGACTTTTGTGTGTTTAAGGACATCCAAATGAGGCAAACAATTGGTTGTGGTGTTAGGTGAGGGAAGCTGAAATGTCCCTTTTTTTATTTTATATGATATTTCAAGCCTCTAATCATATCTTTAAAATCAAACAACCAATCTTTCAAAGATCCACCAATTTCTCAATAAACCCCAAATCAGGTATGCTGGAAATAGTGCCAAAAACTTCACAGCTTCACATATTATTAGTAAATCTGAAAGTGGAAATTTTTATAGAAATTTCAGCAGCATAACAGCCTAAAAAGTGACATTTTTAGATATGTATAACATTTACACAACAACTCCCAAATGGAGGATAAAAATAATGCTCATCGGGCTCCCGAAAACAACATAGAATAGCCCAGAAACACCACAAAAACACTAATAATCTATCATAGAAGTATAATCATGACCAAATACATATATTAAGATCTATTTTAACATCTAAAATTCTGAAATACAGAAGCAACCCAAACTGATATGAAATACTCAACCGGAAACACCAAACTCTTACAAAAAACACACCCGAAAAATCGCAAATATACACTGTTCAGCACAAAGGCAAACTCTACATGAGCATGCACATGGAATGGCTTCAAAATCCCATCCTTAGCCTTCCTAGAAACCTACAAACTCCCATTCTTGGGTCTTCTTCTCCACAAGTTTGGCAGCCTTTGAAGAATAACAAAGAAATGAGCAAAAATCAAGTTCTGGAATCAGCCCAAAATGCCTCCAAACCCCTTAAAAGAGGGAATAACCCTAACTCATGTCCGAGAGGGGTTAATAAAACTATTTTAATAATAATATTAATTTATTAGTCCATTAACTTTCAAATATTATCCTCTTTTTCCAAAACTTCACCTTTTTGGGCCTGCCTGCCTTAGCAAAGATTATTATTTTTAATTATTTGAAAAGGGGACATGACAAGTCCTCCCCTTCCAAATATTTCTTGTCCTCAAGCAATTGCTAAAAAATAAACCAATCAATCCACCTGGATCCCAAATGTAGTCATGAACTATACTATTGTCAATTAACACAGGCTCCTGCAATATCCTCTGCAATATAATCAAGAGGAATCTATAATCAAACTGACAATTACAGCTCAACCAAACTCCAAAGTCACAACTTTCACAGTCAGAAACCCATGAGACACAAACTGTTAGAACATCAAAACCCAAGTAAAGTGGATAAATCAAACTGCCAACACAGTAAATACCATCAACGCATCCCACTGGCCTATATGAAATGTACAATCCAACTCTGCAACAATGGTGAATGCTCCCGAATGAAACTGTACCAAGTATGGAGAATCTACACACTGTACAACTCTTGCACTCAACACAGCTCTGCAAATCATCGACCACTGTCTCATAAACATAACTCCCATGCACCCTTGATGGTGAAAAGCCATCGCAAGATAAATAGCAAGAAATGGAAGCCAAATCGAATTTTCCATGAACAAGTGATACAACCCACTGTGACTGATCACAAGCTAAGTGAGGAGATGTCATAGCCAAAGGAGTAGAATCAATAACAACACCCACTGAAGCATCACTCCAAAACTCTTGCTCTAAGTCATGTATTATCAAGCTATCAACTCCAGAACCTATCGCCATGTCATGCCCATCACAACTCTCATCTCGGGGCGTCAAACTATCCCATAATTGATGATAAGCACTAGGAACCAAAGTACATATCTATATCATCATCTCACCAACATGTTCATCAAAGGTAAATTGATGAGCATACCTCACAATGTAATGTCAATAGAATGTGCCAATCTCAGTCAGTGGCTCAGACTACAATCTAGATGTAACTAACTGCAATTGATCACTAATCAAGTTGGAACTGACTACTACCTCTGAAGACATCGACAAGGGAGTAGTATTACTAGCAAGAACCATGCCAACTGTTGGCTCACCAAAATCACACATGGTCTTTGATACAACATCTCTAGTCTTCGTGCCATTAGTACTAGAGGTCACCACCATGTCAAGCATACCACAACAATTTGCTGCAGCACCCAACTCAATTGATCTTAACTCTAGTGGGGATGAACCTGATATGCCAATGTTAGTATCAAGGATGGATACATCCCCATCTCCAATGTCTTTGAAAATCTTGACCATGGACATCCTTAGATCACCAAAAACCACAGCATGTGACTGTACAGAATCTAGTAAAGACTGTAGTTGCTCTAGCTCCATGGTCACCTTAGCCAAATGAAACTATGACTCCTTGAAAGCCAACTGTGTACTCTCAAGAATCTCAAAAGTCACCTCAAGCTGCTGAGTAAGCTCACTCACCTCATCTTCCTTGGCCAACAATGCATCGTATGATGTACTGCCCCATTCCATAAGATAATCTCTATCGGCTACCAATTGCATATAATCCTATCTTAGAATTTGGATAGCCTCCCATAAAGATTGGAACTCTGTCAAGAAAAGATAACTACCTCCCTGCTCATCACTAGTAGGAGAACCCCATCCATAAACTACTAACAATTGATGAGCAGCATCAAAATGTTGGCAAGCAATAGCAATGTCTCGCTCACTAACTCTCAACTGACTAGACACATGATGGCACTAGCTAGACCGTATCCTACAAACCTCCTCTGATGCACTATCTAAAGGAGTATCCTCAAGGTTACTGGTCTCTAGAGTATTACCATCCATATCATGCAAATCAACTCCAAAGCTCATATCAACATACGGAGTATCAAAAATTGTAGCACTGTTATCGAACTCCTCTGTAGCAAAAGAAACCACCAAGGAAACTAAGTCTTCAAAACTGCCCACTACATCCTCCTAGATGTCATCAATGCTAATATGATCCTAAGACTCATCTGTACACACTGCAAAATATGAAAGATCGTCAACACATTCCAGCAAAAATGGTCAACTGGATATATGAACAAAGCCCAACACTGGTGTATAAAAACTAATACCAACATTGAATAAGCTCCTAGCATAAGAAAAGACAACATCGTCCAATCTGCTAATCAAATCCATGATAGCACCCAAACAATCAATGCTACCAAAAAGTGTTAAAGATTTCTAGTCAACTAAATCCCAAATGCCAATATAAAAATCTTGAGTCCATATCCGTAAACTATAATCAGCTGGTAACTCAAGAAAACTCCTCACCTAAGTAATATGACCAATACCAACTAATTCCACATACCTATCTGACATTGTCCCTATATCCTGGATGTGAATGCAAGATGAACTCGCAACATTATCAATGTCCACATATGATCTACCATTCACAGAAAGTTGAGTATTAGGAGTGCAAGATGAAACCAAACTCAATTCCATGCCATGCTTATCCCCATGTCTCTCCCAGTCTTGTAATGCCAATGGAGTATTCACCAAAGAAGCTCGAGTGCCCTCAAGCTCGTGAGAAAGCCTATCAACTTCCTCCTTAAGGCATCTGAATAGTCTTCGACAACGCTAAGAAGATGGTCATGATCTGATAGAAGATGTAAATAACTCAACTTCATCATTCCCATTCCTTCCCTAATCGCTTGTAAGTCAACACAAGGAGACTTTGCCTGAACTCCCTTATGTCTACCCTGTAACTGAATCATCTAAATGTGATCCTCTATCATATCTTGCATCTTGTCATGATGAGATAATGAAGTCAAAATACTATCTTTGTTCACCTTCAGCTGGCTAGACAAATCATGTGAAGTACTACTTGCCTCAACCTCATGTGATGAAACATCTAACTGTGCCTAGTACTCTTTCTCAGCAAAGTCATGAATGCTCAATGTCTGCTCATCTCTACCAGGTATCTCACCATCATGCACAACAACATCCTCATAATCATCATCTAAACCCACTACCTCCTCTGGTAGAGTAGAATCTAAGACCTCTGCCTAGCTATAAGCTAGTTTCTCAAACTCCTCATGCAAATTCTTGGTAATTGTATCATCTGCCCTGTGAGAAAATCTACCAAATAGAAATCTAGTCAACTTATCCACCTTAGCTGGGTCAAAAAACATGTCATTCATCATACATTGGTGCTCAACCAACTGTTTAGACATGTCATGGCTTATTTTCTTAAGTTTATCTCGAATGTCTAAATAACTATCCTTTCTACTGTTCTAACTCTGGATATCAATTGTCCAAGATCATGTCCTCTGAGACTCTGTACTATACCTATCCATTCTAGATAAAGTAGAGTGTAACCCCAATAGGTTATAACTTTTTCAAACACCAAGAACTAACATGCAATTGATTAGAATTAGCATGCAACCATAGATTTTGACATGCAGCTGATTAGAAGCAACATGCAACCACCAAATTCACCAAGAACTAACATGAAAATGATTAGAAGTAGCATGCAATCATAGATTTTGACATTCATCTGATTATAAGCAACATGCAACCACCAAATTCACCAAGAACTAACATGCAAATGACTAGAAGTAGCATGCAACCATAAATTTTGACATGCAAACTTCTACAAACCCTCAGGCTGGCAAGATCATAGCTTTGATACCACTGAAATGTTCCTTTTCTGATTTTATATGATATTTCAAGCCTCTAATCATATTTTTAAAATCAAACAACCAATCTTTCAAAGATCCACCAATTTTTCAATAAACCTCAAATCAGGTATGTCGGAAATAGTGCCAAAAACTTCACAGCTTCACATATTATTAGTAAATCTGAAAGTGGAAATTTTTATAAAAATTTCAGCAGTATAACAGCCTAAAAAATGACATTTTCAAATTTTTATAACATTTACACAGCAGCTCCCAAACGGAGGATAAAAACAATGCTCATCGGGCTCTCGAAAACAACATAGAATAGCTCGGAAACACCACAAAAAAACTAATAATCTATCACAAAAGTATAATCACAACCAAATACATATATTTAGCTCTATTTTAACATCTAAAATTCTGAAATATAGCAGCAACCCAAACTGATATGAAATACTCAACCGGAAACACCAAACTCTTACAAAAAACACACCCGAAAAACTATAAATCTGCACTGTTCAGCACAAAGGCAAACTTTGCATGAACATGCACATGGAATGGCTTCAAACTCCCATCCTTAGCCTTCCTAGAAACTTGAAAACTCCTGTTCTTGGGTCTCCTTCTCCATAGGTTTGGAAGCCTCTAAAGAATAACAAAGAAATGAGCAAAAATCAAGTTCTGGAATCAGCCCAAAATGCCTCCAAACCCCTTAAAAGAGGGAATAACCCTAAATCATGTCCAAGAGGGGTTAATAAAACATATTTTAATAATAATATTCATTTATTAGTCCATTAACTTCCAAATATTATCCTCTTTTTCCAAAACTTCACGTTTTTGGGCCTGCCTGCCTTAGCAAAGATTATTATTTTTAATTATTTGAAAAGGGGACATGACAGAAGCTATATTACTTGGATTTGGTGTCAAAGAGTTTGGAAGAGCTCTATCAAGCTCTAGTGATGGATGGCTCTAAGGGGGACAAGCAAAAATATGAAATCTAGTTATGGCATCAACTTCTAGGACATGCTTCCATTGGTTACCTGAAGAAATTATTTCCTAGTTTATTTGCAAAATTTGATGTTTCTAGCTTCTAATGTGAAGTTTGTGAGCTTGCAAAAATCCATCATGCTTCTTTTCCATTAACTTTGATTAAAAGTTCAGTTCCATTCATGATCATACATTTTGATGTTTGGGGTCTGTCAAAAGTTACTAAATTGGGTGGATCACGTTGGTTTGTTACTTTTATTGATGATTGTACTAGGATGACTTGGGTATGCTTAATGAAGTCGAAAAGTGATGTGAACTTGTCATTTCAAAAATTTTATAACATGATTCATACTCAGTACAATACACAAGTTTGAGTTCTTTGTACTGACAATGTAGGCTAATATTTGAGTTCTAAACTTCAACAGTATCTAGAAACACATGGAACTATTCATCAAACTATTTGTTCCAATACACCTCAGTAGAATGGGGTAACTAAGAGAGAAAAAAATTGTCACTTGTTGGAGGTTATCTGTGCTTCTCTATTAAAATCCCATATGCCATTATCCTATTGGGGTGAAGCACTTACCTCTAAAGCATATTTGATCAATCAGGTACCTTCTAGCACTATTGATTTCCAGACACCATCCTAGGCTCTTGTTGAGGTAATTGTTGCTCCGGCTATCCCAAATTTACCTCCTCACATCTTTAGTTGTGTAGCTTTTGTACACCTCCATACACATTAGTGCAACAAGTTATCTTCTATGATGTGTCTTTCTAGGATATGTTGCTTATCAAAAGGGGTACCAATGCTATCATCCTCTAACCCAACAAATGTTTATTACATTGGATGTAGTTTTTCATGAAGGCTCAATGTATTTTTCCTCTAAGCCTGAACTTTAGGGGGAGTACTAGAAGGAAATTCAAACACTAGAATAGATGGTCACATCTATGAAGATGTGGATGTTCACATCTTTGAAGATGTAGGTAGCTTGGACATCTCTAAAGATGTGGATGTACACATCCCTGAAGATGTGGGTAGCTTGGACATCTCTGAAGAAGGGGAACTCTCTAAAACTATTAATCAAGAAGTAATTAAAACTTTGGATCAAAGTAGTGATGAACACCCAGAAACTGAAGTTGTGGGTCCACCTCCATCCGAGTCCCTCACACCACACCAATCACTTACCAAGGATGTTCCTGAACCATCTAGAAAAAAATTACCTTAGTGTTCCACCAGAGGTATCCCTAAATCTACATATGAACCCAAAATTTCTATTAAAGTTAAATATCCTATGAGTCATTATGTGTCTAACCATTGTTTGTTAGAATCAAATCAGTCATTTTTAAATCAATTATCTACTGTATCTATTCCTAACAATGTGTAGGAAGCCTTGGTTGATTCAAGGTGGAAAGCCACTATGAATGAGGAGATGAAATCATTACAAGAAAATAATACCTAAGAACTTGTTGACCATCCACCAGGAAAGAAACCAGTTGGATGTCAGTGGATTTATATTGTTAAGTACAAAGAAGATGGTACAATTGAATGCTTTAAGGAAAAAATGGTAGCAAAAGGGTACACCCAACCTATTGGATTGATTATATAGTACGAGTCTTGTTATCTCTACTTGTGAACTTGGGTCAGCCATTACAATAGTTTGATGTGAAGAATGCCTTTCTACATGGAGAGTTGCTCGAAGAAGTCTACATGGAACTCCCACCCAGCTACATGATACCAAAAATACATAGTTTGAAGGTGTGCAGATTAAAGAAGTCACTATATGGGTTGAAACAATCTCCAAGAGCATGGTTTGGAAGATTTACAAAGTCAATGAAAGCCTTTGGTTACCATCAAAGCAATTCAGACCATACTTTATTCATAAAGAATCAATAGGGTAAGATCACTACACTTATTATGTATGTGGATGACATGATAGTTATAGGAAATGATCCTAAAAAAAGGAGGGTTCTATAGGATTACTTTTTTAGAGAATTTCATGTAGCTATTTCCTTTCCTGTAGCTTTATGCATTTGGCACACAACTATATGTGTACCTATACAGTTTTATGTAAACACATGAATGAAAAATCTTCTTGATTTCAAATTTTCAAATTTTTTATCCATTCTCAACCACAATATATAATACTTCCCAAGAATATTTTAAAACCTATGATAATTTTTAGCTACAAAATAATGCAATTCATGGACTACCGGATTAAATTCTGAAATATAGACATCTAGATAACGGAAACCCGCTTTCTTCATGTGTTTAGCGTTAAGCCTCTCATATTATATCAGACATCAAATGATGCAAGATTGGACCTTGCTAGAATATTTTAAAAACCTCATATTGAAGATTTAAAATAAAAGCTTTAATTCTATATAGATAATCGAAGAACTAAAAAAAATAGAGCATAAACAACAAACAACCAAAATCACATTAAAAACTCTATTTTTATTTAATGTATTTTTCTGAATTTAAAGAGTACATTATATAGAAAAACTAAAAGACTTCACCTTGAATTCTAATCAAGGAAGATAGTGAAAATTACAATAAAAAATCCTTAACAACAACATGCAAAGAGATTGTATGATAATAATAATTTTTCATTCTATGCAAACTAATTAAAAAATAATTAAAAATGATGCCTACGAGGCTAACTACAACATGCAATTTTATTAAGCATGAACTAAATAAATAAAGTTAAATTAAAAAAATAATGATGTGGTTGAACTAAGAATCGTGCGGTGGAACTAAACTTTAACATCATGCAATGTGCGGTGGAACTGAATGTTTCACATTATGAATGTGTTGATTGCATGAGCGATGCATGACTTCATGAGCAGTGAGTGATGCATGGTGAACACATGCCTTCAATATCCCCTTACATAAACAATAGGAATGAGATTGGGTTGATTTCTCCAGGTAATAAAACTGGTAGTAGTAAGAGCTTTGGTGAAGATATTAGCAACTTGCTCAGAAGATGGGTAAAATTATAACTCCACTATTCCATTTTGAACCAAATCTCAAACAAAGTGATGGTAAATTTAAATGTGCTTCGATCTAGCATGAAAGACTAGATTCTTGGTCATTGCAATGACACTACTATTATCACAAAAAAATAGTTGTAGGATGTTCATTAACCAACTACAAATCTTCCAAAATCCTTCGAATCCATATCACTTAACAACTAGCTATTGTTGTAATATACATTGCTTCTATTAAAGAGAGAGTCATGGTTGTCTACTTCTTACTACTCCATGAAACAACTCTAGAACCAAGTGAGAAAATATAACCAGCAGTTGATTTTCAATCATCCATTGAACTAGCCCAATCAGAATTTGTGTAACCAACCACCTCAAACTTATCATTGGGAGAATGGAAAATACCAGAATTGTGCATATCACTCACATACCTTAATATTATTTTTGTAGCTTGCCAATGTGACTCATTTGGATCTTAGATGAACCAAGAGATGAGGCTCACCACATACATAATATCAAGTCTTGTTGTAGTAAGGTACATAAGGCTCCCAACCAAACTTTTGTATAATGTAGGATCAACATGGGGACTTGGATCATCCTTGGTTAACTTTTCACCAAGGGCTATAAGGATAGCAATGACTATGCATGACATCATTCTAAACTACTTCAATAAGTCAACAACATACTTGGTTTGAGAAATGGATATACTGTCAGGTTGTTGTTGCACCTATACCCCAAGAAAATAGTGCATAAGTCCCAGATCTAACATTTCGAATGCTTGTTTCATTTCTTATTTGAATTTCTCCATGAGAGATGGGCTATTACCTATAAAAATGAGATCATCAACATAAAGGAAGACAATTAGAATATCATTACCAATATGTTGGATATAGAGTGTTGACTCTAAAGGACTTTGAATTAATCCTTTCTTCAAGAAATACCTATCAATTTGTACATACCAAGAACATGGTGCTTCCTTCAACCCATAGAGTGTTTTTTTCAGCTTGTAAACCGAGTGTTCTTATCCTAAAATTTCATAGTCAATAGGATGGTCTACATAAATCTCTTCGTCAATATAACCATTTAGGAAAGCTAGTTTTATGTCCATCTAATAGAATGGCCACTTTTTTTGAGCAGAAATAGACAATATAATTTTAACTGTATCAAACCAAGAAACTAGAGAAAAATTATTTGAATAATCTACTCCACGTGTTTGTCCAAATCCCTTGGCAACTAGTCTAGCTTTGTGTCTTTTCACAAAACCATCAACATGATATTTCACCTTGTAAATCCATTTGACACCAACCACCTATTTTTCTTTTGGAAGTGGAACTAATTCCCATGTATCATTTTCTAAATAGTATTCATCTATTCATTCATAGCATCAATCCACATTGGTTCTATCACATCTTCTTCATACATGGAAGGTTCAACTTGAATAGAACTTAACAATGAAAAGTAAGAAAATGGATCCAAAGTAGAAATCCTTTGATATATTTCATTTAACCTTCATACCTTTTGTGAGGATCTTGGATTGGATTGTGAGTTTGAACTTTCACCTAAAGAGGAACTTGGTGAACTTGGTTGACTTGGGCTTGAGCTTCCACTTGAGCTTGTGGAGAGAGGAGGGACTTGAACATCTTAATTATCCATGATGAATGGTGTAGATTGTTGAACTTCTTTCTTCCATTTCCATACTCCCCCCGCATCAGAAACCACATCTCAACTAATAATCCATTTCTTTTTGTCAGGTTCATAAAATTTATATCCTTTGGTGGAATTAGAATATCCCACAAAGATACAAAGTTGGGATTTACCATACAACTTTTTCCTATTTTGAACAAGAACATGGACATATGTAGGGCAACCAAATACATGAAAGTGAGCTACTGAGGGCTTGTGTCCACTCTAGGCTTCCTTTGGAGTGATATTCTAAAGCACTTTTGTTGGGCTTCAATTCAAAATATAAATTGTGATTTCCACTACAACTCCATAAAAATATTTGAAGGTTCTTAGACTTTAACATACTTCTCGACATCTCCATAATGGTATGATTCTTTCTTTTTGCAATATAATTCTATTGGGGGGTAAACGTTATCATAAGTTGTCTTTTAATGACATTCATGTCACAAAAATCAACAAACTCTTTGAAGATGAATTCTCCCCCTCTATCTATTCTAAGTATTTTAATGGAATACCCACTTTTCTTTTCTGCAATTGTTGTAAAATGTTTCAAGCATCCAAGTGCTTCATATTTCTGCTTTAAAAAAAACTAATGTATGATGTGAGAAATGATCAATAAAGGTCAAAAAAAGATATTGTTACCCAAGGATTCATGTTGCATAGCACCACAAATGTCAAAATGCACAAGATTTGGAGGAGATTTTTCCCTCCATGAGTTGCTCACCGAAAAACTTTCTTGATATTGGTTACCAAGAGCATTCCTAAATTGCAAGAAGTCCTCTCACCATATCCTTTTTATGAGGAAACTTAAGCCCTAAAAATGAAAATGACCATACCTTTGATGTTATAACCACAAATCATCTATGGTTTCCTTAAGAACATGCATATTAGCAGAAACCAAAGTGAGAGGAAACAATCTATTCTCTATCATACAAGTATTTGCTATAAGATTGTGCTTAGCTGATTTATCAAAAACTTTGCAGTAGTTATCCTCAAAAAAAACCTTATAAATTTTTACTACAAGTTTCCCAATACTCAAAAGATTATGTTGTGACTTGGGCACATGCAAGGTGTCATGAATATAAGTAACTTCTCCTTGCTTAGTTTTCACTACAAGAGTACCTTTTCCCATAACATCAACCTCTTTATCATCACCAATTTTTTCTTGACTTCTCACAGATTCATCTAATTTGGAAAAGAGACCAAATTTACCTATCATATGATTTTAGCACCCACTATCAAGAAACCATATGTCCTTCTAAGGTCTTTTGACAAATAATGCGTAAAGAACATGGAGTGATTTTTATCTTCAAGAGATTCTTCAGTATAGTTGGCTCTTGACTTATTCAAATCAGATTTTTTCTTTCTACATTTAGATTCATAGTGTCCATACCTTTCACAATATTTGCACTAGATAATTCTTTAATCCTTAGAACTTTGTCTACTTCCTCATTCTCTATCACACCCTCTTGATGTAGAAGATTCCCCTTGAGTTTTGTTTGATTGAAAAGGGGCTACATGTTTTGCTTCAATTATGATTTAAAATTGGAAGGGTTAAACTAGATTCTCTATTGAATGTTGTATGCACTCTTCATGTGATTGCAAAGAACCTATCAAATCTTCAATTTTGAAGGTAGATGTATCTCTATGACCATTGGATCAAACTTTGGAGGAAGGGATCTCAGAATATTCTCTACAACTTTTTTCTCTATGATAGTTCCCCCTTGAGTTTTAAGATGATTGAGAATAGTTTGAGCCCTTGTAATAAACTCATGAGAGGATTCATCTTCTTTCATCCTTAAATTTTTGAAATCTCTTTGAAGGGTTTGAAGTCTCACCAATCTTATTTTGTTAGTTCCTTGGTATGTTGTTTAAAGGGCTTCCCATGCATCCTCTGACTTGTCATACCAGCTATACAAGGGAAAATAGACATATCCAATGTAGTTTGAATAAGGAAAAGAGCTCAATTATCCTTCTTCTTGTTTTCTTTCAACTGATTTTGTTGAGCTTGTGTTAATTCATTTAAAGAATTCTATTTTGTACGCTCAGTTTATCCTACTCCTACTAATTCCCAAAGATCTTGAGATAATAGTAGGATCTTCATCTTGATACTCCAATATTCATAGTTGTCTCCAAACACCAATGGAAGTTGGAATGGAAAGTTGCCACCATTTTCCATTCTAAAAGATCTTGGAGAAGACTATTGCTCTACCTGCAAGAGAATAATATTCTAGAACCTGCTCTGATACCAATTGAAGATCTAAAATAGAAGCTCCTATGCTATACTGATAATCAAAGAAATAAAAAATAGAGCATAAATAATGAACAACCAAAATAAATAAAGGAACGATTGGAAAATGGTTGTGATGGGGGCTCTCGCACATCTGGACTATGTTGTGAGCTAGGGCACTTGTGTCCTAGCTCTATTTTGTGTTTCCTCTAAATGTTGTGATGGTGGATGATTAGTGTTTGAAGGGTTTTAGATTTGGGAGACTCTTCCTACCAGGTCATGGGCTGGTCCATGCTCTAAAGGAGGAGATTTTTTCCATGTGAAAAGAACGCTTTGTGCTTACCTACTGACCTACATTGTGCATGGGTAGTGGATAGTCTTGTTGAGGATTTGATAACTCATGACTCTGGTTTATTCTCTATTATGGAGGATGAGGGAGTGAAGGTGTAGGTTTGAAGTTGGAAGGGATTGGATTAAGGGTGGGGGGTTTACCTTTCTCATTCTATGGTTCTTGCAAATGGTTGATGCTAAGGGGGAGACAACAATAAGGAGCCCTCGCATGGATTTTTAGGTAGCTTCAGGCCCTAATTTTTCAAATAAAGGGATAAAGACTTTTGACAATAATTTGTTTGCTCTCAACTTTGAGACTATCGATTTTGGGTTATCTAATGGTTCAAGGATTACAAAGACCAATGGATGTCTCAAGAGGTGCAAGGAGAGGCCAAAACTAGTGGTCCTAGTTGAAATGATTGTGGATGATGTTAAATATTATTCACATCATTCCCTATACTATAAGTTTTTAGGGATGAGGGTTTCCTTGAAATTCTTGGAGGTTTGGGCTCAGAGGACTTGGGAGCTAGAAGGGGAAATGGAGAGAATGTTTCTAGCAAACAATTATTTCATGGTTACTTTCAACTGTATTACTGATCGCAATAGGGTGTTTAAGGGAGGTCCTTATTTTCACAATAAGGTTGGGTTGTTTATCAAGCCATGGCATGCTAGCTTCAACCCTATAGAGGAGCTACTAATCATGTCCCAATATGGGTTCATCTACAAAGGTTCCTGATGGAATGTTATTGAGAGGATGTGTTGCATCTTTTCAAAGCCTTAGTGCTTGGAAATCTGGTAGGGACTTCCTTGCAAACCTTGGGAAAAAAGGCAATGAATTTTTCTTGCATTTGTGTTGAAATTGATCTAAGTAGACCTTTAACAAATGCAATAGAGATGTGTGTGGGTTCTTATTCTTGGGTGTAGCAATTGGACTATGAAACTCTGCTTTTTGTTGTCACCTTTGTCAAGAATATGGTCATTTACAACAAATATTCTTGAGGAATAAACCTCAAGAATCCCTTTCATCATAGCCTATGAGAAATCCTCCTGAGATAGATAAAGGGAAGAGCATATCTCCTAATGAGGTAGGTGCTTCTAATGGTTTTGTTTCAGTCAGGGCTAAGAATTAGAACAAGGGTCAAAAGAGGTCTTTTAAAGAAAAGCAGGATGATACCTTTAACAAGTTTGAGGTTTTGGATGAGCTTAGCCAATAGGAGGTGAACCCAAGTTTGATCAATTTGGATCATGGGCTTGTGGACTTAGCTGAAGAGGATCCTATCATCAATTCTATTATGGATCCCCTAGGGGATGAGTGTCAGCAATTGGTTGTTGATCAAAAAAATGGGACTTCTAAGGTGCAAGAACCCTTGACCATTGTTACAACAACAAGTATGGATTCTCTAACTATTGGGTAGCACATTGGTTCAAGTTTGGTAGCAAAGATTAAGCCTCCTCTCAAATTGGGCATTATGCAAAAAGATATCAAGAAGGGTGGGGCAAAGAAACTTGTTAAATCTGGCCAAAAAAAGGATGTGGAAAAGATTAAATTAGTTGGTGAAAATTTGGTGGAGTCAGGGGCAATTAAGCCTCTAGATTCTATTTTTTCATGTCCCTTGAAATGATTTGTTCTATCATGGAATGTGCAGGGCTTAAACAATAGCCCTATACAAAAAGTGGTTCAAGAGTTAATTAGAAGACAAGATGTTCTCTTTTTGCAAGAAACTAAGTTATCTATGGAGAGTATGCAAGGTCTAAAGCCTAGGTTGTGGAGAAGTGGGGAATGCCAATGCATTGGAGCTCATGGTACTTTCAGGGTATGGCTTGTTTATGGAATCCTTGAAAAATCTAGCATCTTTGGTGGATTTCCTCTAAATCCTCTCTGTCCATGATTGCTACTAGTCTAGAGACAAGGGAGGTCATATTATTTTCCAATATTTATGCTCCTACTAATTTCTAGGGTAAACAAGTTTTGTGCTCCCACATCAAGATAATTCGTAGCATGTTGCCCTTTCATCCTTGGACCTTGTCTAGAGATTTCAATGCTATTTGTGAGCTAGCTGAGAAGGTAGTACTAGAAGACTGGAGTCTTCTGCACTACTGCTTCAAGACAATATCAATACCTTGAACCTTGTGGATATTAAACCTAGCAATAGACAGTTCACCTAGAACAACTGACAGAGTGGAGAGTTTTGTATTGTAGAAAGGTTAGATTGGTTCCTGGTTTCTTGTTACTAGATTATATGGATGTGATCATCTTGCTCTGAGATCTTGGATTGGAGAGGATTGGACCATTGGTGTATTAAAATTTCTATAGAGTCAACTCAAGTACTTCAAAAGCCTTCCTTTAGGTTCCAACTTATGTGGCTTCGGGACTCATCTTTGTATGATTTGGTCTCAAATTGGTGGAAGAAAGGTAGACCAACCTATGGCACGTCAATGTATATTTTTTCTAAGCTTCTTCATTATGTTAAATTTGAGCTCAAATGATGGAATCATTTCCACTATGGGAATGTCTTCCTTGAAAAGGCAGGGGCCCAGGTAGATTTGGATGATATCACAAGAAGGATAAGAGAGGACGGAGTAATAGATGTATTTCTTTAAGATGAGGCTTGAGCTATGAAATTTCTTGGAGAATGGGAATTTCAAGAGGAAATGTATTGGAAATAGAAGGCACAAATTTAGTGGCTTCAGGAAGGGGACAAAAATATAGCTTTTTTCTTCAACTCCATGAAAGCCAAGAGACATGGTAACTCTGTCTCAGGGTTGGTGAATGATAGGGGAGAGCATCTTTCTTCCTTTTTAGAAATGTTTAGGGAGGAAGTACAATACTTTGAATCTCTATTTAGAGAGGACTCACAAGGGGGTTCTCCTGAGGAAGCGCAAGTTCTTTCATGTATCCCCTCTCTTGTGACCAAAGATATGAACCAACAGCTCACGAGGGATATCTTGCTTGAGGAGCTTGAAGGGGTTGTTTTTAATATGAAGAAAGGTAGAGCATCAGGTCTTGATGGTTTCCCAATTGAGTTTTTTCAAGAGTTCTAGGATATCATCAAATTTGATCTCCTAGCTGTGGTTCATGAGTCTCAACATAATAAGTAGATGTTAAGGGCTCTAAAAGCTACTTTTCTTGCTCTTATCCCCAAGAAAATGTTAAGGGATCTAAATGCTACTTTTCTTTCTCTTATCCCCAAGGTTGAGCCAATTTTGGCCCATCTCTTTATGCAATGTTATCTACAAAAAAATTTCCAAACTTATTACAGACAGGTTGAAGAAGGGGCTTGCTGATTTAATCTCTAAGGAGCAAAGTGGTTTTGTTGCAAGTAGGCAAATTTTGGATGGGATTATTATTGCAACTGAGGTCATCCATTCTATGGCTAGATCAAAAAAAAAAGTGATGTTTATCAAATTGGATATGGCCAAGGCATATGACAGAGTAAGGTGGTCTTTCCTATGATGGGTTCTTAGTGCCTTTGGCTTTGTGAAGGTTTGGATTCAATTGGTTTGGAGTTGTGTTACTTCAGTCTCTTTCTTGGTGCTTATTAATGAGATCCATTTTGAGCTTTTTGGGGCTTCAAGGGGGCTTCATCAGGGAGAACCTCTCTCCCCTTATTTGTTTATTCTTTTGGTAGAAGGCTTGGGGAGATGGATTAAATAGAATGTGGATTTTGGTTTTATTCAAGGCTAGAGGTGGGGTGGAGCCTTACCCCCGCAAACTCACTTGCAATTTGTAGATGATACTACTTTGATGGGGATGGCTACAATGAGGAAGACATCTAATCTTCATAGCTTCTTGGATGTGTACCTCACTGCCTTGGGAGAATAGATTAATGAGGGAAAATTTTCCATCTACTTCTTTAATACTTTGGGCTCTATTCAATAAAAGGATTGCTCACACTCTGAGATTTCAGATTGGGAATCTTCTATTGAAGTATCTTGGCATTCCCATCTCAGTGAGTAGGTTTCCTAGGGAGTCTTGGTAGGTTATTTTGAACAAATTTTGGGTGAAAGTTAATCACTAGACTCACTATTGGTTATCCTTTTCTTGTCATATCTAATTGATTAAGTCAGTTGTGTAGGCTTTTCCCATTTATAGATGCATGCTCCAAGTTGCTCCTATGGGCTTTCTTAAGGATCTAGAGTTTGTAATATGCCAATTTTTATGGATAGGTTACTTGGAGACCTCCAAATGGAGTTTGGTTAGATGGGAAGTGGTGTGCAATTCGAAACATTACAGGGGACTAGGCTTGAGGTAGTCAACTTTGACAAGAGAGGCGTTGGCTACTAAACTTTATTGGTGATGGTGTAATGAGCAGGATAAGAGTTGGGTGATGGTTCTTTCTTAAAAGTATCTCTTAGGGATTCCTCATCTTGATATTTCTAGCTATCCACTTGGGGGGAAGGGATCTGTGATTTGGGATACTCTAAAGAAAGGGGCTAATCTTATTAAGGATGGATTATTTTGGATTTGCAAGAATGAGGTGGAGGCCCAATTTTGGTCAGACTCTTGGGATGGATACCCCCAATAATTTCTTAGTTTCCTCACCTAGTGTTTCTTTGCTAGTGAATTCTAGAGACTAGTTGGTCATGTGTGAGTGATTTTAAGTCCTTTTTCTCATGTGGTTAGATGGAAATGGCTAAATGGAAGTCCCCAAATGAATGGTCAGTTGCTGATTTATAGGAGGAGTGTGTTATGTTGCAAAATATCCTCTCCAATTGAAGGTGTTGTTCTCTCTAGGAGGATGATGTGCTTGCTTGGTCTCCCAATTCTAAGGGGACTTACACAGTTGCCTTTGGGTATAGCAGATTGACGTCTCATAAGATGGTTTTGCCTAAAGTGAAGTGGTGGAAGAAGGTCTGGAATAAGCTATCTTGGCCAAAATGTAACTATTTTATCTGGATGTTAACTTGGAATAAGTGTTTGACTTGGAATAATATTCAAAAGAGAGGATTCCATGACCCTTCTATTTGTGTTATGTGTGGGGCTAATAAGGAGGACTCTTCCCATTTGTTCTTTCATTTCTCTTTCACCGTTCACCTTTGGCATTTTTGATGGGGAGTTTGGACAGCTCCTTGTGTCCATGCTTCCTCCTTGATTGAGTTTTGGCAAGGGATGGGTCATGCCCCTTCTATGGCCCCTTTTCTACAAGAGGTGTGGTTTGTGGGGCCTATCTTCTTATTATGGCAGATTTGGCTAGAGCGTAATCGAAGGATTTTTCATGGAGAGTAGAGGCTATTGCAACAAATTTGGAAGAGGTTATTGGGCATGATTTAAGAGATAGTGGAGGCTAAGTGTGAAGTGGAATTACCTTTGGGGAAATGAGATACAAAGTTGGTGGAGAGATTGGGGACTTTTGGGTCTTCTTT
This sequence comes from Cupressus sempervirens, assembly GCA_028749045.1. Lineage (NCBI taxonomy): Eukaryota > Viridiplantae > Streptophyta > Pinopsida > Cupressales > Cupressaceae > Cupressus > Cupressus sempervirens. The sequence goes on from CM053791.1 coordinate 383,622,035, forward strand.
GGCCTTAACCATGGATAAGAGAAGGCATTGTGAGAAGAAAAAAATTGATAGGGTTGGTAAATGGAAGCTTCACTCCTATGGGGTCTTGAAGATCAATGCTGATGGATCTTCAAGGGGTAATCTGAGTTCGGCTAATATTGGCAGGATTGGTAGTGATGCTATGGGCTCAGTGATTTTTATCTTTTCTATCTATGTTAGGATTCAAACAATTAACCTAGTGGAAGGGATGGCTATTCTTGCTACTCTTGAGAAAGCTCATGCTTTAGGGTGGAGAAAAATAGTTTGTGAATCTAATTCCTAGGTTTTGATCAACTTTCTTATTGGATAGAAAGTGGCTAATGTTAATTGGAAATTGGCTAGGATTGTGCAACAAATTTTGCAAATTAGTTCTTTGATTGAAATGGTGTCTTTTGCCCATATTCCAAGGGAGTGGAATAGGGCAGCTGATTGTTTGGAAAAATGGGCTTTTGAGCATGCTGAGGGATGGAGAATTGAGGAATGGGAGTTGGTTCCTCAAGAGCTCCATTTTGACTTAAGGAGCATTCTTGATGAGGATAGGGTTGAGAATGATGTCAAATGATGGTGTTGGCTATTTTATCTCTATTTGGGGTTGTGCTTTTGTTTTTTCTTGGGATCTTAGGTACTTGATCTCTTTGTATTAGTGCTTTTTGATATTTAATAAAAATTTTACCCCTTTATTTCAAAAAAAAACAATCGAAATCAAAATTAAAACTCTATTTTTATTGAATGAACTTTTTTGAATTTAAAGAGTGCATTATATAGAAAAAAATAAAAGACTTAACCTTGAATGCTAATCAAGGAAGATAGTGAAAACTACAATAAAAAATCCTAAACAATAACATGCAAAGAGATTGCATGATAATAATAGTTTTGCATTCTATGCAAACTAAATAAAAATTAATTAAAAATTATGACTGCAAGGCTAATTGCAACATGCAATTTTATTAAACATGAAATAAATAAATATATCTAAATTAAAAATAATGATGATGAGGTTGAACTAAGCATCATGCGATGGAACTAAACTTTAGCATCATGCAATGTGTGGTGGAACTAGATGTTTCACATTGTGAATGTGTTGATCGCATGAGCGGTGCATGCCTTTATGAGCAGTGAGTAATGGATAGTGAATGTATGACATCACACATTTCATAATACATCAATCTTTTTATTAAAAATTTTGATCACGAAGTTGAAGCCCTTATAAAAGAGAATAAATTATAATATCATCATTACTAAGAATGTCAATAACAATGCTGATTGAATAATGTTTCACTGTATCCTTTAGAAAATACAATTTATCCTCTCTCATGATGTAGTCATCAATAAGGAGCTTGCAAAGAATGACATTTTCATGCAGAGTTGCATAAAGAAGAAGAGTCTTGACATCTACATCTCTACTCACCAATGATTCTTTCTAATCTTTGACAATTTAAATGAGAAAGATGGTAATTTCTATCAGATGTTTGTAATTCTGATCTTGATCTATTTCACATAGGAATCTTCATACTATGAGTGAGCTTGCATCTAACCCACACTGCTTGTTCTTTGAAACTTCTCACCTTCTCTTCTTACCCACTGTGACATTAGATTTCCACATACTTCCATGCTTTGTACATGGAAATTGATGGGTTCCTTCTCACTTAGAGATCAAATTCCAATCTAGAATATATTATACCATGTGAATTATTTGAAAGAGAATATCTTATTTTTCTTATTATTGATCTTGTAGGCTAGTAACGAACCTGGCTCTGATACCATGTTAAAATTATGGATTGCTGCAAATGTACTAACACTACCATAATATGTGGTATGTGTTTTTCAAATGCATATCTCCTTGTATTAATAACCATAAGTCATGAATAGCCATGTCCCTATAAGGGACATGCCTATTTGTTAATCTATATAATTAATATTATAACATATTCATAATACTATTATTATATAATTATAATAAATAATAATATATATATAACCATAGTTATATATATATATATATATTATTATATTAAATTATCTCATATAGTAAACACACATATAAAGGATAGATAAATCTGAATTTGACTAAAACATTAATAGTTTTTCTTTGTCTACAAATTTTTTATATCCAATTAATGACATATCTATTGATTTATTATCTTTTCTTCTTTTTTCTGGAGTATACTGTAAATATTTTCTAGAATGCACAGACCTTCTTCCCCACATAAACTTTAAGGATAAATGTCTATTATGTCTTCTATTCTCAAAAAAATAAAATTGAACACCCAAAATAATAGAGTCGCCAATTTTTCTTCAATCAAGATTTCATACTCCAGTAGAGTGCAAAAAGATTCACTTTGAAAAAACATTTCTTGCTAGGTCTTCTAACTTCTTACTCTAGTAAAGTCACAATTTTACATTCTCAATTTACTAGTCTATAAAATTGAAAATTTCTAGGTAACTACACAATGTGAATTGTGAGTGACTATCCCCAGTAGAGTTGTCAATCTATTCATGCACAAAATTATTGGTTGACTTCCTAGGAGCTTGCCTACTCAATGTTGGGAAACTCAATACAATTTTATCCAACAAAGAATATTGAATCTTAACTTTATTCAATCTCCACACTTGAGGCTCTATAAGACCTAGGTTGTTGTACCTTAACTTGTAAGAAATAATGACTGCAATTATCAACTTAACTATACTCTGAGTTCGCAAAATTTCTCAAGGAGAAATTGATTATGATAAAAAATGTTTGCAATAAAGGGGAAGGGTTTCAAACAAAATGTGTTAGCATATGAAAATGCATTGATACTAATTGTTTACCTTCCACAAAGTCATCCTTGGGTCTCAAATTTTGATATAACTAGTGTCTTCCAAATTGAAAAAGAGATTCAACTTTAATTATTACTAAATTAATCTTATGTCTTGGAAACAAGTGCACCACCATCAACTAATAAGCAACCAAATTGAGAAAATTCAACAAACCTTGAATAATTGAATTTAACTTCAAGATGAAGACCAATTACACGAAATATACATAACCCAATGGTACTTTTTCCAATAGTTTGCCTCAATTTTCTTCTGCAAATAGTATAAATCCTAAAGAGATTCAAATTTAGCAAAATCAATGATCGGTTCCCTATCTTTTAAAAATTACACTATATATTATATTAATTCAAAAAAAGAGGTACAACTTGGTTGTAACAAGTTGCAGTATCTAACTTTGCTATGTATCCTATATTCACAATGTTTTTATTTCCTTTTTATCTCTGTCACTATCTATATCCACACAAAGGGAAGGGCCTTAGTTGGACCTCAATAGTGTAGAGTCTCCTCTTATGGTGAGAGGAGGGAAAGAGGGTAGGGTGTATGGGCCCCTACTTGTCATCCCATACCTTGTATGAAAATTTTGATTCTTGAAGAAGGGAAGAAATGAATACACTTGTGATATTGGCCCTGAAAGGGCATTGTAGAAGAACATAAGTTCTTGAATTTTAGCCCCGAAAAGGCTATGTTATGGTATGGTGATTGAAATCTCCTATTGAGAAAATCCACCTCCCCCCTATTTTGGTTCATTGTTGAACCTATTGTGCAAAATCGGGTTGGGAATGCATGCTTGAATTGTTCATCTTATTATGTTGTTTTACCTCCATGTTGGTTCTTGTCTTTCTCATGGTTCCCTTGATGCAATGAAGACATTGGAAAAGATCTCTTGTGAAAGCCCTTGAATAGAATTCAATTGAATTGTAATATTTGTAAAAATGTATTTTAAATTTTGATGTATTTGCCAAAGACATCAAGTTTTCTTACTGGTTCTTTCCCGATGGAGCCTTGAATGAGGTTGATTAATAGAGAGAAAGTATTGAGAAACCTTCTTGCAATGTAGCTTATGTTATTTCAGTTCTTGCATATGTGCATTGATGAGTAGATAGAATGATGATGATCAATTTACGCATTTACAAGTTCAATCTTGCTAAGGAAGGAAACTATATTATGTTGAGATTCTCAAATCGATTCGTTCTTAATTGGAAATAAAAAAAACCTTGTATTATTGCTTAAACACATTATTCGATTTCTTGGTTAACTTGGCATTTTGGCAAATTCATTTTGAAAGGAGTAACGCAGCATACACCTCTTGGTATTAAAATGTATGACAAAAAAGAAAAAACATGCCTCTTGGGAGAAAGTTATGCAAGTATATAAAAAAAGGAATTGACAACAAAATATATACATATACATCACCTTGTTATATGACACTATTAGACAAAAATATGCCTCTTAGAAAATTAGGCTAGCTAGAGAATTTTCACACTTCAAAAATTAACTCAACACTTAGAATGAAATAGGCTTGACAAAAAAAAGTGCACCTACAAGAGCATTTTGCTCTCTGGATTTTGTATGAGGATGTGAATTCAATTCAAATTGTTGATAGAGAATATTCTTGAGAATCTCCTTAAGTTTAAAATTAGAAATTTAAAGTAAAGAATAACAAGAAAATTGCATAAATTATTAAAGCTTTATAACTTATACCCAAATATCCTAGAGTCTACCCATAAAACTTTTTGTCATAAATTCTTCTCCCATCCCCTTTGGCACAGGCTGAATGTCCAAGCAAGCAAAATATTTTATAATTTTTCATTTAATGGGTTTGGTGTGTGTGGCAGGGTGTTGGGAGTGAGGCAAGTTGTAAAGTCAAACTAAATGATTAATGCAAACTCCTTTTTCATTCCCTCCTTGTCTAGGTGTGGGCAAGACTTTTGAGTAGATTGGCAACTAGTCCTTTCTCCCACGTGGCCCAATGTTCTCCTTGTCAGTAGTACCTACATTTCTAGAGGTGGGGGTGCACAAGGTTCTAGTAGGCATTAATGCCAAGTGCATGACAAAGTTCTTGTTTTATAAAACAAATAAAGCAACTGTTCTCTCTTACCTTTATCGCCCATGTGGGCAAGGGGACTATACCTATCCTAAGCAACCATGTCAGTGCTTGGGTGTGATGGGATGGTCTGTCCCATCCTTTTTATAATGCCTGGGTAGCGTTGAGATAGGCTTGGGGTATGTGTTTAGTATAGGTAAGTGTTATTAGGTGTAGAGTGGTTAGGTTAAGTTAGCTTGTGTTGGTAATTAATATTTAAATTAATAAATTTATTTTATTTAGAATTTGGTCTTAGTTTAGTATGTTTTAAGTTAGCATTATTTGGTTTTTGTTTAGTTAGTATTTTGTTTTATTTTTAAAAAGAATTTGTATTGTTTAATGTTAGATATTTTTATTAGTGTAATTAAAGTTATAGTTAATTGTTATTTCAGTTTTAATTAAGTGAAATGAATATTACTTTTAAGTGTAATATTAAGTTAGATTTTAGAGAGTTTTGATAGTATAGTTAATGTAGATTTTTGTTAATATATAAGTGTTAGTATGTTTCTTTTGTGTAAAGTTTGTTTTAATTCAAGATAGTTAAATTAATCAATAGTATTCATTATAAGTTTAGATTGCAAACTAATTTGGAAATTAGTTTTAAATAAATAGTAAATTTAATTAATATACTTAAAATTTTTAGTGTACTTAGTGTTAGCTATGACATTGTTGTTTTTTTTTTAGTTAGCATTAATAGAGAAGTTTGTTCGTAATTGTTAAATTTAGATTTTTAATTAAATCAATTTAAATTAAGTATAATTATGTGCATGTCTAGATGTGTTTTTTCTTAAAATTGTTTCTCGATTAGGATATTTCTATTTAATTAGACTCGTGCTCATTGAAATTGTTATCCAATAATTTTTAAATATATATATATATATATATATGTATATATATATATATATATATTGTAAAAATTATGTAATAACGAAACAAATGTCAATATCGATTTTATAATGAGAGTATAAATTTGACGATTTATTCCATCTCAAGATTTTAAACTTAAGATGTTATGTGAGAACCTATACTTTAATTATGAGTTAAATGTATCAAACTTAGAGACTTTTAATTATTAATAATTAATTTTTTTTAAAAATATTTGTGTGTTCTTACCCTCGAAATTTGGGCATGACATTTTGGTATCAGAGCTTGTGTTTCAATACTAGGAACCTAAAACCATTATGCTTCTGAACTTAACTAAAGCTTTAATTATGTAGGATGCCTCCTAATACTCGGAGCAATCGATGAGGCAAAGGTCATAGGGCAAGAGGTGGTAGAGCAAGACAAGAGGATAGACCACCACCACCACCTCCTCCACCGAATCTGAATCAGGATATTTTGGATGCCCTCCAGGCATTGATTGGTGTAGTCTAGCAGAGGGTAGCACCTATAGTACAGCCAGGGTAGCAAAATCTCGAAAGGGAAGCATAGGTTCTCAGAGGAGGTGGGGCCGGAGATAGAGAGAGGAGTAGGAGTCCTCCACTGAGGCAGTTTGAGGGATAGGGTGAGCATGAGGGTGAGTCAATACATCAAAGAGTACCACCACTCAACAGACCTCTTAGACATTTAGGAGATGATATTAGAGAGTTGATATGACTCAGACCACCACTCTTTATCGGTTCCACAAAGGGGAGAGTAGCAAAGGCCTGGCTATAGAGTCTTCAACAATGCTTTGAATTATGTCCTTATGAGAGTAATTTGAAGGCATGTCTTGTAGTTCATCAGCTGAGAGGAAATGCCTCCAATTGGTGGCATTGGGAGGAAACTATAGGAAGAGTGAGCATGGATACCCTCACATGGGAGTCATTCTTAGAGAGATTCAGGGAGAGGTACCTATCTGAGCACTTTACACAGAAGAAGATTGAGGAGTTTCATTCTCTACATCAGAGGGGTCTCACCGTAGCTCAGTATGAGAGAAGGTTTCTTGAGCTCCTTCCATATGTTGAGTACATGAAGGATGAGAAACAACAAGTGTATCGATTCATCATGGGCCTAAATTTCTCACTTCAAGGTCTAGTTTGTATGGCCTTTCCTACTACCTTCAGATAGGTAGTTGAGGTTGTACTGGTTGTAGAGGATACTTGAGGTAGACAGGAGTCACGAGATCAGTCTCAGAAATGGAACTCTACCCAGCAGAAACCCCCTTGAAAAGGAAATCAGAACTACATAATAGGGTCCTCTAAGGGCCAATAGTCTCAGCAGTAGTAGTAGCAGAAACCCTCACAAGGTTATCAAGGCTCCAAGTCCAAGCAGTGGCATTCATAGGGTCTGAGGTAGGATCAAAAAGTATAGGCCCCATAGTCACAGTCAGCAAAGACTCAATAGTCTTCTAGGGGTGGTTTCAATGGATCTAGTAGGTCAGGAGGCCCATAGCAGTCTGGATCTCCGGGTGCATGATCTTATACATGAGGACCATGTTACACTTGTGGGGGCATGGGGCATATTTCTAGAGAGTGTCCCCAAGGATAGCCTTCCAGTGGTCAGAGAGGGGCATTTTTAGAGTCGACAGTTGACGATGTGGGTAGGTCTTATAGAGTTTTTGCAATGGTTGATAACCACCAAGCTGAGCATTAGGCTATAGTTATTGAGGCTACAGGTAGTATTTAGGGTAGCATGGTTACTAGTTTATTTGATTCCAGAGCTACTGATTCATTTATATCTCCTTTTTTTGTGGAGCATTGTGGGCTAGTGGCAGTTAGTTAGAATGTCATTTGGGAGGTACAGTTAGCCTCAGGTGCCACATTGTCAGTTAGTTCTATGGTGCATAATTGCCTGATTCAAATTGGAGACATGACCACGATGTCTGATCTACGCATTGCCCCTCTAGGTTCTTATGATGTTGTTCTTGGCATGGATTGGCTTTATGCCCACAGTGCCAAGATGGATTGTCGACAGAAGAGGGTGGAATGTGTGGATGTGGATGGTATCTCTAGAGTGATCCTTGGGGTTAAGAGACCCATATCCCTTCGTATGATTTTTGCTATGAAGTTTAAATGGTGCATGCGAAAGGGATGTCAGTTGTTCGCTATCACCATCAGTGAGAAGGAGGAAGATTCAGAGGGGGAGCCATCCCTCAATGATTTTCCTATATTACAAGAGTTTTCAGATGTTTTTCCTTTAGAGTTCCCTGGTAGACCTCCACCTAGAGCAGTGGATTTTCATATTGATCTTGTGCTAGGATCAAAGCCAGTATCGAGAGCACCATACAGGACTCATGAGCTCAGTGAACTAAAGATTCAACTAGAGGAACTCTTAGAGAAGGGGCATATTCGACCTAGAGTGTCACCTTGGGGCACACTAGTGATCTTCATAAAGAAGAAGGATGGATCACTTAGGTTGTGTATTGATTATTGGCAATCGAACAAAGTAACCATCAAAAACTGATACCCTCTTCCCAAGATTGATGATCTCTTCGATCAATTGCAAGGTGCTCGAGTATTTTCAAAGATTGATCTCAAGTTAGGATATCATCAGTTGAGGATTGTCGATAGTGATATCCCTAGGACTGCATTCTGTACTAGGTATGGCCACTACGAGTTCACCTTGGTACCATTTGGCCTCACAAATGCTCTAACTATATTCATGAGCCTCATGAATGGATTATTTCATACCTTTTTGGATAATTTTGTGGTTGTTTTCCTAGATGACATCCTGATATATTCTCGTGATGAGAAGGAGCATGAAGAACACCTGAGACAGGTATTATAGAAGTTGAGAGAGAATCAATTGTTTGGTAGCTTGTCAAAGTGTGCATTCTTTAGGCTTGATCTACATTATTTGGGCCATGTCATATCAAGCGATGGTGTCTCAGTAGACCCATCAAAGGTTAGGGCCATCATGGATTAGCCAGCACCAACCAGTGTCACTGAGGTGAGGAGCTTTATGGGACTAGTAGGTTATTATCAACACTTCATTGAAGGATTCTCTAGATTGGTACACCCCATCATGTCTTTTCAGAGGAAGAGAAATAAGTATGAGTGGATAGAGAAGTGTGATAGAGCTTTTCAAGAGCTCAAGAGAGACCTCACGAGTGCACCGATTCTTACAGTACTAGATCCATCTATAGATTTTGTGGTGTGCACTAATGCATCTTTGGATGGTATAGGGGCAATGTCTATGCAGGATAGCCGACCTATTTCCTTCAAATCTAGGAAGTTTAAGACTCATGAACTCAATTACCCTACTCACGACCTAGAGCTTGTAGCAGTGGTTCATACCTTAGTGAGGTTGTGACACTTCCTACTAGGTCATAGATTTAAGCTTCATTCCAATCACCAGAGCTTGCAGTACATATTCATGCAGCCAAACCTAAATGATAGGCAGAGAAGGTGGATGAAGTTCCTTTGTGAGTATGATTTTGATGTTCATTACATCAAGAGAAAAGAGAATGTAGTTGCAGATGCCTTAAGTAGAAGGCACCATGAGCTATCATTTATGACTACTAGTACCGATTTGAGATAGCAAATTCTTCAGCATTTGCCAGTAGATGAGCTTTATGTAGAGGTTAGTCAGGTGGTGCATGCCTAGAGACCCGTAGAAGGGAAGTATTCAAAGTATTCCTTGGAGTCTAATGGACACTTGCATCATAGAGGATGTATGTACATACCTTCCACTGGGGGTTTGTGTGAGTTCATTATACTTGAGGCTCACAGAGCACCTTATGCAATGCAACCCAGTGTTAAGAAGTTACATGCAGATTTGAGATAGTTATATCATTGGCTAGGCATGAGAGTACAAATTGCTAACATAGTTGTGAGATGCCTCAAGTTTCAGAGAGTGAATGCAAAACATCGTCATCCCGGTGGGCTCCTTCAACCTCATGAGATTGCAGAGTGGAAGTGGGATGTTATATCTATGGACTTCATTGTTGGTCTTCCCTTGTCATCCCATCACCATGATGTCATTTTGGTGATAGTTGACACATTGACCAAGGTTTCCCATTTCTCTCCCCTACGTACTACATACACAACACGGAACATAGCTCAGGTGTTTCTGTGGAATATTGTCAGACTCCATGGTCTCCTTAGGGACTCATTGTTCACTTTATCCTTTTGGAGAGAGTTGCAGGCACCATTGAGAACTAGGCTCAATTTTAGTACAGCATACCATTCTTAGACTGAGGGTCAGACCGAGTAGGTGAATCAAGTTTTGGAGGACATGTTATGTATGTACATGATGGACCATCAATTCAAGTGGGAGGAATACCTACACCTTGTCAAGTTTTCCTATAACAATGGGCACCATTCTTCCATAGGTATGTCACCTTATGAGGCCTTGTATGGAAGACCTTGCAAGATGCCCTTGAGTTGGGACAGGATCGAGGATCGGGTATCTATCGATCCCTAATTAGTTAAGGAGATGGAGCAGCAGGTGACCCTAATTAGGTAGTGCCTGAGAGAGGCACAGGATCGGTAGAAAAAGTATGCTGATGCAAAGAGGACAGATCGAGAGTACTAGGTTGGTGATAGATTTTTCTTGAGGGTGCGGCCACACAAGTGTTCGATCTATTTTGGAAAGGGCTCTAAGTTGGCACCTCGTTCATTGGACCATTTGAGATCCTAGAAAGGATAGGACCAGTGGCCTATCATTTAGCTTTGCCACCTAGCTTGTCATGCATCCATGATGTGTTTCACATTTCAGTACTTAGAGGATACATTTATGATGAGTCTCATATTATAGATTGGGATGCTTTGTATGTGGAGTCAGATGACCAATTAGCACTCGAGCCTATCTGTATTATTGCCCGATGGACCCTAGCACTTCGAGGTTGAGAGCCGGACTAGGTTAGGGTATAGTGGGATTGCTATGATGAGGTTACAGCTTCATGGAAGGATGCAACACAAATGCGATCTCAATATCCATATCTTTTTGATGAACTCCAGGAGGAAGTTCATGCCTAGTGGGGGAGGATGTGAGGCCTCACCCCGACCCATCATAGCTTAGTTGATACTTTATTATTTTGGTACTCATGACTCGATATCGGGACATTACTTGATGCACTAAACATTATTATGTTATTTTATGATGTGTGATGTTTTACTTCAGTAATTTGATTTCATCTTTTAATGCTTTATGAACATGTATAATGATGAAGTAAATGAATGCAAAACTAACACTTTGATTATGCAATTTTAATGGTCAAAAAAATATATAAGTAGAATTAGATAAACAATTGATTATTAGAAAATGGATTTTTTAATTTATATGATTTTTCTGATATGTAATTTACATAATGCATGTGATTCTTTGATCTACTGATGTGTGCCATGAGTGTGCAGAAAATTTAGCCAGGAAACCCAATAGAAAGATGGAACCTAACCCCTTGTTAATTTGTGCTATCTTTGCATTGCCTTTCTTTGAAGGTTGTAAATTGGTCTTAAAATTCTCTTAGTTTTTTTTTGGGTTCTATTAAGTCTTTAAGGCCTAAAAACATTAAATTTAAGTACCCTAGGGGTAAGGATGTGGGTGGGGAGCACTTTCCAACCCCTTAGTCTCTTTCGTTGACTTTTAGCATCACTCAAAAACCCTATTTTTGGTTGATTGCAAAAATTGATTGTCTCCTACTTGATTTGGTGACTCAAACTTCATCTTGAGGTTACTTGAAGTCTAGTTGAGTTAAGGATCATACTTAGAGGCAATTTGGAGTAGTTTTGTGGTTGTTACCCAATCTCTAGCTTTGGAGAAAAGTTTGAAGATTGAAGGAAGAAAAGGAAAAGCTCTTCTTAACCCACCATTTTTCCATAACCTTTTGTGAAGGTAGGAGTTCTTCACTCCTTTTGAATTGTTTCTTCATGTTGTTCATGCTTGAATCTTGCTTGAATCATGCATAAGGCATTGTGTTATTTTTGTATTGCTTTCTTGTGTGTTGGGGTTGATTTGGAGGGATCTTAAATTTTTTTTCTTTTGATGTTATTCTCATGCTTGCCTTGATGTTTTGCTTTGAGGGGATTTCATGAGGATTTTTTTGGCATCACTCACCCTTGGATAGGGAAGAAGTGGCCATGTATGGGGGAAGGGCCTTAGTTGGACTTCAATAGTGTAGAGTCTCCTCTCATGGTGAGAGGAGGGAAAGAGAGTAGGGTGTATGGGCCCCTACTTTTCATCCCATACCTTGTATGAAAAATTGGATTCTTGAAGAAGGGAAGAAATGAATACCCTTGTAATATTGGCCCTGAAAGGGCATTGTAGAAGAATGGAAGTTCTTGAATTTTAGCCTCGAAAAGGCTATGTTATGGTATGGTGATTGACATCTCCTATTGACAAAATCCACCTCACCCCTATTTTGGTTCATTGTTGACCCTATTGTGCAAAACCGGGTTGGGAATGCATGCTTGAATTGCTCATCTTATTATGTTGTTTTACCTCCATGTTGGTTCTTGTATTTCCCATGGTTCCCTTGATGTGATGAAGACATTGGAAAAGATCTCTTGTGAAATCCCTTGAAGAGAATTCAATTGAATTGTAATATTTGTAAAAATGTATTTTAAATTTTGATGTATTTGGCAAAGACATCGAGTTTTCTTACTGGTTCTTTCCTAATGGAGCCTTGAATGAGGTTGATTAATAAACAAAAAGTATTGAGAAACCTTCTTGCAATGTAGCTTATGTTATTTCAGTTCTTGCATATGTGCATTGATGAGTAGATAGAATGATGATGATCAATTTACACATTTACAAGTTCAATCTTGCTAAGGAAGGAAACTATATTATGTTGAGATTCTCAAATCGATCCGTGCTTAATTGGAAATAAAAAAAACCTTGTATTATTTCTTAAACACATTATTCAATTTCTTGGTTAACTTGGCATTTTGGCAAATTCATTTTGAAAGGAGTAACGCAACATACACCTCCTGGTATTAAAATATATGACAAAAATGAAAAAGCATGCCTCTTGGGAGAAAGTTATGCAAGTATATAAAAAAAGGAATTGACAACAAAATATATACATATACATCACCTTGTTATATAACACTATTAGACAAAAATATGCCTCTTAGAAAATTAGGCTAGCTAGAGAATTTTACACTTCAAAAATTAACTCAACACTTAGAATGAAATTGGCTTGACAAAAAAAAGTGCACCTACAGGAGCATTTTGCTCTCTGGATTTTGTATGAGGATGTGAATTTAATTCAAATTGTTGACAGAGAATATTCTTGAGAATCTCCTTAAGTTTAAAATTATAAATTAAAGTAAAGAATAACAAGAAAATTGCATAAATTATTAGACCTTTATAACTTATACCCAAATATCCTAGAGTCTACCCATAAAATTTTTTTTCATAAATTCTTCTCCCATCCCCTTTGGCACAGGCTTATTGTCCAAACAAGCAAAATATATTATAATTTTTCTGTTTCATGTGTTTTCATTTTTGGACACCCATTTGGGTCAAATAAAGGTTCCAACTCTCACAGTTCCACTATCAGTGCGCTAGAAAATCTTGAAAAAAATAGGAGCATGTAATTGGACCATCATTTTGGTAAACTAGAAGGTGTGAATTGGCCAGATGAATATAATTGTGATTTAGAACATTCCAGAAAAAGAATCAGGTCAAAAGGCCTCACGGTTTGAAAGTTATTGCAGTTTTTCAAGTTTTGGAGACCTCCTAAGAATGCTTCAAAGTCAAGTTAGGGGCATTAAATGACCTTGAAAAGGGCTGAAAAATGGGGGAGAAGTGAAGCTGGTCCATAGGGCTATAGAGCACTTTGAGAGCTTTGCAAAAATGTAAACAGTTCGTCAATCGAAGCTACGGTTCAAAAGTTATGCCTCCCAGAAGTTTGGTTACCGTTTCTAGATTCTTCTAGATTTGTGCCAACTTCTAACACAGCTTCTGGAGCCTTCTATTTGGTCGGTGGATGCCTACTAGCACCTTCTAGAATGTATTTCTAGTCCTTAACCCTTTGGGGTCTATTTAAGGAGATTCCTAGCATTGTAAAAGGCAGTTCGGAGTGGAGTTTGAGACGAGGTACTAAAAAGAGAAATTATCTCCACATTTATGCTATTGTAAGCCCTTAGGGCATGTTTTGAAGTTTATTTTCTCTGTACTAAATGTACTAGCTTATTTTTTAGTTAATACAATTTCCCTTTTCTACTGTGTCCATTCTGTTCCTGGGTTGTGTCCCCATCAAGTGGTATCAGAGCCTAGTTTTTCTGAGTGTGTAGATAGAGCATCGACTGTGAGGCAGTTTGCACCAGGACTGTGTGGTTGTGGGTTTGAGTTAAGAAGATGCCTCCATGAACAGAGCGTGGCAGAAGGGCTAGAGCTATTAATCTTGAGGAGGTTCGAGCCCTCCAAAGCCAGGTACAAGCCTTGCAAGAGGAGCTCCGTAGAGGAGCAACTGTGGCCGCAGGTGATGAAAGTGAAGATGACAACGAAGAAGATGAAATTGGACTAGAAGGGGAATTTGATGGGGAAGTTTTGAAACATGCAGAGGAAAGGCTTTTTAGGGCCATTACTAAGTTTGGAAAAAGACCCACAATTGAAGTGGGTGTATTTTTAGGAAATCTGAAACCAGATGAGTTGATCGATTGGATCAATGAACTGGAAGAATACTTTGAGTATGAGGATATCAAGGACCCAGATAGGGTTAAGTTTGCAAAGGCCAAACTGAAAGGCCATGTAAAAATCTGGTCGCAAGAGGTTCAATTGGAAAGAAACAGAAGAGGAAAGGAGAAGATCACAAGATGGGATTGCATGGTGGACAAATTGAAGAAGCAGTTCATTACTGTGGACTACGAGCTTGATTTGTTTAAGAAGATGCATGGGTTAAAGAAAGCAGGAAGATTAGTCCAAGAATATACAAAGGAATTTTATCGACTCTTGATTAGAATGGGGCATGCAGAAGCAAATAAGGAGAAGGTTGCTCATTATATCATTGGGTTGCGACCTAGCATCCAAGAGGAATTAAGTCTGGTAAGAATGACCAGCATTGAAGAGGCATACCAGTTTTCCCTACGAGTTGAAGAGAAGCTGAATAAAAGGTTTGAAGGAAGACAAAGAGAGCACGGTCAAGGAGGAAGGGGAAGCAGTAGATCATCTGGAGGTCGCAATGAAACCCAAAAGAAAAATGAAGATGTGGGTACTAGCAGGCACCAAAAGAATGAGGGTTTCAACCACTCCCATGATCAAGACTTTGGAAATTAGAGAGGAAGAGGTAGAGGACGTGGACAAATAAGAGGAGGCTTCCATGGTACCTATTTCCATTGCAATGAAGAAGGTCATCGTGCCTTTGAATGCCCTCAATGACAAAGAAGGATAGATAGGAGAGCTGAGGGCCAAGCTAGGGTTGCTCATGTGGATGAGGATGCACAATAATCACATTCAAAGGATGTAGAAAGAGGAGAGACCTTGGTAAATGAAAGAGTCCTACTAAGTGGTGAGATTGAACTAGGACAACGGAGGAGTTTGTTTCGTACCAGATGCAAGTGTGAGGATAAATGTTGTGACATGATCATTGATGGTGGTAGCACTGATAACTTGGTATCAGAAGAGATGGTCTCTAAGCTGAAGCTCAAGAGGGAGAAACATCCCCAGCCCTATCGGATTGCTTGGGTAAAAGATGATCATAAGGTCCTGGTAAGTGAACAATGTTTAGTGAAATTCAAAATTGGGAGTTACCATGATGAAGTTCTTTGTGATGTTATTTCGATGGATATTTTCCATCTATTGTTGGGTAGACCATGGCAGTTTGATAGACATGCAGTACATGATGGACATGCAAATACTTACTCTCTGACAAAGGATGGAGTTTGCCACAAATTGAAGCCCATAAAAAGGGAAGGTGAAAAGGTATGTAGCAGTGCTAGGATTTGTCTTGTTGATGAAAAGAAGTTTTTAGATGGCATGAAACATCAACATATGTGCTATGCTTTGATTCCTAGGAAAGACAAAGAAGGTAGTAGTGAAATACCACTTGAAGTTTCAGATTTGCTAGGGGAATTTGGAGATATTATCTCTAATAATGTTCCAGATGGATTGCCACCAGTAAGGAAAATTAGTCATCAGATAGATCTGATTCCAGGAGCTAGTTTGCCTAACAAGGCTGCTCATAGAATGACTCCTACTGAAATAGAGGAGCTAAATAGACAGGTTCAAGAGCTATTGAGGAAGGGCTTGATTTGAGAGAGTCTGAGTCCATGTGCAGTACCTATAGTACTCGCACCAAAGAAAGATGGAGAGAGGAGGATGTGTACAGATTCTCGAACTATAAATAGGATAACCATCAAGTACCAGTTTCCTTTGCTAAGGATGGATGATCTTATGGACTGCTTGAGTGGAGTTCAGTACTTCACAAAGATAGATCTCAAGAGTGGCTATCATTAGATATGGATTCAAGAAGGAGATTAGTGGAAAACAACCTTCAAGACCAAGGAGGGTCTTTATGAGTGGTTAGTCATGCCCTTTGGATTACGAACGCCCCAAGCACCTTCATGCGGCTCATGAATGAGGTACTTAAGAAGTTCTTGGGAAAATTTGTTATTGTCTATTTGGATGATATTTTAATTTTCAGAAAGACTTTGGAAGAACATTTACTGCATATTTGTAGTGTCCTTGAAAGGCTAAGGGAAGAGAAACTATTAATTAATCTGAAGAAGTGTATTTTTGCAAAAAGGGAGTTAGTCTATTTGGGGTTTGTTATATCACCTGAAGGTCTCAAAATGGATCCAGAGAAGGTAAAAGCCATGTTGGAATGGCCTACTCCAAGGTCTGCTACTGAGGTAAGATCATTTCATGGTCTGGTTAGTTTTTATAGGAAGTTTATTAAGAATTTCAGTGGCATATGTGCACCCCTAACTGATACAATAAGAGGGGATAGGAAAGACTTCAAATGGACTACAGCAGCTGCGAGAACTTTTGAATTGCTAAAGAAGAAGGTAACAGAACAACCTATGTTGGCACTTCCAGATTTTAGAAAGGTTTTCCAGGTGGATTTTGATGCCAATGGTAGCGCTATTGGGGCTGTATTAAGCCAAGAAGGTAAGCCTATTGCATATTTTAGTGAAAAATTGAATGATGCAAAGAAGAAGTAATATATTTATGATCAAGAGTTCTATGCAATAGTTTAGGCCTTAAAGAAATGGAGGCATTATTTATTGCCAAAATAATTTGTTTTGTATACTAATCATCAGGCATTGCAGTACCTAAATAGCCAAGGTAAATTGAATCAGAGGCATATGAAGTGGGTAGAATTCTTGCAGATTTATACATTTGTGTTGAAGCATGGAAGTGGAAAATCTAACAGGGTTGCAGATGCACTAAGTAGGAGACAGTTGTTGCTTACAGTAATGTAGGTTGAAGTAGTTGGGTTTGATGAACTCAAGAATTTGTACCCCGAGGATCCTGATTTTTTTGAAGCATGGAAAGCTTGTAAAGAACCTGTTGTTGTAGATAGAACCAAGTGGTTAGACTATTTGATTCAAGATGGCATTTTGTTCAAGGGTAGTCAATTGTGCATTCCAAGGAGTTCCATGAGGGAAAATCTGATTAAGGAGAAACACAGTGGAGGGATGGAAGGATATTTTGGTTGAGATAAGACCATTTCCATTCTTAGAGAACATTATTTTTGGCCTCAAATTTCACAGGATGTGAAGAAGTTTGTACAGAGTTGCCAGGTTTGTCAAGTTGCCAAGGGGTTTAGTCACAATACTAGCCTATATCAGCCATTGCCTGTTCCATCAAGGCCATGCGAGGACATAAGTATGGATTTTGTTCTTGGATTACCAAGGACACAAAGGGGTAATGACTTAGTATTCGAGATGGTTGATAGGTTCTCCAAAATGGCACATTTCATTCCATGCCACAAAACTCATGATGTTGTCCATATTGCAAACTTGTTTTTCAAAGAGGTGGTAAGACTACATGGACTTCCAAGGAGTATAGTTTCTGACAGAGATACTAAATTTGTGGGGTATTTCTAGAGGACATTGTGGAAAAAGTTGAGAACAGACTTGAAATTCAGTTCCACGCATCACCCACAAATTGACAGCCAAACAGAAGTGGTAAACAGAAGTCTGGGCAATTTGCTGAGATCTTTAGTTGGGGATAAGCCCAAGGGATGGGATTTGATTCTACCACAAGTAGAGTTTGCTTACAATAACTCTATAAATAGGAGTACTGGAAAATCACCATTCCAAATTGTATATGGGAATAGCCCAAGGACTGCACTAGAATTGAGGAAGATAGAACAAGGGGAGAGGACAAGTGCTGAAGCGGAAGAATTTTCTAAACATATCAAGCGTCTACATGAGGAGGTTCAGGCACACATTACCAAGATGAATCAAGAGTATAAAGCTAGGGCTAATCAAAGGAGAAGACATAAGGAATTCCAAGTAGGGGATCTAGTCATGGTGCACTTACGAAAAGAAAGATTTCCAGTCGATACTTACAACAAGCTAAAAATGAAAAAAATTGGCCCTTGCAAAATTTTGAAAAAACATGACTCAGGAAATGCATATGAGGTGGAGTTGCCAGATGGTATTCACATTTCTCCCATTTTCAACATTGCAGATTTAACAGAGTATCATGATGATGGTGCAAATGAGGAGCTGGTGTTAGAGCCATGTCCAATTCCTGCTTTTAAGAAGGAGGAGATAGAAGACATTCTAGATCATCGTGTGGGTAGGAGTACCGAAAATAGGCAGTATGAAGAGTATTTGGTCAAATGGAAAGGATGACTGATCGAGGACTCAACTTGGATTTCAGCAGCTGAGGTTTCCCATTTGGGATTTCCTCTACCATTCATAAAGTGACAGGGTCACTTTTCAATCTACCCTGGGTTTCTGATGCAAGAGCATCTAGAAGTATAAGAGAAATCATGTGTCACCCAAAAAATGTACTTAGACTTAGTTTATGTTTCATGTGTTTTCATTTTTGGACACCCATTTGGGTCAAATAAAGGTTCCAACTCTCACAGTTCCACTATCAGTGTGCTAGAAAATCCTAAAAAAAATAGGAGCATGTAATTGGGCCATCATTTTGGTAAACTAGAAGGTGTGAATTGGCCAAATGAATATAATTGTGATTTAGAACATTTCAGAAAAAGAATCAGGTCAAAAGGCCCCACAGTTTGAAAGTTATTGCAATTTTTTCAGGTTTTGGAGACCTCCTAAGAATGCTTCAAAGTCAAGTTAGGGGCATTAAATGACCTCAAAAAGGGCTGAAAATGGGGGATGAGTGAAGCTGGTCCATAGGGCTATAGAGCGCTTCAAGAGCTTTCCAGAAATGTAAACGGTTCATCAATCAGAGCTACGGTTCAAAAGTTATGCCTCCCGAAAGTTCGGTTACAATTTCTGGATTCTTCTAGATTTGCGCCGACTTCTAACGCAGCTTCTGGAGCCTTCTATTTGGTCGGTGGATGCCTACTAGCACCTTCTAGAATGTATTCCTAGTCCTTAACACTTTGGGGTTTATTTAAGGAGATTCCTAGCATTGTAAAAGGCAGTTTGGAGTGGAGTTTGAGAGGAGGTACTGAAAGGAGAAATTATCTCCACATTTATGCTATTGTAAGCCCTTAGGGCATGTTTTGAAGTTTATTTTCTCTGTACTGAATGTACTAGCTTATTTTTTAGTTAATACAATTTTCCTTTTCTGTTGTGTCCATTCTATTCTTGGGTTGTGTCCCCATCATTCTCCCACGTGGCCCAATGTTCTCCTTGTCAGTAGTACCTATGTTTCTAGAGGTGGGTGTGTGCAAGGTTCTAGTTGGCATAAATGCCAAGTGCATGACAAAGTTCTTATTTTATAAAAAAAAATCAAGCAATTTTTCTCTCTTACCTTTAATGCTCATGTGGGCAAGGGGACTGTAACTATCTTGAGCAACCATGTCAGTACTTGGGTGTGATGGGATGGTTTGTCCCATCCTTTTTATAATGCCTGGGTAGAGCTGAGATGGGCTTGGGGTATGTGTTTAGTATAGGTAAGTGTTAGTAGGTGTAGAGTGGTTAGGTTAAGTTAGCTTGTGTTAGTAATTAATATTTAAATTAATAAATTTATTTTATTTAGAATTTGGTCTTAGTTTAGTATGTTTTAAGTTAGCATTATTTTGTTTTTGTTTAATTAGTATTTTATTTTATTTTTTAAAGAATTTGTATTGTTTAATGTTAGATATTTTTATTAGTGTAATTAAAGTTATAGTTAATTGTTATTTCAGTTTTAATTAAGTGAAGTGAATAGTACTTTTAATTGTAATATTAAGTTAGATTTTAGGAAGTTTTGATCATATAGTTAATGTAGATTTTTGTTAATATATGAGTGTTAGTATGTTTCTTTTGTGTAAAGTTTGTTTTAAATTCAAGATAGTTAAATTAATCAATAGTATTCATTATAAGTTTAGATTGCAAACTAATTTGGAAATTAGTTTTAAACTAAATAATAAATTTAATTAATATACTTAAAAGTTTTAGTGTACTTAGTGTTAGCTATGACCTTGTTGTTTTTTTTTAGTTAGCATTAATAGAGAAGTTTGTTAGTAATTTTTAAATTTAGATTTTTAATTAAATTGATTTAAATTAACTATAATTATGAGTATGTCTAGATGTGTTTTTTCTTAAAATTGGTTCTCGATTAGGAAATTTCTATTTAATTAGACTCGTGCTCATTGAAATTTTTATTCAATATATATATATATATATATATATATATATATTAAAAATTATGTAATAATGAAACAAATGTCAATATCAATTTTATAACGAGAGTATAAATTTGACGATTTATTCTCTCTCAAGATTTTAAACTTAAGATGTTATGTGAGAACCAATACATTAACTGTGAGTTAAATGTATCAAACTTAGAGACTTTTAATTAATAATAATAATAAATTTTGTGTTCTTGCCCTCAAAATTTGGGCATGACACCATGTATCATAGTTCTATCAATTAAAGAATGATGGTTGCTGCCATATCTTTCGTGCATCTCCTCCCATACCGATTTCCTAGAAAAACAAATTTCCTAACTCACTATACATGTGGGGCCTCAAAGCTCTATTACCATGTAAAGAATTCAACTTACAACATAAAATTTTGCTTGACATGAGAGAGTTTTGAGTGATAATAGTGGATGCTAAGTGACAGACAGATGGTGTCAAGTGACTTGGCACATAAAAAGAAGTCAAGAAAGCTCAACAGTAAGGGAAACTTGACACAAGAGGATGCCAACTAAGCTTAGTAATCAAAGGGAAGGTGGAGCTTGGTAGGCTCAACACACAACTAGCACAATGACCGAGTGAACTTGGTAAAAGAATAGACTGAGTGAGCTCAGTTAGAGAGTGAACCAAGCGTTCTAATAACAGACTTTCTATCTAAACTTTTCCACCATTAGAATGTAGAGAGCATAACAATGAAGCTTTCAAATATGAACTTCTCAAATACTAAACACCATACAATAAAGAATAAAGAGGAGACAACAAATATTTGTATGCATGCTTGCTTGCTTTCTATTCAACTAAGTTAAAACTATTACAAAATCTAGGAGCATTCGGCTTCAACCATAAAAACATTAAAACTTCAAACTAATAAAACTTTATACTTAAGCTTATAGTTCTAATGGCTACATACAATCAAGTTTGGAGCAATCACTGCTTCACAGGACAAAACAATACAAACTCATAGAGAATAAGAAGATCAAAGCCCATTCTGCTACAACCTCTATCTTCTTTTTGAAACTTCCTTTTGTTCTCTGACCTCTATTCTGATCTTCTGATCATCTTTTTATCTTTGATCTATGCTCTGCACTTTTCTTCTACTTTAGCTCTCTAACTAATCGAATGAATAAGATTCATTCCTTTTTCATTCCAGCAAATTTTTTTCCCTCTCATTTGAAATTCAAACTCACCTACCGATTTAATGAGGTTCAAGTGGGTAGGTAGGAATTTGGCTCCAGGGGCAACCGACCAACCGCATTAAATTTCTAACAACAACCTCCATTGACAATGTAAAGTAATGAAGCTGTAAAATAGAATGTATGATAGCCATTGTGTAAAGACTTAATATTGGAGGCAATATGTAATCAGATTTGAAAATCAATAAAAGATCAACTTTTTAGTGTGTAATTTTGTGTTCTTGTAGTGCTCTATTTTGTCTATTTTTTTTGTCTTTTTTTTGACCGTTGTATTTCAGATTCTACAATTGCGAGGACCCCAATCCTAACCATCTAAAGCAAAATTATAAGGTCTATGATTTCCTCTTAGGATTGTCTCTACTGAGATTTGAGAGGAAGATATGATAATTTCTCTGTTTAGAGGTAAGCAATCACTATAAGAGCATAGTCTTGATAGTTACCATAGTCTTTATAGTTCCTATACTATATTTAAAAAAAAGGTTTAAAATTATTTTATACTATTATCATTTCATATATTTATTCTTAAGTTTTCATTACAATCCTCTGAAACTTACAACTAAAAACTTCCCCTTCTTATTATTACTAGGAAGTGAATCTTTGTGTTTAAGATCACCAGGCTTATTTTCAATCACAAGGGGTGTGGGGGTCTATGGAGTCCCGAGATAGGAGGCAATTTTAGCAACACCTAAGTACAAAATGCATTTCTTTCTGCTATGCCATGGAGTGTCTATAATGTCAGTTGAAGGAGCAGTGGCAAATTTAGGGGCCACAAAACAATAAAATAATAAAATAATCAAAGACAGTAAATGAGGCCTTGATAGATACAGTAAGAAGCTATTAAACCTCTACAATAGAACACCCGCTCCTATAAGAAAGAGCACATACTCAATTTTACTCAAGCGCCAACACTTCTATAATTAAGCACCTACTCAACTAGCCTGAATACAAAACTCATTGTTTATAGGAATTATGATCAATTACAAACATAATGAATCAGAGAATCCGAATTACCAAAATAATTCTTTTTATTTTTCTGTCAAACGACTTCAATCTGAAAACCTCTTGCAAACAAAAGTTGCACAATAACAACAGTAGTCTTCTGTATTTTAAGTTCAGTTTGTGATGCACGAGCATCCAGAGGTATAAGGGCAATCCTGTGTCACCAAAAAAAATGTACTTAGACTTAGTTTCTGTTTCATGTCTTTACATTTTTGGATACCCATTTGGGTCAAATAAAGGTTCCAACTCTCACAGTTCCACTATTAGTGTGTTTGAAAATCCTGAAAAAATAGGAGCATGCAATTTGGCCATTATTTTGGTGACTTAGAAGGTGTGAATTGGCCAGATGAATATAATTGTGATTTAGAGCATTTCAAAAAAAGAATCAGGTCAAAAGGCCCCATGGTTTGAAAGTTATTGTAGTTTTTCGAGTTTTGGAGACCTCCTAAGAATGCTTCAAAGTCAAGTTAGGGGCATTAAATGACCTTGAAAAGGGCTGAAAAATGAGGGATGAGCAAAGTTGGTCCATAGGGCTATAGAGCACTTCGAGAGCTTTCCAAAAATGTAAACGGTTTGTCAATCGGAGCTACGGTTCAAAAGTTATGCCTCCCGAAAGTTCGGTTACCGTTTTTGGATTCTTCTAGATTTGCACCGACTTCTAACGCCGCTTCTGGAACCTTCTATTTGGTCGGTGGATGCCTACTAGCACTTTCTAGAATTTACTCCTAGTCCTTAACCCTCTAGGGTCTATTTAAGGATATTTTTGGCAATGTAAAAGGTAGTTCGGAGTGGAGTTTGAGAGGAGGTACAAAAAGGAGAAATTATCTCCAGATTTATGCTATTGTAAGCCCTTAGGGCATGTTTTGAAGTTTATTTTCTCTGCACTATTTGTACTAGCTTATTTTCTTAGTTAATATAATTTTCCCTTTCTATTGGTTCCATTCTATTCTTGGTTCGTGTCCCCATCAAGTGGTATCAGAGCAGGTTTTCCTGAGTGTGTAGAAGAGCGCCGACTGTGAGGCAGTTTGCACCAGGATTATGTGGTTGTGGGTTCGAGTTAGAAGATGCCTCCATGTAGAGAGTGTGGTGGAAGGGCCAGAGCTATTAATCCTGAGGAGGTTAGAGCTCTCTAGAGGCAGGTACAAGCATTGCAAGAGGAGCTTCGTAGAGGAGCAAATGTTGCCACAGGTGACAATAGTGAGGATGACAATGAAGAAGTAATGGGACCAGAAGAGGAAGTTGACGGGGAAGTTCTAAATCCTATAGAGGAAAGGCTTTTTAGGGCCATTACTAAGTTTGGGAAAAGACCTACAATTGAAGTGGGTGTATTTTCAGGAAATCTGAAACCAGATGAGTTGATCGATTTGATCAATGAACTGGAAGAATACTTTGAGTATGAGGATATAAGGGACCCAGATAGGGTTAAGTTTGTAAAGGCCAAACTGAAAGGCCATGAAAAAATCTGGTGGCAAGAGGTTCAACTAGAAAGAAATAGAAGAGGAAAGGAGAAGATCACAAGATGGGATTGCATGGTGGACAAATTGAAGAAGCAGTTCATTCCTGTGGACTACGAGCTTGATCTATTTAAGAAGATGCATGGGTTAAAGTAAGCAGGAAGATCAGTCCAAAAATATACAGAGGAGTTTTACCGACTCTTGATTAGAGCGAGGCATGCAAAAGCAAATAAGGAGAAGGTTGCTCGTTATATCAATGGGTTGCGACCTAGCATCCAGGAGGAATTAAGTCTGGTAAGAATGACCAGCGTTGAAGAGGCATACCAGTTTGCCCTACGAGTTGAAGAGAAGTTGAATAAAAGGTTTGAAGGAAGAAAAAGAGGGTGTGGTCAAGGAGGAAGGGGAAGCGGTAGATCATCTGGAGGCCGCAATGAAACCCAAAAGAAAAATGAAGATGTGGGTACTAGCAGGAACCTGAGGAATGAGGGTTTCAACCGCTCCCATGATCAAGACTTTGGAAATCAAAGAGGAAGAGGTAGAGGACATGGACAAGGAAGAGGACAGATAGGAGAGCTGAGGGCCAAGCTAGGGTTGCTCATGTGGATGAGGATGCACAATCATCACATTCAGAGGATGCAGAAAGAGGAGAGACCTTGGTAAATGAAAGAGTCCTACTAAGTGGTGAGAATGAACCAGGACAATGGAGGAGTTTGTTCTGTACCAGATGCAAGCATGAGGATAAATGTTGTGATGTGATCATTGATGGTGGTAGCACTGATAACTTGGTATCAGAAGAGATGGTCTCTAAGCTGAAGCTCAAGAGGGAGAAACATCCCCAACCCTATTGGATTTCTTGGGCAAAAGATGATCATAAGGTCCTGGTAAGTGAACAATGTTTAGTGAAATTCAAAATTGGGAGTTACCATGATGAAGTTCTCTGTGATGTTATTTCAATGGATGTTTGCCATCTATTGTTGGGTAGACCATGGCAGTTTGATAGACATGCAGTGCATGATGGACATGCAAACACATACTCTTTGACAAAGGATGGAGTTTGCCACAAATTGAAGCCCATGAAAAAGGAAGGTGAAAAGGTATGTAGCAATGCTAGGATTTGTCTTGTTGATGGAAGGAAGTTTTTAGATGGCATGAAACATCAACATATGTGCTATGCTTTGATTCCTAGGAAAGATAAAGAAGGTAATAGTGAAATACCACTTGAAGTTTCAGATTTACTAAGGGAGTTTGGAGATATTATCTCTAATAATGTTCCAGATGGATTGCCACCAGTAAGGCAAATCAGTCATCAGATAGATCTAATTCCAGGAGCTAGTTTGTCAAACAAGGCTGCTCACAGGATGACTCCTACTGAAACAGAGGAGCTAAATAGACAGGTTTAGGAGCTATTGAGGAAGGGCTTGATTCGAGAGAGCCTGAGTCCATGTGCAGTACCTGCAGTACTCACACCAAAGAAGGATGGAGAATGGAGGATGTGTACAGATTCTCGAGCTATAAATAGGATCACCATCAAGTACTGGTTTCCTTTGCCAAGGATGGATGATATTATGGACTGCTTGAGTGGAGCTCAGTGATTCACAAAGATAGATCTGAAGAGTGGTTATCATCAGATATGGATTCGAGAAGGAGATGAGTGGAAAATAGCCTTCAAGACCAAGGAGGGTCTTTATGAGTGGTTAGTCATGCCCTTTGGATTGACGAACGCCCCAAGCACCTTCATGCGGCTCATGAATGAGGTACTTAAGAAGTTCTTGGGAAAATTTGTTATTGTCTATTTGGATAATATTTTAATTTTCAGCAAGACTTTAGAAGAACATTTACTGCATATTCGTAGTGTCCTTGAAAGGCTAAGGGAAGAGAAACTGTTAATTAATCTAAAGAAGTGTGTCTTTGCAAAAAGGGAGTTAGTCTATTTGGGATTTGTTATATCACCTGAAGGTCTCAAAATGGATCCAAAGAAGGTAAAATCCATGTTGGAATGGCCTACTCCAAGGACTGCTATTGAGGTAAGATCATTTCATGGTCTGGTTAGTTTTTATAGGAAGTTTATTAAGAATTTCAGTGGCATATGTGCTCCCCTAACCGATACAATAAGAGGGGATAGAAAAGAGTTCAAATAGACTGCAGCAGCTGCGAGAAGTTTCGAATTGCTAAAGAAGAAGGTAACAGAACAGCCTGTGTTGGCACTTCCAGATTTTAGAAAGGTTTTTCAGGTGGATTGTGATGCTAGTGGCAGCACTATTGGGGCTGTATTAAGCCAAGAAGGTAAGCCTATTGCATATTTTAGTGAAAAATTGAATGATGCAAAGAAGAAGTATTCTGTTTATGATCAAGAGTTATATGCAATAGTTCAGGCCTTAAAGAAATGGAGGCATTATTTATTGCCAAAGGAATTTGTTTTGTATACTGATCATCAGGCATTACAGTACCTAAATAGCCAAGGTAAATTGAATCAGAGGCATATGAAGTGGGTAGAATTCTTGCAGAGTTATACATTTGTGTTGAAGCATAGAAGTGGAAAATCTAACAGGGTTGCAGATGCACTAAGTAGGAGATAGTCGCTGCTTACAGTAATGCAGGTTGAAGTAGTTGGGTTTGATGAACTCAAGAATTTGTACCCTAAGGATCCTGATGTTGCTTAAGCATGGAAAGCTTGTAAAGAACCTGTTGCTATAGATAGAACCAAGTGGTTAGACTATTTGATTCAGGATGGCATGTTGTTCAAAGGTAGTCAATTGTGCATTCCAAGGAGTTCCATGAGGGAAAATCTTATTAAGGAGAAACACAGTGGAGGGATGGCAGGACATTTTGGTCGAGATAATTCCATTGCCATTCTTAGAGAACATTATTTTTGGCCTCAAATTTCATAGGATGTGAAGAAGTTTGTACAGAGTTGCCAGGTTTGTCAGGTTGCTAAGGGGTTTAGTCACAATACTGGTTTATATCAGTCGTTGCCTGTTCCATCAAGGCCATGGGAGGACATAAGTATGGATTTTGTTCTTGGATTACCAAGGACACAAAGGGGTAATGACTCAGTATTCGTGGTGGTTGATAGGTTCTCCAAAATGGCACATTTCATTCCATGCCACAAAACTCATGATGCTGTCCATATTGCAGACTTGTTTTTCAAAGAGGTGGTAAGACTACATGGTCTTCCAAGGAGTATAGTTTCTGACAGAGACATTAAATTTGTGGAGTATTTCTAGAGGACATTGTGGAAAAAGTTGAGAACGGACTTGAAATTCAATTCCACGCATCACCCACAAACTGACGGTCAAACAGAAGTGGTAAACAAAAGTCTAGGCAATTTGCTGAGATGTTTAGTTGGAGATAAGCCCAAGGGATGGGATTTGATTCTACCACAGGCATAGTTTTCTTATAATAACTCTATAAATAGGAGTACTAGAAAATCACCATTTCAAATTGTATATGGGAACAACCCAAGGACTGCACCAGAATTGAGGAAGATAGAACAAGGGGAGAGGACAATTGTTGAAGCTGAGGAATTTGCTAAACATATCAAGCGTCTACATGAGGAGGCTCAGGAACACATAAACAAGATGAATCAAGAGTATAAAGCTAGGGCTGATCAAAGGAGAAGACATAAGGAATTCCAAGTAGGAGATTTAGTCATGGTGCACTTACGAAAAGAAAGATTTCCAGCCGGTACTTACAACAAGCTAAAAATGAAGAAATTTGGCCCTTGCAAAATTTTGAAGAAACATGACTTAAGAAATGCATATGAAGTGGAGCTGCCAGATGGTATTCACATTTCTCCCATTTTTAACATTGCAGATTTAACAGAGTATCATGATGATGGTGCAGATGATGAGCTGGTGTTAGAGCCATGTCCAATTTCTGCTTCTAAGAAGGAGGAGATAGAAGACATTCTAGATCATTGTGTGGGTAGGAGTACCAGAAACAGGTAGTATGAAGAGTATTTGGTCAAATGGAAAGGACGATCGATCGAGGACTCAAATTGGATTTCAACAGCTGAGGTTTCCCATTTGGGATTTCCTCTACCATCCATAAAGTGACAGGGTCACTTTTCAATCTACCCTGGGTGTCTGATGCAGGAGCATCCAGAGGTATAAGGGCAATCCTGTGTCACCAAAAAAAAAGTACTTAGACTTAGTTTCTATTTCATGTATTTACATTTTTGGATACCCATTTGGGTCAAATAAAGGCTCCAACTCTCACAGTTCCACTATCAGTGTGTTTGAAAATCCCAAAAAAATAGGAGCATGGAATTTGGCCATTATTTTGGTGACTTAGAAGGTGTGAATTGGCCAGATGAATATAATTGTGATTTAGAGCATTTCAGAAAAAGAATCAGGTCAAAAGGCCCCACGGTTTGAAAGTTATTACAGTTTTTCGAGTTTTGGAGACCTCCTAAGAATCCTTCAAAGTCAAGTTAGGGGCATTAAATGACCGCAAAAAGGGCCAAAAAATGGGGGACAAGAAAAGCTAGTCCATAGGGCTATAGAGCACTTTGAGAGCTTTCCAAAAATGTAAACGGTTCGTCAATCGGAGCTACGGTTCAAAAGTTATGCCTCCCGAAAGTTTGGTTACCGTTTCTGGATTCTTCTAGATTTGCACCGACTTCTAACGCCACTTCTGGAACCTTCTATTTGGTCGGTGGATGCCTACTAGCACTTTCTAGAATGTACTCCTAGTCCTTAACCCTCCGGAGTCTATTTAAGGAGATTTTTGGCATTGTAAAAGGGAGTTCGGAGTGGAGTTTGAGAGGAGGTA
This sequence comes from Cupressus sempervirens, assembly GCA_028749045.1. NCBI lineage: Eukaryota > Viridiplantae > Streptophyta > Pinopsida > Cupressales > Cupressaceae > Cupressus > Cupressus sempervirens. Next base: position 383,651,012 of record CM053791.1, read on the forward strand.
CAAAAAGGAGAAATTATCTCTAGATTTATGCTATTGTAAGCCCTTAGGGCATGTTTTGAAGTTTATTTTCTCTGCACTATTTGTACTAGCTTATTTTCTCAGTTAATATAATTTTCCCTTTCTGTTGGTTCCATTCTGTTCTTGGGTCATGTCCCCATCAGTTTGGAACAGTGGTCAATACTTGTATAGAAAATAACAATAGTATCTCTGTGCTGATACAATCAAGTCCCAGTACAGTCTGAAATAGCCTATAACTTTGTAAACTGAACGTATTGACTGATTAGACAAATACATAGAGTGCACTATAAATAGAAGAGTTTTGGTTAAATTAGATTACCTTCCTTCAACATCAAATACTGATGATTGAACAATATGTCCTTTAAGCGAAATATGCTTCATGGAGGACTTCCTTTTAACATTTTAACCATAACTAGACTTCCTTTTTGAACGCTACATCTCCACACGTTTATCTTCCTACTTTCTATGCTAGAGTGAAAGAGAAGTTAGAAAATCAACCTCCAACTGCCTGCTATCCACTCTACATTTGACGGTGCTTTTAAATAACTTCTAACTTTGTCATTGACTATGGTCACTGTTTTGTATTCATGGCAAGACAAAAAAGAACATGAGGATATTAACAAAGCTTTGGCAGTTGGCAACCAATTTAGGCCTGACTGGATTTGTCAAAGAATCAAGAGAAACAAGAGCTATAGTCCTGCCTCATGCAATATATAGATGAAAATGAATGAAGAAAATAAAAAAGAAATTTAAGTGAAAAGAATTAAATAGATAGGGAGAATTAAAAAAATATGTATTATCATTTTTTTTAAAGTGTATATATATTTATCTAAAAATATTTAAATTCAGAATTGAGTTTAATAGTTACTATTTATCTATTTATCGTTTGAAATGTAAACTTAAAAAAATAAAAATTTAGTGAATCTTCAATTAATTTATAATAAAATTTTAGGAAAGGGAAAAAAATTGATATCTAAATAAGAACCTAAAAAACTAATAGCAAATATTTTATATTTAGTTGGCAATTCAAAATTTACCTTATCTATCTCAGAACAAAGTGTAGTAGAAGATATCATGATTATGAATACTACTGATTATTATTTAAAAAAGGTAAAAAATTATAATTTTTACTAATGAAATACTAATTAATTGAACCTATTCGATTATGGCACCTTCAAGCATAACATTTAATGCAAAAAAAAAATGAAGATTCAACATAGTCTTTGCCAAATGTCACAACTGAAAAGAGCGCCAACAAAAATGGACAATGAATAGAATAACAGAAAATAAAATTCAAATTTTTCATTTAATAAGAAATTTCAATTGAACCATAGTGTAAAAAGAAAATTTTGAAAACAAAACAATTACCAAAACAACCATTAATCCAAAATAGTTGATGGAAAACTATAGTCTCCACCTATAAATAGGCAGGACTAACAAGTATTTTTTCTATTGATTAGAACCTCCTGAATTAGGTATGACAATATTTATACTCAAAAGGCCAACAGTGACCGCTTATATCCATTAATGCACTCCACCCTCATACCACGTGTCACTTTTAACCTCATAACTAATGGAGAGGGAATTCAGCTGGCTGAATATGTGATCAAATTGCTTTTTTATGCTGATGACCTCATTCTCATTGCTAAAACAGCACAGGGGCTAAGGGAACATTTGAAGAACTTAGAAACCTTTTGCATGGAAGTAGCGATGGAGGTCAACACTTCTAAGAGCAAGGTTATGGTCTTTCCTTGAAGAAGAGAAAACAAGAATGCACTTTCATATTCAATGACAAGGGGTTAGAAATTGTAGAAGAATACAAGTATATGGGGATAGATTTCCATTACCAACTCAATTGGAAAACATGCAAATCAAAAAAGATACAAGGGGGATGTAAAGCTTCTTATCTTCTTCAAAATAGGTGTAGGACAAAAAAGTTATGGGATTGGAAGACTAAGAAAAACTTCTTTGGGTTGCTAGTGATACCAGTTATTTTATATGGCAGTGAGGTATGGGGGAGAAGTGTATCAAACCATAAATGGCAACAAATTGAAAGAATTTAGAAACACTTCATCACAACTAATATCAAAATAAAATCCATAGTTCCATACGAGATTATTTTAGCAGAGGCGAGCATGTTCCCAGTGGAGGCCTCGACAATTGTTAGATTGTTGAGCTATCTAAAAAAAGTGAGTAAAATGGATGCACAATGCTAGCCTAATTGGGTGGTTGACAAAGAACTAGCTTTTCGAAAGAAGACAATGAAGAAACAAAATGATAAATGGTTCAACAAGTGGAACATTGTCTACCAAGAGTGCCCAGAAAACAATTCTAAAATAAAAAAATGGTTGGCAGGAAAAATCAAATCTATCATGTGGGCAAACTAGTTAGGTAGAAAAAAAGCCTATTATGTCAAAGAATTTAATCTCACATGCGAACATGACAACAAAGAATATTTAGGAGCCGAGATCAAAGGAAAGGAAAAATTCCTAATCGCTCAATTGAGATCTAGTTCCCACCATTTAAGATGTGAAACTGGTAGATGGAAGGTCCCAAAGGAAGAGTGGGAGGACAAAATTTGTAGATTTTGCAACAAGGGTGTGGTGGAAACAGAGTGGCACTATCTAAAAGATTTTACAACATATGAAGACATTTGTAGCCAACACAAAGAAACGTTAAAAGTGAACAACATAAAAGACCTTTTTGAAGGACCAAGACTCCTCAAAGGGACCATTTTACTTATGCAGATTCACAACAAAAGAGATAGGCTAGAGAAATCACATCAGACTAACAAGGAGTTTTTGTGGGTCCCTTAGGCTTATGGCCTTGTGGATGTCATTAAAAATCTTTCATTCATTCATTCATTATCTTGATCATAGCAATGCTGCCCCGCCTGGGCTTTTGCCATACCGTAATTTACAATGATAAAAAAAGTTAGTGTGAATAATGTTGGAAATGATTGAAAAGCTCATGAATGAAGATTAATGGAACTGGTAAAGAATGTTTTCAATCATTGTTTTGTCATTGATGTCAAACTTGCTACTTGCAGGAATGACAATTGCTTTAGTGATCCAAATACTATAAGTTGGTTGATTGACAAGGAGGTGGCAATCAATATATAAGATGTAACTAGAGTACCTAGAGAAAGGTTGAAGTTATGATGTTGTAATGAAGTATAAGGATCAGCTAAGCCATTGATGAAATAGTGTATTGATGACATACTCTAAGACACAGATGATGGACACACCAAGACATATCAAAGATGCAAGGATTAACTAAATCCTAGTTAGTGTCGAGCAGTCTTTATGTGCCGAGTGAAGATCAAGTGCCGAGTGAAGATCAAGTACCAAGTAAGTTTTCAAATATCGAGTAGTCTTCAGGTGTCGAGCAAGTAACAAGTGCCAAGTAAAGATACAGGTTCCGAGTAACACAAAAGAAGCCGGGCATAAGTAAAACAATAATGCCAAGTTGCTACATTATTTTGAAAATTGAAGATTCGCCAGATTTGAGCTGACATGGTAGTTATCTAGAATTCTGTGAATCAGATAGAAGATAAGAATGATGAGCTAGTGACATAAAACACTATGTAAAATATTTTTGATGAATATAATTGGATTCTAGACAAGAGAAAGATATGGGATAGATACATTGTATCTTACCTAATCTATTGAAACCCTAAAGTTGGAGAGGGAGAATCAAGCTGGAAAGGTATTCCAAATTTCTAATTAAGGAGTCATAAGGTCACAAAGCAAAGAGAGGTGGTCAAGCATAAAAGCATGAAGTTTTGAAGAAGGTACTAAGGTGGAAGAGAGCATAGATACTCTGCTTCGATAGGTGACCATAGATATGATTGTATTGGTATGATTAGTAAGAAGACTCAAGGTGACGAAGCTTGAGATGACAAGCTTACAGAGCTGCAGTGATTAAAGCCAAGCAAAGGATTGAACTAAAGTGTGATCTATAATCTGCAAGATATGTTGTAAGTTGTGTCAGATCAAAAGCCATTATTGTTACTCTCTAGCAATTGTAACAGTTAAAATAAATCCTATGGACTTAGGTTGGTTTAATAGCCATGTTGTAAATCCTTTAACAGGGTGACATTCCAAGTGAATGTTCCATAGTCCTTTAACCAGGCCCATTCCTAACACTATGGTGAAATCCTCTAACAAGGTCACATTTAACAATGTGTTGTAGCCTTTAACAGGACAGACCATCAGAAGTGGTTGAAATCAATTGCGCAGTTATTTTGTGGGTATCATCCCCACTCTAGTTTTACCTTCTTATTCCTGGAGGGTTTCTAGGTTATCAAATTCTCAGTATTATGGTGTGATGCATGTTTACTTTTCATAATTGTTTAAATGTTCAAATTGCATGCATGATAGTTTCAGTTATGTGCCATTAAGGATTTGGAGAAAAAGTTGCATTGGACCTTGAGTAACTTATTCACCCCCACTCTCAGTTATTCTAAAGAATTATAACAAATAAACCATACATAAAGGTTGAAATGATTAGTTTGCATGCCAATTCTCTTTAAAAAAATCGTGTCCACCTTATAACAACATCTCTCTATATCTTGTGTGAGCTTTTCTCATTTAATTAAGGCTGGAGTTTTATGGAGGAGCTTCCTAAAAAAATTAGAGTTGTCACCACTTAGATTTATAAGAATATTTAAAGTTGAATGGTCCTATGAATCATAAAGTTTATTATAGATTAAAATTTTGATTTCTTAAATTTAAGGAAGCTAGAAGATTTTTAATTTAAAATATCAAATAATTTTTTTTTAAAAATTTCAAAATTTTATTTTATGTGTTGATACATGGGATAGAGTTTTCCTAAGCTAGTGGGGTTATTTCTAGCCCCACCCCATTTTTGACCCATCAAATTATGAGCACTAACAAATAGGAGTTCCTCTTTTGGAGGAAAAGATTCTAAATAATCCTTTAGCTCCCACAAAAATATAATAGGACCTCTCTTTCCTAAAAAGTAGATCTCAAGCCCCACCTCATGCGACCATTGCCTAAGAATTTTATCATTGTCATCTCATCATGATGATGTCTCATCATTAAAATACCTTGTAAAATGTTCACGTGGATCCTACGATCCCAACTGTCTCATCTCAAGTTGTCACATAAAGAGTCCATATAAGGATAACACCCCTCCACTCCTTTTAGCTTTGCCATCAATTTCAATCCCCTAACAACACTTCACCCTTTCCCACTTCTATTCTTTTTGAAATGTTGTCATTGTTATTTTTGCTCACCATCAAAATTATGTAGACAAGGGCTAACCAAAGCCATAAATTATTAATCACCATTATGTTTTTACTCTCCAACATATAAGACCCTCAATTTCAAGACCTAGAATTGTCATTGCACCCGCCATATGTTACCCTCTATGTAAGAATGAATTATAACAAATAGTTCAAAACCTAACAAGAGTTGTTGAATGTCTCCAATAATTCCTTCTTTTGGCCAATTAGCTTTGGTAATGTCTTTAATATCATCAACCATCGACTTTTAGTCCCCTTCTATTGTCAAATATCTTACACCAAGTCAAATGGAAAATTTTATTAGCCACAGTGTGATCATCTTTTTGCATGGTTATTGTATTCATTCAAATTACTAGTGAATATGAAAATTGTTTACCCTATAGTAGACTTTCAAACTATCTATAGTAGCCTTTTCCCTTCTTATAGATCCATTAAAGTTTAACTTGTATCAACCTAGATTCAGTGGTTTCTATCTAGTCTTCCTCCTAACCATTCTTTTGGAGTTTTCAAATCTAGTATAAGAGTTAGTTGATTCCCAATTTCTTTCCATCTTATTGTCAAAAGAGGTAGTGGGTAACGATGGTTACATTTGAGTAGTAATAGATATATTCTCTTAAGTAGTTTTTAAAGGGTTCTAGAGACTTCTTCTACCAAATTTTCCATATCACTAAAAATCTAATTGTTATTTTCTCCACATAAGCTTATTCTAGGTAGGGGTGGTCTACCTCCAAAGTTATCATAAGGTTATGAGTAGGTCATCCTCATTCAAAGACTAGTTGCTGAATAGTATGTTTCTTTCCCATGGTATCTCAAGTTTCATCAACACCATTTTTCATAACTCATGAGAAAAGTTATAGTGGAGTAAAATATGGGGAGTATATTCTTCTTCCTACTAACAAAGAACTCTCTATGTTACTAGAATGCCCTCTTAATTACGTTTCCCTATGTTGGGATTTTTTATGCATGATTTTCCACTAGAAGAAATTGATTTTGGGAATCAATTGAGGATTCAAAATCTTCCTCCACTATCCCTTAGAAATAAGGCAAGTCTGGCCTACTTCAACATCATTTGCAATTGCTTGGCATTCTAGGTCAAGTTTGGTTGGTTATGTCAACATTGAGTAATATATTTTTAAGATTTCAATGGGGTGATATAACCACAACCTAACTACCAAGAGAACCTCCTTGTAATATAATAAAGGGTCTTGTAGGTTGGATTTAGAGCCAAAGGTGTAACCCCAATAGAAACATCCTCTCAAAATCGTATTAAAAATCCATTCTCGATTTAAGAATATTATTTTAGATTTTATTTCTTCACTTTGATTTAGAAGGGACTCTATAGAAATTGTCAAAATTGAAGTACTTAGTGCTCATAATATTTCACCAATTAATATTGTGGAGCATACATTTCCACCCATTTTTTTGTCATAAGGGCTTTGTTGAGAAGTATAATTTTTTTATTCCCAACCCTCCATATCTCTTCAATTTACATAGTGTATTCCAATTAAATAAAGCCTTTATTTATTTCATACCTACCCAAAGAAATACCCTTTGTATTCTTTATAGTTTTTTAGCCATAGTGTCAATAATCTTGAACAGTGAAAGAAAATAAACATGGACACCTTGTTGCAAAGCTACAAGAAGTTGAAACTTTCTTGAATTATTGAGGAGTTTCCCCTTCCACCTTGCCAACTTCTTTTGAAATATTTCTAAAATTTAGTTCCAAAATGTTGAGGTTGTGTCTTTAATGATAAGAGGAAGGTTGAAAGACATCCAACAAGTGTAGTGCATTGACAACCGAAGGTTGATTTTTACTTTGCAAAACTTCTTTAGTGTTGAAGAGAGATATAGTGCCCTTTTCATAGTTAATGTTTCATTTTGAGGCCTTCACATAGTGATTAATGAAGGTTCCCCATTCCCTTTCTTCAACAAAAAATATCCTCCCAAATAAAATGGTGTTACCATCAATTTGTTTCAAAACAGAGGGGTTGTAGTAAGGGCATTCATCCTTAAGACCTTATTACCTACCTATACTCACAAGATTTTAAAAGTTTCTACCTATGACTTCAAGAAAAATGATAAATAGCTATGGGGAAAGTAGGTTTCCTTGTCTAATAGCTTTGGTTGTGCCAAAGAATATCCTAGGGACACCATTAACAATAACCAAGAATTTGACCCTTTCTACGCATTCCTTAAAAAATGTAACCAATCTTTCATGGAACCCTATCTTCCTTAAGAATCTAAAGAGAAATTCCCACCTTACCCTATCATATGCTTTAGAGATTTCTAGTATAAGGACCATCCTTAAGAGACAACAATTTTCCATAAAATGGATAATCTCATGTGGGGTAACAACTGCATCTAAATTTTATCTCCCTAGCACAAATCCTTTTTTATTGTAGCTAATAAAACTAACCACTAAGGGTTTGATTCTATTCACCAAGACTTTAGAAAAAATGTTATAGATTATTTGATATAAGCTAATAGGTCTAAAGTCCACAATACTTGTAGACTCCTTGACTTTTGGGATTAAGGCAATGAAGATGTTGAACCTTTTCAACAATTTATCAATTCTAAAAAAGTCTTTAGTTATATCAAATATCCCAATGTCCCAACACTCTTATAATAATGATAGTGGGAAACCATCAAGGTTAGGAACCTTATATGCTCCCTTTGAGAAAATAATAATCTTCACCTCTTCTTTCATGATCGAAGCAAGGATTTTTTCCCTATGGTCACTTGCAAATATATGGAAAATGGTGGAGTTTTTGCCCCCTTCTTATAGCCATTAGTCTATGAACTTATTCTTCAACAAGATCCCTTCTCTCTTTAAGAACTCCTTCCACTTTTCTTTCAAAATTCCTTTTTTATGTATCACTTGGAAAAAATATCCCTTATCCATCAACCCTTAGATAGTTATTATTTTAGAATTTATTTACTTCTTTTGAATAAAGAATTTTGTGAAAGAAAATTTATTTCATCCTTTCACACATTTTTTGAATCAATCTGATTTTAAAGAAACCTTGAAACATGGTTGAACCCTATATGGGCATAATTCACTATCTTTTTAAAAAATTCCTATAATTTGGATATGAAGCCCACATATTTGCATAGTATAAGGGAAGATAACCTATTAGAGGTCTATCAATCCATGGAAGAAGTACATGATTGTGGTCTAACAGTATTTATGTAGAGGGTTTTTAGCAACGATATTATCACTAATGTCCCAGTTAGTAGAGATAAGGAATCTATCAAGTTAAACCCTATAAGTGTTTCCTTTCCTATGGTTAGACCAAGTGAAAGGCTTCCATATCATCTCAATGTCAAGGGGATTGATTCTACTAATGAATAATGCCAAGTCATCCATGTTGTCAAACTAATTCATCATTACTCCAAACTTTTCACAGGAGAGGAAGGGTGAGTTTAAATATCTTGCATCCATCCATAAGGAATCTTGATCATCAAGGTTCATAGTAGTGATATTGCATACCTCCTTAATACCTCATTTAGGGGTATCTTGTGTGTAAGAGAAATCTTCCATCACCCAGAAATATTTCCTTTTCATTTCTTGAATAAGAGTTCTTAGTGCAGAGTTGTTGTCTGTGAAGGCTTTCTACTTAGTAAGTCAATCATACAAGCTAAAAATGTCCTAATTTCAGAGATGGATGTTCATCTTAGATATATCAGCCTACTAGTTGAGGCTCAGTGTCATCATGAGTATTCATGGATTTATTGTGGATTTTTAGTTTGCAATTTTTGTATAAAAACTTTAGGTTCAGTTTTGAAGGCCTTAAAGGCCCTAGATGGGCTTCAAAATTGGGTCAACTAGAATTTGAGAAAATGGGGCCTTATAGATTAGAGGTCGAGGATTATGGAATGGGATTATAATAGAAAATCAAAGCAATGGTTCAAAAGTTATGGCCTTCCAAAGTTGGTTTGACCAAAATTTCCAAAATAAGTGCCATATGTGTTTCGTATACATTGTCTAGGACACCTCTGGATGATAGTTCACAACTCTATGTTACCAATTATTGTAAGGAAGGCACCCATATGGGTTTTTATATTGTATTTCAAAACTTTGTAATTTCACATTTGTGACAATTTTAAGAAACCCATATTTTGTTCTCACAAATTCTTCTTATTTCTTTGTTTCTATTATATATTTGTGGTATTAAGGGGAGCCCCCTTTATCAAGTGGTATCAAAGCAAGAGCTCCCTGAGCATGTAAATAAATTGCCAACTTTGAGTAGCTGCACTAGGACTATGGTTTGGGTAGAGTGTGTGGAAAGATCATTGATTGTGAGGCAGTTTGCACTAAGGTTTTAGTGGAAGCATAAAAATTCCTCCATGAAGAGATAGTGGTGGAAGAGCTATAAGTATTACACCTAAGGGTTCTAGAGCCCTCCAAAGAAAAATACAAAGATTGGAAGAACAAATGTGCATAGGGATAAATCTTCTTGTAAGAGATGAAAGTGAGGATGAAGGAAATACGAAGAAAATGTTCAAGTGGTGGTTCTAAACCATGAAGAAGAAAGGCTTTTTAAGGCCATATCCAAGATTGGAAAAAGACCTAAGTTTGAGGTTCTAAAATTTTTGAGTAATCTCAACCTAGAGGAGTTGATCGATTGGATCAATGAATTGGAAGAATACTTTGAGTATGAAGATCATAAGAATATTGATAAGGTCAAATTTGTAAAGGCCAAACTGAAGGGTCATCCCAAGATCTAGTGGTAGGAGGTTCAGTTGGAGCAAAATAGAAGACAAAAGGACAAAATCACAAAATGGGACCAGATGATAGCAAAATTGAAGTGACAATTCATTCTTGTAAGTTATGAGCTTTATCTACTGAAGAAAATGCAAGGGTTGAAGCAAGTGGGAAGAATAGTTTGGGAGTATATTGAGTTCTCATCAAAATTGGCCATGCGGAAGCTGACAAAAAGAAAGTTTCCTATTATCATAATGAGTTGAGGCCATGCATTGAAGAGAAGTTGAGTTTGGTCTGAATGAGTAGTATTGAAGAGACATACTAGATTACCCTAAAATTTGAGGAAAAACTAAACAAGAAGTTTGATAACAAGAATTTCAAAGGAGGTCGCAATGGAAGATCTAGCAAGCAGTTTTATGGAGTCTAAAATAATGATCAAAAGACCAAGGATGAGGTCAAAAGTAAAAGTCAGAACCATAGGGAAAATATTTCCAATTGCTTCCATGATCAAAACAATAGAGATCAGAGAGAAAGAGGAAGAAGAAGAGGGAAATGATTTAGAAGAGGAGGTTTTCATGGAAAATGTTTTTATTGTGAAGAAGAAGGGCATAGAGCATTTAAATGTTCCCAACACCAAGGAAGGACATATTAGAGAATAGAAGATCAGACTAGAGTTGTGCATATTGATGAAGATGTCAAAGCATCACACTCTGAAGATGTTGAAAGAGAAGAAGTCTTAGCTAACAAATGAATCTTGTTGAGTGGCAAGAATGAACTTGACCAAAGAAGGGTCTTGTTTTGTACCAGGTGCAAATGTGAAGATAAGTGATGTGATGTTATCATTAATGGTGGAAGTCTTGATAATCTGGTGCTAGAAAACATGGTCACCAAGTTAAAATTGAAGAGGAAGAAACACCTACATTCATACTATATTGCCTAGCTATAGGATGACCACAAGGTCATGGTCAATGATCAATGCATAGTGAAATTCAAGATTAGAATCTACTAGGATGAGGTGCTTTGTGATATCATACCTATGGACATATGTCATATGTTGTGAGGTAGACTATGACAATTTGACAACATGTTGTACATGAAGGGTGTACAAATACCTACACTCTGACAAAGGATGGAATGCAACATAACCTGAAGCCATTTAAGGATACAAATGAAAAGGTATGTAGTGTTTCTAGAATGTGTGTTATTAATGGCAAATAGTTCTTAGAGGGTATGTGATGTGTGCATATGTTTTTCCTATAATTCTAAAAGATGCTAAGGAAGAAGTAGAAGAGATACCTAATGAAGTTATAGATTTTTTGGAGGTGTTTCCCAATATTGTATCAGATAATCTACCTAATTGATTACCACTAGTAAGGAAGATCAGTCATAGATAGACTTGATTCCAGGAGCCAATTTTCCAAACAAGATAACACAAAATGACACTAGAAGAAAGTGAAGAGTTGAATAGACAAGTGCATGAGTTATTGTTGAAGTGATTGATTTGAGAGATTCTAAGTCCATATGTTGTACCAATAGTATTAGCACCAAAGAACAATGCATAATGGAAGATGTGCACAGATTCATGGGCTATTAAAAAGATCACAATCAAGTACATATTTTCATTGCCGCAAATGGATGATATTAAGGATTGTTTGAGTGGAGTTGTGTATGTGACAAAGGTAGATTTGAAGAGTGGATACTATCATATTCACATTAGAGAAAGAGATGAATAGAAGACTACCTTCAAGACAAGGGAAGGATTGTACAAGTGGGTAGTCATGCCTTTTGGTATAACTGATGCACCAACATATGGCTCATGAATGAGGTACTGAAGGAGTTTCTAGGTAAGTTTTTCATTGTTTACCTATATGATATGTTGATCTTTAGTAAGGCATTGGAGGAGAATTTGATGCACATTGTAAGGTATCTGATAAGTTGAGGGAAGAAAAGTTGCTAATAAATTTGAAAAAGTGTAGTTTTGTGAATGAGTTGGTGCACCTAGGATTTGTAGTTTCAACAGAAGGTTTGAAAATGGACCCTAAGAAAATGAAGGTTATTATTGAATGACCTACTCCAAGGAGTATGACTTAGTTAAGATCTTTTCATGGGTTGGCTAGTATTTATAGAAAGTTTATCAAAGGTTCTAACTATATTTGTGGACCCTTGATTGAAACAATGGGATGGGATAGGAAAAAATTTAAGTGGACTATAGGAGAAGATAAAAATTTTAATCTTTTGGAATACATAGTTATAGAGAAACTTGTTTCAGCACTTCTAGATTTTAACAAGGTGTTTCAAGTAGACTATGGTGCTAGTGGTACTACAATTGGAGTTTTTTTGAGCCAAGAAGGTAGACCTATTTCTTATTTCAGTGAGAAGTTGAATGATGCCAAAAGAAAGTATTATGTTTATGATCAAGAATATTATGCTATATTTCAAGCATTGAAAAAGTGGAGACACTATCTTCTTCCTAAGGAGTTTGTTTTTGTTAATATTATAATTCTGTCAAATAAATTATATTATATATATGTATGAGATACATAATATATGACAATGTTATATCTATAATTTTAAATTGTATGTATGTATATATATATATATATATATATATATATATATATATATATATATATATATATATATATATTTCATTATAATATATTGAGAGTATATTATTGTGTTATAACTATAACTAATGTAAGTTAATATATTAAAGAGACACGTCTCTTCAAGAGGCATGCCTCTTTATATCATATATATATTCATTGGAATAGTAACTTGGAAAACACATAAAAATCCACAAGTGCTATTACAAGTTACTGATCCTATTTCTTTAACATGGTATCAGAGCAGGTTGCAAGTGTAATAATAGAAGCCATGGAGACTACAACAACCAAATGGTTTGCCATAAGTGAATTGAAAAATCATCTTCCACATGATTTTGTTTTTTCGAAAGCACCTAAGTTGCTATTGAATTATCTTTGGTGTGACTTGATTTGTCCACACTTCAGCTACCTAGCATTACTTTTCTGGCATAGAGCAGACAGTAACATTACTTTATTCAAAGTAAACTGTACAACTAGCATGAGATCTATTATCATACTCAATTCTTCATACAACATTTGACTACATTATCTTGCTTACTACAATGGAAGTTGGATGAAATGAAATGTAGTGCAGTGCTACAATTCGAATGCTACTTACTGGCATCAAAGAATTGTATTGGCAGATATTATTTAGAAGAGATTATGATGTATTTGGAAAATAAATTTCTTTAAATATTGAGGATGACAATGTATAGGGATGGTTGTCTTGAGCAAAATGTAGAGTGAAACATTCACTAAAAGGGCTACCACTGGCTACTACTATTTGGAAGGACAAGCAATCCACTTAAAACTTGAGGGAGGAGCCAGTAGAGGATAAAAAAAATTTAAACATCTTTTGAGAGATATCACCATTGTACTTATGTCACTTGGTCTCCTACGTGATTCTGACCTAAATCTAGAATCACCATATTTTATTTGGTATACACATGAGATAGCAAAGAAGACCATATTGATAACATCGTAGTTGATGTTTCAAGAGTTGTTCAGTAATCTGACCAGGGAAAGAGATTAGGGAATGGAGTCAAAAATTTAATAATGATAGAAAGAAGATCCCAATGACTCTATGTGCAAGAATATTACTAAGAGCAATGAGTGGATAGTGATCGGGTGCCGCATAGACAAAATCTATGATGTTGAACTAAGATTACCTTAAAGTTGAGATGGCTTGTTATCCGTCAATGATCAAATTTAGGATGTGCATCTTTAACAAGCCCTGTGTTGGGGTGGATGTGATTGGGTGGCTAATTGTCCAAACCTAGAGGACATCCATCTAGTTCAGGTGCATATGGAACTCAACAACTTCCCAAGGAAATGGGCTTACTTTCAAAGACATGAATCATACAATCATACAAGCGAACATCTATGATAAAATAGTCACATGGCTTTTGTATTGGAGTTGTAGTGCACTATTTTAGCCTTGGCTAATGAAAATCTAGTCCATTTCATTACTTAGGGGTTTGTTGGAATATGTAAAGATGTTTGCCTTCATACAGAACAATGACACAAAAATCAAACCATGAGTTGGCATGAACAAAGTAAACTAACACATGGTCAAATGGATTCAACAAGTTAAAAGGCTTCTTGGGAGTTCGCACTACCATCATTGCAAAATTGCACTAAAATTGTTTTGTTTAGAGGGGCAATGTACCATTTTGCAACCCTTTGACCTAATGACATGTCCTCGAGATAAGGGGAAAAGGTATGATGTTTTGTCTTAGTAAATGAAGTAATTATGAAATAGATATAGATCTATTGATTATATGTAATATAATTAATTTCAAAGTTGGATTATAAAGTCATATGAAATCTTAAATACAAGAGATATTGACTAAGTTGAAGAGTATTAAGAGGTAAGTACTTTGATAAAGTATATGAAATTATTTTATTTATTTCTTAGTAAATAAAGTATTATGTTATTTTTTTATAAATGCAAGCATATACAAGATTGTGAAATATATGATGTTGTTATGTTTATTAAAATATTTGATATTTTATAAGGATTATTATAATTTCTTATAATGGAAATATTGATCCAATTATAACTTGGTGCCTTCATGAATGTCATAATACAACCCAAGATAAGTTACATATGTCTAGAACAGTATTAGGCAAATTATTTTTTCTGACTTGACACATATGAAGGCATTTTATTATTTATTTGATGCATATGAGATAAGTAGCTGAGTATTACATTTGTCTACTCATTATTTGTATTTATATACATAAGAGCTATGTGCCTTGATCCTTTCCTTCGAGAATGTTCATGCAGGAATAAGAGGGAGTAGATATGATTCAGTTAAACTTTGGTGAATCCAACCATATAATATGCAATGTTGTTGGCATACTTATATGTTCAATAATATAAGAGTGGGTATCCAACACTGTAAGGGGGTACGATAACCAATTTTCTATTCCCATTTTGAACCATTCTTATATGGGAGCAAAAAAGACATAGTCAAATTGTTTAATTCTTACATGGAGGCATTTCCTAATTTGATGCATATGGACCTTCATTGGAGCAACTTATATTATTATTGCAGATAAGTATTTATTATCCTTGGGTATTACATGTATCTACTCATTGTAATCTCTCTCTTATTTTTTATTTTCATAATTACTATAAAGAGCTATTTGCCTTGATCTTTTCCTTTTGTCTCTAAGGATGTTATTGCAGGAAAAGAAGATTGGTTCATTAGGTATGCTACCAATTATTGTGTAGACTCAATCTTATGATAGTAGCTCCAAAGAAGTTGTGATTTAGGATTCATGAATCATTTGATGATTATGTTGGATAATGTGAGTTTCTTGAAGCAAATATCCTTGATGAGTGAAATTATGAGAGGGAGTCTGATAGTTCATTAGAGGAAACCTTGGAAAAAGAGAGGGAGCAAAAAATAAAAATGTTTAAATCAAACTTTTAATGATATTGGTTTAGAAGGAGTAGACCTTGTTGATGGATTCAACACTAGTTAGAAACTATAATAGCTAAAAGAGTATGATTCATGGGATAAAGTCTCATGTATGTAAGTTGGAAGGCTTTATGCTATTAGGATACCCATTGAACTAGGGAAGCATGACATGATTTGCTACCAAGAGATTAGAACGATGATAACAGATTCAGAGGTAGTCTAATACTTCATCAGAGAGAACCTTGCACTAAGAGGTCAGAAAAGTTGATATCAAACTAAGAGGGAGAAACCTTATTCTCTGATATGCTTATGGTGAATGTTGTGACAACACCACTTGATAGTATTCATGGAGACTTCATGTGAACTTTTGATGTCATACATGTATGAGCCTATCTCTTGTGTACATCATGAAGAAGTGACGACTTCCAAATGATTATCACTTGTATTAAGAGAAGTTGTTGTAAAGTGACGTCCTTACAATAACTTGTAGCATGATTCATTTTTGCGAAATTGTTTCATGTAAAGACTTTATCTTATAAATCAACAACTAGGCGATTTATAATTCTGTCAAATAAATTATATTTTATATATATGAGATATATAATATATGACAATGTTATATCTAGAATAATTAACTTATATTAAGAGTGACTTTATATATATATATATATATATTTCATTATAATATATTGAGAGTATATTATTGTGTTATAACTATAACTAGTGTAAGTTAACATATTAAAGAGACATGTCTCTTCAAGAGGCATGCCTCTTTATATCATGTACATATTCATTGGAATAGTAACTTGGAAAACACATAAAACTCCACAAGTGCTATTACAAGTTATAGATCCTATTTCTTTAACAGTTTTGTATACTAATCCTAAAGCTTTGCAATATTTGAATAGTTAAGAAAAATTGAACCAAAGACATTTGAAATGGGTTGAATTTTTATAGAGTTATACATTTGTTTTGAAGCATAGGAGTGGGAAGTCTAATAGAGTTGCAAATGCTCTTAGTAGAAGAAAAGTTTTGTTGATAGAAATGCAAATTGAGGTGGTTGGGTTCAAGGAACTCAAGAATTTGAATCTAAATGATCTTGATTTTGGCAAGCCTTGGAAAGGTTGTACAGATTATGTTACACTTGACACGACAGAGTGGTTGGATTTCATAATCCAAGATGATTTGATGTTCAAAGGAAGTCAATTATGCATTCCCATAAGTTGTATGAGGGAGAATCTCATCAAGGAGAAGCACAATGGAGGATTTGTTAAACATTTTGGTAGAGATAAAACCATTGATTTGGTTGCTGAGAATTATTATTGGTCATAGTTGTAGCAATATGTGAAGAAGTTTGTACAGAGTGACAGATTATGTCAAATAGAAAAAGGTGTGAAGAAAAATATGGGGTTGTATCAGCCATTACGTGTACCATAGAAGCTATGGGAGGATGTCAGCATGTATTTCATTCTTGGTTTACCAAGGACACAATAAGGTAATGATTCAATATTTGTGGTGGTTAAAAAATTTTCAAAGATGACACATTTCATTCCCTTCTAAGAGGACTAGTGATGTTGTTTATGTGGCAGAGTTTTTTCATAGAAGTGGCCAGACTACAGGGTCTTTGAAAAAGTATAGTTTCTAATTAGGATACCAAATTTGTTGGGTATTTATGGCATACCTTGTGGAGGAAATTGAAGACACCTTTTAAGTTTAGTTCATCACATCATCCACAGACTGATGGACAAACAGAAGTTGTGAATTAGAGTTTGGGAAATTTGTTGAGATGTTTGGTTTGAGATAAGCCAAAAGGTTGGGATCTGATTTTACCATAGGTAGGATATGCATATAATAATTCTATCAACATAAGTACTGATAAATCACCATTCCAGATTGTATATGGGAACAATCCTAGAAATGCTTCTAAATTGAGACAATATGATAAAAGGAGAAATAAGTAGTGATTAAGTGAAATATTTTTTTGAACATTTGAAGAACATCCATGAGGAGGAGAGGAAGAACATTATAAAGATGATTACATAGTAAAAGATTAAGGAAGATGTGAAAATAAGGTATGAGGAATTTCAGATTGGCAATGAAGTCATGATTCATTTGAGAAAGAAGTATTTTCTAGTGGGTACATATAATAAGTTGAAAATGAAGAAGTTTGGACTATGTAAGATAGTGAAAAAGCATGATCCTAGAAATTCCTATGAAGTAGAGTTTCTTGTTAAACATAATATTTCACCAGTATTTGATATTTTAGATTTGATAGAGTATCACACTCACCTAAACCAAAGTAGCTCTCAAAATTGCATCCTTAAGGGTTTTAGGTTGGAAAACCTTAACACCCCTAATGATGCTATCGTTAAGTCTTGTAATGAAATGTTGGGCCATCAACGGTGAGCTATCATTGATTCTTGCATAAGGCATAAGCTCCAAGAACTTACCCTCATACTCCACCACAGTCTTAGTACCTTGTCTCAAGTCATAAGACTCATCTGCCCTCTATTGTTGCCACTACTCTAATAGGAATCACTCACAAAAGTGCTCAAGGAAAAACTCCCATGTGATAGTCTACATATTTAACCCAAGCTTCTTCTCCTCTATATTCCACCAAGTGGTTACAAAGACCTATTAGTGGGTGATGGCATATCTTTCTTTTACGTTGGAGTCAAATTCTTCAAGGAAAAGAACCTATCCAGCATGATCAACTAGTTCTTAACATCATATCTAGTACCTTCTCCATTGAAAAGTTTGACTTTCGCTCGTACTAGGTCTTTTATCTAGCTAGACCAGATGGATTTCCTTCTACTCTCTAAGTTCCTCTCTCTAGGACTCCTAGACCTCTCTCTCTCTCCATGCTCTGAATGAGAAGCTCTATCTTGCAAAGGCAAGCACTCCAAGATCTCCTTGACCAAGTCTCTAGAGATAGGTAATGCTATTGTCCCCTCTAGCCACTTCCTTAATAGGGTCCCCTAAATGAACCAAGGAAGGGCTATGATGACTAACTCTCCCATGACTTATACCACATCCTGAGCTATGACCTGTAGCAATGGATCTAGAACCAAAAGTCATCTCTCCTACAACACCCAAACACAAGAATAACATCTCAGAATCTATCATAAAACTCACTAACATAAAGCAAGAATCTATAAAGTGTTATAAGTTTTCTTGTTCCATGTTCAGAAATTGTATCATTTTAGATTTTTTTGTTCAACTATTTGGTTTCAAGTTTGATGTCAATGTAAGTTTTTCATTTAAACAAGTTGCAAGTTTACTAATTTCTCAAGTGATGGTGCACAATATGCCTATAGTTCCCAATATTGAAACTTGGGTTCTAATACCAGATGTAACACCTCACTTGGGAACCCAAGAGAAATAAACTTAATATGTTACAATGTTTACTGAACTTCTTTTTTTTTTAAGTTTAAACAACATCAAGATAACATTAATGCAGAAGCAATATGAACATATACAACAAATACACATCAGCAATTACAAATCCAGTTTCAATTCCTCAAGAGTTCCTTCACGTTGAGTCACATTACAAATTTATATTAATGAGTTTAAATTTCAAGTACAATGTCTCATGATCATAAAGAAGTAACAGATACATTTGCATAAGAAAATGCATAAGTATAACTAATACAATGGATAAGTGCACCAAGTTTTGCCAAAAGGAGGGTATAAGTGGCCACATTTTTTTTAAAATCAATAATTTCTAAGCTTCAAAAAGAATTTGAAGATAGTTACACTCAAAATTTTAAGTTATGACAAAAACAAAAGTAGTGGTCCTTTGAGACTAGTTTTTAAACTGCTAATTTTTTCAAAATGGTTTAGTTTTAGGTCCTTAAAAAAGGGGGCCATAGAAAGTGGTACTATTTATTCAGAAAAAAACATAAGACAATACAAAGTGTGGTCCCACTAAAATTTTAACTTTTTTTTTAAAATTATTTAATCGCTCTAGTCAAAAGTTACCTAACACTATGTAGTTTATCCAAGATTTTTTTGATAATTTTAAAATGTATATTTTTTATGAATTTTTTTAATTAGACACTTCCCAAAAACATGAAATATCTATGTGCTCCCCCTAGAAATGATTGAAAACTAATCTAAAATCAAAATTTCTTTTCTCCAAATGTGTAAAATGGAATCTAGTTTCTAAAAACCTAAGCTATTGCAAAATTTGATGAATAAACTAAAATCTACAACCCAATTAGGCACACGTTGGTTTTTGGCAGAAAATGGACATACATTCAAAAGAAATTATAGTTTAAAGTCTTGAAATAGTTCAAATAAAAAATAAATTGTATGGTTATATAACTAACATAGACCTACAATGTCATGTAATCCAATTTTATTGATGCTCAACCACGAGGAAACTTGAAGGAAAGCACATAAGAAAAATCAATTATTTTTTGTATGTTTGCTACAAAATATTCCTCAGACCAATTTAGAGACTCCAAATCTTTGTGTTGGATCCCCAAGGTAAAACCAAGCCTTAGGCTTAGTAGAATCCAAAGCTTTAAGCACACACACACACTATAGTGTGTATGTGCTATTTAAAACATTTTTAAATTTAGACCTTTATAGCATGCATACACTTTAGTGTGTATGCCCTTTAGTGCACATGCACTCTTGAAGCCTAAATTTCAATAGAGAGAGAAGGAAAGAGGCAAAGAGGGTAGAGAATGAGAGAGATTAGAAGATGGGGAGAGAGTAGGAGGTGGGATAGGGAGAGAGTGAGGGAGAAATAGTGAGAGAGAGAGAGAGAGAGTATGTAGAGGATCAGAGAAGGTGGGATAGGAAGAGAGGGACACAAAGAGAGAGTAGGGGATGGGAGTGTGTGTGTGTGTGTGTGTGTGTGTGTGAGAGAGAAGGGGATGGTTGTGTGTGAGAGAGAGTAGGGGATGGGAGAGAGAGTAGGAGATGGGGGAGAGAGAGAGTGAGAGAGAGTAGAGAGAGTAGGGGATGGGAGAGAAGAGAGAGAGAGGGAGTGAGAGATGGAGAGTAGGGAGAGAGGGGGAGAGAGAGAGAGAGTAGGGGGTGAGAGAGAGAGGTATGGGAGTGTGTGTGTGAGAGAGAGAGAGAGAGTAGGGGATGGGAGAGAGAGAGTGAGAGTAGGGGATGGGAGAGAGAGTAGAGAGGGAGAGAGAGTGAGAGTAGGGGTGAGAGATAGAGTAGGGGATGGGAGAGAGAGAGAGAGAGAGAGAGAGAGAGAGAGTAGGGGATGTGAGAGAGAGATAGGTGGTGGGAGAGGGAGTGTGAGAGGGACAATGAGAGAGGGAGAGAAGATGGGGGAGAGAGTAGGGGATGAGAGAGAGAGTAGGTGGTGGGAGAATGAGAGAGAGTAGGGGATGGGAGAGAGAGAGTGAGAGAGAGTAGGTGGTGGGAGAGGGAGTGGGAGAGTGAGAGAGAGAGGGGATGGGAGAGGAGAGAGAGTAGGGGATTGGGGAGAGAGTGAGTGAGAGTTAGAGAGAGAGTAAGGGGTGGGAGATAGAGAGTGTGAGTGAGATAGAGTAGGAATTGGGAGAGCGAGAGCAAGAGAGAGAGAGGGAGATAGAGAGAGAATTAGGGGATGGGAGTGTGTGTGAGAGAGAGAGAGAGTAAGGGTGAGAGAGAGAGTAGGGGATGGAGAGAGAAAGTGGGGGTGGGAGAATGAGAGAGAGAGTAGGGGATGGGAGAGAGAGTATGGGTGAGAGAGAGAGAGTAGGAGATGGGAGAGGGAGTGAGTGAGAGAGAGAGAGAGAGAGTAGGGGGTGGGAGAGAGGGAGAGAGTAGGGGATGGGGGAGAGAGAGTGTGTGTGAGAGAGAGTGGGGGTGGGAGAATGAGAGAGAGTAGGGGATGGGAGAGAGAGAGTAGGAAATGAGAGAGGATGTAGGAGAGGAAGAGCAAGAGATAGAGAGAGGGGGGATGGGAATGTGTGTGAGAGAGATAGTAGGGGTGGGAGAGAGAGAGAATAGCGGATGGGAGAGAGAGAGTAGGCAATCAGAGAGGAAGTGGGAGAGGAAGAGTGAGAGATAGAGGGGGGATAGGAGTGTGCGAGAGAGAGAGATAGTAGGGGTGGGAGAGAGAGAGAGAGTAGGGGATGAGAGAGAGGGTGAGAGAGTAGGGGTGGGAGAATGAGAGAGAGTATGGGATGGGAGAGAGAGAGGAAGAGAGAGTAGGTGGTGGGAGAGGGAGAGTAAGTGTGAGAGAGAGGGGGATGGGAGTGAGAGAGAGAGTAGGGGATGGGAGGGGAGAGAGAGTGAGAGAGAGTATCCCAAAAGAGAGAGTAGGCAGTGGGAGGAGTAGGAGAGAGAGATGAGAGAGAGGGAGATGGGAGTTTGTGTGTGTGTGAGAGAGAGAGAGAGAGTAGGGGATGGGAGAGGAGAGAGAGCAAGAGAGAGAAGACTGAGAGAGAGAGTAGGGGATGGGAGAGAGAGAGTGAGAGAAAGTAGGTAGTAAGAGAGGGAGTGGGAGAGTGAGAGCAAGAGAGAGAGAGGGGGGATGGGAGTGCGAGAGAGATGGGGGTGGGAGAGAGAGTAGGGGATGGGAGAGAGAATAGGGGGTGGGAGAATGATAGAGAGTAGGGGATGGGGTAGAGAGAGTGAGAGAGAGTAGGTGATGGGAGAGGGAGTGGGAGAGGGAGAGCATGCAAGAGAGAGAAGGAGGATGGAGTGTGTGTGTGTGTGTGTGTGAGAGAGAGAGAGAGTAGGGGATGGGAGAGGAGAGATAGAGCAATAAAGAGAGTAGCCTGAGAGAGAGTAGGGGATGGGAGAGAGAGTGAGAGAGAGAGTAGGCAGTGGGAGAGGGAGAGAGAGGGGGAATGGGAGTGTGTACGAGAGAGAGTAGAGGATGGGAGAGGAGAGAGAGTAGGGGATGGAAGAGAGAGAGAGAGAGAGATAAATTAGGGGGTGGGAGAATGAGAGAGAGAGTAGGGGATGGGAGAGAGAGTGAGAGAGAGAGAGTAGGTGGTGGGAGAGGGAGAGCAAGAGAGAGGGGGGACAGTAGTGTGTGTGTGTGAGAGAGAGTAGGGGATGGGAGAGAGAAAGAGAGAGAGCAAGAGAGAGAGTAGCTTAAGAGAGAGAGTAGGGGATGGGAGAGAGAGTGAGAGAGAGAGAAGTAGGTAGTGGGAGAAGGAGTAGGAAAGGGAGATAGAGAGAGGGGGGATGCGAGTGTGTGTGAGAGAAAGAGAGAGTAGGGGTTGGGGGAGAGAGAGAGGGTGGATGGGAGTGTGTGTGAGAGAAAGAGAGAGTAGGGTGTGGGAGAGAGAGGGATAGAGAGTAGGGGATGGGAGAGAGAGAGAGAGTAGTGGGAGGGAAAATGAGAGAGAGAGAGAGAGAGAGAGAGAGAGAGCAAGTAGGGGATGGGATAAAGTGTAAGAGAGAGAGAGCAAGTAGTGAGAAAGGGAGTGGGAGAGGGAGAGCAAGAGAGAGGGGGGATGGGAGTGTGTGTGTGAGAGAGAGAGAGAGAGTAGGTAGTGGGAGAGGGAGTGGGAGAGAGAGAGAAAGAGAGAGGGGGATGGGAGTTTGTGTGTGAGAGAGAGAGTAGGGGATGGGAGAGGAGAGAGAGACAGTGAGAGAGTAGCCTGAGAGAGAGAGAGAGAGAGGGATGGGAGAGAGAGTGAGAGAGAGATTAGATAGTGGGAGAGGGAGTGGGAGAGGAAGAGAGAGAGAGGGGGGGGATGGGAGTGTGTGTGTGTGAGAGAGAGAGAGTAGGGGATGGGAGAGGGGAGAGAGCAAGAGATAGAGAGTAGCCTGAGAGAGAGAGAGAGAGTAGGGGATGGGAGAGGAGAGAGAGTAGGGAGAAAGAGAGTAGGGGATGTGAGAGCATGGGATAGGGAGAGATATTTTTTCACATAGTGCATACAAACTATAGTGAGCACACACTTTATAGCATGTACACACTATATGAAAACATCAAAAAATGGTTATAACAAAATTTTGGGTCCCTACTAATCCATATTTTGTTGTTTTTCTGTTGTGTGTTCGGTTTTTTCGATAAAAAACACGGGTTTCATGCTGTTGGAAGTTAGCAAACACCATTTTCAATCATTGGATACACTATTTGAAGGCCTTTTGAACATTCTTTCATTCTACTTGAAGCTAGCAAACACCAAATTCAATCATTAGATACACTATTTGAAGGCTTTTTGAATATTCTTTCTATAAAAAAGGTTGGTATAGTCCTTTTTAAATATTTTTTGTTACTATATAGAGACAAATTTGATTATAATTTGACAACTTGTTTAATATATAGTGAATTCATTGAAATTTCTATATTTGAATGAATTGTTATTTGGAAATGGTTAGAAATTGGACAAGTTGTTTAATATATATTGTGTATTCATTGAAATAATTGTAATTTGTATATGTATTTGAATGATTTGTAATTTACAAGTTGTATGTAATTAGATGTTTGAATAATTTGACATATAGAAATCATCATCATGCCAAGGAAGAAACCAAAAACTCAAAAAACAAAAGAGATGGAGAGGGATTTGACAATTAAAAGAGATAAAATGAAACTACTAAGTGATAAAAGAAAATTGCAAAGAAATAATGAAGAATTGTCTTTCCAAGAGGAACAAGAACCACCGATACAAAAAAACAAAAAGGAAAAATTAGAAAGACAAATAGAATGAATGAGAATGTTACGCTCAAGAAGACAATTGAATTGTGAAGCTACACCATCTTCTAATGTTGGTCATATCATCATCTCATGTTGAAGAGATGCTAATTTTCACATCCGACGATGTACGTGTACACTCCATCATGTCATGTTGAAGGCACAACATCAACATATCAAGTAGGTGATATTCTATCTTTTGCCTCTTATTACCAAGACACATCATCTTCGGTTCAAGGTATACAAAATACTCAACCTTATGTTGATGTTCAAAATGTTGAGGGAATGGAATAGATTATAACACCTTCTAGAATTCATTTTAGAAGACCAAATTATTTGATTGATATTAATACTAACATTTTAAAATCAATGCTTGACAAGATTAGCAAGTGTACTTGTCAAAAAAAATCGTATGTGGATATTATTCTTTAAAGAATTAAATATTACAGGTCAATGCCAATTATTTGTTGAAATGATGAGGAATTTGAAATTTAGGCCTATTGTGAAGATTCTTGGGCTAAGAACGATAGATGATTCAAATGAAAAAAATATTATAAAGAATCTAATGAGTGCTTATGACAAAGTGGGTTCTAAATCATGCACCAAACATAGTAATATCACAAAGCAAGTACTTACATCGACAATAGTAAGTACCCAAATGAAGAAAGCTCGACTCATGAGAAAGACAAGTAAAATACTGAAAAATGGCAAAGGTACTCTAAGAAGATTCATGCTAAGGTGTGAGAGATTGGAAGATCCAACGAAAAATGAGTTATGGACATTCAGTGGTAGACTACCACGAAAGGATAAAAAAATTAGTGAAGCTTTGAAATCATTTATCAAAGATTTTTGGACAAATATCACACGTGTTTCCCCTAATCAAAGAGATGTTGTAAGAAGGAGGAATGGTAGCCAAAATCATGACCCACATGTGAAACATTTTTTGGACTCAACTCAGACACAATTTTTTGCAAAATTTATTGGTATGTATCCTCAAATTCGAATAAGTCAAAGATTTTTTGAGATGGATAAACCTTTTTATGTGAAGATAAATCACACACACACAACTTCTTGTTGTAGGATACATATTGAATTTTCTAACTATTTTGATATTTTTAGGCATATATGTGTGTTTTTGCATTCTAAGTTTGTTTTCTAAGATTTTGACATGAATGAGCCACCTAGATCTTTAAGGGTATTCATGTCCAACATTTTATGTGAAATAGGGGATGACCAAAAATTTTACAAGACATCATGCTTAGATGGTACATACTTATTTTGTGATTCTTTGCAACTTTTATCAACTTGTGAACATAGGGGTAGTACACATGCAATTAAAAATAAAATAGTAGATTATGAAAATATAAGTTAGTGACATATGCTCTAAAAGATGGAAAACATGGTAAAAGATGTGATTTAGTCATTGAAAAAATTCTAGTGTATAAGTTCATTAAGATTTTCCATGAAAAAATTATTTATGAGTATGCAAGGCATACACATAGAGCTCAATGGATGGATTTGCAATTCAAGTTGTGTAGGTATACATTTTCATTGGATACTATTGTTTCAATTATACACTTTGTAGAGAATTACACACTACAACCACAAAATGAGGTGCAAGAAAAATATTATACTTCTCAATAGGTTTTCATATTTGTTCACATAACATTCATACATTCACCTACAAGTACAGAGGATGAAAAAAAGATTTTGAGGGAGTACCATTTTTACATTAGCGATGATCGATCACATTCTATGGAGTTTTTACATGGTTGTTTTCAACTATTTTATGGAGATTTGGCTAATAAGAGCATAACATATCGTTAGCACATTATTTGGTTAGACAATTGCACATCTCAATTCAAGAATGCATGGATGTTCTATTGGTTGAGCAAGATGCACAAGTTGTCTAGAATTCAATAGATGTGTAATTTCACAAACGCTAGTCATGGAAAGGGAGAGCATGATGGTGCAGGCATATGCATCACAAGAGCCTTAGCTCATGAAGAACTAAAGTGCAAAGATGAAGCAATATTGACAGATGCAAAATCCATCATCTAGTGGTGTAACGCTACAATGGGTCTAGGTAAGAAAGGTGAGTCTATGGTTCATAAATTTTTTTTGGTGATAGATAATACTAACATTGCACCATATGAGGGTTGTTGCACACTAACATGATCAAATGAGTTGCACTCTTTTAGAAGCTCTAATGCAAGTTCATGGAGTATCCACACACAAAAAAAGGCATGTTGTTGTCCAACATGTGCATAGGAAAATTGGAATGAGTGTGAGTCAACTAAATGGTTGGACAAATGGGATATACGGGTTTGGACCCAATTGACACCTATCATCCCCCACAAGCACTGGAAATGGTAGAGATGGATTCATCCATTAACTTTGACTACTTGTTTGATCTAGTGCAACCTGGTAATATATATATATATATATATATATATATTTGTAATTTCAATATGTAACTTTATAACTTTTACCTAAGTATTTTTTGAATTAATGACTGCATTTTGTACATTTATCATTGCAAGACATGTTTTTTCTATTATTGCACTTGAAGACAATGATGAAGGGATAGACTCTTATTTGTGTCATTCTATCCAAGCCAGACAAATAATGGATCATTCAGTTATAGATGGTGAAGGTTTAGAGTACCATGTCAATACGATGATTTTAACCGGCACATGGCTTAGACGATATTCTATGAAGAACCCTAACTTGTGGTTATTCAAGGATTGGCAAATAGAGAGGAAGATTCTTCATTATTCAAACCTTATTGTCACGTCAAATGTCCACCTAATAAAATATGGTGGAAACCTACATAATAAGACTCTTTGGAAAGTTTATAATTTAGACCATGAGGCAATACTTGAGAGATTAAAATGTAGAGTAAATCTAGTTGGTTCATTAGATTGAATAGGGAGAGAGGGAGAGAGGGAGAGAGAGAGAGTGGTGCAGGGGCACCTTGAATCATAGGCCCCTCATCTTTTCATTTTTGTTGTGTTATACTCCAAGTTAGCCTTGTAAGTAGAATAAGGGTCATTGGACCTAGGTGTGGTAGTTAGGTTATTGAATGTCACTTAATGTCCTTAGAAGAGTCACTATTTTGGCCTAAAAATCAAGACATACCTTGTCATAGGGAAATGAGTAACCTAAGGGATGAGTCATTAGCTTAGGGAAGGGTCCCTAACATGGAATTGCTAAGGGATAGCCTAAATAACAAGTTAGAAGTGTTAAGAAGAGCAAGCAAGAAAAATTGCAAAAGTTGCTATATTGCAATTTTGCAATTTTTGCAAAATGTTGATTTTGCAAGAAATTATGAATTTTCCTTTTAAAACTTGAAGGAGGCTGATGCAAACCATAAGGATGAAGGGAAAAGACCTAGGAAAAGATATATAGACTTTCCAAACCCTAAAATGAGAGAAGTTAATATTGTGTATGGTCAGCATGCTATAGCATGATATATAAAGGCAAAATTATTGAGTTTCTAAGTTTTGAGGTGTTTTGAAATTATTTTTGTAGACTGTACTAGTTTCTATGGTAGACAGGTTCATTTAGAACAATTATGTTTTAGGAAGTTTGGTTTGATTGTCTTTCTTTTCATAGTTGCACTAATGGATTCCCTTAGCCAAAGAGGGATCAAACCCCAAAAACTAGATACAAAGACCAAGGGTGGCCTAGAATCACTGATATGGCCTATTTAGGTCCTAATCAACATGAATAAATGATTCATTTCATCAAAAACAACTTATAGCATCAAGTTGCTTTGAAAACCAATTAATTGGCTTATAGCCCTCCTAGAATGAGAATGAGGCATAAGTTTGAATTCTTCCAAACAACATGGTGACTTGACCAAGGATTTAGATACCCTTTTGGATTTTATAAAACATGCCAAAGCACCCAAGGATGGAGAGGAATAGAGGTTGTTGTTGTTGCAACATTAGATCAAATTCCTAGGCCTAATTAGGGCTCCATTTACTCTACAAGTGTGTTTTCTAAAAAGGATAAACTCAATCCAACTATTAGGATATATGGGGGCATGTAAACAAAAAAATAATCCAAGGTTTTTAGCCTTTGATGAAACCAACAACTCAAACTAGAAGGGAGTGTCACAAATGGTGTATGGTGTACTCATGGTGGTGCACTCATGGTGGTGTACACCTAGGGTATGGTAGCAAACTCAATGCCTTGCACTTCTCGGAAAAAAACTTGTATAATATGAAAGCATAGTGTTACACCTTGCTTTCCAAAAAAAGGCATCAATTTCCCATGGTGGAATGTGTCAAAATGATCTAGCCCTAGCAAAGTGTTGATTTCTAGGCTGAATCCTAGGCAACAAGCAAGAAAATTTGATAACTTTCAACCTATGAAGAATTAGAACATGAGACTTGATGCAAAATGAAATAGATAAAATTCTCCAACTTCTAGATCCATTAGCACATTTCCTCTAGTCTGTATAGTTCTGTACAAGGGTCTAGAACATGTGTTTTGCAAGAAAAAATGTTGATTTGTATTAATTTCAATGCCAAATTACAATTGTGCTTCCTATCATTAGCCTATAAGGCTTTATGGGACTTATCTAATCATTCCATGGTCAGTTTAAACTATCTAGCTATTAGAGAAAAGAATTTGAAAGTATTTGACACTTTTTTACAAAGTTGCTCAAAACTTGCTGACAAATTTTGAGCAATTTTAGCAAAATTTGTAAAAACGCAAATCTGAAGACCAAACTGGGTCCAGACCTAAAGTAGGTGATCCAACATGGATCTAGTTATTAAAAAAAATTAAAAGCCTAGAATCCTATTCATTTTTTAGGTGTAATGATCATATTTGGTCTTAATTACCCAGGGGCTCATATTTATGCTTAATCCTAGAACTAGGCCTTACAACTGGATCATTGTGCCAACCTATCCTAAATGAACTATCTAGGATCCTTTGGTACCTTCATTGATGAATCTAGAGTGGGCACTCCTACACCAGTCATCTACTTGACTAGGACATGTTTGGGAACTAACAATCTCCATTTAAAGGTGGCAATGAGCTTTTTGTTGTTATGTTAAGATCATTAATATATTTCGATGAGAACTTTGAGGGATCATGCCTAGCTTGAGTATCCTGGCTTCCTAAGTCCTATTAATGCAAGGCCATTGATGAATAGAAATTTCTAATTGAAACATTTTTGGTGTTGGAATGAAAGGCATGACCAAATTCTTTGCCTACTAATGAGCCAATTTGAGGCTTCACTTCACATTGCTCTGTGGATAATTCTATAGCACCTATTACTTCTCTATTTGAAAATTTTGTGTCTGTGTACATGTGCACTCTTTCCCAATAGTTTTAGCTTTTTTCTCTTCATCCTAAGTAATTGGCATACCCTGGATGGCACCAAGATAACCATTTTCTTCTAAAATGCCATTTTCTCTCAGATTAATCTCTCTATTAAGACAGTTTTCTATATCTTCCTCTATATATTTAATAGATATAGTTGCAATTTTGCTGTATATATTCCTCTATATATTAAGATTTCCTCCATAGGAATGAGAAGGCATGGGGATTCAAGCCAACTATTGGTCACATATTAAAAGAGTAGTTCTTGGCCATGCCACTGATGGGAATCATTTCAATCTTATTTTCAGAATTGGCACCTCATTTTTCTTGAAAGAATAATATATATTGTTTTAAACTTCTTTGAAATATTTGTAGCTGGTAGCCAATTTATTATTCATTTCCTTTCAATATTCATGGGAAACTAAGGTATTTAGATACCTAATAGGTCCTAGGAATCTTAACTAGGGTCCTAGGAAAGACCAAAAATTGCTCAAAAGTTGGAATGTTGCTTAAAAAGTTGCAAATGGAAGTTTGGGAAGTTGTAACTATCCATGCTTAAGTATATGAGCATGGGAGACATATTTTTGAAGGTTAGAAGGCTTTTAGTCAGATTTGCATTTTAAGTAACTTTTACAGCTTTTGCAATTTTGCAGAAAAAGTGCAACTTTTGCAAAGTTCACTAGATTTCACTTCTAGGACTTGAAAAAGGTTACAAACTATTAAAAAACAACTAAAAACACCTAATCCTAGGCTATCTTGACCAAAAACTCAAAAGACCCAATTTTGCCTAATTAGCAATTTTTGCTCATATCTTGCACAAAGTGGCCTAGGCATACATATCTTGCTCATATCTCTCTCACCATTCATTATGGGATTCAACTATCTATTCCATTAGCTCTGGGTGGCTAGGTAAACCCTAGTCCCAAGCTCCTCCTATCGCATTGAGCGCTCGAACATTCTTGGGCATGCCAAACTGAATCGACCCTAAAAGTCACTAAATGATATAGGGTAGTGATCTTTGATGGGGTATATCTTGGAGCTTGTGCGAGGTATGGATGCAATTCTAGGTGCTCCAGGACCTTTTTGTGGAGACCTACAATAATCTCTCTCACTTTTTGGAGATTTGATTCCATTTAGATTTTGTGGCCCCATCTCAGGTGATGCTAAAATTTGTAGTGTTGACTAGTACAAAGGTGCCAATTGTTGAATCTCTCTCACCATTCATTATGGAATTGAACTATCTATTCTGTTAGCTCTAGGTGGCCGATTAAACCCTTTACCCAAGCTCCTCCCATCCTATTGAGCACTCAAATTTTCTCAAGCATACCGAACCAAATTGTCCCTAAGAGTCACTAAATGCCATAGGGCATCAATCTTTGATGGGAAATATCTCAGAGCTTGTGCAAGGTGTGGATGTGATTCTAGGTGCTATAGGACCATGTTGTGGAGACTTACAATAACCTCTCTTTATTTTTAGAAATATATTTCTATTTAGATTTTTTGGCCCCATCTTAGGTGATGTTGAAACTTGTATTGTTGGCTAGTACAAAGGTGCTAGCTACTGAATCTCTCTCACCATTCGTGATGGGATCGAACTATCTATTCTATTAGCTCTAGGTGGTCAGGTAAACCCTAGTCCCAAGCTCCTCCTGTCACATTGAGTGCTCAAACATTCTTGGGCACACTAAACCAAATCGACCCTAAAAGTCACTATATGCCATATGGTAGCGATCTTTGATGGGGCATGTCTCGGAGCTCGTATGAGGTATAGATGCAATTTTGGGTGCTATAGGATGTGTTGCAGAGACCTACAATAGCCTCTCTCACTTTTTGGAAATCCAATTTTGTTTAGATTTTGCAGGCCCATCTCGGGTGATGTTGAAACTTGTAGTGTTGGCTAGTACAAAGGTGCCAGCTGCCAAATCTCTCTCACCGTTTGTCATGGGATTGAACTTCTATTAGCTTTGGGTGGCCAGGTAAACCCTAGCCCCATGCTACTCTTGTCTTGTTGAGTGCTTAGAAATTCTCAGGCACACCAAACCAAATCATCCCTAAGAGTCACTAAATGCCATAGGACAGTGATCTTTGATGGGGCATATCTCGAAGCTCGTGCAAGGTATGGATGTGACTCTAGGTGCTACAAAATCATATTGCAAAGACCTACAATAACCCCTCACTTTTTGGAGATCTAATTTGATTTAGATTTTGCAGCCCCATCTCGGGTGATGCTGAAACTTGTAGTGTTGGCCAATATAAAGGTGTCAGCTGCCAAACCTCTCTCACCATTCATCATTAGATCAAACTATTTATTTTGTTAGCTCTGGGTGGCTAAGTAAACCCTAGCCCCAAGCTCCTCTCATTGAGCACTAGAACATTCTCGAGCATGCCTGAACTAAATCATCCCTAAGAGTTACTTAATATCATAGGACAATGATCTTTGATGGGGCATATCTTAGAGCTCGTGCAAGGTATGGATGCAATTCTAGGTGCTACAAGATCGTGTTGTGGAGACCTATAATAATCTCTCTCACTTTTTATAAATATGATTTCATTTAAATTTTGTGGCCTCATCTCGAGTGATGTTGAAACTTGTAGTGTCAGCTAGTACAAAGGTGCCAGCTATTGAATCTCTCTCATCATTCATCATAGGATCAAACTATCTATTTTGTTAGCTCTGGGTGGTTGGGTAAACCCTATCCCCAAGCTCCTTCCATCTCATTAAGCACTCAAACATTCTCAAGCATGCTGAACCAAATTGTCCCTATGAGTCACTAAATGCCATAGGGAAACAATCTTTGATGACACATACCTCAGAGCTTTTGCAAGGTATGGATGCAATTCTAGGTGCCACAAACCATGTTATGAAGACTTACAATAACCTCTCTCACTTTTTGAAGATCTGATTTCATTTAGATTTTGCAGCCCCATCTTGGGTGATGCTAAAACTTGTAGTGTTGGTCAGTACAAAGATGGTAGCTACTGAATCTCTCTCACCATTCATTGTGGGATCAAATTATCTATTTTGTTAGCTTTAGATGGCTAGGTAAACCCTAGACCCAAGCTCCTCCCATCCTGTTGAGTGCTTGAACACTCTCGATCACACCGAATTGAATCATCCCTAAAATTTACTAAATGCCATAGGGTAGTGATCTTTGACATGGCATATCTCAAAGCTCATACAAGGTATGTATGTGATTTTGAGTGCTACAGGATCATGTTGAAAAGACCTACAATAAACTCTCTCACTTTTTGGAGATCTAATTCCATTTAGATTTTGTAGCCCCATCTTGGGTGATGCTAAAACTTGTAGTGCTTGCTAGTACAAAGGTGTGAACTACCGAATCTCTATCACTATTTGTCATGGGATCAAAGTTTTTATTTCATTAGCTATGGGTGGCTGGGTAAACCCTAGCCCCAAGCTCCTCTCATCCTGTTAAGCGCTCAAATGTTCTCAGGCACGCCAAACTAAATCGTCCCTAAGAGTTACTAAATGCCATTGGGCAACAATCTTTGATGGGAATATCTCAAGGGTAGCAGAAAGTATGGATGTGATTCTAGGTGCTATAGGACCATGTTGTGGAGACCTAAAATAACCTCTCTCTTTTTGGAAATCTAATTCCATTTAGATTTTGTGGCCCCATCTTCGGTGATGCTAAAACTTGTAGTGTTGGTCAATACAAAAGTGTCAGCTCTCTATTTTATTAGCTCTAGGTAGCTGGATAAACCCTATCTCCAAACTCCTCCCATCTCATTGAGTACTTGAACATTCTTGGGCATGTCGACCTAAATCATCCCTAAGAGTCACTAAATGCCATAGGGAAGCAATCTTTGATAGAGCATATCTCAAAGCTTGTGTGAGGTATGGATGTGATTATAGGTGCTACAAGACCATGTTGTGGAGACTTAAAACAACCTCTCTCTCTTTTTGGATATTAGATTTCATTTTAATTTTGTGACCCCATCTCGAGTGATGCTGAAATTTGTGTGGCAGGGTACCTAGGTGGCAACTAGATATGTTATCTCATCCAATGATGGAGACTTGTGATAGAAGGTAAAGAGGTGATCATACACATCATTTTGAACTTTTTTTTTTTATGGTAACAAGGTAATCCTTGTTTGTAAGATCAAGGAACTTTAGGTCACATATAAACCCAAGTTGCCTTAGTCCTAAGGATTTTTCTTTTTTTGTCATTTTTGTTAATAAGTTGACTCAATAAATGTTTTGAGAGTAATTACACCTTATATAGGTCCTATGTGTTACAACCACTTGGTTAAGTTCTAGGAAGAGTTAGAGCGAAAATTGTATTTTGAAATAAAAGTTGCTGACAACTTTTTGGCAATTTTAGCAATTTTTTGGAAAACGTTGAAATTAACCTTGTAACCAATCAAACCAACTAGTAATTAGTTGGAATGGATGTCAAATGATGAAAATTACCTCTATAAATTTAGAGAAAGCATAAAGTGTTGGTTATTATTAATTTCTTTTTATATGGCAATGAATCACTACTGATGTTAAACTTGTATATAGGATCATTGAGTTATAGTCAAATATCATTACTTCTTATTTAGAACAACCAACCCAGACTTTGTTAGAATGAAACACCACTTTAGCTACATGTTATCACTGAATGGAGTTAGTGGAAGATGTAAAGGATCTTCTTGGTTGTCTTAATAGTCATTTTATGGGTTTGAAACATAATCACTTCCCTTTGTGAAGAGTTGTCTGAAAATCAGCAAATTACATGTTGTAAAGAAAATATAGTCATAGGATGTTGGAAGATTGTTTTCACTCATAGGATGTTGAATAATCTCTTGAAAGGATGGAATAGATGATAGAATAAAGTTTGTGAGATAGTTATTATGTGTTCCTTGAAGTGTCTAAGGTGTTAGTTTGAAGCAAGAAGTTGATTATGATACATTTCTCAAATTTGCTCATTTTTCCCTTATTGCTTCCTAAGTATTGAACCTAAGTGATCAACTAGTTTTGTGAAGTTGGGTAGAAATTTTTTTAATGTTGTAACCAAGTTGGAAAGAGTCTTTGAAGACACTTAGGAAGGTGGGAAAGATAGTTTTCCTTAAAAGTGTTCTTGTTGGGAATCCACTAGCTTTTGGTGTGAGCACTCTACATCATTTTGAATGCAAATTACATTAAAATTAAATACATGAAATGTACTTAAAATGTAAATAATAAAAATAAGATATATATTATGATAACCAATAATTTCATACATCAAATATATGTCATACATCAAATATAAAATTTCATATATACATCAAATGTATATCGAATATGTCCACTAAAATAAAATCCAATATATATGTCCACTAATGCCTATACATGTGTGTCTATCCCTATATCTTCTCCTTCCCATGAGGGGAAGGAAACAAATCCTTAGAGGTCTTTGATCATTGTTTGGAGGGAGATAATGGGGATGATAGGATCTTCCTCACATGCTCGCTCATCCTCTTGTTTGGGTTCTTCTCTAACTAGAGCTTATACAAAAAAAGTAGATATGAATAAATAATTATTATACATTGAAATAAAATATATGTACAAACAAAATTAATTATTTTCTTATTGCTCAGATGGTTAAGTAGAGAACTGATGCACATAGATAAAAAAAATTGCCAATCCTTCATATGATTACTTAATAAATATATATATATATATATATATTAATTTAAATGGTTAAATTGATACATACCTCTTGACTCATCGATGAGACATAAAATGGGGCTAAGGAATCTCTACTAGGGCCATCAACACTCTTACCCTAAATTTTGAACAATGTCAATAAATGCTAATTAATTAGTCATTCACTATACATACAAAATGTGATCAAATTAGTTTATTATAATTATAATTTACCTGTGTGTCAATGCCAAATGTGTCACTTAGGAACTCATCACTGACTAGCCCATCATCCATATTGTCTCCAACATGACTGCCAAATGTGCATAAGGATCCACATGATGTGCACAAGGATCCACATGATGTGCACATGTGACCACGATGCACATAAGGCTCCTCTCAACTAATGGACTAGCACAATGAATGAGGGTCTATGTCAAAGCATTGATAGTTCCTAGAGTGTTGGTCTCTACATGTTCTTTCACAACTGAAAGAATAATGCTCACCCTATGGCTTGACAATAGGTGCCCTAACTACATTAGGGTCATGACGTTCCCTCGACCTCTCAAATGATGACTCCCCACCCTTTGATTCTAATATATCAAAATAATTGGGGATCTCCCTAAGGACAAATTCGCAATACAATTTTTTTAAGAAATACATTGGAATCTCATGATTATTATAGGGAGGGGCATCAAAAACCATCTACCATCTATCTTAAAAGTTATTTCTAATATCATCATGTATGCACCAATAGATGGGGAATCTTTTAGTTGTATGTTTAACAGTGTCTTGTTCTCCAAGCTTTTTAAACAATCCACAAATGTTGCCTTTTTCTATTTCCTTTTTTTCTTACATCTTTATAGGATAATTTATTTGCATAATATCTTCTTTGTTCATCCCTCTTAACATTCCAAATATCCAACTAACCACTAACAAAAGCTACATGGTTCATAATGGACTCAAGGGAGGATGCCAATTGTGCTCTCATAGGATTGGTTTGTCCACAAGTTTTCAACCTACCAATGAGTGCTTCTATTTCATTTTTCTCTCTTTCTATTTCATTCAATATGTTGTCTTGGGTGCTAGGAGGAGGTCTTTCAATCGGTGGAGATTGCAAAATTTCTTGCTCTTCTTGTGGAGGGTTTTGATTTTCATCTTGTGAAAAGTTTTGATTTAAATCTTGTGGAGGGTTTTCATTTTGATTTTGTGGATCTAGCTGGGGATTTAATAGTTCATTATTCACATTTCATGACAAGAAACCAATTGCATTTTAAATAAATAAATAAATTTAAAGCAAAACTGAAAAAATCTACAAAACAATGTAAAAACTTACAAAACAATGCAAAAACATATAAAATAATGCAAAAAAAAGAGTAGAAAACATACTACGTGATCCTATTCTTGATCTTTAGTGACAAGGAGGCATTTTGAGGAGGCAAGTGAGACAATTCTTCAAATTTTGCAACCCACGTATGCATTGTTGAGGAGAAAGAATGAAGCAACAATATCAATTGAAATGGGCCACAAGTTTTCAGCCCATATATAAAAAGTTGGGATTATAAAAAGAACGCACACACTTTGGTTTGGGCTCCACAAGGTGCTATAGTGTGTGCATGCTTTTAGGATTTAAAAAATTCATTTTGTGTCTCATTTTTTTGGCACCATAAATTGGTGCACTTACCCCAATGAAAGTATGTCCAATAAAAAACATCCACTACACATGTCGTAGAGTATGTGAGAACAGATACAATACATCAGAATACTTGGTAACATATATGCATCAACTGAATAAAAGTCTCCAAGATAAAAATAAAAATGATAAAAGTACAACTGCTACAACAAACATCCAATATCTATAAGTCTGAGGGGGGCCCAAATGGTAAGAAGACACTATCTCCTAACCACATGGTTACCTAATCAAGCTTCTACTCCCACCATGCAAGGAAGATAATGAACAATCCACAAATGGCTAATCAATCATAAATCATTCCTAATAAAGGAATCCTAATAGCCACATCTACCTCAAGGGTAACACATACTACTCAAGAAGATAAGATACTCCAAATAAAATGAACACACAATCCAATACCATCTATCACCAAATTCAAAGCATCATTCATAACCAAGAATAGATCAAATCACCAAAATCATGAGTTAAAGTCAACGAAAGATATCTGCCTAAAGACAAAAGCCACATGTCAAAAGTACATCAACCATAAATCACCAATCACCAATAATATAAGTAAATAACCACATTAAATACTGTTGTCAATCAAGATTGCACCTATAGCGAGATATGAAATCTAGCTATCCTGCTAAAATAGTGGAAACTCTATCGAGTGGTGGGTTGTCCTAAAATGAGAGAAGAATCTCTAAAAGCTAGGTTGGTTCCTAAATTGTGATCACCTAATCCTAAATTGTACTCGAGATAAGGGTAAGAAATGAATGAATGAATAATGAAAACTAATCTAAATGAGGTGATACACCAATGGTTTTGAATGTAACTTTGACCACTTCAGGATGAACTATGAAAGACAATTGATTCACAATACTTAGACAAACACGTAATCATAAAAGTGTTTTTATATAAGTACTAGGATCTTCTTCTTTGAAAGGGATACCTAAGTTTCACCAATTTTCTACAAGAAAACAATAATCACAAACATAGACCTGCAATAACATGTATCACGATTCAAATCTACACTAGGAATATAACTAAAATGAAGGTGGACACAACATTAAAGTAAGAATTTTACAAAATTGCACAAGAATCTATGAGAAGGAACCACTGTATCTCTATAATCAATGCTGGAAAAATAATCTCTGCTACAAATGCCCTTACAATCAACTAAAAATCTGCAATGTGCAAAATTTGAATCTGAAAGAAGGTCCCCATATAATGAGGTGAAAGTACAATATATAGAAAATAGTGCTAACTCAGATTGCATAATCATGCCTAAGAAAAATCACCAAAAAATGATGAAAACTATGAAGGAGCCTCTAAAAATTGAACTCAACCACCTACCCAACTGATGGATAACTCAAAAATTGCCTCTAGCTCTCCAAAAATCATGCACAAAAGCTCAAACTTGGATGCACTAAGTAACCCACAAAAATAGCATGTAAAAAATACTCATAATTATGCAATATATGTATAAAATAAGCCCTCAATCTAAATTGCATGCATAACTGATCATAACTGCTCCATGGACTGCTAAAAATATCATCAAATAACTCACAAATCTGCATGTGAAACTGAAACTGAACCTGTCCTCAAAAATACCCCCTATTAACTGAATGTTCCTTCTAAAAATATCCTTCCAATCTTCTCTCCTTGCATTTAGGCATAATAGATACTTAAAACTCTTATAATTTCCATTAAATAATTAATAAAATCAATGGCCTTATAATTATGATCACTTGACATATTAATTTTACAATTGAAGCTCATTTTATTATATTAATTTAATATTATTGTGTTTATTCTTATATTTTATCATTTTTTAAATGAACACGTTAATATTAAATTAATATTATAATGGAAACTATTCTTTTAACTCTTTTATTTATACTAATACTAGTATGCTTTAATAATTAATGTTCTATTTGTTAATTTTAAAACATATTAGTATTAATATAAATCATGCAATATCAATTTTACTAGTTTCACATATATTAAATGATCAAAGTGTAATTCATTTAATATATGTAAAACTAAATAAAAATAGAGTTGAAATAATAATATCCAACTCTCATATATAAAAATAGCATATATGACAAAATGAAAACCCGACTCCCACTCATGGATTCAAACTTTCATGAAATGGAGTTTACTTGGCTCTTTATCATGCAAAAATGAAAGTTTGACGACTTTTTTTTTTATCATTTTGCATCTTGCATGAGAGCAAGAAATGAGGTTTTCTCCAAACCCTAGCCGCGGCTGTATGAAGTCTGTGATTTTTTGTCTTTCTTGGGGCCATTCTTCATATGCTACCTGTTCTATTGTTGAAGATGTCTTAGCCTGCTGGTTCTGTAATACAAAATCATGGGTATTTAGCATGCAAAACGCCTCTTTTATGAGCTTGCTATAATGATTTTATCCTCATACGAGTTTTGGACTGCATCTTTCTCACAGATCTGGGTGTGAGTTTTGGACTACACCATGTTTCTTCTCTGCTATGAACACCATATCTTCCTAGGGTTTCTTTGAGTTTTCTTTATAATTCTTGGTCATTACATTTTTTTTGGAGCTGTACCCTTGTTGGTAGATGATGTCATTTTCATGGATTTTGGCCACGATAAAACTTGGGTGAGGTTACTCTTTGTTGTAAACATTATGGGTGCTTGAGATTTCTCCTTGGCACTGGACAACTTCTCCTTTTATGGCAATATGTTAGTCGTAGATGCCATCTTACTTGCAGATCTGAACATGGTTCTTTACCGATAAGAGCTTTTTACATAGGCTGTTACAAATATGAAACAATACTTGAGATAATACCAGTAAAATTTACATATTGGTTTGCATATTCTCTGTGATTTTTTGACTCCATTTGGTAATAAATTTGATGCTTCCTTTACTATTATCTGTTATATGATAATTTTCATGGGCTTCATTCAATGGCCTCCTATGAGTTATTTTATGTAGCTATGATACCTTGCCTTCATTTAAATACATAGCCCCCTTTATCTCTGTGTTTTATTTAAGCTTAAATAAAATAGGTAACCTCTGCAAATTATAAAGCTTCAATATAACTGTTATCTCTTAAACCGTTGCATATTTGCTATATCTGTGATCTTGAATCTGCTTTTCATGGACAGGGTTCTGTTATAACTGAAATGTATTTGTTTAAAATTTAACTTTCTTGGGTGTTGTTACTAAAAAGAAATTCGCAGTAGATGTCATCTTTCTTGGATTCAAATATTTATTTCTTTTCTTGAAAATGAAGAGACATGAATATGAAATTGCAAATACAACCTTTAGATTTTAAGGAAAATTACTAAAACCTTTTACCTTATGACTCTAGCATTATTCTAACACGTACATCAGATGTAAGTTTTGTCTAAATCTGTACTCTTAAACTTGTATAATTGTAATGAATGTGTAAATCATTTAATCCTTATAGTTGTTCTTTTTGCTCAAACATACCATTAGATATAAGTGATTCTTTGTGATTAGGTTCTTACGTAAAAATCAGCTTGCTGATACTCTTTGCTCCATTTAATTTTTTATGTATTGTTGTAGCATATCTGAATGTGGCTCTCCTTCCATACACTATTGTGCATGAATATTCTATTCACATTAAATGTTATCTTTCCTTAAATTCAAACCCTGATTTCTTATAATTGTCATAGCTGAACATTAGTTGTTGTCCCGTTCTTCTATAAATCTAATCATTACTTGATGAACATGCAATACATGAATAAGATGAATATCATGAATCCTTGCCTCTGTACTTTGCTCGTAGTAGTTTGAGATGTCATGTATTAAGAAAGAATTGCAGCATTTTCCGCAGCTCTTTTCCACCCAAATTCTATTTTTTGTTACTGTAGTGCCTCTACCAGTCTGCTCAACTGTAAGCATTAATGATTTAACTGATGTTGATACTCCTATTTATCTGCATTATATTTTCCTATAGTAGATTTCCCTTCTTTTCCTGAAATTCTTTTAGCCTAAGACTTCCAACTTTACATGTCCTCCATGATTTGACCAGAAGGTCCCATACTTGAAACTTATGTATGCCCCCTCGACAGCCTTCTCTCATCTTTTGCCTTTGCCACTACATGATTCAATCACAAGGTTCCATGCTTTTAGTGTATGCGTGTCCCTTCCATGATCTCCTCAAATCTTTGGTCTTTGCCCCTCCTTGATTTGAACAAAAAGTTTCATGCTTGTAACTTATGCACGTCCTTTCAATGATCTCCTCAATGTCTTCAATCAGCTACATTGGTTTAATCAAAAGGTCCCATGCCTGAAACTTATGTATGCCCCTTCAATAGTCTCCCCAATATCTTTCATATTTGCTGGAACAAACTCAGCCAGAAGGCTTCATGCATGTAACTTACGCATTATCCTTCAATAGCCTCAAGTCTTGGTACCTGTATCTACACATTGAACAAACTCATTAAAAAAAACATGTTTTATCTTCTTCGGATTTTTCTTGTCGTTTTGCATTTTGGCATAGTTATCTAAATAACCATGTTGTAGAAACAACAGAGTATAGATGATAGAAGAGTTTTTTCATTGCTCAGTTCATATGAACTAACCCATTTCTTCATTCATTTTTGCAGGTTTACTCCCAGATGGAGATGCGGGATCATCCCTTTGGCAACAAACCTTCCATTCAGGCAATGGATGCCTTTCCTTTTATCTCCTTTTCAATACTTTTCTGTTTGTACAATGTGTTTAATTCAGATATTTATGTTAGGAGTTGAGAGCACTAGTAATATCTGAATGCATTCTATTCAAGTACTATGTAAACATGAACACTTTGTAAAATATTTTTGAATACTCAAATAAAAAATATTGTATCCTGAAAAAGTGATCAATTATGTTGTATCCTGAAAAAGTGATCAATTATCTTCTTTATGATTCTTGTACTTTTCTTACTGCATTCTTTTTGTTCTATATTGTATATTCTCAGTGGTTAAACACACTTAGTCAGCAGATAAAATATATTTAGTTTAGTGTAAAACATAACAATTTAAGAGGCATGTTAAATTGGTAACAAATACATGCAACTATAAGTACACCACTAATTACACCAATAGAGGTACAAACAAAATCTACAGAGGAGACTCACACTACATTCTAGAGATTGTCACCACATGGTCAAACTACTTGAGTTACCTTGGAATGATCTCTTAATAGACCCTAAACCCTCAAGTGTTGAGTTACCCTAGACTGGTTACTCTAAACCTCAGACCCTCAATGTGACACATGCAGAACTAGAATATCGAGAAAAACCAATCATATTGTCATCCCATTCCCATCCTTAGTGTATACAAGCACTCAAGGCATGAGTGAGAAAAAATATTTTTAGTGTGTTTCCCCAAAATATTAATGATTAGATTATCACTTATTACATAACTTACAATAAGTTACCCTAGCACTAACCACTTCAGGTCCCGAACCCCTACTGCAAGCCACTCCTAGGAGCATGTACCTAAACAACCTCTCCTAGCACATTAAACACAATTGTGTCCCACACCACCACCCATGATGATCAAATTCGATTCCTTAACAAGCACCCAAAAACAAGTTGGTTCTCCCAACCCAAGTAACATAAATACACCACATAGAAAATCTCATAAATGCAATAGTCAATATAAATAAAAAAACTCATCATAATATTTGGAATAGATATACATCATAAAAGAATTCACAAAGACAATCTCTAGTGTACATCCTAGTTGACCAACTAAACATCTCATAGGAAAAAGGACCATCATGAAAAAGAAAATTAACATAAGACTAGAAGTGAATACTAGAAGAAAACCATAGATAAACAAGTCACATAGACAACAAAACTCAAAGCCAACATAATTTCCATGTGAACAATATCCAAGAAAACAATAAATATATCCAAACAGCAAAACAAAAATCAATCTAAGATATACAAAACAAATCAAATGTTTCATTAAGGTTTGATTTGACTATAAAGTATCCATGTAAAAGTCACTAGCATAGTAGTATACTAAGTATTTAATACTATTATTATTTCTCAAAAATAAATATCATTATCATTTATAAATATAAAATAAACTAATATTTAATATTTAATTTAGAAATTTCACTTGCAAATAATAAAGAATAATTATTACTCATTAAACCAAAAAATAATAATGAATTAATTGTAACTAAATTATTATAATCTAAACCTAAGTGCAATCTTTATAAAAATATAGTAAACTTATTTATAATTATATATACATCATAAAAGTTAATTTAAACTTTTCATTTAAAATTAAAGGTGGGAGGGGGGAGGGGAGGTTGGCCTACGAGTTCTACATGATTGAGAAGCATTTCTATGTTGTATTATTAATTTAAGGTATGATCGAGTGCTTATCTCCTCAATTTGTGTGTATTTGGTACTCCTTTGTGTGGAGTTATGTTAATTTCGTGTCATATGTTTGTATCAACATGTAATCTCTTTTTTAGAGGAACTTACTTATTGCATGTTTTGGAAATTGTGATATTCTTTTGCATGGTATCAAAATGGTTTTTTCCTATGATAGTTTTACGATATCCACATCATAGAATCATCAAGATATTTCTAGCTCTCTTTTTTATATGTGAAAGTTATGGATTCCAAAGTAAAGGATTTTTTATCACATGATACTAATGTTTTATTATGCCTCGTAGTAGCAACATCTCATCACATGATTAAGTGCAAACATGCATTTCATTGTGTATAGTAGTAACATTTTATCGTACCCTTTACTAGTGAAGTTTGTCATCTTTTAATGCATTGTATCATGTGATAAAGTGCTTTATCACACTCTTGGAGGATTTTTATTTTATGATACTAATTGTATTTATATAGGGGGAATGATACAACTACCCTAATGCACAGGTGAATGGTGAAAACCAAGATTTAGCTCCTAATGTAGACTTGATTAACATAATGTAAAGTGTCAATTCATAGCCTAATGCAAAAGGGGAAATTTCTTGGACTTCTCCCTCACCTCTATGAAAATAGGTTTTTATGAAGATAGATATGAAATGTAAACTTGAATATAAGGAAATGTGTACTAAAATAGAGAAGGAAAGAAGATTTGCCTTGCAAAATAAAAACCTATAAATGGGCTTTTAGATGATCTCTAAAACTACCAAAATTCATGTTTGGAACCTAAAACTATGAGATCTACAAAACTCATAAATTGTTTAGCTCTAAGCCAAGGTCGAAACGAAGGTAATTTCATAAAAAGAAATTTAATTTATTATTTAATTAATAAAGCTAACTTAAGTACATTATTTAAATGCCACAAATTTTAAATCTTAATTAATTAAATAATAATGCTACACCATAATAAAAGTTTAATATTTAATATTTAATTTTCAAATCTTTTTAACATAGTTTTCTAAAATTAGGACTATAAAATCAAATCTTTTAATTTAACTAAAAATCTATTTAATCCCATAAATTCCAAAAATGCAAGATCATCCTATTTTAATATTTTTCTACTTTTAAATTAAATAACATCTAAAAATGCAATATCAATGATTGATCCAAGAATCATGAATAACTAATCTAATAGGAAAATCACCAAATCAAACCTCAAGAAATGCATAAGGAAAATCAACCAAAGCAAGAATCGAACCACATACACATAAAAGACTCACATGTGTAAAAAAGGGTTGACGGTCAATTACGAATCCTCCTTGCAGGACAAGTATTATGCTATGGCTGGGATTGCACCTGATCATTATATCCTCATTCTCACCATGTGAGTATTGTAATAGGGCACACTCATCCTAACAATTTAGGGAATTCAATGATCAGTACCTACATCCTGCATAAAAGAAAAGCATATACATGTACATAAATATATCTAAACTAAACATGCAATGGCAAGGAGTGGTACATCGTGTAGATCCTAACTAGAAAGTGACTACGAGTTCCTCACTTAACCACATCAAATATGCTAGATAGAAGATAAAACAAACACGCGCACCATGCAAGTATGGGGTAAGTATCATAATAACCAAAAGTCAAACATCAA
The DNA here is from genome assembly GCA_028749045.1 of Cupressus sempervirens. Taxonomy (NCBI): domain Eukaryota; kingdom Viridiplantae; phylum Streptophyta; class Pinopsida; order Cupressales; family Cupressaceae; genus Cupressus; species Cupressus sempervirens. The sequence continues at coordinate 383,695,831 of CM053791.1, forward strand.
ATGCTCAGATATAACAATGCATCAATTCGAATATGAAATAGTCATCATTAAAACATCATCTAACATCATTATGAAAAACATCACATTTATTAATTAAAAATCATTTAAAACATCATTAATGCACCAGTAACCATAATCATTAAACAACATGTGAAATATAGTCAACTAAGTAATCATCATTGATATATCTCTAATCCAAGTCATGAAATAATATCATGTAAATCAAATATCTCTAAAACTAACAGAAGCATGGAAATAGGCTTAAAAGAGTTTGGCAATCAGAATATAAAAGAAAACTATGGGTGGGAATTACAAAATGCTACATCAAGGGTTTTGTACCTCCCATGTGAGATTTCCTTTTCTACCTCTTTCTATCTTGATAGCCTTGGTGATGAACAACTCAGTTTATTTCTTGCACCAACATCAATCTTCTTAGCTCTTTTTTTTAGGAGGTGGGATTGTAGATTCTTCCTCATCTATAAGCAACTAATTGCTAGTGGTTGCACTTGAGGACATGAAGGGATTTTTGGGTTTGAGAGGCAAGGTCTTTGTTTTCATTCAAGAAGGTTTAATTATTTCCAACATGAAGTAGATATAAGAGCAGTTAAAATCTCCCTTCTTGATTTTACTACACTTGGAGTAGAAAACAATATTTCCCCTTCCTCTAATAGGATTTCCTTTTCAAGGGACTTAAACTCCCCTTCCACTAAATGAGTTTCCTTTTCAAGGAATTTTGATCCCTATTTAGGATAGTGGTTTTGTTTGGATTTTTTAATTAGTTTTTTAAATTCTATCTATGAATGAATATTCATCACTCCCATTCTCTAAGGGCCTGTTTGGTTGCAAGTGTAGGAATTGAGAATTAGAATAGAAAAATTGAATGAGAATGGAGAATGAAGAATAGGAATGGAAAAATGCAATCCAATCTTGTTTATCCTTGTTTGGTTATGCAAGCGTAAATTGGAATAGGGTTAACTAGCAATCGGCACCATTTGAAAATATTTTTGAAGATGCAACTAGTGCCATTGAAAAATTGCTGAAATATTTGAAAATATTGAAGAAAAAGTTCCAACGCTCACCCCAGGTCAAAGAGGATTTGAAAATTTAATCAAATTTGAGAAAGTTAAAATGAATGCAAGAATAGAAATTCCAATTACAAGTATTTTTTGGAATGGACAAAAGCTCATTTTGGGGCTAAAATGAGAATACGTATTCCTATTCCCTATTCCTGTTCCACGCACCAAACAAAGAATACAAATCATATTCTAATTTCCTATTCCTATTCCGGTTGTATTCCAGCAACCAAACGGGCCCTAAGACTTTTCCATCAAATTTGTTTTCCTCAATAAAAAATAGGGGGAAGTGCATTTCTCTTTCATCCTTTTTTGTTTTTCAAAGGGTGGTCTATAATCTAAAATCACATGCTCTAGTTTGGAGTACCTTTGACAATAAATTATAGCATTTTCATAAACTACCATGAGTCCATTTCCCCAACTTTGATAGAAATGTAATAAAATTTGAAAGTGTTTTATTAATACCAACATTTACATTAAATTGTATGAATGCTAACCTATACTTAACCCTTTTCACACCATTTGTAGCCACATAGTACCCAAATATCTTCTGATCCACCCGAAGACTTTTTCTCCCTAAAGTTTCAATAGAAGTCCTCACATTTAAACCCATATGGATGTTGTCTTGTTGAGATTAGCATTTGTGTCTAACCTTAATTTGTACCTACTTAGGGATAGTTAATATTTCCCATATGCCCAAGAACTAGAAATAATTGTTCATAAGTCCCCATAGTAGTGAAATTAAACAAGAAATGACCTTCATGCATAATGCTTGAGATCTCACTCCCCTTTAGTTTCAATCTTGTTTCTACCCATCTCCTTACCATATCAATTTGTCCCTTAATCAGGCCAAACTCTCCAACCATTTTCTTATTGATTCATGAAATAACATAGTATAATACCATATAGTCACGAAGTCTACTTTTAGCTCCTTCCTTAGTTTGTATTCATATAGAGTTTAAATTCTAGACACTGTCCTTGATTCCCATCTACCAATGCACTCTTCTAGATATTGGATTTTTGGTTATCTTGTTGGTTGCTCTTTGTCTACTACCTTATGAGTATCAAAATTAGCAACAAGGGAGGAACACATAGGACCTCCAGTATAAATGCCTAGTACCATTGTAATAGGCCACCACAAAATATTCATGTCAAGGGGAGGGTCCATAGGTCGAGGGGTAGGGTTCCCTCTATTTTTAGCCACCATGTACAAATAGAAATTTGAAATTTGTTTAGCAAGAAGTTACATGATTTATCTAGTAGAATTTTTTAAACCTTGATTATAAGATATATGAAAAAGAAGCCTTACTATTGTGTAAAAGGTCAACATTGTTGGTAAATATATTGTTCTTTTCTATTTAACTCTTAGGTGCCCAAATTTTATGAACAATATTTGGTTATGACAGTTGGAAAGTTGCTTCTAAAAAGACTAACTTTCCTCTGAATTATAAGGTACAACTCCCTATTGCAGATTTGCAATGAATTATGTTTGTTCCTAAATCTTAAGAGGGGTATGTTCTTAACCCAAGAATAGGAGAGGTAAACCAAGCCAAATGTATATGGAGAAAGAAAGATTAACTAGAAGGAAACATCTAAGGGATCTCTCTCAAACCTATGATGACAATACTTATCATATTCAGTTTGCTACCTAAAAGCATGGGAATGAAGCTTCGTTCATTCCTTGCTTTAATTTAGATAAAAGAGAAAACAAACAATTAACAACTAACAAAATGGAATAGAAAATAATTGACACAAAATACCATTAAATTGACTCTACAACATCAAGTATTTCACACCAAAAATTAGTCGACCTTTTATTAATCTTTCATTCCAATACATATAGGACTCTGAGATGACCATTACAAAAGAAGTCTAATTGGTTCATCTTCTCAAAAATGACAAATGGCAAAAAGCCAGTTTGTCGATTACAATGATTACATCAAAATATGGAAAGGGGCGAAAAATGAATCACTTCGCTTTATTTCCCTTTTCTGCTTTTGTTCTATAGGCCTTATCAACTACAATGGTTGGAATTGATTCTTCATGCCCATGAACATGTACATTAGTATATCTTAAGAGCCATTTAGAATGTTCCCTAACCAAATCTTTGATAACACTCAACCGGTCTTGCATTTCCTCCATTTTCATGTGTACACATCCACCAAGTTTCTAGAGCTTAGAAATTCTATTCTGGTGACCAGAAGATATGCTCGTCAAGCTATCTATGTAATTGGAGAAATTTGATTGCATGAAAGCTACTCCAATTATTCCCTTTTCTTGTCCACTAGTTTGCAAGTTTGTATGCAAGCCTCTTAGGAATTCATAATCTCTGTTTTGATCTTTCTTCACTTTAGCTTCGATTTCTTTGAGCCCTTCTTCTGCTCTCAAGATCATTTCAAACTTGAACAGCATGCTTTAGAGCCATTCAAATAAAGGCTCATCCCTTTTAGATAGGATATTTTCTGTACAACCTCCTTAGTCTTCATATGAGTGATCATCTTCAATAAAGAGACACAATCTTCACTTTTTGTTCTCTCCACAATGAAAGTGGCTCTATTTGATGAAATACTATCCTTCTTAGTTTCTAGCCTCAATATAGCATTGTCAATATTTTTTTATAATGGAGAGTCCCTCCAACTTGAGTTTCCCACTCTAGGCTCTAACAATCTACCCAAAATGTTTATCTTCTTGGTGTTGAGAGATGAGCACTTGAACATCTGTAGCAATGGGATCTTTTAGTAACAGGCATTTCAGAGATGCTTGCCAACATGGTGACCAATTGCATGATGAAGCCATTTAGTTCTTATATTTTTGCCTTCACCCAAACCTTTGACAACTTAAGGCTCTCCAACTATCCTTCAATCACCTAATTTGTTGACTTCCACAAGCCCACTTTGGTATCATGCCTGGCTTCCCCAAGATCCACCGAATGCAAGGTAAAATCATGTCCTTAATTCTTCCCTCTTTGGAAGGCTTTTCTATCTCCATTGTTAGGTGCCCTATTTTAGGGTCTTGTCTGAGGATAGATAAGGTATTCTACTTCTTAACCTTACTCAGTGCTGATCTAGAATGGATAGCAAGAGATAAGGTATCCTTGTTGGGGACTCCATCTTTCCTTTTTCTCTTCCTGTCTAGAGTATCCTCCAACCATGAATCTATGCTTATCACTTTGGAGGTTGTTCCAAGGAAATCTATGTTAAACATCTTTCTCTTAACCAAAGTGATTTCTTTCATAGTCAAAGAGAAGGGATTCTTTGGGGCCTATGAAATGAGCTTCAAAGAATCTTGGCCTTTCTCTGCCTCGAATGTCTTCTTTATTGCCTCATCAGATTCAATGGATTCACTGTCACTTCTTCCTTCATTTCCTAAATCTACTACCCGCATTTGAGGGTTGCTCGGCTAGAGAAGTGCAACACTTGTAGATGGAACTCGGCTATTATGAGGTGAGGGGACTGGAGTAGACATAGTATCTTTAGGCTCTTCTACTTTCTTCTTCTTGGCTTCTGTTGGAGTTCTAATCACTGGGAGGGAGCCATCATGACAAGTTTTAGCCAAAGGAATATTCTTGTCAGGAGGTTGATCACCTCTGCTTGATGCTTGAGCCAGTCCTTGAGTGATAGCTAATGTTACACCTGATGTACCACCTTGAGAGGAGGAAGTTGTTGTGGCTGTTGGAGAAGCTTCAGCAAGTGTGCTTTTACTTTGACTCCTTCTAGTTGTGGTCCATTCAACCCACTTCCTAGTCCTTTTAATAATCCAGGACATCATTATCTATGGCTCTTCTCCAACATCTTCATAAGGTTTTGAGCTTATAGGAGTATTTCTTAGCTTTGTTAGATAGGTGCATATTACTGTACATATTTTGTCCATCATCTTCTACTCCCTCAACATTGATATTAACTTTATATACATCCTCACTTGATCTACTATAAGTCTAGCAAAAGCACAATCATAGCTCTCAAACTCATCCTTGCAATCGACCTAGTAGTCTTCGATGGTGGTGATGTGTTTGATTGCGCTTCCAATCTACAACACCTCCCTTGCATATCCATTTGGATCAAACATAGGCCTTAAGACCTCATACATCTCCAATTTATATTTCATTTCGAATAGCTTTAGCATGTTCTTTACATCAGAACGAGACTCACAACTAAAAACTCCCACCTTCATAGGAAACTCATACCCTTTCTCCTTTAAACTCTTGCTTCGCATGTTCACTTGGATTGCTTGACACACGATCTCAATCAACACGATCATATCACTAGGATATCTCGATAGCTTAAAGGGAAAGCCATCCAAAGCTGCAAGATGCAAATATGAAAAGGATGAGAACTAGATGAAATAAATCCCAAATTGGCTAATGGCTACCATGGCTTCAGGGATGAATCTCCTCTCTAGACATCCCTATAGCTCCTTGCAAATTCTCATGGTGAATGCATCATTAACTCTTATATACTTTGCATAGCTATTTTCCAATTGCAAACATGGGTAGAATTCATAAGACTTCACATCATCAGGAAAAATTTCCACCCTTGGGAAGCCTAGCCATAATTATAAAGAAAATAACATGTAAATGAGAAAGGAGGACATGTAGAATGCATTGTAGAATTTTGCAACACTAAGAGCATTGGATAGAATCTTTCTTACCTCGTGAGCCCAATCAATATATTGGGTGTTAAAGTAGATGACTTGCACCAGAAAGAAATATTACTCAACAAAGTTTAAAGCTTCTACATCACCTTTCAATCTGTGTAAGAGGACCATTATGTTGAAAATCTCAGGTTTGAGATTAGTCCCAAACAAAGTCTTAGAAACCTTACTCTTGGCATCACGTGGTTTCTGGAACCATGATTGCATGATCTCTTTTCTCCAAGTCATCTTCTTTGTGGAGAACTTGGAAATGACTCCTCCAAATGTCAAATCTAAAAACTCTTCCCATTCCAAAACTTGAAGGTTGCTCACCACAGTTTTCCTATCAATGGAAATCAACAATATATCATGTGGCAATACAATCTATCTGGTGTTCGAGTTGTAATGATTTATGCATTCATAAATTAATTTTGGAGCTTGGAGTGCAACTGGAAAACCAACTACCTCAACTAGCCTGCATCCTTGGAGCTTCTCAATAATGAGACAGATTGACTCCGATCTCACTCTTCTGAAAATCCTGCATATCATAGAAATGGAGAGAACTATGCGTGAAATTTTTCAATAAAGACTTAATTCCATTCAACCCATCGAAACCTACGAATCTAGTTGCCATTTCTATTTGAGAATGAATTTTAAATCCATAAAAATAAAAGAATAGAAAATTCATAGATACTGGCTTTTTGAAAAATTTGTGCAAATTAATAGAATAATAGTTCAAGAAAGAGCAGTTTTTTTTGTAATTGTTCATGTTTCCATCTATATAGGAGTTTCAATTCATTCGTTGAGCTTTAGAATTTGTGCCATACGAATGAATTGAAGGAGAGATCTATTGGAACAGTAAATACATGGTTTTAACATATATCTCAGTGTCTTTTCACTATTCCATTGGCCCAACAATAACTTTCTATCATCCCATACTTAATTTCTTGTTTCCCTTTAAGTTTTGGGAAGTTACAAATAGAGTATGTTGTGAGAAAATATCCGCTGAGTTGGATTCTGTGATGCAGGAGCATCTAGAGGTATAAGGGCAATCCTGTGTCACCCAAAAAAATTTACTTAGACTTAGTTTCTATTTTAGGTGTTTTCATTTTTGGATACCCATTTGGGTCAAATAAAGGTTCCAACTCTCACAGTTCCACTATCAGTGTTCTAAGATAGAGTTTTTAATCACCTTGGGATACATGTAAATGCTAGAAAAATAGGAGTATGTAATTGAGCCATCATTTTGGTGAACTAGAAGGTGTAAATTGGTCGGAAGATTTTCATTGTAATTTAGAGCATTCCAGAAAAAGAATCAGGTCAAAAGGACCCACGGTTTGAAAGTTATTGCAGTTTTTTAGTTTTTGGAGACATCCTAAGAACGCTTCAAAGTCAGGTTAGGGGCATTAAATGACCTCAAATAGGGCCAAAAAATGGGGGACGAGTGAAGCTGGTCCATAGGGCTATAGAGCGCTTTGAGAGCTTTTTGAAAATGTAAACGATTCGTCAATCGGAGCTACGGTTCAAAAGTTATGCCTCCTGAAAGTTCGATTACCGTTTTTGGATTCTTCTAATTTTGCGCTGACTTCTAATGTGACTTCTAGAGCCTTCTATTTGGTCGGTGGATGCCTACTAGCACTTTCTAGAATGTATTCCTAATCCCTAACCCTTCGGGGTCTATTTAAGAACATTTATGGCATTGTAAAAGGCAGTTTGAAGTGGAGTTTGAGAGGAGGTACTGAAAAGAGAAATTATCTCCAGATTTATACTATTGTAAGCCCTTAGGGCATGTTTTGAAGTCTATTTTCTCTGTACTGAATGTATTAGCATTTTCTCATTGTTAATAAAATTTTCCCTTTCCTGTTGTGTCCATTTTGTGCTTCGGTTGTGTCCCCATCAAGTGGTATCAGAGCTAGTTTTTGTGAGTGTGTAGACAGAGCACCGACTGCGAGGTAGTTTGCACCAAGACTATGGTTGTGGATTTGAGTTAAGAAGATGCCTCCATGAAGAGAGCGTGGTGGAAGGGCCAGAGCTATTAATCCCAAGGAGGTTAGAGCCCTCCAAAGGCAGGTACAAGCGTTGCAGGAGGAGCTCTGTAGAGGAACAAATGTTGCCGTAGGCGACAAAAGTGAGGATGACAATGAAGAAGAACAAATTGGACCAGAAGGAGAATTTGACGGGGAAGTTCTGAATCAGGCAGAGAAAAGGCTTTTTAGGGCCATTACTAAGTTTGGAAAAAGACCTACAATTGATGTGGGTGTATTTTCAGGAAATTTGAAACTAGATGAGTTGATCGATTGGATCAATGAACTGGAAGAATACTTTGAGTATGAGGATATCAGGGACCCAGATAAGGTTAAGTTTGCAAAGGCCAAACTGAAAGGACATGCCAAAATCTGATGGCAAGAGGTTCAATTGGAAAGAAACAAAAGAGGAAAGGAGAAGATCACAAGGTGGGACCATATGGTGGACAAATTGAAGAAGTAGTTCATTCCTGTTGATTATGAAATTGATTTGTTTAAGAAGATGCATGGGTTAAAGCAAGTAGGAAAATCAGTCCAGGAATATACAGAGGAGTTTTATTGACTTCTGATTAGAGTGGGGCATGCAGAAGCAAATAAGGAGAAGGTTGCTCGTTATACCAGTGGGTTGTGACCTAGCATCCAGGAGGAATTAAGTCTGGTAAGAATGACTAGCGTTGAAGAGGCATACCAATTTGCCCTACGAGTTGAAGAGAAGCTAAATAAGAGGTTTGAAGGGAGACAAAGAGGGTGTGGTCAAGGAGGAAGAAGTAGTGGTAGGTCATCTAGAGGCCGAAATAAAATCGAAAAGAAGAATGAAGATGTGGGTACTGGCAGGAACCAGAAGAACGAGGGTTTCAACCAATCCCGAGATCAAGACTTTGGAAATCAGAGAGGAAGAGGTAGAGGACGTGGACAAGGAAGAGGAGGTTTCCGTGGTACCTATTTCCATTGCAATGAAGGTCATCGTGCCTTTGAATGCCCTCAACAACAACGAAGGACAAATAGGAGAGCTGAGGGTCAAGCTAGGGTTGCTCATGTGGATGAGGATGCATAATCATCACATTCAAAAGATGCAGAAAGAGGAGAGACTTTGGTAAATGAAAGGGTCCTACTAAGTGGTGAGATTGAACCCGGACAAAGGAGGAGTTTATTTCGTACCAGGTGCAAGTGTGAGGGTAAATGTTGTGATGTGATCATTGATGGTGGTAGCACTGATAACTTGGTATCAGAGGAGATGGTCTCTAAGCCGAAGCTCAAGTGGGAGAAACACCCCCAGCCCTATTGGATTGCTTAGGTGAAAGATGATCATAAGGTCCTGGTAAATGAACAATGTTTAGTGAAATTCAAAATTGGGAGTTACCATGATGAAGTTCTCTATGATGTTATTTCAATGGATGTTTTTCATCTATTGTTGGGAAGACTGTGGCAGTTTGATAGGCATGCAGTACATGATGGTCATGCAAACACATACTCTAACAAAGGATGGAGTTCGCCACAAATTGAAGCCCATGAAAAAAGAAGGCAAAAAGGTATGTAGCAGTGCTAGGATTTGTCTTGTTGATGGAAGGAAGTTTTTAGATGGCATAAAACATCAGCGTATGTGCTATGCTTTGATTCCTAGGAAAGATAAAGAAGGTACTAGTGAAATACCACTTGAAGTTTCAGATTTACTAGGTGAGTTTGGAGATATTATCTCTGATAATGTTCCAAAAGGATTGCCACCAATAAGGCAAATCAGTCATCAGATAGATTTAATCCCAGGAGTTAGTTTAGTTTGCCTAACAAGGCTGCTCACAAGATGACTCCTATTGAAACTGAGGAGCTAAACAGATAGGTGCAGGAGCTATTGAGAAAGGGTTTGATTCGGGAGAGCCTAAGTCCATGTGCAGTACTTGCAGTACTAGCACCAAATAAGGATGGAGAGTGGAGGATGTGTACAGACTCTCAAGCTATAAATAGGATAACCATCAAGTATCGGTTTCCTTTGCCAAGAATGGATGATCTTATGGACTGCTTGAGTGGAGCTCAGTACTTCACAAAGATAGATCTCAAGAGTGGTTATCACCAGATACGGATTCGAAAAGGAGATGAGTGGAAAACAACCTTCAAGACCAAGGAGGGTCTTTATGAGTGGTTAGTCATGCCCTTTGGATTGACGAATGCCCCACGCACCTTCATGCGGCTTATGAATGAGATACTTAAGAAGTTCTTGGGAAAATTTGTTATTGTCTATTTGGATGATATTTTAATTTTCAGCAAGACTTTGGAAGAACATTTATTCCATATTCGTAGTGTCCTTGATAGGCTAAGGGAAGATAAACTGTTACTTAATTTGAAGAAGTGTATCTTTGCAAAAAGGGAGTAAGTCTCCTTGGGGTTTGTTATATCACTTGAAGGTCTCAAAATGGATCCAGAGAAGGTAAAAGCCATCTTGGAATGGCCTACTCCAAGGCCTGCTACTTAGGTAAGATCGTTCCATGGTTTGGTTAGTTTTTACAAAAAGTGTATTAAGAATTTCAGTGGCATATGTGCACCCCTAACTGACACAATGAGAGGGGATAGAAAAGATTTCAAATGGACTGCGGCAACTACGAGAAGTTTTGAAATGCTGAAGAAGAAGGTGACAGAATAACCTATGTTGGAACTTCCAGATTTTAGAAAGGTGTTCCAAGTGGATTGTGATGCTAGTGGCAACGCTATTGGGGCTGTATTAAGCCAAGAAGGTAAGCCTATTGCATATTTTAGTGAAAAATTGAATGATGCAAAAAAGAACTATTCTATTTATGATCAAGTTTTCTATGCAATAGTTCAAGCCGTAAAGAAATGGAGGCATTATTTATTGCCAAAGAAATTTGTTTTGTATACTGATCATCAAGCATTACAGTACCTAAATAGCCAAGGTAAATTGAACTAGAGGCATATGAAGTGGGTAGAGTTCTTGCAGAGCTATACATTTGTGTTGAAGCATAGAAGTGGAAAATCTAACATGGTTGTAGATGCATTAAGTAGGAGACAATTGTTGCTTACAGTAATGCAGGTTGAAGTAGTTGGGTTTGATGAACTCAAGAATCTGTACTCTGAGGATCCTAATTTTGCTGAAGCGTGGAAAGCTTGTAAAGAGCAAGTTGTTGTAGACAGAACTAAGTGGTTAGACTATCTGATTCAGGATGGTATGTTATTCAAGGGCAGTCAATTATGCATTCCAAGGAGTTCCATGATGGAAAATCTGATTAAGGAGAAACATAGTGGAGGGATGGCAGGACATTTTGGTCGAGATAAGACCATTTCCATTCTTAGAGAACATTATTTTTGGCCTCATATTTCACAACATGTGAAGAAGTTTGTACAGAGTTGTCAAATTTGTCAAGTTGCCAAGGGATTTAGTCACAATACTGGACTATATTAGCCATTGCCTGTTCCATCAAAGCCATGGGAGGACATAAGTATGGATTTTGTTCTTGGATTGTTGAGGACACAAAGGCGTAATGACTCAATATTTGTGGTGGTTGATAGGTTCTCCAAAATGGCACATTTCATTCCATGCCACAAAACTCATGATGTTGTCCATATTGCAGACTTGTTTTTCAAAGAGGTGGTAAGATTACATGGTCTCCCAAGGAGTATAGTTTCTAACAGAGACACTAAATTTGTGGGGTATTTCTGGAGAACATTGTGGAAAAAGTTGAGAACAGACTTGGAATTCAGTTCCACACAACACCCACAGACTGACGACCAAACAGAAGTGGTAAACATAAGTCTGGGCAATTTGTTAAGATGTTTAGTTGGGGATAAGTCCAAGGGATGGGATTTGATTCTACCACAAGTGGAGTTTGCTTATAATAACTCTGTAAATAGGAGTACTGGTAAGTCACCATTCCAAATTGTATATGGAAGTAGCCCAAGGACTACACCAGAATTGAGGAAGATAGAGCAAGTGGAGAGGACAAGTGCTGAAGCTGAAGAATTTGCTGAACATATCAAGCGTCTACATGGGGAGGTTCAGGCACACATTACCAAGATGAATCAAGAGTATAAAACTAGGGCTGACCAAAGGAGAAGACATAAGGAATTCCAAGTAGGGGATCTAGTCATGGTACACTTATGAAAATAAAGATTTCCAGCCAGTACTTACAACAAGTTGATAATGAAGAAATTTGGCCCCTGCAAAATTCTGAAGAAACATGACTCAGGAAGTGCATATGAGGTGGAGTTGCCAGATGGTATTCACACTTCTCCTATTTTGAACATTGCAGACTTAACAGAATATCATGATGATGGTGCAGATGAGGAGTCGATGTTAGAGCCATGTCCAATTCCTACTTCTAAGGAGGAGATAGACGACATTCTAGATCATTGTGTGGGTAGGAGTTCCAGAAATAGGCAGTATGAAGAGTATTTGGTCAAGTGGAAAGGACGGCCGATTGAGGACTCAACTTGGATATCAGCAGCTGAGGTTTCCCATTTGGGATTTCCTCTACCATTCATAAAGTGACAAGGTCACTTTTCAATTTACCCTGGGTGTCTGATGCAGGAGCATCTAGAGGTATAAGGGCAATCCTGTGTCATCCAAAAAAATGTACTTAGACTTAGTTTTTGTTTTAGGTGTTTTCATTTCTGGATACCCATTTGGGTCAAATAAAGGTTCCAACTCATACAGTTCCACTATTAGTGTTCTAAGATAGAGTTTTTAATCACCTTGGGATACATGTAAATGCCAAAAAAAGGAGTATTTAATTGAGCCATCATTTTGGTGAACTAGAAGGTGTAAATTGGTCGAAAGATTGTCATTGTAATTTAGAGCATTCCAGAAAAAGAATCAGGTCAAAAGGACCCACGGTTTGAAAGTTATTGCAGTTTTTCAATTTTTGGAGACATCCTAAGAATGCTTCAAAGTCAGATTGGGGACATTAAATGACCTCAAACAGGGCCAAAAAATGGGAGATGAGCAAAGCTGGTCCATAGGGCTATAGAACGCTTCGAGAGCTTTCCAAAAATATAAACGGTTCGTCAATCGGAGCTATGGTTCGAAAGTTATGCCTCCTGGAAGTTCGATTATCATTTCTGGATTCTTCTAATTTTGTGCTGACTTCTAATGTGACTTCTAGAGCCTTCTATTTAGTCGGTGGATGCCTACTAGCACTTTCTAGAATGTATTCCTAATCCTTAACCCTTTGAGGTCTATTTAAGAACATTTCTGGCATTGTAAAAGGCAGTTCGAAGTGGAGTTTCAGAGGAGGTACTAAAAGGAGAAATTATCTCCAGATTTATACTATTGTAAGCCCTTAGGACATGTTTTGAAGTCTATTTTCTCTATACTGAATGTAATAGCATTTTCTCACAGTTAATAAAATTTTCCCTTTCCTGTTGTGTCCATTCTATGCTTGGGTTGTGTCCCCATCATTCTGCTTAATAACTCTTTCCCGCAATAGTTAGAATATTTCATATCATCATCTTGAGAAGTTTTGCGCACAAATTGTGGGTTCAATCCACTTACAAATTTGATTTTCTTTAAAATCCAAAAAATTGTCCTAATGGCTTGAAAACTCGTTGAGGAGAAGACAATTTCCATTTCTCCGCCCATGCTTCCTTTTTACTTTACCTTTTGATTATTGTTTCCTTTGGGTTCAGAGATGTCCAAAAGGAGTGCAAAAATTCATTAGGGACCCACATTTTGTTTCCTTTCACTTAGAATTGCCTTTTGCGGAAAACTAACTTCATGGGTTGAAAACCAGCCGAGGAGAAGTTAGTTTTGAGTTTTCTTGCCTAGAATGATTATAAGAGTTGTGACGAATCCTAAACATTCCCTAAGGTAGATAATTGTAAAAGAACATGAATTTTCCATAGGGCACCTTATTATTTTATTATTTTAATCCAATTACATCATTTGGTGCTCTTCGCAAGAAATCATCTTCATGGGTTGAAAACTCATTGAGGAGAAGACGAAGTCCATATTTCTGCAAGCTTCTATTCTTATGTGAGAAAATGATAGGCCGCAAATAGATATAACTCTGTAAATGATCTTTGTATGAGCAACATGAATCTCCATCAGACTAGGCACTAAGCTACTTGCACAATGCCTCCACATAAAGGAAAAACCACCTGGCTATGAAATGTGGAGAAGGTGAAAATGAAAAATCCAATGAAGACTCTTTCCACCTAAGGGGGCTTAGACCTAGTCTTGAACACACCTAGGAAATTGCTAAGGAACAAGAAATCACTTTTATTACTTGGGTGCAGGATGAAAAGTGGGGCAACAAAGGTCAACTACTCACCATTTAAGACATAATATAGAGTCATCCCATGGGGAATTGACCCATGGTTGTAGGAACTACATGAAACAAGCCCTGCCATTTTAGTAGAGGATTACAAATATTAAAAATATGAATCTTAGAAGTAAAATATAAATGTAAGAAGCATCACCATTTCATCTAGGGTCAAGGTCATTAACTCTCCATTACTGATATGATAAAGAGTGACCTGATGGGGAATTAAACCTTGGTTGTAAGAACTATAGACAAGAAGCCCTATCATTTTGCCAAATGGTCAAGCCCTTAAAAAAAGATTCTTAGTCATAAGCACTATAGGAAAGAAGCCCCATTATTTCCCCAAGGGTCAAGGTCAATAACTCTTCATTGTTGACTGATAGAGAGTGACCCTATGGTGACTTGAGCCTTAATTGTAGGCATTACTAAAAAAAGCCCTACCATTTCACTAAAGGGTCAAACCCAAAGCTAAACTAACTAGTCCATAGAATTCTATTATGGAATTAACATGAGAAGGAAATACAATTATTCTATCATAGAAAATATTTTAAAATTATTTTAGAAGCATTAACATTTTTAAAAACTTCACGCAAAGGAAAAAAAGAGTTATATGAAGATGCCAAGGGATTGATGTAGATTTTATTTCTAATAACCCATTAAAATTGGCTTGAGTTTCTTTCTTTGAAGAATGCATAAAATTAATATAGGAACCATGAAAGTAATATCAATAGAGAATAATATGAATGCTATTAAATTCAATCAATTATGTACACGAACAACTCAATACAATCAATAGTCATACATAAAGTGCTACAACCCTCTAATTGTATTATTAGGTCATTAATTTATTGTCACATACAATAGTAGCCTCAATATAAAAGTAATAAATAATATACATGTTTACAACTAGAAGGTATTGCAATGTCTTAAAATGAAACCACTATTAGCTCCAACTGATAATGTAATAAGTCATGCTATGAATGTATGCAAGAGAGTCATATCAATTGTTATGTTGTCATTGATGTTAAGTCTTGGTTGGCTAGGCATTATGCTAACTCAGGAGAGTACCATATCATTAGATTGATGAAGAGGATTTGAAGAAAGTCTGATGAAGACAATATTGATAAGTATGTTAGTCAATGGGTACTTGAATGAGTTGGATAGTGATAATGTAATATTGGTTTGATTATTTTACAATCATGTAATATATTGAAGTACACAAGCTTAACCAAGTGAGAATATTAATGAAGGAAGATTGTATTAGTCAAGTGATTACAATGTTTATCAAGTGATTGACAAAGAAAAAAGAGAAATTAGTATTGCACATGCAAGTCTAGTACTAACCAAGTGCTATAATACCCAAGTGAATGTTATGTTTACTACATAATAGCTGGAAGAATAAGTTTGGAGAATTGGAATCCAAGGCTGACTTTTCATGGAAATATAGAAATTTCGAGATGGTATAAGACACAAGTCAAAGTTTGTTACAAGCTCTACGACTGGGAAAATTCAATAAGGATCTGATGATGGAGATTGAAGAAGAATAAGGATGAGCACAAAGTTCTATTTTCTATGTGGTTAAGTACAATGAATTTGGGAATGACAATTGTAATTAAATAACAAAAGATGGAACGATATGGAAGCTTGAAGAATACTATTTATGGAGATATTCAAGACAATTTTTGTTATTGATCTTATTGCTTATTAAGATTATGTTGTTGATGGTGATATTGTTGTGAATGTAAAGTATTGAGAAGAAGAATAGAGCAAGGTGAATTGAGTAGAGAAAATGAAAGAGAGAAGAATAGTTGGTGAAAGGGAAGGAGAAAATCATCCGAGTGAGAGATCAAACGGATAGAGAAAATAATAAAGTTCTAAACAAGAAAAGGTAGCTCCTATATTTAACATACCATTTGTAATGTTACTTTCTAATCATTGTAGTAGAAAATCTCAAAAAATTGAGTGGATCTAACAAGTATGTGAAATCCTATATGGTAACATTGATTAGTGATGTTTGTAAGTCCTTTAGAGCAAGCTACTTCTTAGACATGATTAAGGAGTGATAAGGTCTAGATGATCTTTTTCTTAAAATCCTCTAACAAGGTCACATTAACAATGTGTATGTAAGCCTTTAACAAGGTCGGCACCTAGCAGAGCTCACTTTACAAGAGTGAAAATTTTGGGTTGTTGGTCTCAAGTGGGTTTTCCCTTCATAGGGTTTTCACGTTAAAATCATAGTATCAAATGTGTGACTGTTATTGGTGTTACAAATTGTTTTACATGTTTTATATTTACTAGAACTCAGTAATAACTAAGTATCTACAAGGTTATAACTAATTATTTTATGGATACTTAGTTGTGTAAAGAAAATTAATTTAATAGGTTGAAAGAGTTATTTGATAAGTTGAATAAGCACACTGAGTGTTTGCTGCCGATGTTTATGAAGTTGAGTTGGTATTGAAATTGTTTGAAGGGACTGTATGATAACTAAACATAACATATTCACCCCTCCCCCTATCTTAATTATCTAACAACCACTTCATTTGGAGACCTTTTAGTTGTCTTTAATGTGGTTTTGGTTCTCTCTTTCTTCTCCCAATATTGCTTACATTTCTAGGTCATATCTCATTTTCTCACATGGCCCTCTAGGGTTTGGTAACTTAATTATTTTTTGAATAATTTTGCTCTTTCTTTGAGACCTCAGGGGCCTTTATGTTTAGGCCTCCTTAGGAATAAATTGACCCCTTCCTAGAAAGTTTTGAATTTTGGGGCCCAAACTGTATTAAGTTTCTAAAATATTTAATCTTGCTCCTAGGTTGGCCTACTTTGATTTTTATCCTAAAAAACTACTATATAAGGAGGCTTAGGCATTTCATTTTCATCCATCAAGTTACATAATTATTCCACAAGAAACCAAGAGAAAGCATACATGTGTACTCAAGACTTCAAAAAAGTATTTTTAAGCATTCATCAAGATCAAGTGTTTCTTTCTTGCATCAAACTTCTTTCAAGGTGGTAGTGGAGTTTGGCTTCTAAGGAGGAGATCTGTCGAGAAAAGCACAAACCTGTGTCACCTTTTTGTAAAGAAAAATACTAACAAATGTATAAATGTTCTCCTTCAATGACATAAAATTGATATTATTATTTTGAATTTGGAAATGAAGTAAACTAATGAAATGTGTACAAATGAAGAAATTTTAAGATTACAATTTTTAATATTTATTTGGAATAAGAATTGATATATTTTCCTATTTTTTATAAATAATATTTTAGGTGTTGAAAAAAGCTGAAAATTAGGGGTCTAGGTCCCACTGCAAAACTATATGTAAATAAATTTATTTCCCTTTGATCTCAGACTATGTTATAGATAACATATATATCTAGAACAATAAAAAATAAAAATAAGCTTTAGAACTATTTTTTCTCTTTTATAAGGATTGAAATTTCAAATCACCTAAAATCGATAATGTTCATCTCCCACCACATTTTTCAAAACAAATCTATTCTAACCAGGAGAAAAATTATACATTCTAAAAGAGGACTCTCTTATTTAGAACATCATATAATTTTTAGATTTTTTTTTATATGATTTAATATATTTTTTTTCCTCAAAACCGACAACTTTTTGAGTGTTAAAATGCATGGTTGTGAAATTTTTTAATTTCAATATACTCTATCTAATTAAAACACTATAAACTCTACATGAGAATATTCTTAACTCTGAGCTCTATAAAATGGTGTTTAAATGTTATTAAAAAAATATCATAAAAAATAGTAAGAGTTATTGAAATGCCACTTTTTTGAAATAATTTTATTTCTTTACTAATTAGATACAAACTAGTATAAAACATGCATTTAATAGACATTTTCAATTGGAAAAGTGTGAGACCATATATAACTTAGCTAGAATGAATTTATCTAGATCATATGTTTAAGAAAAAATAAATTTTAGATAGAAATACTCAAATTCAGTCATTCTGATAAGTCAGCCTGAAAGGTGACACAACTTTGTACTTTTATCCTATCATTCAAACCATTCATGTTATTTTATCTATAACTAACTAACAGACTAAGGATAGACTGGTGGAGTAACAGATGCACTCAGTTGTGACTATGTTGTCATTGATGTCAAGACGAAGAAAGAACAGTGACCAGTATGGAGCTATGACTAACAAAGCACATTGAACTTATATATTTGTGACTCTAGTTCACGACCAAGCCCAACAAAAGCGATGACAAAGGATAACCACTTAGATGGATTCATGCTAAGGCCCGTTTGTTTGCTGGAATTAACCTAGAATAGGGAAATGGGAATAGAAAAATTGGAATAAATCTATTCCAATTTTGGTCCAATGCAAGAATAAATCTAATTCCAAAAAAAACCTGGAATTCGATTTATTCTCATTTTGGGCCAAAATTGGAATAGATTTATTCCAATTTTCCTGTTCTCGTTTCCCTATTCCAGGTTAATTCCAGCAAACAAACGGGCCCTAAGTGAAGTAAGAATGCAACTTAGAAAGATGATATGTGTGCAAGGAAGATAGAACGACCAATAGCCATGAAAGAAGGATTGGACGAGTCAGCAAGAGGAAGCATGTAGAGGGATACATGTGACTACCACATCATGAAGTAGGTAGAAGTGCCCTCACCATTGTATTTAAAGGTGATGGTGTTAACATATCAAAGAACAATCGAAAGAATTCAAATTTGAATTATCTCAGTGATGCAAGCCATCAAGGTCACATAACATTTGTGACTCTTGTATGAACACGTTGGTGGAACCCTACAATTTTCACAAATTCAGAGTTCCATATCCATGACCAAAAAATAATATCAGGTATGTTTTTCTTTTCAACTTCCAAAAGCAAAAAGATCAATCTCTGAGTACACATCCCCAAATAATGGAATAGCTCTAGGTACACATGATTGAAATATAATTTCATGTTTCAATACTTTTATACTAATCCAACTATTCCGCTAGATTTTATGCATACATTCATAAAAAAATTTAGGATCATGCATAAGATTACAAAGTGAAAGCTTTAGCAATATATTTCTTATATCAAAACATGACATGTAATTTTTTTTCAAATTATATGATCCTATTCTTCAAGACACAGATAAGTATTTCTTAATTATAAATCTATTTGATCTAATAAGATATTTAGAAGATGCATTAGTACTAGTGTACACTCGAAAGTGTTCCACTCTAAACCCTTCTATCCAAACGATTCCATGAGTTGGAATGCTTAGATGCCGGCTTAGAGCTCCCTATCCATGGAGTGCAAGAGAGTGTATTTCAAGTTCAAGGGCTCTCAGATGAGCCTTAGAGATACTCTTCTTGCTAGTAAACCATGCAATGGGAGGTTCCAAAGACAAGATGCAAGAATGCAAATGTCTCAAGGAGTTCCTCAAGAATGCAATGCAACTAAAGATTAAACTAGAATGAATATGAAAAGTGCAGCTATTCTAAGCATGTATGAGAGTTTTACAATCCAAATATTAAGCTATGTGAGATTAAGCTACATGTAAAAATGAAAGCTAAGCTAAGCTAGAATGCCATGATGCCATGGATGAGAGAATGTAGATAGGAAATAGAAGTTCTCCACAAAGCTCCAAAGAAACCTGTTAGAAAACCTGCAGCATAACAATATTCAAAATGAGGATGGATTGAGAGGGAAAGCTCTCTCCCTTTTAAAGATGTATGGACGGTAGAGATCAAGATGAAGATGGTGGATGATCAACGGTGGAATTTGAAAAAAGGAGTGATCCATGTGCACACACAAATCAACCAATAGAATATAAGTTGACTTATCATATAAGACAAAAGTCACAAAGCCTTTTCTTTTAATTGCAAAATAGAAAAAAGACTTTATGTGTGCACTTTAAGTGGGTTAGAAGAATGGGGTCTTTTATTTAATTAAAAGGGGACATGTTCTTTTAATCAAATAATGAACTTAGGATAGCATAGTCAAACTATAGGTTATAATCAAATAAATTGATTATTAGCAATTTGGCTTAGGTAAGTGATTAAATTAATTTAGCCAAAATGTTGAAAAGGGGGCTAATAGTCTAGATGACCATTTTTAGGTGATTACATTTGCCCCTCTTTGACTAATGCGTGATCGATCTGGGAACACATTATGTCAAAGAAAATAGAAAGCCAAGTAGGCAATGATAGATATAGATATCTGATTTTGAAGAACGAAATGTAGAAAAAGATAGCAAGTCCTAAATGTACAGCCTGATAGTAGTAGTACTGAACACTAGGAAGAGATGATGTCAAAATTCAAGAAGAATACTAACACTTAGAAAACCAGATAGAGTGAGAGCAAGTGAGAAGATCAAACAAATGCTCCTAAGCAGTGATAGAGTATTTCTGCCCCCTCGGGATCGAAATTGAAATGAGGTAAGGGGATGCAAAAACTGGATAGAAATGAGAAAATTAGAATATAGCAATGTCCAAGATGACAGATAGATGATTAGAACCCAAGAATGACTATATAAAAAAATTGATAAAATGCCCCAGTTTGACTAGAGTTGACCTTGAAGGATATAGCATAAAAATAAGGTCGAAATGAGTAGAAAGGTGATTTTAGACATGAAATAGTGAATTTAAGTAGATATAAAGTATGGAAATGATGAAGACATGAAGAAATGAAGATGCCCCAGTGATGATTCAGAGATTAGACCTCAAAAGGTCAGCTAACTGCTCATTAGAAAGTAAAATTTTAAAAGACAATTTTGACCATCAAGATGAACTCGAATTTGGATTTCGATCCCGAAAATGAATCTAGGACGGTGAAATTATTTAAGATGTCAAAACTTTATATAATGTGATGATAAGATAGAAATGAGATGAAGTGAAAGATTAAGAAGGTGAAAAGACATGAACAAGAAGAAAGTAAAGAAATATATGAAAGGAGTTAGCCGATATGTCCACAAAAAGATGAAGAGAGAGCTCTCCCCATATGCAAGAATGCAAGACTAAGCTAGAAAATGAACCTAAAATGCAAGCTAATATGCAAAGTGGTTTACCAGCAAGAAGCGCATAACATTTAGACTCTTAATTTCATCATTGAGCATTTATTAGGGACATCATGAGATCATACAACCATCACTAGTATAACTATGAGGATATGAATATGATCGATATTAGATAGGTATGTGGAAATCCAATCTAAGCATCAGAGACATGTAAGTCAAGATAACTACACGATTAGATTTCCTAAGTTTAATTTAGCAAGATTACACCTGTAACAAGGCATAAGCACCAAGATAAACCCTGAGTGCAGTCTTGCAAAACAGTCAAAGATGATACATTTGTAAGTCAATGTGTTGAATAGGACAAGCACAAATGCTTACAACACTATAGACAAACAAAGTATACCCACAAGCAGAAATCAAGAAAACATGCCCCATGCCCCCAGTCTTCTAGTCAATGACATCCTTGAAAGACTATTAGGGATGGAACATATAGTAAATAAATCGTCATAGACAACACACAAAGTAGAATTGATTATTAGCAATTTGGCTTAGGTAAGTGATTAAATTAATTTAGCCAAAATTTTGAAAAGGGGGCTAATAGTCTAGATGACCATTTTTAGGTGATTACATTTGCCCCTCTTTGCCTAATGTGTGATCGATCTGGGAACACATTATGTCAAAGAAAATCGAAGCCAAATAGGCGATGATAGATATAGATATCTGATTCCAAAAAATGAAATGCAGAAATAGATAGCAAGTCCTAAATGCACAGCCTGATAGCGGTAGTACTGAACATTAGGAAGATGATGTTAAGATCCAAAAAGAATTTTAACACCTAGCAAAGCGAATAGGTTGAGAGCAAGTGATAAGGTCAAACAAATGCTCCTAAGAAATAGATAGCTGTAACAATCAGCAATAGAGTATTTCTGCCCCCTCGGGATCGAAATTGAAATGAGGTAAGGGGATGCAAAAACTAGCTAGAAATGAGAAAATTAGAACATAGCAATGTCCAAGATGACAAATAGATGATTAGAACCCAAGAATGACTATATAAAAAATTTGATAAAATGCCCCAGTTTGACTAGAGTTGACCTTGAAGGATATAGCATAAAAATAAGGTCGAAATGAGTAGAAAGGTGATTTAGATGTGAAAAGGTGAATAGAAGGAGATACGAAGCATAGAAATGAAGATGCTCCAGTGATGATTCAAAGATTAGACCTCAAACAGTCAGCTAACTGCTCAGAAGAAAGTAAATTTTTAAAAGACAATTTTGACCATCAAGATGAACTCGAATTTGGATTTCGATCCCGAAAATGAATCTAGGACGGTGAAATTATTTAAGATGTCAAAACTTTATATAATGTGATGATAAGATAGAAATGAGATGAAGTGAAAGATTAAGAAGGTGAAAAGACATGAACAAGAAGAAAGTAAAGAAATATATGAAAGGAGTTAGCCGATATGTCCACAAAAAGATGAAGAGAGAGCTCTCCCCATATGCAAGAATGCAAGACTAAGCTAGAAAATGAACCTAAAATGCAAGCTAATATGCAAAGTGGTTTACCAACAAGAAGCGCATAACATTTAGACTCTTAATTTCATCATTGAGCATTTATTAGGGACATCATGAGATCATACAACCATCACTAGTATAACTATGAGGATATGAATATGATCGATATTAGATAGGTATGTGGAAATCCAATCTAAGCATCAGAGACATGTAAGTCAAGATAACTACACGATTAGATTCCCTAAGTTTAATTTAGCAAGATTACACCTGTATCAAGGCATAAGCGCCAGGATAAACCCTGAGTGCAGTCTTGCAAAACAGTCAAGGATGATACATTTGTAAGTCAACGTGTTGAATAGGACCAGCATAAATGCTTACAACACTATAGACAAACAAAGTATACCCACAAGAAGAAATCAAGAAGCTATGTCCCATGCCCCCAGTCTTCTAGTCAATGACATCCTCGAAAGACTATTAGGGAGGGAACACATGGCAAAAAAATCATCATAGACAACACACAAAGTAGATAAAGATCAACATAGCTCAGTTTTTTAAGTGTTAAAGTGTGTGTGTGCAAGTCACTTGGCCATTTCTTCAAGACTTGATTCTGATAGTGAGAAATATTGCGACATCGGAGACCATAGGTAAACTATCTGAAAAGTGTTGAAAAACACTTGATGTCAAGGTGGGGGAAGTGTTGAGAAACACTATTTTGTGAGTTGTCAAAGAAACCCTAATGCACAAGAATACCTCAATAGGCTAAGTAGCTATGCCCTCGAGACGAGGACAAGAAACAATTCCAAGCTAGGAAATGTGTAGTGAAATGGATGATTGAGATTGATAGACATAGGTGCGAGGGTTTCAAGTAGTGCATGTTTCCAGGTTTTCACCACTTGACAGATTTATTCAGGACTTTTTCAATTTTTTTTGTATTTTTAAATTTTTGATTGGTGATACATCAAAGTGCCTATTGCTAGGTTTTCACTAAGATGATCATTTTTTCAGGACATTTTCTGATTTTTAGAATTTTTTTTAGGATCATATATGATTTTTTTTTGAAAATTTTTAGAAGGTTTTAGAGATCACTAGTTCTCAAGCAAGATCACATCATTTTCTCCCAATGTCTAGCAAGGTATAGGACATGATGGATAAACAAGCCGATGGATAAGCAAAGATGCATAGGAAAGGAATATGAAGCAAGTGAAAGTGATCCTCAAGAACTGACTCCTCAAGAGTACCCAAGCTAGGGAAAGAGGTGAAATAGTCATATGAAGCATGTTTTGGATAAGCAATGGAAGAAATGAGGAAGATAGTGTGTAGGATAAGCGGTGAAGCCAACAAGTGCGATAGCATATAAGATAAGCAATGGAAGCCAATAAGTAAGATAGCATGAAAGCGTGCAATCCAAGAGAGTAGACATGTCAAGAGGCCTATGAGAACCATGTTTGATTTATCGTGATCAAGACCAAGGGGTCAACTAGATAGTATAGCAATGGGATAGAGCAATAAGAATAAAGCTCAAGATAGAGGCTATGAGTGAATGGGAGAGCACAATAGAAAATCTCGTGGATAAGATAGCCAATATGCAAAGATAGCTCAACATTGTCAAGATCAAAGAGAGAAGAGGGGATAGATGGATGATGGAAGAATTACGCATGACGCCTGTTTGCTAGGTTTTCATCATGGTACTTATCCAAGGTGCCACAAGAAGTAGTTTTCACCATAGAATAAATTTATTTCTCTTTACTTTTGCTACCAAGGTGCCACAACAAGTGGTTTTCACCAAAGCACGTTTTCATTTTTTTCATTTTTTCTATTTTTTCTATTTTTTTTTGAATTTTTAGAAAGAGCTCAAGCTTTGTCAATTTAGATAGTGCTCTTATAGGAAAGATAAGCCATGATAAGCCAAGACCATATAAAGGTATGCTCAAAGATGTTGATAGGGTAATGAAAGAGAAATGGTAGTAGGAAGATTATATGGAGGATAAGAGTTCATATATAGAAAGTAAGTGTAAGCGTTAAAGGATTTCATGAGGGTAGTTGAAATATTGGACAAGATCAATGTTGACACACACCTTGAAGGGTATTGGAACAATGGAGGAATCATGGATGAAATAGCTTGAGATTTAGATGTATGAGGTGGTAGGAAAATTTTAAAAGAAGATGGAGTGGAAGCCTTTGGAAGCTTCAATGTCAAATTTGAACTATTTTCAATATTCAAATCTTTTAAAAGAGACTTGGGAATCCACATAACTTTAGATTTTCCGTGTTCTTTGGGTGCTTGAGATTGCATTTCTTCAATGATGGATTTAGGAACCCACATTTGCTTTGATTTAGCTCTCTTAACAGTGGACCTTTGCAATCTCTTTTGTGCATTCTCCTTCTTAGCATTCACATGTCGATTAGATGGGACATAGTGATCTTTCTTTTTCAATGGATTCTTATGTTTATTCTCACTTCCCAAGGACTTGGGATTTATGGATGAATAAAGCTGATATGACTGGTTTAGGTGGATAGATGGGTGATAATTCATCAAGGATGAGCGTCTTTGTTGATCTTGAGGTATGATGGGAGAGCTAGGACTAGAAAATGTAGGAGATGAAGGAACATAAGGTCCCAATATAGATTGAAGGTTTGAAGGCTTTAGCTTTGATGGATAAGGACCAAGGATAGACTTAGGAGATGCAAATGGATAGTGAAAAGAGATATCAACATCTTTAGAGTGAGCAACGTGGTCAAAGCCATCAATAGACTCATAAGTACCCTTGATAGGAACAACATTTTTAATAGAACTTGAAGCTTGAGCACAATTTTGAAGTGGATGTGGAGAAGTAGAACACGAGGGGACACTTTGATCTTGACAAGTAGCTTTGGATAGCATAGGAAGAGAACTTTTCTCATAATTTTCAGTAAGCTCAAGGGAGATAGTGGAAGTGATATCTTCATCATACTTAGGAGGTGGACAAGATATAGGATATGGAATGGAAAAATCTTGAAAGAGATGAACGGGTGCTTGATCTTGATCTTTCTTGACATTTATAGCTTTTTCTTTTTGAGAGTCCTCTTGACATGGAGCCACTTCTAAGGACAAGAGAGAATGAAGATTGAATGGAGTAGTGCATGGATTAGGCATAATAGTGCATGAAAGTTGAGGATATTTAGGATTAGTAGCATGGAAAAGGTTTGCAGCCAAGTGAAGGTTAGCTTGAGTTTCTTTTAGAGGTAGCCCTTGAGGGTAAACATATTGCATATGGAAAGCACTAGGTTTTTTGTTTGATGGAGGCATGTTGGAAAGCTTTGAAGTGTTGGGAGATGCATGAGTGTTGGAAGAAGTGGAAGATGTAATAGAGCTACTACTAGACATAGGTTCATTAATGTAATCTTGCTCAAGA
This sequence comes from Cupressus sempervirens, assembly GCA_028749045.1. Lineage (NCBI taxonomy): Eukaryota > Viridiplantae > Streptophyta > Pinopsida > Cupressales > Cupressaceae > Cupressus > Cupressus sempervirens. The sequence continues at coordinate 383,721,713 of CM053791.1, forward strand.
AAAGTATCCTCATTGCATGAATCATTAGAGGTATCAATAATTCCATTATCAATAAGATCTTGGATTTTATGTTTTAGCTCAATGCAATCTGAAGTACTATGCTCATTATGTTGATGATAAGCACAATAAGCATCCAAGAAAGGATTTCCATAGGAGCTAGACTTAAGCAACATGATGAGCTTATTGCCAAGAAGTTTTTGCAAAGTGTCATCATAAGAATCTTCCAAGGGAGCAAAAGCTCTATTAGAAGCATGTCTAGAGTCCTTTTGTTGTTTCTCAAGTGAATGGTATGCATCCATGTCTTCATCATTATCTTGGTCAAAGATAGGTCCATCATGAAATTTTAGCATAGGCTCAAAGGAGGTATCACTTGCTTGTTCTCTAAGGAGGTCTTTAGATCTAGAAGATGAAGACATTTGATGTCTTGAAGTAGAGCATGTAGACCTAGAAGAAGAGGATGACCTCAAAGAAGGTGACTCACATGCATGTAAAGACCTTAAGGAAGATTCATGTAGTGATGCAATCTTCTCCTCTAACCTTTTCTCAAGTTTAGACTTCATTTATGTCATGCGCTTAAAGAGATGAAGGTAAGAAAGATCATTTGTCTCTTCTAGCTCTTTGTATTTCACATATAGATCTTGAAACTCTTTAGTGACATGGAGGATATCATGATCATCTAGATTTGGTTGAAGTTTGGTAGCACAAGGTTTCGATCCCATAGTTTTAGATACAAAGCCAAGCATAAAATAGTCTAGAAGATAACTTGATGTTGAAACTATAGGAGGTAGTGTTCACTTGCCAAGATAGTAGAGAGAGATTAAAGTGACTTGTCAAACAATATGTCCAAGAAACTTACGACATGAATGACTCAAGTCAATAGCTAGGCAAGATGCCCAAATAGCCAAATAGATAGAGCAAGCGGGGTGACAAGTGAACAACTCTCCAACTCAAGAGTGTAGTCAAGAAATCAACGCAACCATTTCAGCAAAAAGATAACTAGCAAGTGGACATAGACCATGAAGATAGAAAGACCAAGAGCACCAAGACCAAAGAGTCACTTTTAGCATGTTTAAGCACTAGAGACATAAAAATTCACAGCCAAATGATGAAACCTCCCTTAGTAAGTAACACAAGAAAATGTTTGCACTTGATGTTTTGACTTGGTTGACAAAGTTTGACAATAGTTGATAGCATAGCAAGTTTGATGTTCAAAAGAAATTTCTTTCCAAGCAAGATAGTGACACATGGAGTAGTCTTCAAACAATCAACCAAGGGACAAAGCAACCTTACATGATACAAGCATATGTGACGTCTCAAAAGAATTCCCTAGAATTATCGTCATGTGTATGTTCAAAAGATTTTCACAGGTATAGCACATTCGAGAACACATCAAGCAATATCTACCTAGAAGTCACGGTTCATTACTCAACAACTTAGCCCACGCTTGATGCTCCTTCGCCTCACACCAAGTGGTTGCCCACAAGAGATATTGGCTTTGTCATGGAAATGCCATAAGCATAACCAAGGGAACACATATGGTGAGTGTAAATCTTGGGGTGATCCGGGTAGTCCACTAGGATCAATCCTTGCACCAAGAAGTTGAGTGGCTAAAAAGGGTAGTTACTAACTTAGGGTGTTTAGATAGGGCTTCCGTTCATAGTTTTCCTCTTGCTCCCAATTACGGGACACCTCACCTTGCGATGAGTAACCGATCTCGCGACCACAAGAGTACCTTAAGCATTCTTGCCTAGTGATCTCCCTATGGTCGAAATCCCATAAGCGATCACACTAGGCGAAGACAATCACTATGTCTACCAAGGTTTTGTGTCCTTGATAGCCTTGAGTTTATAGTGGGTTGGAAGAGCCGGGTAATTTGCTTGTCCCCACTTGGGTCGTTCCTCTCAGGTTGTCCGAGAGTAGGCCCTCTAAAGGATTCTAACTACACAAAGTGGATCAAATTTTGGAAGTCAAGATTTCTGGTTCACCACAAGGGTGAAGAGCATACTCTCCTATTCCAATTTTTTTCTTCCAAACACGCCAAGAAGATTCAGTTGCCTCTTACTCTTGAAACCAAATGGTAAGTCAAGATTTCTGATTCACCACAAGAGTGAAGAGCATACTCTCCTATCACCAAAAGATCTCAATTGTAAGTTTTAATGTGCCTAAAAATAAACAACTAGTATATGCCGCACATGAAAACTAAAAAGCAAGAAATTTTTGGTTTTTATGCTTTGGGCAGCCCTGCAAACAATGTTAGTAGCCCTTGCACATTTGAAGCTTTGACATGCGTTCTTTTTATGAAATGTTTCAATTTTTTTTTTCATAAGGATGGCAACCTGTAATCACAACTTGTTAGCACCAAAAGTTAGTATGAAATAACATAAAAATATGCAATAAAAAGTGGTGAGTTGCCTCAAAAATCCAATTTATCTTCCAACCAAGTGCATGCAAAGAAAGTGCAAGTTAATCACAAATGCTCTCATTTTTACTCTTTGATTTTGACCTAGTCAATAAGATTGGATTTTTTTACTATGATTTTTTATCTAAAAATGAAAATGAAAAGAAGAGACCCCTATTAAAAATCAGAGAGCTTTCTAAAAATGCAAGAAATTTTAAAAAATCTCTTCATTTGCACTCTAGAGATCAATTTTGTCAAAACAGGCCAAATTTATCAAATCGAGTTTTTGATCTTTAATACGACTTCAAAATTCAAAACACAAAAAAAGAACCCCTATTAAAATTGAAAACCCTTTCTGAAAATGTAAGTTTTTTAAAAAAATTCGCTAATTTGCGATCAAAAACGACTTTTTATGAAAAACTAAGAAAAACTCATAACTCCCTAAAATCACGTCAAAATGATCTGAAAATCGGACTGAGACATTTTGAGCATATATCCAACTTGCAAAAAAAATTTCAGAACCAAACTCCAAGCGGTTTAAAAGACATGATCAAATCTTTAAACCAACTAAGTTTTTGACCTTCAAACCAATTTACTTATGGGTTGGCCTTAAAATCAAAGTGATAATTCTACAAAAGCATTTGATTAGATCCAATATGCTTCTATAAAAAACCAGAGATAAAAAATGAAAACAAATGGAGCTAGAACTTGATTCAAGCCCCACGGTGGGCGCCAAAAATGTACACTCGAATTGTGTCACACTCTAAACCCTTCTATCCAAACGATTCCATGAGTTTAGAATGCTTGGATGCCGGCTTAGAGCTCCCTATCCACGGAGTGCAAGAGAGTATATTTCAAGAATAAGAAGGCTCTCAGATGAGCCTTAGAGATACTCTTCTTGCTAGTAAACCATGCAATGGGAGGTTCCAAAAACAAGATGCAAGAATGCAAATGTCCCAAGGAGTTCCTCAAGGATGCAAATGCAAATATGAAGACTTCACTAGAATGAATATGCAAAGTGCAGCTATGCTAAAACATGTATGAGAGTGTTACAATACCATTATTAAGCTATGTGAGATTAAGCTACATGTAAAAATGAAAGCTAAGCTAAGATGCTATGGTATGAGAGAATGTAGACAAGAAATAGAAGTTCTCCACAAAGCTCCAAAGAAATCTGTTAGAAAACCTGCAGCATAACAATATTCAAATGAGGATGGATTGAGGGGGAAAGCTCTCTCCCTTTTAAAGATGTATGGACGGTAGAGATCAAGATGAAGATGGTGGATGATCAACGGTGGAATTCAAAAAGAGGAGTGATCCATGTGCACACACAAATCAACCAATAGAATATAAGTTGACTTGTCATATAAGACAAAAGTCACAAAGCCTTTTCTTTTAATTCCAAAATAGAAAAAGGACTTTATGTGTGCACTTTAAGTGGGTTAGAAGAATGGGGTCTTTTATTTAATTAAAAGGGGACATGTTCTTTTAATCAAATAATGAACTTAGGATAGCATAGTCAAACTATAGGTTATAATCAAATAAATTGATTATTAGTAATTTGGCTTAGGTAAGTGATTAAATTAATTTAGCCAAAATGTTGAAAAGGGGGCTAATAGTCTAGATGACCATTTTTAGGTGATTACAACTAGAAAGGTAAGAATAGGTAGTATATTATTTGATTACTTAATGCGTTTATGTGTTCAAAATATACATTTTCTTAAAGAATGCATTAAGTATTCATTAAAAAAATAACAATTAAATGAAATGAATCACATTTCAAAATATTTGAATGCTTTATAAGAGAAATACATTTATGAATATGAATTCCAATTAAATGAAGTGGAATCCATTAAAACATGGTTATGTCAAATACTTCGAAAATTTCAATATGAAATCTAATGTCTCTTTTGAAGCAATAATTATCGCAGCAACATTACATTGCATTTACAAAACCATTTTTCGGTATGATAGAATGGAGTCCGTAGATTTGAGCTTCATTAATTTATATATATGTTTTGCTCGGATTTATAATTATTTCGTTGCCTATATAGTCTAATAACAACGATGTTATTTTGCATATATGGCTTGATGAATTTTAGATTATTGGTTGGGTATAGGTGTGCGAGAGTTTCACTGTGTATATTGCAGGTTCCATCATTTTGCAAAGATTCTAGTTTCAATTCAGCAGCTGCAACATAATTGCAATCCCGTGCAAACTCTTGAGGCCTTTTTTGGGGGCTGTAATTGATGATTCTCATCTTAAATTGATATAATACATCGACTTTGGGAGCATTCTTACATTGTTATTGATATTTTTTGGAGTGCAACTGACGGCCAACAAATTCTATTCAACAGGAGCCTGTAATATATACAGGATTAACGTGCATTGCCAGGAAAAAATCTGCGCACATTTAAATTGGTTTATACTCGGATCAATCTCTTATTTGAAATTTGATTATAAATCAATGATGAATAAAACTTAAAAAGAGACCTTTGAGCCAGCATTCCAGCTTGGCATAAAATATGAGAATTAATAAATGGAAGTGCTGGCTGAATTTGATTTCTCTTTCGCTGGCTGAATTTACACATCGTTAATGAAATTTAGACATGACATGTGTTTGATGTTGAAGAGAATATGAAAATGATCACGCTTCAGAATGACTTCAACAATAGTTAAAAGAGGGATCGGGAGTGCATTTTCTGCCACAGAAACCTAAAATACCTAATTTTGCAAGATGGGGAGCCTATTTTAGGAGGGTAGCGAAAACGCGAAATATCATTAGTTCGACAGGTACTTTCTTCCCATCTCCCCAAGTAGCGATAGGGTAAGAAGGGAGGTAAGTATTGTTTTACACACTCAGGAAATTATTATATTAGATATATTTTCAAAAATAACAAGAGCTTTTGGAGAGCTTGAGTCTCTGTTTTGTGGAAATATGAAATTCATTCTTGTCAATTTAAGTGAAGAATTCTTAAAGTAGAAAGGTTAATTGTTCATTTTACATTTGATTTTAAATTGTCTGAGCTCAATTTATAATTGAATTGATTTATTGTTAAGCCTGATTTACATGATTTTAAACTGTCTGAAAACTTTGACAATAAAAACAATCACTCACAAAAAATAGTAGTGAGACTCAAAATGAAAGATTACTTCTATTTTATTGAATAATTTAAATATAGAATAATTATTATATTTAAATAAGAAATGTTTGTTAAATTAGACATATGACAATTAAGAATAATTTTATAATTGAGACATAGAAATTCATTGACATATATAAACGTAGATAACTAGATTAGGAAGAAATTAATTAGAACTAAACACTTTTGACCCGTATTTCCAGTTCAAACTTCATTTTTTTAACTGGACATATTAATTTTACTTTAAAATTTAAATATAATGTTTTAAAAAATTAATTGATAATAAGAATTATTTATTTATTTCAGCTAAATTGAGAGTTTACACATAAAAGAATATGAATGCATTAGATTGATATAAATATTTCATAATATCTACAATATGAAGATTTGCTGATTTAATAAATACATTTTTAAAATCAATTTTAAGAATTGGCTGAAACTTATTGTGTTAGTGTTTTAATTTATTTTTTCAATCAAAAAATACCAAAGTATGAATAACTACATTACAATAGTTGTCATACTACAGACGCTCAACATGAATTAATTGCATTCCTGTTGTCATACTACAAACGCGCAATGTATCCGCAAGAAGGAAAAAATTAATTTCGTTGTTGGCACACATTTTTTCTGTGGCTTTTGTAAATGTACTTTCCATGCTCGGACTTTCTTAAAAATGGTTGTGTCGGTACATAGGCAGTCACTACAACGCTGACTAATCTCCAAACAAAATGTACCAAAGACCAAAAAAAAAACAGTAGAACATGATTGATTCACAAAAATATAGCGATTCTCAAAAAGATTAGTTGTTTTCGATCACAAAATATACAGATCATAAGATCAAATGTTGAAAATTTCAAAAAAAAGCAGCCTTGCAACATCTTTTCAGCTTGCCTTCTTTCCACTCAAAAATCACCCTATATTTGATTAGATGATACTGCCTGGTATTTTCTTCCATTTAGTGTTGGAGGCAACATCTATGAACCATATTCTGCTGATGCTGCAAATTTTATGGGTGCTGCATTTGCTCCTGCCTAAATGAGAGACACCCCTAGAGAACTAACTTACGATATGTAGCTTATGCAAGACTTAGGACAGATCAAAGACTCAAACGAACACCAAAGATTTTGGATCTATCTCATACGTGAGATTGTCTAGGGCCCTCTTAGCCTGTGTCTTAACTGGTATAGTAGAAGAGTTGTTCTTGAGTTTCTTTAGCAAGGGCATGGCTCCCTTTTGTTTCATTTCCTCTCTTATCATGCCCCTTTTGTTTCATTTCCTCTCTTATCTCTTCAAAGAAAGCAAGATTCCCCAAAGCTCCTACTACATACTTTTGCACAAGAACGTACTGCAATATTTGGTGTATTCTGATGCACCAAAGTTGCAGACACAGACTCAAGGAACTTGATCAATATTTCAATTAAACAATCTATCGATGCGATCATCATCTACTTCTAACATTGTATGAAAGGATCATGATAGCTTTTGTCTTTTTTTCCTGAACAAGAGGAGAATCAAACAACAATAAAGAAGAGAGCCTTTGTGGAACCCCATGAATGCAAGAAATCTTAATTTTGTTAGCTGTGGTGTTGTTAGAGAGGTTCCAATGTAGACTACAACCACTAGACTATCAAGCAGGGGATTTATGGAAGAGTAGAGCTGAATCTTCTCTAATGCTCTACTCTATTCTAGTAATTTTACTTTGTTGGTTTGATTGAAAGAGAGGCTATCCAATGCCCTCACTGAATTTCCCCTTACAAAGGATGAATAGGATTGTAAAACTGTTGTGAGCCTCTGGATGGTCATGTCATGAGAGGCTATTCTCACCTCATTCTCCTCTGCCATGGAGAGTGTGTATAGTGCCTCAATAGCCTTCTGAAGCACTACAGTGGAACAAGAGTTTGGTAACTTAACCAGTCTTAAAATAGCACACCTTCATGGGTTGCAAGCTTGAGAAAGACAATAGTTTTAGAGAATCCCAACAACAAATCCAGGCCTCTAACCTGATATGTTTCAAACCCACGATGAGACACAACACCCTATAACCATTACAAAATTTTCACAATTCTTAGAGCTTTTCAAAGCCTTGACCCTTGTAGGCATATAAAGCTCTCCATCAATTACAACAAACCTTCTACAATACCTTCAGTTGCAGAAGCTTTACTTCTTCTGTCCTCATTCATGCATATATCTTGCATAAGTGCTGCGGCACTAAATTCAATCACATGAGAAGAAAAGAATCCGCTTAGCATCAATCAATATACCTACGTAAATCAGTGCAGGCTATGCAACATCCTAAAGTATGTCGGTATCACAACACCTTTCATTTTCTTCTAGAAAAATCTAGTCAGATCAGATGTGTAGATTAAAATCTTGTACCTGGAGATGAAGATGTCTCAAACAACCGGTAGCTGTAATAAATGCAGTTAATAATGTTCTGGAACATTTTTTTCTCATTTTTGACATTGAGAAAATCATTTAAACCCTAGCTAAATTGGAAAGGACCAATTAAAAAAAAAAATAATGCTCATAGATTATTTTAAAAATAAAAGTTTGTCAAAATTTTGAAATGTAGATGTTTTTGGTTGAAAAATTAATTGAAAAGGACTTCTGAAAACATTAGTTCCCTGCTTATATATATATAGTCAGAGACTAATAATGTAGGTGATACATAAGGAAATTTCATTCAATCTTATTTTACTAAAAGATTCTAGTAAATGTTTTAGGTTATTGTTTAAAACATTTGAATAAATTTATTATCATAAAAAGGGAATAATTATTTATTTGTTAATGTACAATGAATTTTCTCATCAAAGTATTATCTTATTAATAAAAAAAGGCTTTATAATTAAATAGTTATCCAAATATAATAACGATATAATATTTCCCTTTTTGAGAAAAACCCTAATGCTCTATTTTTGGGGAAGCATATATAAGAGGGTGTTCAAAAATGCAAAATTTCCTTAACCCTTGAGAAAATATAGAGTGAGGTAAGACACATGTGAGTATTGTCCTAATTTTTAATCAAATATTTCTTATCTATATAGAATGATTTCATTTGACTTTTCTAATGAATCTAGCACTTTAAATTTCTCAATCAATAATCAAAATGTATTTTTGAAAGTGGTAAAAATGACATTATTCTAAATATTTAAAAATTGCTATGTTTGAATAGAGAAATGTTTTCATCGTAAAATACTATTAGTTTCTCTAATGAACATGTTTTAGATTATGGTAAAAATAGGTTTTGAAGGGACCCGAAAACCCTTTCACATCCTCAAAAAAGGAAAAAACAAGCCATCCATCAGGAAAGAGTCCTTATACCTACTAGAAGCAGTACCAAAATAAGATTTTACAGGGACTTGAAACCACTAATAAAGTCCAAATAAAGTACCCAGGTTTTACAAGGACCTGGAACCATCAGTACAGTTTAAAACTAAAAGCCAGAAAATAGGACCAAACACAGGAACCAGAAGTAACAACCAGCAAATAGGACTTGAACAGGAACCCAACCAAAAAAGAAGACCCAAGAAACTATTGCAGTTCCGTAATCATCTTAACTACCTCCTTACCAATATTAGCCGTATCCAGGATGGAGTTAGCAGTCGAAGAAGCAACAACAATCAAAGCTTTCTTCCTCGAACTGTCTTGTCCTCTTGCTTGGGCCCTCCGAAGATATGGTTCCATCATTTGCTCTTTTGCCCAATGTCGCTGCAGCAGCACAGATGCTTGAGGTTACCTGCTCCATTTTTGTTCCACTTTCCTTGATAAGCATTCTAAGATTCTGCTTGTAATCCTTAAGTTTTTTGGGATATCTCCCATTTGCACCTCCATGTGTTGAATAATAGCCCGGTCAGCCTCCTGGTTATGTTGCGAGGTTTCCACTTTCTTCTTCAGCCCCATTATTTCATTATAAATCCAGGAGTCGACCTAAAGGAAAGAGTCAGCTTTTTGTTTGGCAGAGTGTAGGAAGGAAAGTTCGGTTTCCCTCGCCGGGGAGTCACTCATGTCATCAGCAGTGGTGTGTGGTAAGGGGCCAACTTTATCAATTTGTACCTCCCCATCCAACGGCTCCTCACCAGACTCTGTAGGGATATGTTGGCTTAGGACCTCCTTATCTTGTCCCTTAGTCTCCTTTACAGGAGTGGAAGCTATCCCCATGTTTTCCTCCTCACTCAAAATGGCTGGATCATCAATTAAATTTTCTTTCTCTTTATCACCTCCCCCAAACACAATATGAGTACCCTCATTATCAGACTTGCTCTGTTCCGAGTTATCCTCAGTAGTATCTTCCTCTCTCCCTTCCTCATTTTTGTCTTTTGTATCCGGATAACCTTCTAGGTTAGAACTAAACTCCCTAGCATCCGTCCCTTCCTCTTCCTCAAGGACATCCTTAGCTGAGCCTTCAGTACTCTCCACCTCCGTATCCTCTTCCACAATTTGTCTTCAAGAGCTGGAGGGTTTCAGTTTAGCCTTAACTTTCTCTTTAACATTCTCATCAGTATTACCTTTTAAGGGTTTAGGGTTCTTATGCTTGCCAGTAGAAGGAGACGAAGCAATGGATTTATTTTTACAAAAACCCTCAATGAGAAAAATCAGACCTTCATGTAAGATGGGTCAAGACTGTTTCTTTCTATGGGCATTCAAACTTTGGAGCAAAGAAAATTGCAAATGGAAAGGGAAGGAAATTTTGTCCTTGTACCTGAAATGGTTAAGAAAGACAAAGTGGAATTTGTGCACCCTTTTATTCCTTCCATCAAGGATAAAATACTCACGAATACAACCAAGCACATCACGCCAAATACCTTTAATCTGTTGCACATCAAAGAAGTCTCCATTCTTCTCCAATTGCATCTCCTCTTCATCCATCTTCGGGATTTTTTTGTAGGCCGCATTGGAAATACTAGTCTGCTTCGAGAATTTGATACCTTTCATGGGGAGACCAGTCACCTCAGCAATGAATTCCTCAGTAAGCTTTACAGAGACTCCATGTAAAGTAACTTTGTCGTCCACCCAGTTTTTGAAGAAGGCGGTGGTGACATGGGGTTTGAATCCATGCAACCGCTCCAGGTAGCTGACCACCTTCCCTTTCTGGAGAATCTTCCAAACGTCCTGCCTAGCCTTCCAATCATCACATTTTTTGGGCTCCTGCTTCCTCGGTTCACCCCTCATATTACAGAGCGAACAAAAAACCAGAGACACCCAGATACCGATAGCAGAGAGGTTGAAGTGAGACCAGTTTTTTGTGACACGATATTGAGGTTGCCTTTTTGATGATACGTGCAGAGAACACATAACCTTCACATGAATGTACCTCCTCGGGGATGGTAATCTGACAGTCGTAAGGCCACTCTCGCAAATCATTAAATTTCTAAACCAAGCAAATCTTTCCCACTTTGGAATGAATAACATCATAATTAATAATCGCTTTAAGATCCACATGCTTGTTTAATTCATCGAGCCACCTCATCTTTTGCCCCGTTTGAACAGCATGATTTGCTATCCAATCAGTGACCCCATTGGCTTCTCTATAAGTATGGGAAATGACCACTTTTTCAAAATTTTGAAATAAGTTTTGATTTTCATAACCGTTGCCTCTATAGACCATGAGATAGAATTTTTATTATTAAGGATATTAATAATATTCAGAGAATCACCTTCCAACCATAATTTGGAATACCGCAATTCAACAGCTAAAATAGTGGTATAAAGGGCAGCAATAGCTTCAACAATATGGCTATTCGAGTGACCAATAGGGATAGCAATAGAATCAATAACATTTCCCATATGATCTCTAAGAACACCTCCACATCCTGCTCTTCCCGGGTTACCCTTAGCAGCTCCATCAAAATTCCCTTTGATCCATCCATTAGGAGCAACAAGCCATTTTATAATCGATCTAGGATTATCAATTTTCAACTTAGATCCTTGAGATCTTAAAGGGTAATCAAGTTGAAAGGTTTGAGCAGGCTCCCTCTAGGACTTAAAATTCTCCTTGAAGGCTCTGATAATATTCTAACCAAGCACCCATCCTGGAAGATCTTTATTTCTCTAATGAACATGTTTAGGGAGGGAGTATCAAAACAATTTCTTAGCATAGAATCATAGTTTCCGAGATATTTTTAAAATGTGATCAGTTCTGACAAAGTTTTTGTGCATGAAATAATACAAAAGGTAAAGTATTTGATTCAATGCCTTAGTTTATTTTTTGTGGAGTACTTATTTATCAAATGATTACAAATCCAGAGCATGAAAGTATTTACATAAAGAGAACAATGACGATCAAAGAAGCATTGAAGATTTAATTATTTTCCAAGGCCAAGGGATGTGACTTTTCAACAAAGATGATCATCTGGAATACTCATTTTAATGTTTAACTTTGAATTGTAATTGCATTTAGGTTCTAGTTAGGAAGTGTTACGATGATCTGAAGTTTGTTTGCATTCTTTCATCATTTATAAAGGATACTAGGATCATTCACATTAGATAGAATTATATAGCTAATAAAAATTACAAATTATAAGACACTGGATGAATGCTTATTGCAGTATGATTAGGTAATGCAACTTGAACACAACTCAATTGTACTTTTCTTTGAATCAATAAAAGATGTTTCTATCTCAATTGGGATGTTTCAACACTCGTATACTATATTGTCCTCTTGGATCCAAAGCTACAATTAGATAGATCGAACTTCATGAATACTCTCGATTATTAGATATTTTCATATTGCGCGATAGTATCTATCTAATTGGTCTCCTTTAGTTGGGGTAAAATTCATTTAGAATAGTGTTTCATGTTCAACTAAGTTTTTCATCGAGTAGTTGATGGTGTAGCCAGCCGTCTCCAAAAGAGTCTGATGATATGTACATGCAAGATTGACTCCGTTTGCCCAAATTGGATAAAGGGACTAGAATGTTGATTCATTTTAGTTGATATACAATCGCAGTTGATGTGGTTCTTTACCTTAATCATCTGTATATCATTCATCCATTCTCATCCATATTTCTAGTCATCATTTAAAAACATTCCAAAAGCATCCAGCCTTATAATTCTGATTTCTCCTTGAGAAGATACTTGCCAACTCAAGAGTATTAACCGTAAAGCTTGCAAAAGCAAAACTCAATCTAATCTGAAGGGTTGAGATAAAGGTACACTTGCCTAGGTCCACAGAGCCCGAAGTTTCGAGATTGAATTACTAAGTTTTAGTCTTCGAAGTTGGCCAAGATTGTGTTGAGATTCCCTGCATCAAGCAGGAAAGGATCATAGGAATTCAACCAACAATTTTGAGAACCAATACACACTGCATCTGACAAGAGTGGTGCATGACAACAACATGAGGACAAGCTAGAAGTAGGCTTGAGAATTCAAATTTTGATTTCACAGTTTAGGATTGCAACGAAAAGTACGTAGAGACTACAAAAGAGAAAAGTACATAGAGACTACGAAAGGGAACATTGCTTCAAGGAAAAATGTTAAATTATAGATTGATTAGCAAGAGAGCCAAGCTAAGTGTAATCTTGAAGTGAGAAAGAGTGATAGTGAGAAGTCACGACTAAGGAGTTAGTATGTCGAGGAGAAGCAAGTGAGCCCCAAAAAAACAAGTGAGAAAGTGTGCAAGAGCGAGTAGTGCCAAGCATGTAAGTGATCATGTTTGAAATTGCAAAGCCAAGGAAGGAGAAAGCATAGTTGCAGATAGGTTTGAGGAGAAGTAAAGGGATCTTTACACAAGTTAATTGTAGTAGTTATTTTATCTCTATTGTTTACTAATCTCTACAACAAAAAATCTTGTTGAGGGTGGACCCTAATATGTTCTTTGCACTAAATTGTAATGTACCCACTAACGAAGACAATAATATCTGCAAAACCAATTTTAGAATTTATACAATAATAAAATATATTTCACTGGTCTACCCTCTATCCTAACCCAATCTTAAAGATGTCTCCACATCAGGATCAATAACCCTCTTAAGAATCCTTAGATCCCCCAATTACTTCTCCGTCTTCTATGAAGTGCTCCCTTTAAGGTCCTTCCTAGAAGAGACATTCTCTATCCAAGGCCTTGACACATATGCATATGTTAACATCTATGAAATATTTCGGCCTTATAACTTTATTGAGATCACTCTCTTCCCTTAAAAGGAACTCTCTTGATCTTAAAGCATTAAGTCATGTGTGTTATCCATCTTGAATTGCATCTTTACATATACATACATGTTTATGCATAAATTATCCACAAGTATGATTCTCACTATAAATAAATTTATAAACATAATTTACAAATATAATCCATAAACATATATTTTTTACCTTCCTCTTTGCTTGGTCCATGTGGCTCTATCATTAGTCGACCCTTCAATGAATTAGTCCTTCTAGATTATCTCAACTCTATATTTGCTTTCTAAAATTCTCCACTTTCTAATTATAAGGAAAGGATAAATGTACTTTTTGTTTCTTCTTTTCCAAGAGTCACAACCTTTCATAGTACAAATCCTTTGAAAAGTCACAATAGTTCATTGTTATAATCCTTTCAAAAAGTCACAACACTTCATAACTAAAATCCTTTAGAAAAGTCTCAATTCTTTATAATTACAATATTTTTAAAGAGTCACAACTATTCATAATTATAACCATTTCAAAGGTTCACATCCTTTCAATATTGTTGATACATTTTTAGAAAGTCGCTTCCTTATTTCCTTCATATTACTTTCCTATTCTATTTTTCCTTTTTGAACTTCTATCTCCTCCTCTTTTTCTCTCTCTCTAAAAGAAACTCTCCTCCCTTTTATATCTTAATTTTAAGGAGTCACATTTATTTGTTAAATATCTCTCGACTTTTCATTAAATTTAGTTAATTTATATTATTCTAAATTATATCATTTTTTTGTTCTTCATGTTCTCTGGCATCCTGATGATGGATCATGTAGTATGATCCGAAACGTTGATGGTAAAAAACTACACAATCAAATCCAAAAATTAAAACTCATTATATTATTTATTTACTTATTTATGTTTAAAATTATTTATTATTAAATTTTATTTAGAAAGCTAACATATTTTCTACAATATTGTCTCTTCTATTTAATTTAATTTATTTATTTATTCATTTTAATTTTAATATTTTTCAAAATATTTAAAATATCATACTAAATATTATTTCATTGATAATATAGATTAAATAATAATAATTTCCTATTTTTAGATTTTATTATTAGTTTTAATATAACTTTATTATCATTATTTATTTAATAACATTGTATTCTCTAATTATTATTAAAATTCTATCTTAAAACAGGGATATGACATAAATCCCCTAATAGGATGACACATTAACTTGTGTTCTGAAATCCTTCAACCAAACTACTCCTAACATGGCAAGATCTTCACAAGTAATATTCAAATCCTGAATCCGAGTGGTACCTAATAGTGTCCTTGTAATCTTCTTATAGAGATAGGCTCTTGACTAGGCGCACTTCAAAAAAGTGCAAGCTTTGTGCGACTCACACACCATGATTTTTACCCTAGTTGGGTTTCTATAAGATAAATATTGTGTTATGTGTCGCTGTGATATTCTTCATTATTTTTTCTTAATACTGACCAAATAAGTTGTAGGTAGCACTAACTTGCAGACTAGTGTGAAGATAGATAAAGGAGGAAAGTTGAAATTACCTAGAGTATACTGATTCACCCCACTCAATATACTATATTATTAGTGGGCCAATAATCAGTATAAGAGAACCTATAGGTCCTGAAAGTATGGAGTTTAACAACTCGAGGAAAAGATGAAGATGTTGAAAAGAGAAGCACCCAAGGTTTCAAAGGAAAACTACAACTCATGGTGCAAAATGATGAGGTTTTATCTAAGAAGTATTAGAGATGCATATTGGAGTCATGTGGAGACAATGCATGTAGAATGTGTTGCTCCACTCACCCCTAACCACATAAGGGAGGAGACTCACATAGCCACAATGGATGCTATAGCCAACACCCTATCCTATGTTAAATACAAAGATGTTGAAGACCTGAAGACAAACGTATGAAATGTGAGAAAAGATTCAAATCATCTATGGTGGCGACAAGAATGTAAAGAAGATTAAAGATGAAAGCCTACGAGGAAAATATGATAACATGAGGATTCAGGAGGGATGGGGCATTGAAAGTTATGTAAAGTGGGTGAAAGATGTGATGGTAACCATCAGAGTGGTTGGAAACACTACATGAGGATGAATGTGCAAGAAAGATATTGAAGACCTTGCTACCCAAGTATTCCATAAGGGTATCAACCATTCAAAAGCTAAGAACAATAGAGAAAATGGATGTAGTATCTCTTGATGGCGTGATAGGAAATCTCACTACATTTGAGCTAAAAAACTACGACAAAAGTCAACGTATGGCTGAAAATACGTTCAAAGCCTTAATTGCACCAGCTGCAACCCAAAGAGGAAAGAAGGAGGTAGACACCAAATACAAGATAGAAATGGGTCTCTGCACTAAAGAAGCCAAACAAGAAGATATGGAGGCTCTGTTTGTAGAGAATGATCAAAGGGAAAGGGAAGTAAAAAGGTAAACTTCCATTTAAATGTTTTAACTGTAAGAAGGTAGGACACTATGTTGCTAGATGTCTAGGGCCTATTAATAAGGAGATTGAGAAAAGATAGCGAAACTCCAAAAGGAAGGATCCCAAGCGATGCTACATTGTTGAGGAGGGTGTGACAGATGAAGAGTCAACCAATGCTAATGACAAGGATGAGGATGAAATATCCTTTGTTGCTATCATAGAAGAAAGGGTGGAGAGAGCCCTAATAACAAGCATCAATATCCAAAAGAACCAGATAATTAACAATAATTTCTCTCACCACACATCTAGTGATAAGAGAAAATTCCATGAGGTGGAGGTCTACAATGGAGGAATGGTGAAGTTTGGCAATAACTCACCATGCACCATGATACGTAAGGGTGTTTTAGCCCAAAGTGAATCCACCAACTGTGAAGATATTTAATTAGTTGAAGGTCTTAAATATAACCTGTTGAGTGTCGCTTAACTAATGGACAAAGGTTATAGGTTTAAATTTAACAAAGGGTCTTGTAGAATATTTGACAAGACAAGTAAACTTCTAGCTACGTGAGAATGGAGAAGAGCTTATCTCTTCTACCTCAATATTTCTAAGAATAAATGCTTGGCAGCTAAGAATGATAACATTTGATTGTGGCATAAGAGATTATGTCATGTGAATTTTGAAAGCATTGTTACAGTAGGGAAGAAAAAATGTTTAAGAGGTTTACCTCCTATTACTAAACCTAACAATGTGATGTGTAAAGATTGTCAACTACGAAAGTTGGCTATCTCTAGTCTTTCAAGAAAGCCATTTACCTCTAAACAAGTTTTAGAGTTAGTTCATACTAACTTATGAGGTTCCACGAGGACTAAGAGTGTCTCTGGTGATAGATACTTCATGTTGTTTATTGATGATTTTTTTCCAAAATGACGTTGAATGTCTATTTGAAGAAAAAATCAAAAGCCTTCCACATGTTCAGAGCCTGCACGGAAAAGGTGCAAAGGGAGACTGGTGGAGCATTGAAATGCTTTAGATCATACCAAGGAGGTGATTTCACCTCACAAGAATTTGAGAGTTACTCTAAAGAGTACATAATTAGAAGACATATGTCAACTCCCGGGACATCACAACAAAATGGTGTTACCGCACAAAGACTATGATTGTGCAAGAACTCTAATTATTTAGAACAATGTTGCATAGATCTATTAGAGAGAAGCTCTAAGCACAACTACATACACCTTGAATAGGGTACATGTAAAGAAGGGAGAAAAGAAAACTTCCTATGAAAATTGATTTGGTCACTCACCATTAGTCAGTTACTTCAAGGTATTTAGAAGTAAATGCTACATCAAAAGAGATGAATACTAAGGAAAGTTTAAACCAATATTGATGAGAGTATCTTTCTGGGATACTCTACCAAAAGCAAAGCATACTGATGCCTAAACCTATGGATGAACAAGATTATAAAATATTCTAGTGTGAAGGTAAATGAATTCTCTAAGAAGAACAAAGAAGTAAGAAGGAACTAGAAGACCACAAGCAATTTGAATATATTCTAATTAAAAACTTAGTGGAAGTAGTAATGGTAGAAGAAGATGCAGTACAAGAAGTTGTAGTGGCACACGCAGAAGCAATTTAGCCTAAGGAATCAAAGGAAGAAGCACCCAAAGGAGAATCAGTACTAGCGAGATATGTGAGGAAACACCACTTAGCCAACCAAATCATTGGAGAAAAAGATGTTGGGATGATGACAAGGAGAAAGGTGGGAGATAGTATGTTTGTTCTCACACATGGAGCCTAAGGCTATAGGGGGAGCAATCAAGGATGAAGATTGGAGAAAGGCCATTGAAGAAGAGATTGATCAAACAATAATGAATGACACATGGACCTTGGTGACATGGCCAAAAGAAAAGAATGTTATTGGCACAAAATAGGTGTTAAGGAACAAGATGAATAGAGATGGAGAAGTGATTAGAAACAATGCCAAACTTGTTTGCAAAGGATATGCATGGGAAGAAGGCATAGATTATAGAGAGACCTTTGCACTGGTAGCTAGAGTTGAAGGAGTCAAGATACTCCTAGCCTTCGTAGAGTACAGTAACTTCAAAGTATACCAGATAGTCATGAAATCTGCATTTCTGATTGGAGGTGCAGAAGAGGAAGTATACATTGAATAGCTATAAGGATTTTTAAAAAGGCAATATTCAAGTGTGCAAGTTGAAGAAAGACCTGTATGGATTAAAATAGGCACCCAAAACATGGTATGAGAGATTGCACTTATACTTGACAAAAATTGGTCTTTTGGGAACAAGTGACAACAACAACATAAATCCGAAGAAGGAAACGAAAGGTAGTTTATTGATTGCTGAGATATTTGTGGATGGCATCATTTTTGGAGGAGATGATAAGATGAGCACAGAATTTTCAGAAGCAATGAAGAGAGTTTGAAATGTCCATGATTGGCGAGATCAAATTCTTCATTGAACTTCAAGTTCCCAACTGAAAGGAGGAATCTTCATAAGTCAAACAAAGTATGTGAAGGAGATCGTGTAGACATATTGTTTCTTGATTTTCTCTTGGTTTGATGTTGTAAAAACTCCCTCTTCAAATAGAAACTACAAATTGTGTCCACCATCTTTAAAGACCTTCCAATTTACATTATTATTAAGCACTAAAGGTCTGATAATAATTTTAAGGTGTTGCTGATCACATCCTCTTTTGACACTGTTTGATATATCAAATTGAGCTCCTATAGTAACTAATTTGTTAGCATTCTAATTCTTATTTCTTGGTATTGTGATGATGATAAAAGCTTCAAACTCCTCAAGAAGGCCCCAAACCTTGTTCTTGTCAACTTAAGAATATCATTCTTCATTGCATTCAAGCCTCTAACCTAATTGACTATCATCTCATTATCTCCATGAACCGTCAAATACTTAATTCTATGTTTCCTTGCCCATTCCATCCCTCCAATAAGACCTCTTGCTCTGTTGTGCTATTAGTGCATGAACACCAAATCTATAAGATGCATAATATCTCTTCTGCTTTGGAGAAACCAACATTGCACCCCCACCAAAACCATGATTTCTAAACTTCATTCTACTATTCAAAATCATCCTTTAACCTTCCAACAATGTTTGGCATCACCAGTCCAGCCTCTTGAAACACGTAACCATCTAACACTAGGTCACTCTCCTTACTAAGAGTATGGCCTACTAATCATTCATCTAAAATTATATCAAGGATATCATCAACAGATGTATGGGAGTCAAGGACAACGACATGCTCATCTTGTTCAAAAATCACACAGTTGGCATTTCTTGCACTAGGTATATAAGGCTCAATGTTATCCTTTGTAAGAAACTCAAACTTAATGGTTGCTTTGCTTCCATCTCTAGTACACATTAGCATCTGACACCACTCAAATGCGAGGTAACCTATTGTTTTGGATGTAATTTCTCTTGAAAAATATAACCCAAAGTATGGGGGTAAATCAATTACATAGATATATTGGGAGATTGAGAAATTGGGGGAAGCATGCAGGGTTAAGCTAACATGTCTGATAAGACCCACCAAATCCATAGATAAGTCATCAAGTTGGACTATTCCCTTCTCCAAGGGTTTATACTTTAATCCTAATTGATCAACTACTTGTTTGGGCATTATAGAAAATGTAGTATCACTATCTACCATACAATTATGTACCAATATTTTTTCAATGACTAATGAAACATAAAACATAGGAGGTCTCATGTTCTTACCTTGAGTTGTAGGGTGTCACTTGCTACAACATCCTTCACTTGATGAGGATTGGTCAAGACAACCTTTTGAGAATCACAAGTAACATTTCCATTTGTCTCCTCATCAGGCAAAGCCTTCTTCAATAAATCATCTTATCCAAGAATAGATAGGGAATCCCACATAGTCATAGTCGCATTCATTTTCTTCATGCTATCTACAATGTACTTTAGTAGTAGCCAACTTTATATTCTTGTGGAGCTGATCATTAGTTGGTAAGATGAGAGCTTTATTTGGCATATTTGGAGTAGGTGTCGATGATGTTTCTATACTTACATGCCCCTTAATTTTGTCAGCTGATTGCTACACTTCAAGAGCTCTTTTCTTTTCTCATGTATTGGCTGCAATTGTCGAAAAACCATTCACACCGCAAAAACTCTTCACCTTGCCAATTTAGGAAAGTAGTTTCATTAGGATGTTAATCTAGTTGTTGTTTAGGTTGCAGGTATGTCTGGTTGTGAACAAATAACATTCTGGACCATAAGGGCCTAATTGATTACCCTATTTGATTAGGTTGCTTGGTTGTGTGCTTGATTATATGGATAACACCACTCATAATCTGCTACAAGATTAGAGCTCGAATGGTGTCCTCTTCTAAATTGACAACATTAAGGGGAGCTGGATATACGATTGGAATGGTCTATAGTTGATATTTCTCCTTTGCCACTAATAAGCACCCTATTAAGATTGTCTATTCTGTAGGTATTGATATCCTTGACTAGGATAAGGCTGACTTAACCTTTGATAATGTTGTTGGTTCTTCTTTTGAAAAAGTGGCCTTGGTGATTAGTATTGTTTCTTTATGCTGGCCAACTCATTCCTCACAGTCTACAAGATACTTTCTATCTTTTGTTGATCAGACTTAATTTTTTACAACTCACTTGATGGCCATGTAGATGACACTTAATGACTTATAGTAGTAGGCAATGTTGGGACAATAGGGGCTAAAGATGACATTTGCAATGGCATACTAGGTTGTATATCAAGGAAGTAAGGCATAGGCAACCTAGGTTCTATTTTACCCACTTGAATTAGACTATTTTCTTCCCTAATAGATATACTATAAGCGCAAGGCAATGAAGTACCCCCCATGGATAGTATCATGATTGAGATATCACTATTTAGGCTTTTCAAATAGTATAGAACTGCATAATCAACAAAAGGCCTTACTGTAGCAAATATTCTATTCCAATTCTTTTGGAAATAGATGTTGAAATCCATCATCTTCTCTTCTTGGGCTCTTTTAATGGTAGTCAACTGCTCTACAAAGGATAGGTGATCACATCTTTCCTCAAAATATTTGCTAAATTCATCATCCAAATCATCCCATGTTGAAATAGAAACCACTAGTAAGCTCCTAAATGTCGTCGGTAGAAATTGTGTATCAGCTGACGGGTGCCTTCGGAAAGGAAATTGTGTATCGACCGACGGGTCCCTTCGAAAAGGTTCTTGTTATGTAGCCGACGGGTCCCTTCGGAAAGATTTTTTTTATGTAGCGACATGTTGTATGTGGCCGACAGACTCCTTCAGGAATGTTCTTCGGAAAGTATTTATAACCCCTTCGGGAAGCATTGTATTCATCAGATCATTCAAGCATAATGTAATGTTCTGGCATATGCAAATAATAATAAGAAGAGTTCTGTTGTTCGTGTTCGTGTTCATAATCTATGTGCAATTCTCAATTAACCTATGCGGTAAACATTTGGCGCTGTTTCCCGCTGGACCTGGTACGCAGGCAAGCGGATATGAATTAAATGCCGAATTAGTTGAACAAGAATAAGAATAGGTTGAAGGAAAAGGATGAATTACGCGCAGCACAGGAAAATTTAATTTTGGCACAGCAGACAGAGCATCGAAGGAGATTTCAGAAGATTGCCGACGGAAACAAGAGTGTGGAAGGATTGTTGAAGGAGACTCGACAACGGCTTGATTTGGTAGAAGAAGCGAGGGAGGAGTTTATGAACCTACATATGCCACGGGAAGAGAACCTGATGGAAGGAGATCGACTCGCACGGCTCGGAGTGCCGAGGGAGCACGAGCGTGGAGTGACCTCTTTGTCCAAGATATACTTCCGGAACGAATAGCTTCGGTTGACGAACCCTCTTCTTCACCAAACAACGTGGAAGTCGAAAATAGCGCGGGTGTTGAAAATAGCGCGAAAGCTGAAAACAGCACGGGTGTGCAGAATAGCGTGGGTGTGCAGAACAACGCGGGTGTCCAGAACAGTGCGGGTGTTGGAAATAGCGCGGGTGTGCAGAACAACGCGGGTGCTCAAAACAGCGTGGGAGTGCAAAACAGTGCAAGTACACAACAAAACCCCCAACATACAGTGATAATGGCAGGTCCGAAAGAAAAGTTGCCTAAATTTGATGGTGATGAAGCAACTGATCCCATTCGACATTGTAAAACATATGAAACGATCTGGAGGGCAAATGGCATAACAGATACAAACGAATGGATCCGACAATTTCTCGCTACCCTACGGGGTGTTGCGATTGATTGGTTTACTGATACTGATCCACAAAAGTTAAACAATTGGGATAACATTAAGGAGTTCATTACAGAATTTCAACTTTTACGTGACAATAATGAAATTGTAGCGGAGATATTCAATACCAAGAAAAAGAAGAATGAAATAGTACGGGTCTTCGCTAGGAGGTTGAAGGACTTAATCAGTAAAATGGAGAATAAGTCGACAGATGGGCTCCAGAAAAGATGGTTCATTGAAGGCCTTCACCCGAAGCTACGGAAAAAAATGAAGATCGTGCCACCATCGACATATACTGAAGCATACATTCGGGCATTGAACCTCGAAAGTGAACAGAAGACAAAGAAAAAGAAGACCAACTCATCCGATTTAGACGATGACGCCTCTTCAGGAGAAGATAGCAGTGATGATGAGGGTAGCAACAAAAAGGTTCATGCCCTTCAGAAAGACATGATTCAAATGATGAAGGAATTCAAAAACATGAACAAGGAGACTAAGGGCAATGACCTATGGTGTACGGAGTGCAAGAAAGAAGGCCATACGAAGGGATCCTGCCCAAAAGATCAATTTTGTGAGATTTGCCAGATTCTAGGACACTCGGTAAAGGAATGTCCTTTCAACCTAAAATCAAGAACACCACAGCAAGTGTTCCTCATGCAGGAGGCATCCCCGTCAGGAGGGAACGAGAACACCAGTACGGAAGGTGCCACATCGGGCGGATACAGAAACAACCGGCACAGTCAAAACAACAACAATAGCAGCAACAACAATACAAGCGGAAGGAGTCGAATTCAGTATGATGCGAATGGTCGGCCGATAGTTCAATGCCGCGCATGCAATCTGTGGAGTCACTTTGCCCAAGAGTGCACAATGGTGAACACACCGAAGTTGCTATGCCGATGGTGTTGACTCGGCGATCATGACGATGCTAAGTGCCCAAAGTTCGGAGTAAACTTGATTACCGTCGAGACGGATGAAGAAGAGATTCTGGCCATCACGCGGCAGCAAGCGAAAGTATACCCCAACCCGGCGGAAGAAAATAAGAGACTGGAGGAAGCACAAGAAGAGATCCAAAAAGTAACGCAGATAGAAACGGCACACCTGAAGGACATGACGGCTACCTCCGTACGAAACTGCGCAGAACAAAATATTGTACGAAAAATATTGCAAGCTGAGATACCCGTCAAGATAAATGATCTATTGCTCACTATGCCTCAACTCCGTATGGCCCTCACAAATATAGTCCCGATTGCTAAGCAACCAGTAGAGCAAGGAAAGGAGAAACAGGGGGGCGCAAGTGCAGAAGACCCGATGCTGTTAGCTCTTTCATACGGACGCTATCCGGTGGTTGTTGAAATGGGCATTCTCGGGACCGTGCTAACGGACACGATCGTGGACGGAGGGTCCAGTGTCAATGTGTTGCCTGAAGACACCTGGAAAAAGTTGGGACAGTCGACATTATGCCCGCCTACATTTCAGCTGCTAACTACCGATCAACATGGAATCAAGCCATTGGGAGTCCTGACAGCGCAACCAATGACAATTGGAACACAACCGTTCCTGTTGGACTTTTTCGTGATCCCACTGAAGCGGAGAGGATACGATGCCATTCTAGGCCGAGGGTGGCTGATACAAGCCAAGGCGAAGCACGATTGGAAGAAAAATGCTTTATCACTTGAAAGCAAAGGGCGGAGGTACATCATCGATCTACACACTCAAATGGTCGAGGAAGAAGCTCTATCGTCAGATTTCAAAGAAGAAGAGGATGAAAGGAGGCAAAATATGGAACCAGATCAGGAGGGAGTCCTAAGGTTAGGAGGATCGACAGATGACGATCTGGATTCAGTGAACGGTCTTTACCACTGGCAGATAGAGGACTACGAACTCTTTCCGAGTTGTAATATGCTAAGGATCGACGAAGGTAAAAAAGAAGGAAATGAATGGCCGAAGGAACACAGAGAAGCCGAAGAAGGAAATGAATGTCCAAAAGAACACAGAGAAGCCGAAGGAGGAAATGAATGTTCAAAGCAACACAGAGAAGCCAACGAAGGAAATGAATGTCTGAAAGAACATGGACAAGCCGAAGGAGGAAATGAATGTTCGAAGCAATATAGAGAAGCCGAAGAAGGAAACGCGGGTATGACTGAAGCTGAAGGACAAAACATACAGTACAAACCCAAAAGAAGGAAAGATTCTACTGTACGATTGCGCAGGAAAAAGTATTATGTCGAACCACAGATATAGCAGAAAGGTACCGGCAGCAAGGAAGACACACGATACGGTCTGCACAAGCAACAAAGAGGAAGGGTTCAATAAAAGTTGTAGCAGTACAGAGTGAATGTGTTATTGACGGACAGAAGGGGCAACTAATAGAGTCCATGGTAGCGAGCTTCGGGAACAAACTGGGCGATATGGAGATGACACAGAACAGGTGTAGCAGGTTTCAACTCAAACAGTGGATGTTGAAGTACGACGACCGGAATGAGATCAAACCAGGCAAGTTCAAAGTTAAGTGGGTCGGGTCGTATCAGATCCGGGAAGTAGGGGACAATGGAGCAATAAAATTATGGACTTTGGATGGACAGGAAGTACTTCAGGCGGTGAATGGCTCGAAGCTAAAGGTATACCACGGCCGAAAGACTTCTGCGTCAGAGAATGGCCTTCGGGCAACCCCTTCATCGTTGCAGACCGACGATGCCGATGGTCGAAGGGAAAACTGACTTTGCTATTGAAACAAAAATAAATAAATAAATAAATAAATTTATTAAAAAAAAAAAAAGTGATGAAAAAGCTACTATACGGATTTTTGGAAACAAAGCACCGTATGGATTCTTAAATGTTCACCGTACGGTTTTGAATGAAATGTATGGATTTTCCAGTCCAGTGTATGGATTTTTGTGCCGTACGGATTTCGCCAGGTTTTGCATCTTGTTACGGATTTTTTGGAAGTTTTGAGCAGTGTACGGAAAAGCATCAAGTCTGATATGTACCATATGAATTTTAAAATGATGATGCAGTGTACGATTTTTAAGTAAAGATTGCCGTACAGATATTTAGTTTGGCAAGAACGTACGGAATTTTATATTAAGTTTGGAATTGGCATAAAATTGTATGGTTTCCTTCACACATGAATGTATGCTTTTTAAAGCTATTTTAACCATGCACCGTACGGACTTTATTGAAATCACCGTACGATATCCCAGTACGGATTTTCAACAACAGTTATGGTGCGGATTTCTAGTATAGTGACTGTACGGATTTTCTAGGGGTTTGATCAGTACGAATTTCTACATGTGCTGTACGGATTTTTGAGGAGAGCCACTGGCACTGTAGGGGTTTTGGCCGTACGGCATATCGAATTTGGAGGAAGTTGGAAGTAAAGGCAGCGTACGAAAATTGTAGTTTGGAATGTAATGTACGGATTTTTAAACGAGTGGCCAACACATGAGTTTTAGCAAGCAGAGTATGACTTCTTTCATGTAGTTATAGTACGGATTTTCACAGAGTTGAGGATGAGGAAGGATATGGCTACAATACGGATTTCAATGGATAAGCTCCCTGTGTGCTTCAATATGAATTTGCAAATTTAAAGCTTCCAGTTGTGTACGGTTTTTGCATAATGTGGCAAATTGATTCTATAAGTTTTGGCATACGGCTTCTACCTGTTATTGCATTCAGACTTTGGAAGACATTACAGGATATTGCATAAGGAAGGAGACGATACGGGGGCAGGATGTATGGTGTAGCTGTACATTGGTAGCACAGAAGAGTGACAGGGAGTTTTCTAAAAGAAAAAAAACCAAAAAAAAAAAACGTTGACAAATCAAGCGTGCTTAGAATGAGTAACGGAGGATACTAAAGGGAAGGGGAAGCATCAGCGATTGCCAGAAAGAGTGTAGAATCGGCAGAAAATGACAGAAATGGTGTGTTCCGTGTAGTTTTGTGTGGTTTTCAGAGTGCTAATTTGGTCTTGGCGGCGACCCCGCCGGGGGCGTTGCCCCCTGGACCCCCAGTCGTTGCGGATATCAGTCATGGGAGTTTGACCAATTGAGAAGACTTAGAGCTGTTGTAGGCATGGAGTGTTTGTGTACCAGAGGCACTAAGAGTAGGTGTTGGTCGTGAGGCTGTCTTGGTAGATGCGTAAAGAGCTCGGGAGGAGCTGATCATCCAGTTGGAGGCAGTGTAGCGACACTTCGTTCAGTGTACTCGAAATTGAAAGGCAGAAAGCGGCACAGGTGGCTATCAGGGTTAGATGTCAAATTGGCTAAGGTGACATTGTTGAAGACCAGTTAGTCAGTCAATGTATTTTGGTTGTTGATTTGTCTCAAAGATTTTGTAATAGTCGTCAGGAGACGACTTTTCTTTTTGGGGGTGATGATGTCGTCGGTAGAAATTGTGTATCAGCCGACGGGTCCCTTCGGAAAGGAAATTGTGTATCGGCCGATGCGTCCCTTCGGAAAGGTTCTTGTTATGTAGCCGACGGGTCCCTTTGGAAAGATTTTTGTTATGTAGTGACATGTTGTATGTGGCCGACGGACTCCTTCGGGAATGTTCTTCAGAAAGTATTTATAACCCCTTCGGGAAGCATTGTATTCATCAAATCATTCAAGCATAATGTAATGTTCTGGCATATGCGAATAATAATAAGAAGAGTTCTGTTGTTCGTGTTCGTGTTCATGATCTGTGTGCAATTCTCAATTAACCTATGCGGTAAACACTAAACCATTCCAATGCCTTCTTCTTGAAATATGCAACTAACAATCTCACAAGTTCTAAATTTTTTTTTATCACAATATGAACATTAATGAACCAATCCTCTTGTCCATCAATTCAAAGGTTGGGATATCCAGAATCAAGCTGAATCATCTCATCTTATTACCTTTGCAAACACTTGCAATGTGATTGACAACATTTAAATGCCTTGTCCTTTGCACTTAGCTCTCCTTGAGCCTGCAACATGTTTGTTACCAAGGAATGAAAGGAAGTGTTAAAGCTTGGAAAAGAGACATTACACCACTAGAATTTGCACAAGGAGAAATCCTGACAAATAGATGATAGGTGGAAGGCATGTCATCTACAAGCAGGTTGACCAGCCACACAAACCACCAAGGTGGTATTGGACATGGTTGAAGGAATATTAACATAGGCATGGGTGTTGTCAACCACCATCCATCCCTTATACACAGTCTCTTAGCCTATGGGATGAAATGAAGGTTAATTGCTGAATTAAATATTCAACAACCAAAGAGCAAGGTGCTAGAGAATCTGCTCATTTTCCCAAGCCACATTTTCAATTGGTAGATTGGCCCATCTAACCAGATGCTCTCAAATAAATCTGCTCCTTAATTGCCTTTCTCATGTGTCTAATACTTCTTTTGGAACCAATTCTAGCTTCCCTTTTTTATTAAGAGGGGTAACTCCAGGGGAATCACAACATGTTGGCCAATGACTTTTTTGAGACAAGAGACTTGGAAAACGTTGTGAATATTACTGTCACTTTTAAAGTCTATCTCGTAAGCAGCCTTGCCAATTCTTTTTTGCACCCGGTAGGGCCCATAAAACCCCAATTTGAGCTTCTCACATCCATTCTCATTTAGTGAACTCTATCTATAGGGATGAAGACCCAAGTATATCATATTGCCAACCTCAAAAGACCTCTCTGTTCGGTGCCTATTTGTATATATCTTCCGCTGGTTCTATGTATGCTACATATTTAATCTGATGGCTGTGAGAATATCCTATTGCTCCTATAACTAGTCCTTGGCCAATGGGGTTCTACTATTGGTCAAGGCTAGATCTATAAAAGACAATGGATCATGCCCATACAATTGCCTAGAAGGGTGATGTGCTGATAGAAATATGATAGGTCAACTTATAGCAATACTCGCTCAAATACAATCAATTAACCTAGGCTTGCTATTGTTCTGCAATGTACCTATGAATATATCCTTCTACCCACTTGCTAGTTGTCTCTAATTGCCCATCAATTTGGGGATGGTAATTAGTGTTGGGTGTCAGCTATGTCCTAGCCAATCGAAATAACTCTTGCCAAAAGCTGCTACAAAACTTGTTGTCCAATGTCACTGATTATGACTTTAGGAAGACCGTGCAACTTAAAAATCCCTCTAAAGAATAATGCTGCCACTTGTGAGGCTATCCAATCTACTACTACAACAAAGAAGTGAGCATATTTTGTCAATCTATCCACCACCACTAGTATGTTATCCTTACCTTGCACCTTGAATAGTCCTATGATGAAATCCATGGAGATACTTTCCCATTTATACTCAGGAATGGGTAGTGGCTGCAATAGGCCTATCAAAAAATTATGTTCAATTTTGTTTTGCTGACAAGTCGTATATGCCCTATGTGCTGAAGGACATCATCGTTGAGGCCCTTCCATGAAAAATCATTTTCTAAGTTGCATGTAGGTTTTGAAGTATCCTTGATGCCTCGTTGAAGGACTATCATGAGCGGCTATCATAATTTTCTCCTTCAGCTTGGATTCGAGAACCAAAAGGATTTTCTTTTTTAATAGATAATATCATCAATAGCCTTGTATCTATCATCTTGAACCTGTCCATTCGTGATCTCACAAGCGAATGTGTTTTTGGAATACTCAACTACTAGTTGAGACTTCCAATCAACTAAAATCTCTGACATAACACAATAAGAGGCATTGGTTGATCTCCTGGAAAAATCATCTGCAACCATGTTGTTCTTCCCCTTGATGTATTCAATGTCAAATTCATAAGCTTGGATCTTGTCGATCCACTTATGTTTTCTTTCATTCAGCTCTTTCTGTACCAAGAAAAAACACAAGCTATTATGATTTGTCCTCACAATAAAACACCCACCCACCAAATACTATCTGAATTTAGGTAGAGCATGCATGACAACTAGCATCTCCTTATCATAGGTAAAATACAACTTCTCATGATCTTTCAATTTCCCACTCTCATATGCAATATGATGTCTATCCTGCATAAGCACAACACCAATACCATCAACTGAAGTGTCACAATCTAAAATGATGGGCTTAGTCAAATCAGCTAGTTCTAAAACTAGGCATGTGCTTATCATCTTGTTGACCCTATCAAATATCACCTCCAATTCGGGAGATCACCTAAAGGCCACTGCTTTTCTAAGATCATTTAGTGGTGTTGCAAGCTATGAAAATCTCTTTACAAACCTCTTGTAGTAAGAACACATCCCCTCAAATCAGATACGTTCTTTGGAGGTGGGCAATCTAGAATAGCCTGGATCTTTTCTTGATGAACCTTTACCCCATTAGCCCCAATCACATGTTCCATGTACAAGATCTTTGTTAACCCAAACTTGCATTTGGATTCTTTAACAAAAGGTGAGTGTTGCTCCATGATTCCTAGAACCTCATCCAAATGCTGCAAGTGTTCCTCCCATGTCTTGCTAAAAATCAGAATGTCATCGAAGAACACCAGAACAAACTTACGCAACTGCTTATTGAATATATGAATCATGCATGAGTGGAATGTAACTGGTGTGTTGGCGAGTCCAAAGGGCATCACTAAAGACTCGTATGGCCATGGTGTCATCTGAATGTAGTCTTATGTACATCCCCTTCACAAACCTTAATTTGATGGCACCTAGAGCAAAGATCAATTTTAGAGATATAGACAACCCCATGTAATTCATCTAACAAATCATCAATACAGGGTATGGGATACCTATTCTTAATGATCCTCTTATTCAACACTCTATAGTCAATACACATATGAAGAGTTCCATCTTTTTTCTTGACCAAACCCATCGATGAAGCAAACAAACTAGAACTAGGCCTTATATGCCCCATGTCAAGTAACTCTCAGATGGTCCTCTCTATCTTCTCCTTATAGTGTCCTGGGTAATGATAAGGTGTCATAATGACTGACTTCACACCCTCTTTCAGCTCTATCACATGCTCAAATCCATGGTCAGAGGTATACCAAGAGGGATATCACCAAATAATACTTTGGGCTTGTCTAACACTAATTGAATATTGACATGGTGCTGCTGTTCTAAGTCTAGAACTGACTTAGTGGAGATAAAACAATGTGTTGCCCACTCTACACCCTCGTGTCTCAAAATGGATTTCATCCTATGGGCTGAAACAATTCTAGGGCCCCTATCAATCATAGATCTGAGAATGACTTGTTGATCTCCTCTTATAAACTTAATATATTTCTGATCATGATCAATGGTGTATCTACCAAGAGTTTGGAGCCACTGCAGACCTAAAATGACATCCATCGCACCTAACTCAATCACATAGAAATCTGCTATGAAAATGCAACTCCCTAGCTAAACATGAAGTTGAGAAACCATTCCTTTACAATTAAGTAGATCCCCACAAACAACCTTAATATAAAACTGTAGAACTGTATCCACTTGTAACTTCCTTCTAGCTACTATGGCTGTATCAATGAAGTTATGTGTGGCCCTTGTGTCTACCAAACAAACTATTTGTTGCCCCTTAATCACCCCCTAAGATGGATGAGACTACTTGTAGGAACTCCAGAGGGAGTAGCAACTATAGGCAGCAACCTTTTCCAACTGGGAATGCTCATGAAAACTATCCTCATCATTGTCATCGGACTTGTTACCATCATTTTCATCATTTGAAACTACTTTAATATAATGAACCTTGCCTTTTTCACGACATCTATGATCCAGTGACCAAGGTTCCTTGTGTGTAAAACATAAATTCCTCCTCCTTAGCTCATTTCTTGATTCAAAATTCATTTTAGGTCGATTTCTCTTATTCTGATATGAATATTTCAAATTGGTCTAAGGTCCTTTAAAAGGCTTTTGAGAGGCTAAACCGTTGAAGATGAGCCATCCAAATCAAGTGTCATCTTAGTTGCATCTTGTAAAGTACTTGGTTTCAGCACTTTGACAAACCCCTTAAGCCTCTCACTCAAGCCTTCCACGAATAATATTACCTTCATGTTTTCTTTCATATGTGGGACCATGATAGATATCCTTTGAAATTCATCTATGTAAGTATCCAATGCTCCACTGTGCTTAAGTTGAGCTAATTCCCTGTAGTAGACTTCTATGTCTTTCTTGTCAAACTTGCTTATCAGTTTATTACTAAATTCCTCATAAGAATTAATCATGCCATGATCTTGACTGACTAGACTATGGTGCCAGCAATCATAAGCTGGTCCATCCATATGCATAGTAGAACTTTGATTGAATTGATTTCAGACATGGGCTTAAGTGTGAGAAAGTATTCAGTTTGTGTATCCATGCCCTGGGTGTAGTTTTCGTGCTACCATCAAATACTACTAATGAGAGCTAGTTCATAGCGTGTTTTAAATCTATGTTTAGGGTCCTTAGCCTACTGTCCTGTCATGTCCCCACTCTAGCTCAGTCTAGCAAAGACATGTGAGTCAGCTTATTATGGGGTCTTGTAGGCTAACAGGGTTGGATAGAGACCCAGTATGGTTATTCAGTGTTGGGGACTTGGTGTTCTGGCGGTTATTGATCAGTTGGGAGACATTCCTTGTTTTTAGGAGACAGTTCCTATATTTATGGGGTTCATTCCTACTTTTTAGGAGGTATGATCAGGCACAGGGTTGGGTTTCCATGAGTTTGCTCTTTGGGTTCAGTTTCAGAGGGATAGAGCTTGTTTCCTAAAATTTAGGAGCATCCCTAGATTTTAGGGATGAGACTGCCAATGGATCCTTGATTTCCGACTTCAGTCACAGACAGTTGACAGGATGATTTTATGGTTTGTGATGTCAGTTGGGCATTTTGTAGCTATTTGGGTTATATTTTTAATATTTCCTAAGTTAGCGTTTAATAATTAAATAAGGCTAAGTTAATAGCCATTTTGGAGTAATAAGGGGAATTTTGACCTCATTTGGATGTGTACCCCTTGGTGTGATAGCTCGTTAGAAAGGTCTTGAACTTTTCTAAATCTTTCTCTTTGGTCTTAGGGCGATTCAGTGAACGGATTTATGTCTATGGAGAAAAAGGGTCATTTTTAGTAACATTGCCACTTTAAAATAAGACTTAAATCACTTTTGTAACCCAACGCCTTTTGGAGTCACTTTAGGGTTCGATTTGCTTTGGAAGGGGTTATAAGGAGATGGAGGCACCATTCCTCATTCATATTATGCATTTTAAACTTGTTTACAAATTTGCTTTGCTTGGGCGATTTTATTCTGGGACGCAAACCCCAGGGTATTTACTGGCTGGGACGTAACCCTCAGCAGTATTTGGTCTTGAAATTTTCAGTGGTATCAGCTGTTATCAGGGAAGGAGGACGCCATTTCAGCTTGGGTCTACAGTATTGTTTAGCTGGGCACGATTATTGGTACATGGGAAAGTGAGCCTTGCAGCAGTAGCCGCCATTTGCAGCACTTTGAAATATAGAGAGTCGGATAATCAGCAGCAGACGTTTGCATGTTCACAGTCCTTTTCCATCAGCCAGTTTGGCGTCATTGTTAGGGAAAATGTACTGGATCCTTTATTTGGCTCTATAATTCAGAGTTCTGCCTGGTACGATTTGTATCAATTCTAATTTTGCTGCATATTGTTATTTATTTTCAGACTCTTTTCATATCATTTTCTCCTCATTTCTATGTTGAATAATCATCAAAAACGCAAAAACAAACAAACTCTTCTACATTTCCGTCTAGTTCTGCAAGAAAACTTTAATAAACAGGAAAAAGAAAATTAAAAAAAGAAAAAAATATAATTAAGCTACAGCAGATTAGCAGTAGAGATCCATCAGGGATCTTTCATGTCCTCTCTGGCTCATTAATTCTCTTCGCTGGTTTGTATACTGAATGAAGCTTAAGACTGTATTAAAGTTATCTGGAAAAAATCCCATTCAACATATATGGCCACGACACCAAGAGGAATGTCTCCTAGGGCTCCAGCATTAACAACCTTAGCCTCCTCATGATGTTTGACAAAAAATAACATTAAAGGCATGTCTGTGGTTCGAGTGGGTGCTTCTCTACCTCGCAGTGATCCAACTACACTACCACCCAATATATGATGGCTTTGGGGTCTTCTAGGCGCAGTATTCATCTGCTGAATAGCTTGCATAAGTTGTTGCAATTAATTAGCAACCTGATTTTGTCCATCTCTCTAAGCCCTTAAGGTTTCACTTCCTCAATTGCGTTTGGGGCTCTTTCAGCCATTGAATGTACTCCAATGATCTCTGAAGCTATTCTGCCCTAGCCCTCAATAATTTGAAGGGGTCTCCATACTCCACACAGTTCTCTGTTGTACAGGTGCATCAAAATGAAAATCTATAAGGCAACAGGTTTGCTACTTTGATACCATAGTAATATCTCAGTATGTATGTTCTGATAAATATGTAGGGCCCTCTTTAATACTTTATGATTCAAACCAATAGATGGTGGTTGTACTCTTACATATATGAATATCTATTTGCAACTAATAAATAAGAACTACTCAAATAACACAACAAACAACTCAAACCCATGCACGAGATAATTCAGATAAACATGAATTATCATTAGCATTTAACATAGTCTGATAGAAGCTAATCATGTGTATTTCAGAGGACTGTAGGAAAGTATGATTGAAAGAATTCATAAACAAATAGATACTCCATTCTTAATACTTATTCCAGTTTTCATGAATGATTAGATTTCATGTTTCAACATACTCGAAATTGCATAAATAGATTTCTTAGAAATGCACAGAAATAATAGTTTTTCCTCAAACAATGTTGTAGATGTTCAATTCCAAGATACAACTAATATTGGTCCAAATACCCAAAATCAAAGTTTCTATGTACAATAAACTAACAATCAACCATGGTGATGAAAGAGTAGAACTTGGGTAAGAATCACCATTGTCTATAGCGGGTCTCAGTTAGACACAAATCAAGATGTTTGACTAATGCTTTGAAATCCAACTTTTGCCCCTACTAGAATTCGCTTGAGCCAACATACGTATTCAAAAACCACTTTTGTTGGCATACATAACCTTGGATATAACAAAACGCGGTCAATCTCATACACCAAGCAAATAAGCATCCATACAAAACTAGACTAAAGTTGTCTATTGGAAGTGACAACTTGATTAGAACTAGAAACCCAATTGCATGCACTCTGTGTTAAGGTTGAAATAATTCATAAACAAATAGATACTCCATTCTTTGATACTCATTCCAGTTTTCATGAATGATTAGATTTCATGTTTCAACAAACTTGAAATCACATAAATAGATTTCTTAGAAATGAACAGAAATAATAGCTTTTTCCTCAAACACTGTTGTAGATGTTCAATTCTGAGATATAACTAATATTGGTCCAAATACCCAAAATCAAATTTTTGATGTGCAATAGACTAATAGGCAACCATGGTGATGAAACAGTAGAACTTGGGCATAAGAATCGCTGATGTCTGTAGTGGGTCTTAGTTAGACACAAATCAAGGCCTTTGACTAATGCTTTGAAATCCAACTTTTGCCCCTACTGGATTTTTCTCAAGCCAACATACGTATTCAAAAACCACTTTTGCTGGCATACACAACCTTAGATACAAAACACAGTCAATCTCATACACCAAGCAAATAAGCATCCACATAGAACTCGACTAAAGTTGACTACTGGAAGTGACAACCAGATTAAAACTGGAAACCCAATTGCATGCTCTCTGTGTTAAGGTTGTAGGATGCATGCATTCATCAAAAGCAACAAACCAATCCTCTTGTCCATTAATTCAAAGGCTAGGAAATCCAGAATCTAGCCAAATCATCTTGTCTTATTACCTTTGCAAACACTTGCAACGTAATTGACAACATTTGAATGCCCTTGTCCTCCGCACTCAGCTCTCCTTCATCTTGCGACATGTTTGTTACCAAGGAATGAAAGGAAGTGTTAAAGCTTGGAAAAGAGGCATTACACCACCAGAATTCGCACAAGGAGAAATCCCAACAAATAGATGACAAGTGGAAGGCACATCAACTGCAAGAAGGTTGAGCTGGCCACACAAACCGCCAAGGTGGTGTTGGACGTGGTTAAAGGAATAATAACAAATAGGCATGGGTGTTGTCAACCACCAACCATCCCTTTTACAAAGTCAGCCTACCGGGATGAAATGAAGGCTAACTGGGAATCAAATATTCAGCTAGTGGGAGGGGACATGACAATTTATATTTTATTTATTCTTAAAATCAACATAAAATGAATGGGGCCTATTAGACCACTTGATGATACATTAAAATCAACTAGTGAAGTAGAATGTGAATCTAGTGAATTGTACATGGAGAAAAAAAAGATGATAATCATTGTTTGATGTGAGTTCTTATCATTATTAAATGCTACCCATCAGCCACAACTGGTCGTATATGTCTTTGAAGCTTCCATTCACAAGTCACCTTTGACCATCATGATGAATGAAAAAATAGTCTATGTAAGCATCTG
Organism: Cupressus sempervirens; assembly: GCA_028749045.1. NCBI lineage: Eukaryota > Viridiplantae > Streptophyta > Pinopsida > Cupressales > Cupressaceae > Cupressus > Cupressus sempervirens. Next base: position 383,757,530 of record CM053791.1, read on the forward strand.
ATACAATGTAAATCTATGAACAAAAGTATTGCTACGCATCTAAGTTTAAAAGATATACTCAAAAGCTCGACAAGTTAATACAATCTCATAGATTTCAATCATTAATTCACAAAAAGAATTTACATCAAAGTTGCTATTGATATTTTCAGAAATAATATAAGTGATGAACTTGGGTTGATATAAAAAATATGAAGCACATAAACAAAAGGTACTTTTGATCTTTTCTCAAATAATAAAAGTTATAATCTTGGTTTGATATAAAAAAATATCATATCCCATAATAGAAATTTTTTACTTTTCACAATGAAGTCTTGTCCAGATGATGCAACAAAGTTCATTTTTGATGTCCAAGATAATTATCATATGTATGAAAGAGGCAAATAACCTTTGGAATTTGCACATACATCTTCAATATTGAGTAGTGAGATACACACAACGCCTCATCATAATTCATCAAATGTGTAGGTATCATTTAAATCACTTTTCAGGCAATCAACATCCCAAAAGTATGGAAACTTCAACCTTGCTGAAGTATGTGGGGTAAGCCAATCATTGTAAATAAACCTGCATAGAATTATTTTTATGAATAGAATAAATAAGGTCTCATGTCCAACCATAACTGAACATAATTGCAAGAAATCTATTAAAATCGTTTTAAGTAATTTTCATGAAATGACAAAACAACACAAGCATGCATAGTTTATCCTTGACATGTTTTTCATTCAATCAATAAGATTTTTTAGGTGAAAATAAGTAATATCACTTTAAATTTTATTTACTGGATAAAGATATTAGATTTATAGAAGAAAATGAACAATTCTGAATTAATGAAGGTATGAGTTTTGAAGTTTGTAAAACCAGCCACAACTCGAACTGATCTGGTCTGTCTATGGGTATGGAGTCTGGACAAGGTTTGTGCCACATAGGCCTGGTTTGAACCAGCCCATTGGCTGGTCGGGCTTGGGAATACCACCTAGAAATCCGGCTAATTGACATGAAACCCATGAGAAACGGGGCCCGTGGACAATGGCCAAGTAGAATTTTTTGGCAACTTTAATAATTTTTTGATATCCACAGTCCTAAAAAATGGGTTTGAAAGGATTATGCTGACTTCTAACTCTCATTTGTGGTTTCTAAACAGGTTATTTTCTCTTGAGCTGGAGCAAATAGGTGGTGCAAGGAGTTGGAAGATTGCAAGGAGTTGGAAGATTGATTTTGGGATCTTCTTCATGTGTTTGTGCCCTATTCCTCCACCTTTGCAAGCATACAATGAGTGAAAAAAGGTAGGTTCTTGTTCCATTTTTTTTTGTTTTCATTTCTCTTTCATTGTCCATAAGATCTACCTATATTTGTTATAAAAAAAATCTTTCTTTAATATTGAATATGTATACAGTTTCCTGCTATAGGAAAAGGAATTATAGTGACATCTACCTCTTCATCCGCATGCAATACTAAACAAAGAATAGAACTCCATTTTGATTTTTCTTTGAGGAAGTATGATGATATTGTAAGGGCCCTTCCACAGTATGGTGCATTCTGTTGGAAATGTCGGGGTTGCATAGTAGAAAGGAATAATTCATATTATTGTGTGATAGGCCATTTGTGTGGAATCTCTAGAAGAGGAGTCGGGAAATGCTTTGGGAAAAAAATGCATCTATACCAAATGGTCTTTGAAGGGGAGACAAAGAGGTGAGATATAAATGAAGAGCCTGCAGACTTGGATGCTTCCATTTCTTGATTTGCATGTGATGAATTTGAAGATCTTGATACAGATAATATTATTGGTGCAGCTGATTCCCTTGACCTTAAATCTGTTTGTGAGTCAACTAATGCCAATGAAAAAGACAAAGAAGATGAAGAAGGATAAAACAAAGAAGTAGAAGAAGAAGAATATCAATAAATTTTTAATTCATTAGTTGAACTTGAAACAATGATACTTGAACTTGATGTTATGATTTGACACTTGACATTGACATTTTAATGTTTTGAATCTTTGATTTTGAGCTTGAAGTATATGGTGCCACCATTACAAGTTAAAGGTTTTTTTTGTTCGGTGGATATTTTGCAACTGATAGTTTTGGGTAAAATTCTAGTCGGAAAATAGGATGACCAGCCACATCGTGTGAGACAAACTCTCTCCTACCTTAAAGGAAAGGCTCCTCCTCCTCACCATTCCTTGGATCAACTCAAGGTAAGCAAGAAGTCGAGAGATTTTATAAAATGGGTGTTGCCAATATCTTTTCTTCTTATCTTTAAAAAAAGAATCCACTTACTCGTGGAGTGAGTAATAGGCAGGGTGAATCTCTAACTACACTTCTATCAAGAGTTGGAAATAGTGATACCGATAAACTTTCACTAACTCAAAGGCTAGCTGAAAATGTATCAGTTTGGCTCTAAGTCCGGTTGTACTTCTATATGGAAAAGCTTTACAATTAGGGCACAAAGACTCCTAAAAGTAAGAATAACTTAACTATTTTTCAAATTAAGAAGTATAAGCTACAGACAAAACTTCTAGCTATACACTTCAACAATTGCTTCTTATCAAAGCTTTGGCTCCAATTGCCTCTTAACTCTTTTATATTCAATTCACGAGATACAATCACCCAAGACACAACATAACATGAATCAAAGATAACTTAGATGAATTATAGACAAAGCTTATAACTCACACAAGTAACAATCTCACTTAATCAAAGTTAAGTCTCAAACACTCCTTTGTATTCACTTTTCTCTCAAAATAGTGCTACACAAACAAAGTTCTACTAACACAATTTCTCCAGAGCTCTCTTGCGTAAAGATAATGATGTTTAAGGGGGCACTCCTTTATATAGGCACAGGAGTTGAAAAAAAGGTGGAGGAAAAAGTGGGAGCAACTCAACCAACTTTGACCTAGTCTAACTAGAAGAAAAAAATAAGGTTACATGCAACTTGCATTACATCCTTTTACATACATGTAATTACACTTTTTCATGTAATGTATCCTCTTAAACCTACAAACATGAAATAAAAACAAAAACAACAATCTTAAAGATTTTTTCTTGGTGCCTTGAATTTGACAATGATATCACACACTATGGGAAGATCAGCAATTTTCATGGTCTTTAATATGGCTTTGATCCTCACTGCATCTCTATATGCTGATTGCACAACTTTGGAATTTGCTTCCATAGTATCAAACAAGTGTTTTGTCAAGGATTTATACAGGACAAACTTATTCATTGTGTGCAAACCAAAGTCATCAAAATCTACATCAGCATTGATCCTGATTGTATATTCGGAGCTTACCCTTCCAACTATAATTAGATCACCGGATTCATCAATAACATGGCATCCCACCTGTTCCAAATCACAAGTAACACCTGTTCCAACTGCTTGACAATCTCCAAGTGTTGCCTGCAACTTTGTGATCAGCTTCCTCATTGTTTCCAATTTGTAACCAATAAGTTCTTGAAATTGGAAGAACATTTCACACGACAAAAGAATGTTACATGAGACCAAGGCATCTAGATGAAAACTTGCCATTTCATCCCAATCATTGGGGATTTCCTTCAAATTCTCCGCTTCTTGAGTCAAAGAAGAAATCATGTTTCATTCCATTCCATTCATTTCTTTGATGCGCCTAAGAACTGCAAATGTCTCCGTAATGGCTCAAACTCTTTCAGAAGTGATCTCTCCTATCCAAGACTTGGCGGCTTCAATTAGCTTTCTCTCCTTGGATGTTTGAGACACAACAACAACACTTTGAGAAGATTGTTGCTGAATGACCTCGTTCAAATGTGAAACCTCCTGTTTCAGTTGATTTTTCTTCTCCCACAGCTCATGATTACTCTTTGACACATTAGCCAATGCATCTTGACCATCTTGCAAACAAATCAAACATGATTGTTTTCCGATTTCAACCTTAGTGAGCTTGTAATCAGAACGAGTAAGTTCCTCTGCAGGTTTGTCCACCAAGGGCTCATCAACTTCAACAAACTTGGTCTTATCTAAATCAACCAAAATCCTTGAAACAATCTTATCTTTTAAAGATTTGGATTTGGTCTTCTTAATAGGGAGATTATCTGGCGGTACAACCACTTTTCTTCTCTTTGTTGTGATACAAGCAAGCTGGAACTTTCATCTGTAGAAGTAGATATAGTGGAGACCATTTGCATTGATCCAGATTGTATTTCCATTGTAACAGAAAAATATTCAGTCTGCATAGCTAAAGGCATAGGAACATGTTGAGAGGATTCTGTCATGAAAAGCTCAAAACCTATCAAGGATGTATCAAGTTGGGAAACTTGACCACTTATGTGAGTTGGAAAATCCTCAAATACATTTTCCAAATGCTCATATGGTTCATTTGTAGGAATGAGAGGGGTAGTAGAAGAAATAGGAAGGACCATTGTATTAACTTCCGATACTAGAATAGGTGTGAAAACTGTGGAAAATGAATCCACATTGTCATCTACCTCATCCAGAAAAGGTGCTTCATGTATAGAAGGCACACGAGTTTCTACAGGTTTTGGGGGAGATATGTCATAACTTCCTCTTCTTCATCTAATTTTGTCTCTAGTTCCTCTTCTGATTCTTCCTCTGACTCTTGAATTGGTTCAGAGATCTGAGAAGACTTAGAACCTTTTCCATCCTTCAATTTGAATTTGAGGGAACCCTTAGCATCAGAAGATGAGGCACCATTTTTCCCTATAATCTCTAGTTGTGACTTCCTACCAGGAGGGCCAAAACTTCCACAATCCAATCTCATCTTAGGATTAACTCTTTTAAGGCCTTTATTTTTCAGCCATTTGTTAGTGTTTAACAGATGGATTGAAATCTATCCATGATGGATGTACCTTCCTTCTGTTGCCACTAAATAGTAAAAGGGCACTTCTCATCAAAGTCGGCTTGATGAAACTTCAAATCAAGAATGTTGCCATCATCTTCAACTTGGAAATTTGAAGGGATCTCCAACATGTTGAGATCGATTATCTGCTGCAGGGTTAACCTGCAGTAGTCCATCTTCATGATGTCAAACTCTATTCTCCTATCAATCCAAATATCCTCGATGCGATGAACATGCGTGAAAGATCTTTTTATTTGAGAATTCATCTCTTGGTAATCAAAGTCAAACCTGGCCTTGAACATCTTCAAGGTGATCAATTGCAACTCTGCTTCCATGCTCTTTGCTTTGGGCACAAAATTAATTGAATATTTGCCAATCGCCAAGGGTCTAGCTGAGGTAATGCCGAAACCAAGCCTATGCATAGCATGCTGATCACTCTGCATGTCCATGAGCTGTCTAGCCAGCTCCATCAAGATGATTCGATCTATAGGGTACCTAGGTAAGGTATATGGTTCGTTTTTCAAATACCCAACTGTTAAGTATGTAAAAGTTGGAAATTGAATCAAAATACATCCATAGTGATTCACCTTTTCCCATGTTGCATTAGATACTCTCTTGACAGATAACTATCTATCGAACAAACACTAGAAATTCCCAAAGAAGGCATCTTGGACTTCTGTAATGAAATTTACTATTTGCCAAAGTGATTTGGTCATAGTAATCCCAAATAGGAACTTGAAGACGATCTCCCTTGGTTGAGAGACTACAGAAAGATCCCATGGTAGTAGCAATTTAAACAAGATAAGAGTTCATGTAGAAGGGCACTGAAGTTCCCACATTGAGTATCTGTTAGCAAAGTGCAATGTTGATCAACTCTCCCCAAAATATGTGTTCTTTGTTTTCCATGATTTGAAAGATAAACTTGTACATCACTTGAAATTAGTAGAATCTTTGAGACCGCAAATTCTACTAAGAAGGATGATTGGATCTTCATATTCTTGTATAAAGTTGGACCGATGAACGGTCTTTGGCCATTTGGAGAAGTTATTCCTTTTATTGTTTAACCAGTATTGGTTGACATACTTCTGATAATCACCTTTCTACCCATTCCATCATGCCAAAGATGATTCCTTGGTTAGATTTGCACACTCTACTTTATGTGGCACTTTAAAGATTTGCTCAATGACCTCTGGATCAAGGCTAATAATAACCTTACCGTCAGCGTCCTTGATAGTCTTTGTTTTTCGAGTAAAACGTCGTGCACAACCAAGAACAAAGTGCGGTTCCATGGCTACCATAGGAAATGTAGACACCAAGTGAATGTTACTTCTTTTTATGCGCTTCATCTCGTGACCAACAAGATTTTCAACTCTTCGCAGAAAATCAACCATGTTCACATGACCAATCATCATGTCCATTACAATATCAAGAACGGATGCAATTGATGATGGAGTTGCATGAGCGAACTCTTTATCTTATTGATATTTCATCTTTTCTTTGGATTTTGATGATGAGGGCATCTCTTGCATTTGCACTACAACACAATAATCTCAAAACATGAACACATCATCAGAAGGAATCATCATACAAGTTGATTTGCGATCAGCAACAAAGATTCGAAAACGGATTGGAGACTTTGTAGATCTGATGAATTGATCTCAAAAATAATCATCATGCATATATAGTGAATAAAGATGAAATGAACGGAATGTAGAATGAAGTGTTTTCAAGGTGGAAAATGGAAGATGGAATGAAATGAAATAAAATGAAAAGTAATGAAAAAGTGTGAAGGTGGAACACATGGGAATGAGTGCGAATGAAGCTTGCTGATTTTCGAATGTGACTTAGGGCCTTCAAAACGTTATTGCATGAAAAATGAGTACATGCAAGTGCAACATGTAACGGGAGATGAAAGATGAGATGAGATGCGAATGTGGATGGAAGATGCACATTATATGTAAGTGTGAATGGAGGATGAGGTGCAAAGCATGGAAGGATGCAGAAATAAGTATTTGCTCATGAAAGCACAAATGCATATGGCAAGATGGAAATGGAAAATGGAAAAGGGATAATGAGCTTTATAGTCATCTTTGGTGAAAAGATGAAGTTAAAGTTCATGGAAGATGAAAATGACGTCTTTTTAAATTTTTTAAAAGTGACTTTTAATCAAAATCGGACCTTTTGGATACAATTACACATAAGGTTTTTCATATAATTGACTTGTATGAGTGGATGCGAAAAGTGAGATGAGTGAAAATGGAAGCGAAAAATGGGATTACATGCATGTGCGGATGGTGAATGAGATGGAAAGTATGTAATCACATTTGTCAAATGAGATATGATGTGTTGTGACATGGAAGATGGAAGTGAAACATGATGATGCTTTTGCATGAAGTGAAACAACAAGTTCTTGGGAAAGAACTTGTGACTTCTCTAAAGAGAAAATTGGCAAGCAAGCGCAAAGCACAAAATCTTAAAAGAAAAATGTACCTTTGGAAAGTGACTCAAACATGTCAAGATGAAATGCACTTCAACACACAAATTTGAATTTGGAAATTGAGGAAAAACCAAAAACAAGAAAATGAACAACTTCTTCATTTTTAAAGGAAAAATGCACTTTCCATAGCATTGATTTCAACAAGTGGCAATCATCAAGCAATAATGTGTATAAAATAAGCAAGATAAGCACAAATTAAATAGCAAGAAATAATAAGTCCACTTACATGAAGATTAAGTGCCAAAAATGAAGGAAAAAGATGCTCCAATGTTGAAAATGTCTTTAAAAAACGTTTGAATCTTTTAAACTCTTGCAAATCCAAATGGGAGAAGACAACAATCAAGGAGTATTTAGAGGATGATGCCAAACTGTGCCCTAATAATGCTCCAAGATCCAACATTTTGCATGCACAAACTCATACGACGTTTTTAGTGAAAAACATGTTTCACCAAGGAGCATGATCAATTTGATTTGGAGTTTAAAGGTCAAAATATGTATCATAATGCAATGTAATCACCATAAAACACCAAATTGATTCATTCTTGTGCAAAAATGTTGATCAAAAATGGATTTATTTGGAGTTATCTCCAAAAACGTGCCTTGTGATAGAGCTTCCAAAACTGATTTTCAGCATGATAAATCCATTCTTGATGCAAGAAAATGCCTTCAATGGAGAAGATCTTAAAATTATAACATAAAGTGCACTATAGTTACTTTAAGTAAAAAATTTCATAATAAAGTAACTTAAAAACATAACATAAAGTGATTTTAAGTTATATTTTTCAAAAAGTGAATGTCAAATTAAAAATATAACATGATATTTTAAATTCGTCTTGTTGTATCAAAAAGGTCTTTTGAGGCACTAAAATGACCGTAACTCTTGATTGACAACTCTGATTGAGCTCTAAGTTAGACCAAATCAAAGGGGAAACCAAAAGCCATGACTTGAGCAAGATCAAAGGATTAAAGACCATCAACGAAACTCAAAAGCAAAGAAAAAGACAATGAAGTCCTAAAAAATCAAGCAAAGGCTTGACAAAAAGAAAAACGAAAAAGACTTGATGAAAACCTTCAATAAAACAATTTGATATACAAATTGAAGTCGATTGATTGATCAACATTAAACAATTGAATACCAAATTCAAGCTTAGAGATACCCGAAACTAGCTTGAAAAAGTTTCGTGTTACCAAAATTTTGTGGTGACAAAATGCAGGACAACATGTTCTTTATCCACATTCACACTACGTATAAATATAACAACCAAGGGACATGTCCTTAGAAAGGACATGTCCCTATCTAGGTCGGCCCTATACATAATTGTTTTCATGAAATCAGTGCCTCTAAGAGATAACCATTAGTAATTAAACTAACCAAATTTAGCAATTAGACTTTAAACAAAGTGCCCCAAGGAGATGCCAATCATAATGAAGGCAATAATCAAATATATATAGGCCTATTCATTCAGAGATTTCATGCATATATTGGATTTGTTCCATCTACAAATTCAAATCAGTATGATATCAAAGTTAATTCATATAGAATTAACACTCCCTCTTAACTTGATAATCATACTAAGAGATAACATATCTAGCACGATCAATATTAAGATGAATAAACATAGATTGATACTCAATATCTATCTGAATCTTCTAAACATGTGGTATCATTAAACACATGATACTAAGTCATATTATTATACGTGTGATATGACTTATCACTTATACATGTGATAACAGTATTGCATGGAATGCAGTATACAGGATAAAACCAGGAAAGTAATTAAATTCTCCCTTTATTCAAGTTGTGACTCATAGGTACTGATAGGCCCATATCAAAATATGATCCTGAGTTAAGATATGCCAATTTACAAGATAAAATCTGGAGAATGATTAAATTCTTCTTTTATCCAAGTTGTGACTCATAGGCATAGAAATGTCTACATCACAATGTGATCTTGAACTCATCCAGATCTTGACAGTAGTTCTCTATTGTTCAATACATTATTTTAGAGATCGTCATCTCTCATAATGTTTTTGATACAAGTGTTTATTAGCTCAGAGATCGTCACCTCTTAGATAATAAATACAAATGGTGAAGCCCATAATAGTTAATAGCCTAAGAATAATAATTGTAACACAAAATTATTTCATTAATAATTAAAGAATACAGATGTATTATAATTCAACCATACCAAGCCTTTTTCTGAAGTGATCTATCTTCACTCGAGAGAGAGGTTTGGTGAGAATATATGTTGTCTAGTCTGCAGTGCAAATGTATTCTAACTTGACAATTTTCCTGTTTATCATATCTCTTACATAATTGTAAGGAATTTCAATATGCTTGGACCTATCATGAAAAACTGGATTCACAAAAGACTTGATGAAACTCTAATTATCACAGTGAATGATAGTGGGATTCATGGGTTGACCAAATAATCCCACAAGTAACTTTCTAAGACAAACTGCTTCCTGAGAGGCCATTGCTACTACAATGTATTCAACTTCTATGAAACTTTGTGCTATTGATGCCTGCTTTCTACATATCCATCATATCATCACTGAGCCTTAACTGAAACAACATTTTAAAGTGCTTTTCCTATCAGTAACACTTCTAACCCAATCTGAATATGTGAACCCATGTAAGTCCAAGTCAACTTTCTCATACTTGAGCCCAAGGTTAAGAGTGCCTTGTAAATATCTCATAATGTGTTTGACTGCAACTAGGTGAATCTCCTTTAACTCACACAAACTGACTTAAGACATTAACAGCATAACAAATATCAAGTCTTGTATTTACCAAGTACATAAGAGACCCAATCATCTGTCTGTAAAGAGTAGAATCTATGGAGGGCGATTCTGTTGTTGCTTCCTTAAGTTTGTGTCGATTAGTCTCCATTGGAGAAGACATAGGTTTGCAATTCCACATTCCAAATCTCTTCAAGATGTCTAATGTATACTTTCTTTAATTAAGTATGATGTCAGAGTTCTACCACACTTCTAGTCCTAAGAAGTAATGAAGGAGTCCTAAATCTTTCATATCAAATTCTTTGATTAGATATTTCTTGCATTGATCTATATGATGATCATCACCTATTGTTAGTAAATCATCAACATATAGTATCAAAATTATCATATCATCTTTATCCCTTTTATAATAGAGATTTGGATCAACTTCATTCTTAGAGAATCCTAAACTAGTGAGATATGTATTTATTCTTTCATACCATGCCCTGGGAGTCTATTTAAGCCCATAGAGAGCTTTCTTGAGTCTACAGAAAAAGATTTTAGGATTATGAGTTTCAAACCCTCTAGGTTGTTCCAAATATACCTATTCTGTAATCTTTCCATTTAGAAATGTTGTTTTCACATCCATATGATGTATTGTCCATCCTTTTGATGCTGCAATAGCTAAGACTACTCTTACAGAGGTGTATCTAGCAACTGGAGCAAAGGTTTCTTCATAATCAATTCATTCCTTTTGAGAGAATCCTTTGGCTACGAATTTGGTTTTATATTTTTCAATGCTATCGTTTGATTTTAAATATCCACTAAAAGAAACAACAGATTTTCTTTCAGACTTTGGAACAATTCCCCAAACATCATTCGTAATAATGGCTTGGTATTCTTCCGTCATAGCATCCTTCCAAGATATATGTTTAATAGCATCTGAAACATTGGTTGGTTCTGATTTAGATAAATCACTCATGCTTGTTGCATAGCTAGAAAATCTTTTGGGTCTTTTACTTTCTCTGAATGTTCTAGATGGTGCAGCAAAGTCTCATCCTTCCTCTACATTCTTAATAGCCCAAAGTGGTCTTTTCTTAGGACTTTGAGTTTTCTTAAGATTAAGATTTTGAATTTCACCTTCAATTTCTACAATATTTCCCCTCTGAAACTCAAATTCATGATTTTCTTCAGAACTACGTATATGTGTAGGATCTTCAGAACTTAGGGCTCTTTTGAATGCTAAATCTTCTTCAAATATTACATCCCTACTAAGCTCAATATTTTTCTGACCAGGTATGTAAACTCTACATGCTTTAGATGTTTCACTATACCCGACAAAAATACCTTTGCTCCTAGAGGGTTCTAACTTAGTTCTCTTTTCTTTTGGAACATGTATGTATACTGGGCACCCAAATATCTTAAGATGACTTATATTTGGTTTAACCATAAAAAGACTTCTTCAGGAGTTTTATCTCTAAGGTGGGAGTGAGGACTTCAGTTTTCAATATAGACAGCAGTACATGAGGCTTTTGCCCAAAGATAATATTCTAAATTTTGATAAAATATCATAGCTCTTGTTGCTTCTATAATTGTTCTATTCTTCCTTTCTGCTACCCGATTTTGCTATGGGTTATAAGAAACAATATACTCCCTCTTAATTCCTACTTCTTTACAAAAATATTTAAACGAATCTGAAGTATATTCCCCTCCATTATCAGTCCTAAGAGTTTTAATTTTGTGTCCTGATAGGTTTTCAATTAAGAATTTGAATTCTTTAAATCTCTTAAAGATTTCTTCTTGAAGTGTTTCTTCTTACCTTTATAGGAATTTGTGTTGAGGACATGAAGTTCTTCATCTTCAGTTTTTAATTTCCCTGCTTTCTTGAGTTGCCTAGATTCTTCTTGAAGGCAATCTCCTTTAAGTCTATTGAAGTCTGGAAGTTTGTCTCTAGTACTCACTTATTGTGAGAATGTTTCTCATGAATCCAGTAACCCATCTATAGCCGTAAGTGATAGCTCTTTGTCTTCAATTATGGTCCCTATACTTGCAAGTTCATCTCTTAGACTAGCCACCCTTAGGAAGTATGAATTCATAGATTCTCCCTTCTTTATATTTATATGATTTAGTTGCCTTTTTCGTGCAAGGGTTCTAGTTGCATTGTTAACCTCATATGCATTTAATAATGCACTCATCATATTAAATGATGTTTGATGTTTCATTAGCACAGGTACTATCTCATTTTTAACTCCATCTAATATGATTTGCATAGCTTTCCTATTTCTTTTAATCCAAATAGTTTTATGAGGATCAACATCAGGTTGCTTGGATTCCTTATCAACAAACTGTATTGCATCATTGTATTCAAGAGTTATCATAATTCTGAATTTCCAAGCAATGAAGTGTTCTTTTCCATCAAACCTATCTTCGGGTCTGATTGCACTAGCAATTGAAGGTAGAAGGATGTTTCTAGATATTTTAAATCTGATTGTCAATTTGCAAAGCCTAGGTTCAACTACCAGAGCTCTGATACCATGTAAAGTTTCTGCAAATTTTGATTGGTCAATACGTATATAATCCTTTTATCCTTGCTGAAGATGGTCTTTATCTATACCAGACCGTATATCAAGTGTTCTTGCTATGATGTATAGTTCTGCAATAAAATATTTATTTCTGCTATAAATCGTATGAGGTAGTAAATGCTAAAGGAGAAGACTTGTGATGTGTGTTTTTTATCCACATTCACACCCCATATAAATATAACAACCAAGGGGTATGTCCTTAGAAAGGACATGTCCCTATCTAGCTCGGCCCTATACATAATTGCTTTCATGAAATCGATGTCTCTAAGAGAAAACCATTAGTTAGTAATTAAACTAACCAAATTTAGCAATTAGACTTTAAACAAAGTGCCCCAAGGAGAAGCCGATCATAATAAGAGCAATAATCAAATATATATAGGCCTGTTCACTTATGGATTTCATGCATATATTGGATTTGTTCCATCTGCGGATTCAGATGAGTATGATATTAGAGTTACTTCATATAGAATTAACAAGGGGCACCCTTTCACAGACTTGTTGGCCAACATCACTAGATTCTCTGATTTGGGGGTTATTCTTATTATTGGTGACTTCAATGCACATAATAGGGATTTGTAGACTCTACTCTATGATTAGGTGTCAGATCCTATTTGTACCTCTAGGTGCGATTTGGCCCACCTGGGTGTCCAAAGGCCCTTCGATGATTCCTTTGGCCCCTTACAAGACATGGTCACCACTTGCTTCAATTGTATGAGTCCTTAGACTTGTTGATCTTGAATGGACTTCCCAACCTCCTCATCTCTAGTTAGTTCACTTGTTGGCCTTACTATGGGGTGTGAGCATTGTGGACTACGCCCTTGCCAAGTCCTCTCATTCTCGCTTTCAGCTTCTTCACCGTCACCCACCTTCCACTTGTCAACCACACCCTCCTCTGCCTTGCCTATAAGGCCTTAGCCTCCCCCTCCCCCCCATTCTACTCCTTGTCCCCATGGCCCATCCTCCTATCCTCATTCTCCCCTTCCCATACCTCCCTTAGCTTTGACAATGGTGACAAGGACCTCTTCAACAAGAACCTTAGGTAGTTGCTCCTTCTGGATTGCTTCCCTCCACATGAGAGCACCGCATCCTTGTTCAATCGCCTTGCTACCTCCATTTGGGAAGCTACCTTCCTCCCTTTCCCCCATTGTACCACCTATTAGACCCCCTCCCCTATTTGTAGGAGCACGTTCCCCATGAACCAGTGGTTTGATGATGACCATAAACCCTTCCACCGCAAGTTACACATGACCTCCATCCTCCACCCGACCTCCTTTGGGAAGCTCAAGGACTTACTGCCAGTTCCTACACAACAAAAAGCGTGCTTTCATTTCGCATGATAATTATTCGCATATGGAGCCACTCATTCCATCATAAACTGATAAGAAGGCATCAGTAGATGTGGGTGTTGTAAAGTTAGTGCACATTTCAATTTATAGATTCACTCTGTGAGATTTTGAGAGTCCAAGTGTTGTGATACAAGTCTACTCAAATTGTCACTAAAGATGGATATTTTGTAAATAGCTAGACATTTTTCGGATAATGATTACAACAATACTGTTTGTATGGGAGAATGACATGTAATGGAAAGAAAGGTGAAAATATGCATGGGTACCAATCATCAGAGAATATATCCTTAGCAGGGACATACTAGTCTCTTTCCTACTGAAAATGATGATGACAATATATAACTCCTTGTTGGTGCTCGGAGAATTTCACTAGTTGTACATTAATTCATAACCAGTCCATTGCAATAATAATATATGGAAGAATAGCAGTCTTGAATCAACTAAGACATGTTATGTGTCCTCACACCATAGGAAAGGAAACTTTACCTGCTAAAGGAACAAGGATGCAACAACCCTCATGAAATTCACCATATGAGATAAAGTACACAGTAAGTTATAAGTGTTGAGGTGATGATATCAACTATCGATAGCTCATGTTAAGATATCGAGAAATGTTATGTCACAAACTTACCAGTTTAGTAGAGTTCCAAAAACTTAAAGTGGCTTCTTTGAATACATATTGTACATTGATATTTGCAATGTGCTGAAGTGTCTATAAGTGGGCACAATAATGTGAAATTTCGTGTTTTTTCTGAGCATGAATTTTACTTTTGAGAACTTTTGATTATATTGGCAGAAGACTACATATCGGTATGGCTCTTTGATCAAACATTGTATCAAACTACTGCTATTGATTACATTTTGGAGTCCTATTTGTAACTACTTTGATGAGGCTAGAATGAATCTAAATTGAGCATTATGATTCATGACCAACATCACAACTCCAAGCTTTGTCTTGGTCTTCAGTCATCTTGTTGTTTGTGGATGTGATACTTTGAACTAATTGGGTATTTGAGGATTGAATTCATGTGATGGTTGCTTCAAATATAGAGGTTGATATCATTCATGCATGATTGTCTCACATAAGTGACTGAAAATTCTATAACATGTAATAAGTGGGAATTCTACATTGTGAGGGGAATAATAACCAATGGTCCATTCCAATTGTTTGACAAATGCTTATATGGAGGCATTTTCTGATTTGATGCATATGGACCCCTATTGGAGCAACTTGTATCAAGGATGTTGATGCGCAGATAATTATTTATTATCCTTGACTATTATATTCATCTACTCCTTGCAGTCTCTCTCTTGTTTGTATTTTTATACGTACAATAAAAGCTATTTGCCTTCTTCTTTTCCTTTGTCTTTGGGCATGTTCTTGTAGGAAAGGAAGAATGGTACATTAGGCATGCTACCAATATTGTGTAGGACTCGAGCTTATAATAGTAGCTCCAAAATGATCTTGGATCTATTACCTTCATGCCATTTATGGATCATGCTAGATAATGTTCTTTTTGAAGAAAGATCTATGGTTGGAATTGTGCAAGACATATTCTTTTCTAATAGATTAAGCATATGGAGGATTTGTTTAAATTGACCATCAAGGATTATATTGGTTCAAAGGGAGAAGATCACGTCGAGATGACTTCTCTAGTGACCAGGAAATTGTAGCAATCAAGAAGGAGAAGACAATAGATATACATGGTGTTGACATTCTTGGTACTTTGCTTGGAAACAACAAGGACAATTCAAGAAGCACAAGAAATTGCACTCAAGGGAAAGAAAACTTGATACATGAAGTTATGAAACTGAATTGGAAATGGACATCTAATTCAAAGGGAGTTAGATAGTCAACCAGAGGAAACCTTGGACGAGGAGGTCAGAAGGTTGATATCACATTCAGAAAAGGTCTAAGGAAACCTTGGACGAGAACGTCAAAAGGTCAATGCCACATTATGATGAATGTTGGTGCCACCAAGCCTAGGGATAAATTTATAGTTTATTACATTCACTGATGTTATTATGAAATCAAAGAAGTCAATTTGCACGAGAAACTACTACAAATAATGTTGTGATTAGAAAAAACATAGTTGCTAGAAGATCTGCGAGGTGGATCTTTGATCATAGTGATTAGAGGGAGTAGACCATGGAGATGGTTTCTAGACAAGGTACTTTGTCACTAAAGAAATGAACAACCGATATTTTCATCAAGTGTCATACCAAAGTTGTAATAACCCCAACCAGTTATAACTTCGTCAAACACCAAATTCTTCTCTAATTCAATTGTTTGACATTCGTCAAACACTTTGAAAGCATGCTCTGATACCACTGTAATATCCCGTGCAATTTTTATTTTTATTTCCTGATTGATACCCTGAGAATTTGATCAAACACTTTGCACACAAGGGATATATATATATAAATGCCAAACTTTAATTGATACGCTTGCAATACTCCAAACAACCAACAATAAATGTTTTTGTATTTTTTTTGCAACATAGAGCATTGACTATAAATAAGAAAATATGCATCTACATCAATAAGACATTAGGGCAACAAATTTTGATGTAAAACTCTAATATAAATCAAATTACAAATAATTTATAAATTCTTACACATGCCCTAAAATATTCAAATTTATCCTCCATGCAATACAAATGAAATAGAGAGGAACCTGGAAAACTACTCAAGGAAATCTGATTTTTTACTATAGCAAGTTCCTGTAGCTGCAATGACACTGTAGTGAATTACTATAGCAAATCACTATAGTGACAACACTGTAGCAGTGATATTGTAGCAAGTTACTGTAGTAGCGTTACTGTAGCGACGTTATTGTAGTAGCGATACTGTAGTAGTATTTTTGTAGTGGCGTTACTATAGCAGCGATACTGTAGCAAGTTACTATAGCAATATCCATCTTATTCCTTCAATCTTACTCCATGAATAGGGCCCTAGGCCACAAATTTGACATAATGAAAAGACTGATTTGCCTTCTCCAAAAACTGCAGCCCCTTAAAGGATCTTTCACCAATATGCTCGAATAGAACACTTGTGTGATGTCCTCCCAATACCAAATTCAATGGGTATTTCACCAGCTTAAATGAAGGCACACAAAAGAACTTCGTTCTCTAGTGGCAAATGTTGAAACCTTCCGCTCCACACAACTCATCAAATGTAAATGACAATAATCGGATGATAAAAAAAGAACCTCTCATGCCCTTTTATTCTTTCCTTGTGGGAACTCGCTTTTCTCCCCATTGTGGGATAAAAGATATACTTCCATGTCTTTTTAAAAACAAATTAAGTCACTTAAGTTATAATATAATTAATTATATTATAACTTAATAATTTAAGCTCAAAAGTTAGGCAAGGGCCCACAACACAACAGTAAATTGTGAGCCTCTTATCGAAGAGGTCTTGGGTTCAAATTCGCTCACGCTTAATAAATAATAATAATTAATCTTGGCTCTGGCCTCTTACCGATCTATATATATATATAAAAGCTCAAAAGTTAATATTTATTTTGGCCAAATAAATATTAAAATCTCCATTATTACTCATCATCTTCGCACGTTGTCTGAACTAGGGGCTGACATGACCAAGCTGCATACGACCATACCTCATTTCTAAAAATAGCAGAGGTCTATCTCGATGATTCAAAACTTACTAAAAATAGGACGTAGAGCAAATGATGTCCGAATTAAGCCAAACGAAGACCAAACTGAAGCTCGCTGAATTGTGGAGAAGATAAGACCCTCCCAAGCCAAGCCACTGCCTCAAAAGACCCTCTACCCACAATAATTAGCCTACGAGGATCACAATAATAATCTAATCTCTGAAACTCTGATGCTGCCAAAAAATGGGGACATTACAAAAGTAATGTGTATATATTTGGAGACTAGCTTGGAGTTGTATAGAATGAAGCACTTGTTGGGAGGGATTCTTAGCATCATTGATTTCTTGAAACGTACTTTATTGGATTCTTCTCCATGAGAGAGAGGCTTAAATTGGGACCCTTGTTCCACCATCTGATATGGTTCATGGTGGATGTCATGACACACCACGTGAGAGAATATGTGGTGACTCCGTGTAAACTCTTTTATCATGTGTATGACTCCATGACTTTATTCCCCCCCTCCCCTCGTGTACATTATGGAAAGGTGACGATCTCTTAGATAAAGAACACTTGTATTTAACATTGTAAGGTGACGACTTTACAATGATTAGTCTCACTATCATTGATGGGTATGTGACTTGATATCTGTGGACATGTCATGATAGTTAGTATCTCTTGGACACTCTGATAGATATCATGAGACTTGATATCAGTTGAAGATCATTATGATCCTATCAGATAATCATGGTGGATAATGTATCTATGGACATACCATGATTTGTTATGGTAGACATCATGAAACCTGATGTCAGCACATACCATAATTTGGACATTATATGAAGAATGTCATGTGACTTAATGTTCATGAGCATATTATATCTATTGATATCACGGGTGAGGTGATATCACTTCCGTCAATAGATGAGCCTATTGTTGTGATCCATACCTAGAAAATAATCTTATCTTCCCTAGCTAAGGAGTGTTGAACAAATGGTAGCTTTGGTCAAATATAGGAATAATGATTAATTTGATTATGTATATATGTGTGTGTATATATATATGTCAGTATACACTGTATAGTCATATATATACACAAGCATATTTAATTATATATAGTTACATCATTATTTGACATATGTTTTGGAAATCAATCATCATTCATACACCTGATTAAAAATCCATATGTTCTAGGTATATTATCAATCTGCATTTAGAGATAATTACATGCAGATTATTGTTATTTCATGTTCCATAATCAATCCTAATCGACCATTATTATCCGTAATTATATTCAGATCAAATACTTATTTGTTTGTACTAGATTACTTCCGAACATACTTAATAAATAGTTGTATGTGTTAAGTTATAAATCCCAATTAATGATGGGGTATCTAACTAAAATGAAAAGGCACATTCACTAGGCATTCCATGAACGCACATGCATCCACTTTGTGGAGACATGTTCGCTCATGGAACATGCCTCTTATAATGCAGATATGATCCCCAAAGGAAGACATCGAAATAAATTAATGTTCTGCTTCTTGGAGATCGGGTATCATCAATCTCAAACTCAAAACTTGCAAAATTATATTCAGTATTTTTCAATATTGTTAGGCATCACATACACAGATCAAAATTATTACAATTCATTACAACTTGCAAAGAAAGTACAGAGACTAGTAATAATTATATTCTGAATATTGAAAAGATATTCATAGCTCTGATCTGAAATAAAGTTGATCTCTTCAACATATTCAAAGAGTGTTGGATTGCAGAACCAATAGAGTAGAGTAAACAGAGAACTAAATTAATATATATTTTATGAAAGATAATACAGTGAATGCATAATTAAAGGGAACCAGACATATGTTCATTAGATATTTTTTATATTAGAAATTAATATGAATCATTTGGTAGATAGAATTATCAACCAAGGATGGATAATAATTCTTGAGATGGTGACTTTATAGTTTTCATAGAGACAAAGTAAGAACTTGGTAGAGGGCATTCATTTGAATGTCGAGTTTCTCTTGAGAGAACTCAGAGATTAGAGGACATTCTTAATTGAATGATGGGATTTCAAATCAGAATCTAGAGAGAGATTTGTAGAGTATCTCTTAGAAACAATATATATTGTAGTGGTTAATCATATATACATGTTAGAGACAAAAGGCTTGGTTACAGGTGGGATATCTAAGAAGCATGTTTTGTTAATGAGTTCACTCATTAATAGAGATCCAAGACACTCTTAACATGATGGTTTCCTAATTGAGAGTTATTCTTATTAGAGGATTAGTAATTTGAGCAAAACTTCCTTCTAAGAATTAGGTGGATTTAGTATGGGAATCAGTACTTAGACGATTTAATAATTATTTATCTTGTTAATTGCTAATAGTTGTTTCATACTCATATATGTTATGCTATCTTTTCCATATGCTAACAATTGTTACAGGCTTTAAGCATCAAATAGTCAAGCCAAGAGAAGGGACATTATAATGGTATCAGAGCATGATCCTGAAATACTGTAGGGTAAATTGAGAAAATTATTCACATAAAGGACTAATGTGGAAAGATAATTGAGATTCAATGAGATTCAGTCATATCCATAATGAATTTGGACTAAAAAAATGTACATCTTTCAAATCAATAGAAGAAATTATCTAATTGCTTGAGGACGAACAATTTGAGCAAGGGCGGACTGTCATGTCCCCATTTTCAAATAGAATTTTAGTAATAATTAGATAATACAATGTTACTAAATAAATGGTGATAGTAAAATCATATATTAAATTATAAAAATATTAAATATATATAATCTATTATTAAAAAGTTTTAGCAACTGCTTTAAATTAATTAAATGATAATAAAATTACAACGAATGAGTAAAGAAATTAAATTAAATAAAAGAGAGAATATTGTAGAAAGAAGTTGCCTTTCTTAATAAGATTTAATAATAAACACAAAATAAATAATATAATATAGATGAACTAAACCTAATGAAAAGTCAAGAGACATTTAATAAAGAGACATCTCCTTGAAATTAAGCTATAAAAGAGATAAGAGTTTGTTTTAAAGAGAAATAAAAAGAGAAGGTTTTCAAAGTGTTAGAACCTCCAAATTGTGCAAATCTAACAAAGAAAATTCATAACTGTGGAATGAGGAAAAGCTTGATTACATCAATTTTTTAAATTACAATTGGCAATTCATCAAAGAGAATGCAGTAATGTGAAATATAGGAACAACCGATTCAAAGACCATCCATGGTTGCATCATCAAGTACAAAGCTTTTGTTGATAATCTACAAGATTCAATAGTTTCAGCTATCAAAATTTCTTCAAAGAATGGAGACATCCTATCAAGAAGAAATGCATCGAATGAAAAGAAACAATATTCATTTGATCTCCACTTTCCTAATGGTGGCCCGAGAACCTGAGTTTATGTGGGAATGTGCCAAATCACTTTGAAAAAAGAGAGAGAGAGAGAGAGAGAGAGAGAGAGAGCGAAATCAATTGGAGATGTTGATGGGGAAGTTGTTCTGAGTTTACATCTAGACATCATTGAGAAGGTTTTTAAAGTGTTAGAAACTCTAGAATGTGGGAATCTAACAAAAAAAATTCAAAACTGTGGAATGAGCAAAAGCTTGATTACATCTAGTTTCAAATGACAACTGGCAATCAACCAAAGAGAATGCAGTAGCGCGGAATACATGAACTCCCGATTCGGAGACCATTCATGATTGCATCACCAAGTACAAAGTCTTTGTTGATAACCTACAAGATTCAACAGTTTCAACTTTTTCTTCAAGAACAGTTTCAGCTTTGTAGTTGCAGAAGATAGATTGCATGTAATTCGATTACACGATCTTTAGTGATGTAATCCAATAAATCTTTTTTCCTAGTTTAACTGAGTCAAGGTGGTTGAGTTTCTCCCAACTTTTACTCATTTTTCTCACTCCTTTTTCATATATAAAGGAGTACCCCCTTATTGTAAAAACCATCTTTTATTATATGCAAGAGAGCTTTGCCAAACTTGTACAAGCATAACTTTGATTGTGTAGTGCAAATTTGAAAGAAAAGTGAATACAAAGTAGTTAGATTCGAAGCTTTGACTAGAAACAATTGTGATAGAATAAATTGGAACCTATGACTGTGATTTGTTTCTATTATCTTTCATTAGTCTTATTATTGTATGTTTACTAGACCATGGTGTGTACAAGGAACAATTGGAGCCAAAGCTCTTACTACGAGCAATTGTGGTAATACATAGACTAGTAGCTTTGACTGTAGCTTATACTACCGTCTCATACTCATGCAAATAGTTAGAATTAAATTATAGCTTATAAATCCCCTACTTTTGAAAGTCTGTGCACACCAATGGTAGAGATTTTTTTTATAAATTAAGAAACTAGACATAGATATAAGCTAGTACACTCCCAATCAGCCTTTGACTTGGGGTTTGGTATTGGTATCATTGTTTCTAATTGTTAGATAGAAGTGTAGTTAAAAAGATTAAATCTTGCCATTACTTGCTCCACGAGTAAATAGATTCTTTCTTGAAATAAGAAGAAAGAATATTAATAATATCCCTTTTAAAATATCTCTTGACAACTTGCTTACCTTGAGTTGATCCAAAGAATGGTGAGAAGGGGGAGCCTTCCCTTTATGGTAGGAGAGACTATCTCACACATTGTGGTTGGTCAACTTATTTTGCAATTGAATTTGCATAAATTTTTGGTTGCAAAATATCCACCCAACACCAACAAATAGCCAGATGAAGTACCCAATCACAACCAAATCCCTATGCAATGAAGAAATAGAGAAAACCACATGGAAAAACTCTACTCCAAAAAGAGATGGAAAGAATGTTGAAAGCAATGAAGGAATGCAGAAGCCTCCAAACTAGAGAATGTCCCAGTAAATAGGAACAAAAGGATGATCATGAAGAACATCACTGAAGCATACAAAAGAAACACTGTCAAAAAGTAACTGCTGATTGAAAGAACTTCACTAAAATAGAACCTGACCACATAGAGAAGATTATAATCATCATGAGTGCCCTCAAATGACAAAACTTGAATTAGGAGGCAAACAAAGCCAAATAAATGAATTCGAAGATGGAGATGGCATAAAATACCAAAGCCTAAAGAATTGATCAATCAAACATGGAAGGCTGCCTCAAAAATAGGAACGAAGAGAGAAGTGTCCATATGGTAAATGATTCATGTCACCAAAATGCATAGGTATTCAACTACTACATCCTCCTAGTACATAGGAACAAATACAATATACATAGCTCACTCCATCAAGCCAAGGAAGAATAAGAATCCCCTCCCCCCCAATTCAAAGAAGGGTGAGGTGACAAGCAACTGAAAAAGTGGACCAAACGAGCTACATGTCAAAGAACCATAATAAAGATGCATAGAAAATACATAATAGTGTTGTAGGTGATCAATATCTAGACACATCATGAGGCTAATGTCATGGAAGAAATACTCACTTGACAAATATAAATGGCAAGCAAAGGAATACATCAACCCCCCTATGACACTTAATTAGGAAAGTGAATGTATAATAAGGCACAAGATATGGTAGATTCTAAGAATACAATAATCTGTATGAGTGCCTTGAGATGACGCTACTAGAATTAGAAGGAAAAACAAGGAAAACAACTGAAGTCAAAAATGCAAATAAAAATTGGCACTTTATCTCAATGCGTTTGCATAAATGCTTACAAAGATGTCAACAAAGATCGAAAGAGACATAAGGCTGCTACAATAAAAAGTACAGCCCAAGATGAGTCATCACATATAACGAAAACGATCCCCAAACCTAAAACAAGAAAGATATCCAGTAGAGTGGAAAAATGCAAAAAAACTAAATAGAATGTACCTAGAACACAATCTAGAAGAAAAACCATCATCACTGGAAAGAGCACAAAACAAGCTTTCCAACGATATAAAGTTTTCGAAAATGGAGACCGGATGCTCGAGATATGTCTTTTAGAGTGCAAAAAAGAACGCCTAACTTTGACAGCAAAAAATGTCATAAAAAAGGCTTCAAAACTAAAAATACCTACACTGTGTAATGCGCTTAGAACCAACTTTCCAGGAACATCTTGTTTGCAAAAATCGAAGTCTATATGGCTAAGATATGAGCAAAAAACTAAAGGTAGGTCCAAACAAAGACAAAAGGGCTTGCAGGCATGAAGCAGTGATGAAGTCAGAAGACACTGGGCCCAATTTTGACAACCATTTGGCCGTTGCTAGAAAAAAAGACCAAGTTGCCATAAATAGTGTTGGAAAATTGCTTCCTATTGAAAAAATATACCATGTTGGAAAGCAATTGCCGAAAAGCTAGGGTGCCTAGCAATAAAATCCAATCATCAGAAAACAAATGGGGGGTTGCTGAAAATAATCTCAGTGCCCGAAATTTTTTGTTAATTGCCTGCAATAATAATTGGCACCTCTTGTTTTGAAGACAGTGTTGTGAGTACCTAAAAACCTGTGGCAGTTGGTGCATGGGCATCCTTTGCACAGAGGACAAGTACCGACGTTGACTTAGGGCCTGATGCCCTGTAAAAACAAGGTGGAGTCTGTGTGCACATAAAGGACCTGTGCCCATTTACGATCCTAGTATGCGCCACACCAAAAAAAGGGCTCAGGCTTGTGAGGGCATGCAAAATGAAGGAGTCAGCGTGGGGGAAGCTGTCGATGTTGACGTCACAGCGCCGACCCCTTAAAAAAACTGTTTGCCACACTCGCAGCCATCCAAACACCACCTGAAAAAGCATTGAGAACCACTAACACATATGAAAATTGATGTAGGCTTGCGCACGTCAGTACCGACACTGATGCAGGCAAGTACGTGGGCCCAAAAAAGCGACATGTGCTTTTTTTAAGTGCTTTTGATAAAGCATGCACAATTTTCACATAAAAAAGCATGCACGATTTTCAATTTAAAAGATTGCATGCATTTTTTAGAAAATCGACTTTACCAAAAAAACTAAGATCTCTGTTTTATTTTTGTAGTGAAAAAAGTATTGCTGCCTCATTTTTTGTGCGCAAGGTCATTCTGCCTTGGGCCAATTTTTTTAGCATCTGATTTTAACTATGTCCAAATTGGACATATTTTAT
Organism: Cupressus sempervirens; assembly: GCA_028749045.1. Classification (NCBI taxonomy): domain Eukaryota; kingdom Viridiplantae; phylum Streptophyta; class Pinopsida; order Cupressales; family Cupressaceae; genus Cupressus; species Cupressus sempervirens. The sequence goes on from CM053791.1 coordinate 383,782,255, forward strand.
ATGAAAACAAGGGTTTTCAAGCACTTTGAATCCAACCGCGAGGTTTGTTTGGGCCCAAGGTGCTCCGAAAAAAGGCTCACCTCCAAATCCAATCAAAAAACCTTTGAAACCACCAAACCTTTGAAGCTCCAAAAATCTTCAAAAAAGAACAAGCAATAGTAGATCAAAGCACTAATACCATGTAAAAGTTGAGAAATACAACTTTATAGAAGCCGAAGAAGACCTCCATGCAAAATAATCTATCACAAGGAAGAATGGAACAAAAGGCAAGATGGCTCTAAAAATAGGAAATATCTATTTCACGGATAATGGAATTGAATTACAGAATACAAATGATCAATCCTTATAAAAGGAGATCAAAACCTAAAAGGGAAACCCTGAGAGGTAAACATTTAATAATTAAAATAATTATTAAATCTGAACAATACATAAAGTGAAATCTTAAAGAAGGCAAAAAATGGTAACTTAATGAAACAATTAAGTTGAAACCTTTTACTCTAACAATATTTCATATCTGGTTGGAAAGCATGATTGTAAAAATTATATTTTTTGATGGTAATGCTAATATTTTAATTCTCATCTCTATTTTGTTCTAAAATTATATGATTTTATTCTGTTGGAAGATAGAAGTCAGTTGCATGCAAATTGTTTGTTAAATTTTTGTAATACAATTAAAAATATTGGGAGTAAATATCTGTAGGGGGATATGACAAGTAGTGATCTTCCTTGGCCTTTCAGCTAAAACTATTGTGATCGATTTTTCGTATAATGAGATAGTACATAGTGTAGTTTTTCTCACATTGGTTTTTCCATAGAAAAATCTTGGTGTTCTTGTGTGGTGCATGTTCTATTTCTTTCATTTACTTCCAAAGATGTATTAAATAAAATGAATGGATAATAAGTGGATAAGATTTAATATATTTTAGTTCACCCCACTCTCTCAGCATTTGAAGTGTTCAACAAGGTCTAGAACTACAATCGTACACAAAGGAAGGGTTGAGGCAACCAAATTCTTAGTGGTTACAATGAGTTTGTGTTTATGTATGGTGACAAAGATGGTGATGGAGATTTTGTTCCCCCCAAATTCCATGTGCTTGCATAGATAGAAGATGAAAATACAATGGATGTTTTCCATCTTGTAGTAGAGTTTTTATAAGAGATTTAGTGCCCCAGAGATTGGTATTTCTTCTCCCTGTGGTGTCATGCTCTTAACCCTAGGGTTTCAGATGAACCTTGTGCTATTGTGAGCTCTGGTGTTGGATTTTTTTTTGAGGTTATCAAGGAAGGACAAATTGAAACTTATATTCATGAATCTTTCTTGAAGAAACATCTGCTTGACTTAGGTGCTCACATGTAGGGAGATTTTGTGGTGATTGTCCCAATATTGGTAGGATAGGAATTTGGATTCTTTGGATTTGGAATGTCTAGGGAAAGATTGAGGTAATTGCTATGGTGGACAATTTTTTCTATTTTCCTTATCTAGTGAAGAAGATAGCTCTAAGATTGTTCATTAAGGCCCCTAATATTTTAGGATGAATGATCTTTCTCTTCATGATTAGTTCCTAGGTTTTAGCCCTTTGAATGAATCAATCTTTAAATTCCACCTTTTGGATTCATCTTGTTGGGTTGTCGTTGGAATCTTCGAATGAAAAGATCTTGAAGATCATTGCCAATTCTCCTAGGGAAATTGGTTTATCAGATTCAATTACTAAATTTAAGAAATGATGGTTGTTTGATGGTTTTTTATGCTTGTGTCATAGAATAAAGAACTCCCTTCTCAGATTCCTTTATGCTGAAAATTTGGTACTTGGGTGAAACAAATTGACTTTGAAAATTGTATTGTTTTTGTCGTTCTAGTAGTAAAGTGGGTCATGCTTTTATTATTTAAGAAAACCTAACCTATTTGGAGGAAAAAGGAAAATATGTCTCCTATTGTTGATGACTCTAATGTCGGGGAGTTCTTAGAAAAGAATTATCAAGGAGAAAGGTCCTTGTATTGAACTCAAACAAAAATCTTTGGAAAGCTTCTTCAAACCACCCTAACCTTGGGTGGGTCTTTTGTAAGGCTTTATGTTGCTTGTCTCCTATAGTTTTGTATTTATTCATTGGTTTCTTTTAAGGATTTAGTGTTCTATGTTTCTCTTTGTAGTAGGGTCAGGGCCCATTAAAAATTTGTGCTTAAATAGAAACATTGAATTCTATATTAACAACAATAAATACTGGGTGAATAATAAATTCAGCAATATGAGAGCTTGACAATTACCACCAAAAATTCAAGAGAAATATAGCAGATAAAACTTTTTTATAAAGCTATTGCATACTTTAAAAATAACTGATATCATGAAATACAATTTTTATAGCAAACTTTTATCTAATAATTGTAAAGCTAAAACTATGCAACCTCCAATTATGTTGTAGATTCAATTCATTGCAAACCATGACTTATGCTAATGTCTCTTGCATACAGAAAGATCTAAAACCAGTTGACTATGTGCTATAGATAAAAAACGATAAAATAGTGGAAAGCTACAAATATCACAGGCTCGTAATGCTAAGAATAAAGAGTGTTAGAATATTGGAAGCCTAGCCAATCTTGGTATTGGTTTGGATTTGGTCAAAATTTCTTTCAGGTTCAGTTTCATTTTGGGTTGTCATGACTCATTACTAATATGGGTTTCTATAAATTTCCATTATAGTCTTCAATAGCATACCATATGCAATATAATGGAGAAATTTATTTTCTCCATGTTGTGGTCTATATGTGCTTTCTGGTTTGTGACGAATCTAACTTCAATATCTATGTGATAATCTTGTTTTATAGTATGAGCATAATTTTACTATCTTTCACTTTATTTTACACACAAAACCCAAAGAAAAAATTTCAAACAATATTAGGATGATAAAGGATTCTTTGTGAGATAAATTGCAATATTATGTTTTTCGAGAATAAGAAAGAGAGGCCATTCCATGAAGCATTTTCACATAACTCACACTTTAATTGGAGGGCGAGATATGATGACCAAAAGTTGCAAGTCTTCTTCTAGATGTGAATTCCATACCTGCAATCCGTGCACAAGTATGTGAAAGAAAATATTTATCACAACCATTGCATATTGATATAAATCAATCAATATAAAATAAGAAAGAAGAAGAAAAATAATATAAATTTATCGATAAATTTGGAAATTAAGCTCATAATATATGGGGAAGTAACTGACAAAAAACACAGTGTTTCTGACATTGCCAATATCTCTTGTAAGGTTTAAAATGAGAACTAAGGGAGAAAATGGCCATTAAGAAATGCCAAATAAAAACGTACTAGGTTAAGATTAAGAAGAGTCTTGGGACTCTTATCTTGAAAAGTAACTCAACTGTTAACGAGAATAATAACATTCATGATTATTAATCTGAAATAAAATAAAACTCACAACTTACAACCTATTTGAGTATCAACTATTCACTTGCAGATGCTAAAAATGGAGACATTCACCTAAAGATTCAAAATGAATCACAAAACAAAATCAAATCAGTAACTTACATACAATGAAATGAACTCAACAATGAACCCCAAATTGTTCATTATTCAAGCTTCAATGGTGACACAGTAACACACTCATAAAACTGAATTACAAAGCAATATGCAAAATCTACTATGAAGGACTCAAGAAAGATCACTCCAAAAGATGCATCTACATAAAAATGGACCCCCCTACAAATGAGACTTCAACTCGTACACATTTTATTTTGAACCAACTGCATTTAGGAGAGCAATAAGTCCTAGGTCACATTCAATCATGTTGCCCGTATTTTTAAACTTGAAAATTTTCAAGTTTAAAAATTTGAAATGTCATATGGGGTAACATTTTTTTGGAAGTCTTTGAACATCCACAAATATATTGCCTTTGTAATTTCAAGTGAATCCATTGGTTATTACGATCATGCCTCTTAAGAGGAAAGTTAGTCAGGTGCGAGGACCAATTGCAAGAACAATTAAATCCAAGAATTCAAGAAGAATTATACCACATGCTTTTGTGTGGTTGTTCCTAACAAAATATCATCCATCATGCTTATGAGCTCCTTGAGTTATAGTTACAGTTTTATCATTAATAATGGGGCATAAAAATTGTCAGCAAAAATCATATGATTGACAATTATTGTTCTTTAATCTCCTAATGACATTCAAATTCTTCTTGATATTTTTGGAGGGGAGAAGGAGTGAGAGAAAGAGTCACCAAATCAGGTCGGGAAATTAATATAGAATATTTTCAAATCAACTAGCCATTTCCATAAACTTCACAACTCATCTGCTTGGTAACCAACTCCTAACGAAAATGCAAAGAATTATTTAATATTTTGGCCTTAAAGACTTCATCAACTCATTGTGAAAGAATCATTTAGTAGGAGCAGTTTTTGCCAAAATACCCAAGTGGATGAGAAACTATCTTGGATAGTTATATCAATAAAGCTTAGTGGACTGGTCTGAAATGGTTTGAAATACTGTTGTATTCATGGTTGTATTGGTAAGTTAACTAATTTCCCAAAGTTCAAATTTTGGTGAGAATTTCAAATGGACTAAAACAAGCAATTTTTATTTATTAGGTCAATAAGATCAATGAAAGGAAAAGAGTGAAATGTTAATATAAAGGGGGAAAATAACCATCTCTCTAGTCACATCTATTTGTTGATGTATAGCATTAGTAGAAGCAATGATAAAACTATGTTATGTGAATTTTGTTTATCAGATGTATGCTTATATATATATACACGTTTGGATGATTATCATAACACTCCATATTATTATCGGCAAACATTGTGATGTGTATATTATTGGGGAGCCTTGTGTTTTACTGCAGATCACATAAACTATTGTATTGTTATTGTTTACCTTAACAAACAAATGGTTAGTTATGTCTCCGTAGAGCAAACTAACCAGTCCAAGTTCCAATAGGTCTCTCCACACAATCAATTTTGTCCTCACCACTAGATCAAGCAACTTCAAATTCTTCAAAAACTTCCTCATAACTTCCTTCCATACCCACATGCCTAGGTATGCCACCTAAAAGACTTACGAGTTCAGCAATCATGTCACTCTTCATCAATGCAATCTCAGATCTGAACTTTGCTCTTATCTTCTTTGAGATTCTTTCTTCCACAACATCACTAAGATCACCAATAGCCCTAGGGTCCAATCTTCTTGGAGGCATCTTCCAAAATCTTCGTAAACCCAAAGAAATAGATCCACAAAACCAGAAGATCAATCAGCCACTAGATCGGCCTTCTCTGCAAATCATGGTGCAAACTGCCTCAACTTTGGCAATTTGTCCACAAACTCAGGAACAATCGGCGCTCTAAAACCATCTGATGCAGTGCAAGGCAAGAGAATCCCCAAAGGAGATGTCCAAACCCCCAGTAAATAACCACATAGCAGAAACACAACAACAAGCAACAACAATGCAAGACAAATGCAAGATTTGATACCAATTCACAACTTTTTATTCATAGATATAATTGATTACATGCAATATGCTTGGCTGTAAGGCCTTCCAGGTTAGGGCCAAATACAAACAACAATTATAATAATAGTTCTGCAAGATTCTGCAAGATCCAATTACAAACCCAATCCTAGCTAGTCCAGATACTCAATTGGATAAGAACACTAAGAAGAATCCACACTTGTACCCTCAGGTCCACCAAGCAATCCTATGTTTCTCAAGCCATAGTCCTAGCTCTTCAAAATTCACATCTACACTTCATCCCCTTCTCAAAGCTGGAATAATCAACCTCTACCCCATCCTCCTCCTGCCTAAAGACACTACAAGACCCCTTACTTGTACCTAACTAAGCCATAAGTCGGCCCAGCTCATTACAAACTAAATTAAATCCCTTATATTAAATATAGGTTGAGCCACAAGTCAGCTACAACACTAAATTAAATACCCATACATAAATTAAATGCCAAAAAGTTGGCTCACAGACAACTCGGCATCAACAGAAACCAAGACCAAGCCCAGCACCAGTAAATTCCTAAGCAAAGCCCCATGCCGAGCAACCACAGACCATGCTGAGCTCCTAGTGTATGCCGAACACCAGTACCTACCAAGCTCCACAACACTTAACCAAGATCCCTCCAAACATGCAAGATTGCAAGGAAACCCAAGATGCGCCTGCATCACTTCAAGTATATTTAAATGACTATTTATCAAGAATTGCATCCTGTGCAATCATAGCGAATGGAAATCAGAGTTGTTGATTACGATAAGTTAATTGGCCTAGAGAGTGAGTTAAAAGAGCTTACAAACACATCTTTCAAATTCTACGATTTGGGTGATCTTCATAGAAGACTTAATTCTCAACCCATTCACCCAATCACTTAGAAATTTAAAGAGAGCGGACTAGTAGATGCAATTGGCTTTCTTATGGCAGTGCATGCACCTAAGGTCATAAGGAAATCAATCAAAAGATACAACCCAGAAACAAAGCAGATTTTGTTTCCTAACCAATCTATTCTCATATCAATCAACAAGGCACTGATGCAGTCCGCATTTGGTATTCCCATGAAGGAGCAGTATTGTGATGTCGATTTCAGGTCATCTGCGTCCATGTTCAATGAGAAGAAGACCCTCAGATAGGAAGGCATGCAGAGGACATGGTTCCAGACTACTTGCTCAAAGATGAGCAAAATGCCAAAGACCCTGTTTGGCACAAATCTAAAAAGAGAGATTGTGAATATCCTCGCACTGCTCCTCAGATTTTGGAGTTCATTGAGCAACATTTCTTGTACAAGCAATGTGTGTTGAGGATATGTAGGTCGACTAGGCACAGGTTATCTGTAATGAGCTTACCTCACGATTGAATTCGGCCAAAGGATTCAAGCAGTTCTACATGTCCTCATATCTGATCTATGCATTGGCAACTCACCACTTGTGGCCCGGCCTCCCTAGCATCCCAAATTATGATGAGCACACCAAAGTTTATGAACTTTACCCACATCTACAGCTGCAAAGAAGCTATGAGGAGTACATAGTTGTTAATGATGCCTTCACAATGACGCTATGTTGAGAATTGCAAGGATGACCTGAGAGAAGATTTTCACCAGAGACAATTTCGGCCATAAACCAATTCAGATGCTCATTCATCCAATTTCCAAGTTTCTCCTATTTGCGAATAGGAGCTTACAATGGATTTCCTAAGAGATTGCCAAGATATCCAGAAGACAAGGTGGTCCTAGTCAAACTATGTCGACAAATCTGTGAAGTGAATACCATGTGCTCTAATGTAAAGAAGATAGCCGAGATTCCCTTCCCTATAGTGGTTGGTCCCTATTCATGTGCCTCTAAATCAAATGCTCGAAATTTGGTAAAGAGCTTTGAGAGCAAAATTAAGTTGTTAGACTATGAGGTGCTCAAGCCTCAATATGATCCAGTTAACTTTGTAAGGGATCATTTGAAGTTGGAATATGCCTACAGGCATGTTACGTGTAACATCCGGTTTTCTTGGGTCTTGATTAACAAATAACATACTCAAAGAATACAGTTACTACTTCATTTCATAGGGAGATAGTTATATCATTTCATGTTCATGTGAATAAGATTTATCGTTAAAAATCAATAGGACAAAATTTCTTAACTTAAAAACTTGAAGTATCATCAAATGAAATTATTACAGAAATTGAAAACGACATACCTCAGAAAACTAAGATTGAAATCAACTAGGGAAGCTTCAACAACCACTCGGGTTAGTCCACAAATACCTCTATAACATTACCACAAAACAACTTCTATCCAATATTGCTAAACCAAAATCAAATGACGATTGCCATTAAATACCATTATATAAAATTAGGGCATCTCATATCATTGTATCAATTAGGGCATTGTTTACCTTAGGTTCATTTAGGGCTTCTGATATCGCTATCTCACTTAGGGCTTCTGCTACCACGGGTTCAATTAGGGCTTCCAATACCACGGATTCAATTAGGGCTTCTAATACCACTGATTCAAATAGGGCTTCTGCAACCACGGATTCAATTAGGGCTTCTAATACCATTATATCCTTAAAGTTCTAGTCATCTATCAATAAATTTAGGGCTTCAAATTCCTTTCCTCCGATTACTTAACTGTGACAGTAACTCGAGATTAGAACATATACTTATATTCGATATTCATATAAATGAAAAGTAATCCATAAAATCTATTTCTTGCATGTAGGTGAAATAATGAAATAACTCAATTAATCTTACCTTCTTGCATATTAATCATAAAAGTGATAATACCTGCTTCCGACAACCAATTGAATGTATAACTTATCTTTGTCTAGTGCGCGTCCGATAACTTGTGAAGAGAGGAAACATTGTTAGGGGCTTAACCACCCAACCTCGGACCACAACTTATCCCCTCACGATCTCTAACGAGAAAGGCCCTCCCTACCTGGAATAGACAGGGGTCATCTTGCCTTCCACTGGGCTTCCTGGTAATTAACTCACCATACGACTTGGCAGCAGGAGATTATATTAATAGGATTATGCATGAGCTATTAATTAATTCATATTAAAATGATAACATTGAAATGTCACAACTGATACTGACTCATGTTATTATGGATTCCTTTCTTCCACCTCATCATCCACTTTCTTGGCTACACAGCCAAGTAAGTTCCAAGTGTTAGGAATTTCTCAGAACAATCGGTTCTACCAATTATACTAAAGATTACATGTATTCAACATTCACAATCTGTGATGTTCTTAAGGATTCCAGAATTTAATTCTAATTTCCAGTGGCATAATAATTTACGGATCCATACCATGGTTACTTGACTCCCTTTTGCCAAGAACAAGGTTAAATTTAAAGGTGGTCAATTTGTAAATGTCGAACTAAATTTCTTCTTGACAAATGTTGAGAAAGGAAGCCAAATCATGGATTAAACAACAGGGCTTTGGGTTCCACAATGGAAAGATTGGAGGTGTCAAAATCAGAGTTTGGTCTAATGGAGACGAGGTCTTGCAACATCGACGCACTATGACAAGACTTTACAACATCACTAGATCATACCTCTTACAGTGAATACAACTGAAAACCGTAGATTGAAATATCTAAAATTAATGTCTTGTACTAGAATCCTATTCAAATCTTCTTTGAAAAACAAGTCCTCACTGCTTCAGCTAATTATAGACAGAGGCAAAATTCTTGATAAGAAATCTTTCAATGCAGAATATCTTATAACCTTGCTCAAGGACTATTGCTAGGCATTATGTGCCATATGTAAGATCACTATCACTGCTATCTTTAAATAGACTATGTGTTCTGGAAATGTTTTAGTTCACTACTTTACTCATTGAAATTGGTAGATTAATTAAAGGAAGACATATTTATCAATTGGTGTCTGCAAGACGCAATTCAATCTATTCACTATTGTATAACATGAACAGGAACACTATTATATATTTGATTATTTCATTGGCACCATCTGCAATTTAATAATCTCATCCTTTGCAAACAATAACAAAATACATTTGTAATTCAATGAACATTCTAGATACAAAATCCAACATAGAAGATTTCAAAGGAATAAAAAAGAACATAGGGTATCAAGTGCACATACTATAAACTGTGGAGGCTAATGTTAACAACACAATGCTTGTACCATCCACTTGTGATGGAAAAGCAATCCAAAATATATGCAAGATCCGGTAAAAATGAGAAAAATATTAGAAAGGACTGGATGTGACAGTTTGAGTCAGCCACATCACTGTAAAGAATTGTTGAGTCGACCGTCTTGGTGTAGCATATCTTACGTGAATGTAAAGACTACTCCTTGCTTCCGCGGATGGAAAGGATAGACTCCACACTCCCTCACACTAAACCCGTGGATGGAAGATACCGTGAAGGTGAAAAGTATTCGGGGTAGCAAGTTAATGAAGGTCGGGTTTATTCTCAGAATTTCCTACCTTGTTCAAACGTGAAACAGGTTAAAAGAAGAGCCAAAGACAAGTAGTGAGGAATAGGTTGTCTCTCCCCCCAAAACGATCCATGATATAATATTAATTGGCCGGCTTGGCTATTCGGCTCCCTACTGTTACAAGAAGACTAGAATCGATTTAAATCTGCAAGAAATAAATTTATTAAAAACAAAAGAGAGGAAACGATTAAAAGTGGGGAAAGATTATAAAACATTTCCAAATGGCATATATTAAATTGATTTCCAAACCAAGCGTTAATTGGCTAAAGGAAAGGAATAATAAAATGGAAAGGATAGAGTTATAATTATAATTCAAATATTATTAAATCATGAACATTATTATAATATTATATGTACATATTAACATCATTTTATTAAATTATTAAATTATAATAGTGCTAAATCATTTATACATATATGAACCTTTACAAATATTAATCAAAATAATATGATGAAAGATACATTAAAATCCTTTAAGATATGTTTTATATTTTAACTCAATTATTTTAATTAAATTATTTATTTAAATAACTCATGCAGTTCCACAGATGTATCCTGTTTCAAATCGCTAGGTCCTCTACTTGTTTGCCCAATGATGGTGATGCCCTACCTAATTCTTTTTTTACAATGCTTCCACCCCTTTGACATGCTCCCTGCAAGGAATTTCTCCGTAGTTAAATTATAAATTATATAATCATAAGTAATCATAACAGTTAACCTTTCATCTTAATTCCATGAATTCGCGATTAACGATCAACTAACATGTCATCTTCACTCGAAATCATAACGACCAACTATCTTACCATTTCGCCAGATTATATCAAATTAAACTACCAACTGATTTCATACGAACCTCAACAACTATATTTCAAGCTAGGTCAAAAATTGGGATGTAACATTACGTAACTGAAGACTTCTGGTCCAGGTGTCTCAATGAGTAGCAAACTCAGGCGAGATTTTGGTCACGGCTAACCATTGATGAGATTAAATTATATAACAATTCTGTTGATGTTTCTGACCATGCAAATGATGGAGCCTACATGCACCCCACATCTTACGAGAAGATCAAAGGCACCCTAATTTTGTCTACCCCACCTGCAGATCCAATCACTGACTCTATGGAGGTTCTTATGCAAGGGATAATCAAGAGAACAGACAAATGGGTGGAGTGGACCCAAGCAAGCAAGAATAGGACCGAAAGCATTGGTTTTGCAGATGGAGTGTCAATCGGAGCTGCCTAGTCAACCGCATCAACAACCACTACAGCCACTACATCAACATCTACAGGGCCATCAAAGTCCATTGGCCAAGGTGGAGACCGGCCTCCAAAAAAGAACTTGCCACTCACTCCTACTTGTGGAGCTAGCTCTCTTCTAAACACCAGGAAAGTTGGGGAGAAGGAGGACGACAAGGATAAGGGGAAGAACAAGAAAAATTAGTGGCCAAGCCATCTTCCCCTGTTCAAGTCATCAATTTGGATGGAGACACTAATCCCATGGATGGCCAGGAACAGGATGCATCTCAACAAGGGGATACCTTAGCCCTTTCGGTAACTAAGGTTGTTGCCTTCCATTTTTCTTCTCAGAGAAAGCCAACTCCATTAATCCCAAGGAAGTTGTTTGACCCCGCTGCATTGCAATCTGCTATCAATGTGCTCTCTAGAGAGTCATGGCTCGAAGAGACTATTGACAGGAAGAAGAGGGGATATGAGGATGCAGCCCCATCAAAGGACTTCATCACACAAGTCACCTCCTCCCAGCCATCCAATAAGACAAATAAGTAGAAGACGATTGCTGCACTAGCAACAGATTCAACAACTAGCCACATGCTAATTGAGATTGCTGAACCACAAAAAGAAGGAAGCTTTGATGAGCTCTCAGAAGATGATTTCCAGATCAAATCAGTGGATCCTAGCATCCCAGTTCACGGCTCTATGGTAAACATGTAGAAGTTTACCAATGAGAAAATCAAGGATAAGCTAGAAGAGCTTAGAGCAAAGAAGGAGATATTGAAGGCCTCAAACAGAGAATTAGTGGAATACATAAGGTCTACACTTGGGAGCACTTCTTCGAGTCAATTTGACCCGAATGCAGAGGAGAATAAAAATCTACTCCTAAAGCTACAACAAGAAAGGCAATTCGAGCAAGTAGGCTGAGCATGGGTAGATCAAATCAAGGCTCAAGGTCCCCCACTAGTTGAAAACTTGGGAAGCCTAGTATTGGATGCTCCCAAGTCAGAGAAGCAGCTTCAAATCATCAGACAGCCATACAAAAGGCAGCAGACAAGCTGACAAAGCAATTGGCCCTTCTACAAGAAGTAATAGACATGAAGACAAATGTGGCCATTACTCACACGATTTTGAAGACAGGCAAATAGTCATTGTTTCACTGGAAACAATCCTTGGAGTTTGTTATACAAAGCTCCATGAGATCTACAAATGAGCTCAAGAATGTACATGACCTAGTGCAAAAGGTCATCGAGAAGTTGTTTCAATACTTGAAGATATTGCACGCAGAATCTTTCGTGTCCACTAATGGCAAGCTTGTGGACATTGAGAGAATGAAATCAAAGTTCTTGGCATTTATCGATGAAGTTGTTGACCCACTCACCTTCCCAAGTGTCCAAGATCCCGGAACTCTCAATAGCCGATGCGATCATAAGGAGAGAAATGGAGAAATTCCAATCAAGGGAGGCCAGAATAGATGAACTAATAGAGATGCATGACTACTGGATGGTTTGAACCGACAATATTATCATTCCAAATGTCAAAGAGCTAGACAAAGTAACTAAAGCCATGAAGGCTTATAGAGCCAAATCAGTTACTTCTAAAAAGGCATGATGTTCTCATGCTTTTCATGACATTTGCCATTCTCCATCTTCTCTTTGCTAATTTTAGCCATTCTCGGCATTTTGTCAATATTTGTAGCGGACAATGATTCAAGCTTGTCCTATTTTTAGTCTTTTTGTTCAGTGATGCTCTGCGAAGCAAATCATCCATGTAACTGGCCATTCTGAGAAGGCCTATAAATCTAACCTTTATTGAAGCTAATAAGATTAGCAAAATTTACTTTGGGCAAACCACTGTAGTTGGGACTACTATGTGTGACTCTGAGTTCATTTTAAGTTTTTCTTTTCATTTACTTTCAGTATAGTGTATGGAATGAATGTGCTAATGTTGAGAATTGAATGAATGTGAACGGACTTGATTTTGTTTCCTTCGTTCAATAGATTCCATGTCTTACTTTCCTCAGCATAAACATGTCTCCTGTTCTCTCTATTGTATTGTAGTTTGTGTGTTTAGTATAGTTAGTTGCATGAGGAAGCCAGAAATTGGTGTGTGGGGAAGCTGAGAGATAGACAATCCTAGTATTGTCAAGACATCAGCTACTTGTGTAATCCAAGAATAACTTATTTCAGCATCCCTTCCTTTCTTCGTGTTGTTTTAGTTGTTTACGCATGTTTCCATTCCCTGCATTTAGGCTAGAATAGATTGCATACTGAGATTTTTTCCCCCTTTCTATTGCCTAAGTTGTTTAAAGTGTTGAGCAACTTGGTTTTTGCCTCTTATGCTCTTTGGTTAAGAGCATACCCCAAAGCCCGAAAGAAAAAATTCATTGCATATCTTGCATTCATAAGGGAGTTGTACCTTTCAATTCAGGGGTCCTTAATGGTAGCCAACATTACCAAACAAAAGGCATTGGAAAGATGCAACAATGACATGGTTGAGTGTTGTAGATATGTGTTAAGGTATATAGCTTCCTTAGACAAATCAATGATATCAAAATCTATTCTGATTGTGTATCTATTGTATTTCATATATACTGATCCTTGCTTTGAATAACTATTCAATTGAAAGATTGGGCTGCGATTGTGATCACAATGGTTGCAATTCATTATCAACGGTAAGGTAAATAATGATTAATGATTAGCACCTGTTATGTTAATACTGATCGGGTATGATTGTGAATGGTCATGTCTCCATTCGGAGACATGCCCATTCACCATCAAACCCATTCATTACTTATAAATATTACCTCTGCCCGATTTTGTCAAGGATTGTAATCAATTAATGCAAGGAAGATCTGAAGGAGAGTAAATAGAACTTGAAGAATATTATGACATATATATCCTAAACCAATTCATTGTCATTCAAACCTGCAACCAATAGATCATTTCTCAACATTATACTGAACTTGAATAAACATTCTGAAATCTGATTTAACTTTACATGGTATCAGAGCCAAGTTAAAGGAAAGATCTTATTAAGTTTGAGAGATCAAATTTTCACCTTGAGTTGCAGTCTCTTATTATTCTTCTAAAATGACAAACATGTTAAGATTCAAATACCATCTTGCAAGTGCTGACAACTTCGAATCTTGGAAACTTTGAATAATGATGCTACTAAAAGAGAACAAATTAGAATCATTTGTAAAAGGCAAAAAGGAAGAATCAAAAGATGATCCAGAAAAAACTCTATGGATTGAGAATAATGAGAAAGCCATGAAAATAATAGTGGATGTTGTTCGAGATCATATAGTACCTATTGTGGCAAATCATGTAACAACATATCGAATGTTTAAAGCCCTTGAAAACGCATTTATAGTGAATAACACTGGTAGAAAACTTTCCCTTAAGAGACAAATGAATAATATTAACATGAATAAAGGAGAATCAGTAAATGCCTTCTTCATGAGAATCACTAAATTGAGAGATCAATTATCTTGAGTCGGTTATGAGATTGGCAATCAAGAGTTATCCCTAATAACATTAGGAGGACTACCAAATTCATGGGAGCCATTTGTACAGGGTATAAGTGCAAGATCTAAACTTCCAAAATTAGATCGATTAAGATTTGATTGTCTTCAAGAAGAGTTGAGACTAATGACTAAAGGAAAACAAAAGACTATAGATGAAGACATTCATGTTCTTAATACCAACTCTCATAAAAAGGGTAAGAAGAAGAACTCAAAAAGGAAAAGAAATTTTCATGGAAAAGAATCTTCAAACTAGAAGAAAGACCAGTCTAAAATTCAATGTTTCAGATGTGATCAATATGGACATTATGCACTTAATTGCCCTGATCGATCAAATCTTCAAGCATCATTTGCCAAAACTAAGAAATCAAACAGAGATCAAGATCCTGAGAAGTATGCCTTCTACTTAGCCTTGTCTAGTCAAATATCAACCAAGTCCAACACTTGGATAGTTAACAGTGGATCTTCAAGATACATCACTGGATATCAAGATAATCTAGAAAGCATGCAAATAGAAATAGATGAAGCTACAATTGGGGATGATTCTGCATATTCTGTAGAAGGAATTGGGACCTACACCATCAAATTAAAATCAGGAAAATCTATTCAGCTCTCTAGAGTTCTATATGTACCAGGTATTAAAAGGAACTTAATATCTATATCAGCACTTGAAGATAATGGCTATAGAGTTACATTCATCGAAGGTAAAGTACTAGCATGGGTAAAGAATTCAACTATAAAGAAGGTTCAAACTATAAGAGTAAGACAAGGATTGTTATATGAACTTTGCACTAAGGCAAATCATGCATTTGTTCATGAGACCTCAGATTCAAATGAAATTTGGCATCAAAGATTAGGTCATATCAACTTTCGTGCCATAACATCTATGGGGAAGTTGGTAACTGGAATGCTCAAATTAAGTCAAATTGAAAATGAATCTTGTAAAGGTCATGCCTTGCGGAAAAACAAAAAAAAATCGTTTCCTAATAGTTTGAGCAAAACTTAAGATGTGTTAGAACTAGTACACTCTAACCTATGTGGACCCATGTCAACACCATCCTTGGGAGGATTTTTGTACTATGTGATATTTGTTGATGACTTTTGAGGAAGACATGGATATATTTCCTTAAGTGCAAAGAGTCTAAAGAGATTCTTAGAAAATTTAAAGAATTCAAAAATATCACTGAAAAATCCTTAGGAAAGAAAATTAAAGTTCTAAGAATAGATAATGGGAAAGAATACACTTCAGAAATATTTAAAGAATTCTGCAAACTTGTTGAGATTAAGAGGGAGTTTACAGTTCCTTACAACCCACAACTAAATGGAGTTGCTGAAAGAAAAAATAGAACTATTGTAGAAGTCACTAGGGCTATGATATATAATCAAAACTTGAGCATGTCATTTTGAGCTGAAGCATCTAACACAACAGTCTATGTTCAAAATAAATGTCCTCACTCACATCTGAACAACAAAACTCCTGAAGAAGCTTTTTCAAGTATGAAACCTGACATTAGCCATTTGAGGATATTTGGATGTTCTATGTATGTTCATGTACCTAGGGAGAAAAGGATAAAATTAGAACCTACTAGAAGGAAAGGAATCCTTATTGGTTTTAGTGAAACAATAAAGGCTTATAGAATCTATATTCCTGGACAAAAACATATAGATCTCAACAGAGATGTCATCTTTCAAGAAGACATCGCTTTCAAAAGAGCCAAAATTTCAAATGAACTAGATACAGATGATTCACCCTATTCCTTAGAAGAGGTTCCTATTCCTAAGATTCAGAGGGAGTACCCTAAAGAGACTTCAAATGACAATGATATCCTTCCACAAACTCAAGAAGAGAGTCATGACAATGATTCTAAGAGGGCCTTTTGAGAAAGAAAAATAATAAAGGAGATGAATTTGCAGCACCTACAAGGACATTTAGAGAAAGCAAAAGACCTCGTAAATTAACATGTAACGCCTTCATTTGTGAGATTCCAAACTCTAAACCTTCTAATGCTTCTGACACTCTCAAGTATCAAGTTTGGAAGATGGTTGATAGAAGAATATTAGTCAATATTAAAGAATGATGTTTGGGACATAGTTCCTAGACCTAAAGGAAAACTTGTTTCATCCAAATGGCTCTTCAAAGTTAAATATGTTGCAGATGGTAGCATTGATAAACATAAAGCTCGTTTCATAGCTAGAGAATTCTCTCAAAAGGAAGGAATATACTTTGAAGAAACTTTTGCACCGGTTGCTAGGTATACCTTTGTCAAAGCTGTAATAGCCATTGCAATTGCCAAAGGTTGGAAAATTCATTAAATGGATGTGAAAACTGTCTTTCTAAATGGAACTATCAAGGAAGAAGTATACTTAAAGCAACCTGAAGGGTTTGTTACTCATGATTCTACTTCTTAAGTGTGTAAATTAAAAAAGGCCCTCTATGGACTCAAACAGGCTCCCCGAGCCTAGTATGAAATCTAATATCCCCATCATAAAATTGATTTTTAATCAAACTATTGTTAATGGGCTGATTGATTTGATTTATCTCATACTCATTTTTTTGCTTTGTTTTTGTAGTTTGTGTTGTCGTCGGCTATCTTTGTACACCCTCAGAAAGTTTTTCCCCGATGGGTATTTAAGCATGGCTTGTAGGTAGTCTTTAGGTATGCATTCTGATTATTTCTTTTGTACTGCGAATTCTTGTTAGAGTTCTCTGTTGTTCGCCACTTCGGAAGTGAAAGATCTTCCCTACTTGGCTATTCTAGTTTTGGTGGGATTCAAACCTCACCCTATTTCGTCACCTGTAATACTTCGCTCGAATTTGGCAATTCAGAGCACCATCTTTTGGCTAATATTAAGGAGTATATGTGTTCAATTTCCATTTCATGTTTAGTGTTATTTAATAAATTTGGATTTGTAGGTTTATGTGTGCATTTCTTCTATATCTGTCCTCCATCTTGCTCACTTTTCATACTGTACGACCTTGTTAATCTGCATTGGTTTCCTACTATACGGACTGCTCACCGCACAACCTTTTAGGCCATCACACCGTACTCCCCTCTGCCCTTCCACCACCGTACGGCTTCCTTTGAACTACCGTACAATCTCCTTGTACCACCATACAATCTCCCTCTCTTGTCCACCATATAGCACATTTGGTGACCAGTTGCATATCGTACGGCCTTCACCCTGGATCATACACCCTAGTTTGGCATCCATACAAGTGTTTTTACTACACTCAGGTTACCGTACGGCCTCAACTCAATGTTTGCAAATTGATATAAGAAGAGTTGTAGGTACGGGTCATTACATGAAAGGATTGACAAATATCTACTAAGTCTTGGATTCTCCAAGAATGATGCTGATCCAAATGTTTATTTTAAAGTAACTAAAGGTGATATGTTGATTTTAATCCTTTATGTTGATTACCTTCTAATTATAGGAGAAGACCACCTCATTAATCAATGTAAGAAATAATTGACTTGTGAATTTGACATGGACTTAGGGATTCTTCATTACTCCCTTGGATTGGAAGTTCGACAGAAGTCAAGAAACATCTTTCTAAATCAAAAGAAGTATACAATCGATATTCTGAAACGATTTGGAATGTGGAACTGTCGACCTATGTCGACACCTATGGAAACCAATTTACACAAACTAAAGGAAGCAATTGTTGAATCTAGACTTATTGATCCCATTTTATACAGACAAATAATTGGGTCTCTGATGTACCTTGTGAATACTCAACCGGATATCTGCTATGTTGTGAATGCATTGAGTCAGTTCATGTGTGAACCTCGAGAAGTACATCTTGTTGCTTTGAAGCATATATTAAGATATCTTTAGGGCACTATTGGGTATGAACTTAAATATGAGAATACCAGCTTGCAATTGCATGTATATACTGATTCTGATTGGGTCAGAAGTATAAAAGACCGGAAAAGCACATTAGGATGTTGTTTTAGTTTAGGATCAGCTATGATCTCATGAATTTGTAGGAAGCAATCTTCAGTTGCTCAGACAACTGAGGCAGAATACATTGCAGCAGCAATGGAAACAAGAGAAGCAGTGTGGCTTCGAAAATTGCTTGAGTTTATTCGATGAGCCTCTGAAACCTACCATTATTCACTATGATAACCAAAGTTGCATCAAGTCATCCATGAATCCGATATTTCATGATAGATCAGAGCATATAGAAATTTCTTACCACTACGTAAGAGACATGGTGGAAAGAAGAGCTATCCAATTGGAATTTATTAATACGAGTGATCAAATAGCTGACATTCTCACCAAACCTCTTCCAAAGTTGAAAGTTGATCATTTAAGAAAGAAACTTGGTATGGTTGGAATGTAAGTTTATGAGATTGGGTCTCAAAATTGTAAATTTGTACTAATATAAATAAAGATGTTTAAAGTGAAAACTCTTTTGTCATATGTGTGACTCTATGACTTATGGGCCTATCCTATGTTCATTATTAAAAGGTGATGATATTTTATAATGAAATGTTGACTCTAGCATTATAAGGTGACGACTTTATAATGATAAATAGCATGTGACTTGATATTCATGGACAAGTCATGATAGTTAAAAGGACATATTGATAGATATCATGTGACGTGATATCTGTAGAAGATCATTATGTTCTCTTATCATGGTGGATATTATGAGACGTAATATCTATGGATATACCATGATCTCATATGGTAGACATTATGAGACTTGATGTCTGTGCACACACCATAACTGAGAAGAATATCATCAGACTTGATGTTCTTAAGCATATGACAAGTTCAGTGATATCACTTTTCAAACAAGGAAAAAATTATTGAAATATATATATATATGTGTGTGTGTGTGTGTGTACTTTGTCTTCCCTAGCTAAGAGGGAGTGTCAAGGTATATAGCTTCATCATGCAAATCGATGATATTAGAATCTTTTTTGATTGTGTATCTGTTGTTTCTCATTTATACCACCGATCCTTGCTTTGAATAAGTATTGAATTGAAAGATCGGGCTATGATCATGATCATAATGATTGCAATTGATTATCGACAGTAAGGTAAATAACGATTAATGATTAGCATTTGTTATGTTAACACTAATTGGGTATGATTGTAAATGGGCATGTCTCCGAATATGTCTCCATTCGAAGACATGCCCATTCACTATCACACTCGTTCATTACTTATAAATATTACCTCTGTCCGATTTTTTCAAGGATAGTAATCAATTAATGCAAGGCAATTCTAAAGGAGAGTAAATAGAACTTGAAGAATATTATGACATATATATTCTGAACCAATGCATTGACATTCAAACCTGCAACCAATAGATCATTTGTCAGCGTTATACTGAACTTGAATAAACATTTTGAAATCTGATACAACTTTACAATATGTAATGTCAATTTGTTGATCAACAAGAGGCCGAATCTTGTTAGATGCCTAAAGGGTGTGTGTCGTTATGATTTCAAAGAAGAGATCAATGATCTTATCACTTCGCTTAATTGTCTAGCAGGGCTCAAGGATACAAATTTTTTTGAACCCTCTACATGTACACATATATTCATCTCACCATAATAGCAAAAATGAATGTATTTTGGGCAGAATTTAGAAGTGATTCAATCTATGAACAGTTGGTGAGTGTGAAGGACGCAGGAGTATTCAACATGAATTCTTACATGGTGTTGCCCTGGGTTCTTTTTCAGGTTTATCAACCAAAGGTGGCAGGTCATTGATGCATGTTTGGGAATATTATGATGAATTGCCTCTCAAACAAAGCCAAATACACTACTGCAGAGTACAAGATGTCTTGTTTGGGCATTACATGTGTTTCTTTGACAAAGAACTCCCAAACAAGCTTGTTTCTAATGAGACATGGAATAAAGTCGATGAGTATGGTTGCATGTTCTTGCAGTTTCCTAACTTAACATATCTGTGAGTTGGATGCTTCAAAGGAGAGCCATACACTCTACCTAGATACCCCACGGACAAGATTGTACTCATCAAGCTAGCCAGGCAACTCATGGAGGTACAAGCCTATAAGTCTAACTTGCACAAACCAGGAGTGCGAATTCTTCAAGGAACCCTTTGAAGATTGGTGAGCATTCTATAGACACTGTGCCTAGAGCCAAGAACATGGGATTCGAACATCAAAGAATCACTCTAAAGAAGTTCGCAACAAGGAGTTGTTTTGATTGCAAAGGATTGGATGATAAAATGAGGAAGCAATTCATACATGTATATCGCCTAGAAGATTTTTGTATTGATGGGCATACTAAGGTGGACATCTGGCGCTTGGACTATAGTCGGTTGACATTATAACAAATAGTGCACTTCAACCTTGCTTCAATTCTTGATTTGGTTAAAGATGAAGATCAAATTTTGGATCTTGACTATATTCAACATCGGATAGAGAAATTGCCCATCCTTCCTCCTACATGGTCAAGTCCGGAAAAACCTCCATTTGGGACCGTTTTTAGCCTATCCTTGCTAACACCAACATTTGATTAAAGGGAGAAGCCTCAAGATTAAACCTAGTAAAGATTTTGATTCTATTGGCCTAATTGGTATTATGTCAGGGATAAGGGTTAAAGGAAAAGATGGGACTTTTTCTTCAGCAATTAAGCCTCCTATCTAGTGCCTACCAAAGTTAACAATCAATGGAGGAAATACCATTGGTAGAATACTCTAGATAAGAGAAATTGGATCTCGAGCAATTCAGATTGATTGCAGTGATGATGCTGCATAGTAAGAAAAGGAATTTGCATCCTTAGTTTCGCATCCCATAGAGGTTAATACAAGAGCACTCTCTCGGACTCAGCACCTGTATCAAATGAATCTCATGATTCACCTTTGAGCATGGTTGTGGATGCATTCTCCACTGAATATCCACCTCTTGAAGATCTTGTGATAGTGACTCCAACATTGCTGATGTCCTCAGCTGCACGTGCACTAGAAACAGAAGATGATCAGTATAACTACGAGAATGTATTTGATACATATTCTATGTCGATCCCCTCTGCATCAACTCGTTCCATGGCATTGATTGATGTAACCTTGACTTTGTTCGAGAAATTCATGACTAAGGTTACACAGTAGTCCTACACCTATGGCCATTCAAACTAAGACACCTTCTATAGTCACAACTGTCATGCAAGATAATCCAGTGTGAACCATGGTGACTACTACTACAATTGGCACTTCTGTCAGCCTTCCCCTATGGCTAAGCACCATCACACAAAACATGAAGAAGGAAGAAATCCCACCAGAGGAGCTTGACAAGAAAGTTGTCAAACCAAATGCTTCTCAGAACAAGAAAGCTAAAATTCTTTATCAAATCATTGTTGATGATAATAACATCAAGTATACTGAAGTTGTTGAACCTATTGTTGAAAAAGAAGCGAAAGAAATGCAGGCTACTGATTACAAGTTCTCTAAAATTGAGCTTAGGAAAAATACTCGTTTGAGTTGCCAACAGGATGCAAATAGCTTGTTAACTCATAGGAATAACAAGTTATGAGAAAGAAAAACAACTAAAGAAGGAAAATGCACACTTCTTGGAAACCATTCAAAAAATAAAGAAATCTTCTTCAAGTGTTGAAGTTGTTTCTTCTGAACACACAGAAAAAATATAGCGAAAGGCATGAATTGTGGATGAATGGGGCAGCGACATTGCATCACAAGGAGTTCAAGTCATTCCAAATGTGTATCGGATGCTGAGGAAAGGAATGGAAACTACTGCTAAATTGAATGATATTCAAGAATCACTTGATCATCGACTAGAGTTACTAGATGGAGACATTGGTGCCCAGAACAACATGATGGAAATTGATTTGGATGTCTTATGCAAGTATGAATTCATCTCATCTATTGAAATGTGTCATGATTACATGCACCTGATGGCTTATAAAGAACAAATCTTGCAAAAGCTCATGATAGACGCAAAGGCAGTAGTGGTGAAGGTAAATAACCAAGAAGACTGTCAGCCGACTGGATGGTCTCGGCGGTGTTTCTGTAGCCGACGGGGTGATGTCTGGCGGTGTTTCTGTATTCTGTAGCCGACGTCATCGGTAAATAGTTTGTAGCGGATAGAATATTTGTGGCCGACGGACTCCTTCGGGAAGGTTTGGCGGTAGTATTTATATCCCGTCTGGGATCATTGTAATGCATCTTGTGATATGATATGCTCTATATGTAATGTCTGGCATATGCGAAGAAGAATATAATTCTACTATTCTGTTCCATTGTTTGTATGCGTTGATTTCTTTACCAGTACGGTAAACATTTGGCGCCGTTGCCTTATGAATCTGGAAGGTGGGAGGAATGAAGATTAATGCCAAATCAGCTTAACAAAGATCGGAATAAGGTCAAGGAAAAAGATGGAACCCGTACTGCGCAAGAGAATTTAATTCTGGCACAGCAAGCCGAATGCCGACGGAGATTTCAGAAGATTGTTGACGGAAACCGGAGCGCAGAAAAATTGTTGGAGGAGACTCGGCAGCGGGTGGAATTGGTGGAAGAAGCACGGGATGAGTTCTTGAAATTGTGTTCACCGAGGGAAGAAAATTCAGACAGAAGAGCATCAACTCGCATGGCTCGCTGTGCCGAGGGAGCACGAGCGTGGAGTGACCTCTTCATCCAGGATAGACTTCCGCGGGAAACAACTTCAAAAGATCCTTCTTCTTCACCAAGGTTCGCAGCTGTTGACACCTCCGGTGTGGGAGAGCAATCCGCCGGTGTGGGAGTGCAGTCCGCCGGTGTGGAAGAGCAGTCCGTTGATGTGGGAGTGCAGACCGCCGGTGTGGGAGTGCAGACCGCCGGTGTGGGAGTTCAGACCTCCAGTGTGGGAGTGCAGACCGCCGGTGCGGGAGTGCAGACCTCCGATGTGACAGTGCAGACCTCTAGTGTTGTGATGGCGGGACCCAAAGAAAAGCTGCCGAAGTTTGAGGGCGATGGTACAGTCGACCCCATCCGACATTGTAAGACATGTGAGACGATCTGGTGGGCAAACGGAATCACAGATGCCAACAAATGGATCAGGCAATTTCCGGCAAAACTACGGGGTGTGGCGATTGACTGGTTTACGGATACGGATCCACAAAAGCTGAATACCTGGGATAACATTAAAAAGGATTTCTTGGCGGAGTAAACTCTTGCGGGATGATAATGAAATCGTAGCGAAAATTTTCAATACCAAGCAGGGGAAGCACGAAACTGTCCGTGTCTATGCCAGGACATTAAAAGACCTAATAAACAAAATGGAAAGCAAGCCGGCAGACGGATTGTAGAAAAGATGGTTTGTGGATGGCCTACGATCGAAGTTGCGGAGGAAAATGAAAATTGTGCCACCATCGTCATATGTGGACGCGTATAACAGAGTACTGGATCTTGAAAGTGAACAGAAGACAAAGAAGAAGAAAACTAGCTCCTCTGATTCTAATGACGACGAGCCTGCCGGAGATGATAGCAGTGATGACGAAGGTAGCAGCAAGAAGGTTCGTGCCCTACAGAAGGATATGGTTCGCATGATGAAGGACTTTAAAAACATGCAAAAGGAGCCAAAAGGCAGTGAACTGTGGTGCACGAAGTGTAAGACCAACGGTCGTACTAAAGGATAGTGTCCAAAGAACTAATTTTGTGACATCTGTCAGATCATGGGCCATTCGACAAAGGACTGTCCCTTTAACATGAAGAAAAGAGGATCTCCGCAGGTGCTTCTTACGCAGCAGGCTTCCCCATCGGGCAGTAACAAAAATGCAAACATTGATGGTGCCACATCCGGAGGGTGCAGGAATAATAATAGAGGGCAAAATAACAACAATGCAAATAATAACAATAATAATGGGAGCCAAAGTCAAACTCAGTATGATGCAAACGGACGGCCAATTGTTCAATGCCGAGCATGTAATTTGTGGGGTCATTTTGCGCGGGATTGTACAACGGCAAACACACCGAAATTATTATGCAGATGGTGCGGACCTGACGATCACGAAGATTCCAAGTGTCCAAAGTCTGGAGTAACCTTGATCACTATCGGCACAGATGTAGAGGAGGTTCTGGCAATTAAACGGAGGCAAGCAGAGGAAAAAAGAAAATTGGGGGAAATGCAGGCGGAAATTGGAAAAGCATCGTCGGAAGGGACATCTCAGTTGAAGGACATCACCGGCACCTTGGCAGAAAACTTCGCAGAACAAAACATTGTATGACAGATCTTACAAACGGAGATACCGGTCAAGATAAGTGACCTCCTCAAAATGCCCCAGTTACGGACGGCCATTTTGAATCATACACCGTTTCCGAAAGCAACGGAGGACACAGGAAGGGACAGTAGGGAAGTGATGACAACAGACCCAATGCTGCTGGCACTCACCTCCGAACGGCATCCAGCGATTGTCGAGATGGGGATTTTGGAAAATGTTCTGACAGAGACAATTGTCGATGGAGGGTCCGGCGTGAATGTGTTGCCGGAGGATACTTGGAAGAAGTTGGGAAAGTCGATGCTCTGGCCACCTACATTCCAGTTGCTGACGGCAGACCAGCATGGAATCAAACCATTGGGAATCTTGAAAGCGCAACCGATAACCATTGGTACGCAACCATTTTTATTGGATTTTGTGGTCATTCCATTGAAAAGAAAAGGATATGATGCTATTCTGGGACGGGATTGGTTGGTGCAAGCAAAAGTAAAACATGATTGGAAACGAAATACCCTATCAATGGAGCGCGGAGGTAGAAGATTCACAATTGACCTGCATACACAAATAGTTGGTGAGGAGGCAACATCGTCAGATTCAGAAAGTGACGGCGAAAGCAACGACAAAGGAAAGAGGAGAATGGAACCAGACGAAGGAGTATTGAGACTTGACGAAGGATCAAATGATGACGACCTGGACTCGATGAATGGCCTATTCCACTGGCAGATAGAAGACTACGAACTGTTTCCGAGTTGCAATATGTTAACGGTCGATGAACGTGACAAAACACAGGAAAATGAATGTCCGGAGGAATGCAGGGAAGGAGGAGGAAAAGCTGCCATGGTTGAAGCTGAGGGGAAGAACATACAGTCTGAACACAGAAAAACGAAAGATCCCACTGTCCGGTACATGGTGAATGGACCGCGCGGAAAGAAAAGGTTACACCGCAGCATAAAATTAGTGGAAGGGCACCGACAGCAAGGAAATAATCCAGTTGCGAGACGACCGCAAGCACAGTGGGCGACGAAGGTGGCACAGAACAGACGTAAGGCGTACGACGGTCAAAATGAAATCAAAGTGGAAAAGTTTAAGGCCAAATGGCTTGGACCATATCAAATCCGGGAGGTCGGCGACAATCGAGTGGTAAAGTTGGGAACATTGGACAGGCAAGAGGTACCTCACGCAGTCAACAAATCCTACCATGCCAGGAAGATGTCGTCACTATCACAGAATGATCAAATGATTCCCTTGTCGTCATCGTTGCAAAATGGCGACACCTGGAGGCAAATTTGATGTGCTTTGTATATTTTTTGAAAAAAAACTTAAAAAATTGAAAGAACAAAACAAGAACAAAAAAAAAAATTGAAAATTTTTTTGTTTTTGCCGCAGAGAGGGTTTCGCGGGCAGTGTTGTCCTCGGACTGTCTGCCTGCGGACAGCTGTCCGAGGACTGTGCCCCGCGGGCAGCTGTTCGGACCTCCCGCGGAACCTTCCCACGGAGTTTTTTTTTAATGTTCCTGCAGAAGGCTTTTTTTTTTTGGCTACCCGTGGATTTTTTTATTCTAATTCCCGTGGCCGCGCGGCCTTCTCCCCGGATTTCTTCTCGGCGTTTGTTCTTGCAGCGGACGCTTGTCTTCTTCGGAGTTTTCTTGTCCTACGCATGGTTTTATGCGGGTTCTTAGTTCTCTCATGGAGGTGGTTGAGTTCAACTTGAAGGACAAATTCAACTCGGAGGAATTAATATCATTCTCTTGGCAAGGACCGGCAGGATAGGAAAGAGGCATAGCAGTGGACGAGTAAAAAAAAAAAAAAAAAAAACGATGACAGATTCAAGTTGTTCGGAATGAGTAACAAATGATGCCAAAGGGAAGAGGAAGCAGCGTGGTTACCAGAAAGAGTCTGGAATTGGCAGAAAATGGCAAAAACAATGCATTCTGTGCATTTGTATGTGAGTTCCGGAGTGTTAATTTGGTCTTGGCGGCGAGGGGAGCTGCCCCTCGACCCCGCCGGGGGCGTTGCCCCCTGGACCCCCAGTTGTTGCGGATATCAGTCATGGGAGTCTGACCAGTTGAGAAGAGTTGAAGTTGCTGCAGGCATGGACTTTCTGTGGACCAGAGGCAGTGGGAGCAGGTGTTGGCTGTGAGGCTGTCTTGGTGGATGCGTAGAGAGCTCGGGAGGAGCTGATCATCCAGTTGGAGGCAGTGCAGGGAAACTTGGCTCAGGGTACCGAGGAGTTGGACAGAGAAAGAAGCATGGGTGGCTATCAAGGTCAGCTTGAGGAGACAGTATTGTGTTAGCAGAGGCTACAGGCACGGGATGAATGTGGAAGTGATGGGACAGAAGCAGATTTTTCTTGTTGCAGTTAGTTCGTTAATGTATTTTGTTTGTTAATTTGTCTCAAATATTTTGTTAGTCGTCAGGAGACGACTGTTTTTTTGGGGGGGGTGGTGTCAACCGACTGGATGGTCCCGGCGGTGTTTCTGTAGCCGACAGGGTGATGTCCAGCGGTGTTTCTGTATTCTGTAGTCGACGTCGTCGGTAAATAATTTGTAGCGGATAGAATATTTGTGGCCAACGGACTCCTTCGGGAAGGTTCGGCGGTAGTATTTATATCCCGTCTGGGATCATTGTAATGCATCTTGTGATATGATATGCTCTGTATGTAATGTTTGGCATATGGGAAGAAGAATATAATTCTACTATTCTGTTCCATTGTTTGTATGCGTTGATTTCTTTACCAGTACGGTAAGCAAAGACATGATCAGCGAATGTTTCAAAAAGTTGTCATGTGGAGTTATCACTGAAAACAATGAGCTCAAGAAAGAAGAAGACATACAAGGTTTATGGAAGCAACTCGCGTACAACTTGAAGCGGTTGATTTCAATATCAGTGTGTTGTTGATTTCAATATCAGTGTGTTGAACACCTTTGCAAGCTAGAAGTATTCACTAGATGATCTACAAAGCAAGAAAGAGACATATGGAAAATAGATTTCCAAATCAGCAAGTACATTCTGAAATATCACAATGGTTGTAGAATACACCAATGAGCTAGATGTCGCAGTTGTACGTGAATCACTATCAAAGTTTGGGGAACTGGTTGAGACTATGTGAACACTTCAAGATTTTCATATGCTTTAAAGCAGAATGACGGTAAACTAATCACATGCAAAGAGCAATTGTTGTAAGTACAGGATAGCATGTACCCATACAATCAGCTCATGTAGTCAAATTGCAATCGCATTAGGCATGCAATTTTGAATAAGTCAAATTGGTTATTTAGATGTTTGTTAGAGAATAAGTCAAGGTGGTTGGGGATTTCCCCTTTTTCCTCCACCTTTCTCTCTCCTATTTTCCTATATAAAGAAGAGAACTCATTGTAAATAATCATCTTTTCTTTATACAAGAAGGCTAGGCTTGTAACTTGAAAACCTTGTGTTTCTTAATACAAATTTCTGAATTGAATAAAGAAGCATTTTTTCCCAAACTTTGTGTCGTGAGACTTGGAATTGATCATTGTTTTCTTATGTTGCATTGATCAATTTATCTTTGTTCTAGTTTATAATCATCTTTGTGAAGCATTCGAGCACTTGATTTTGTTGTTGAAGACTTTGAGCTTCTAGAAATAAGATTGCTATAGTTTAGTAGTGGCTGCAAGTACTGAGAATTAAAGACTTTGTGTTTTGATTCCTAGTATATCGTTTCAAACTGAATAGTTGATAAGAGACTTTGTGCCTTGTTAGCTATTCACCTTTATTTCAAAAGATTGATTGTAGGAGACTTTTGGGTTCCTATTATCAATCATGCAAATTAAGTTGTAACTATGGTCTTAAAGTTGTTCTTATGTCAACATCTAAGCCACCGATATTATCATAGCAGTAGATTCCTTTTGTTGATTTGCAAAGAGTAGTTGTTAGCACAAAATCATTCTTGGAAAACGAGGAATTGATTCAGAGAATCGCCCATTCATCAATTTCAATTAAGTTTCTGATGTAGCCATCTATTGTTAAGAGGACAGATTTATCTCACTACACCGTTGCCTAAAGTTCACATTTTGTAAGTTGTAGTTCTAGTGACTTACAAAAATTTTAGTGACCAAACTATGAATGAAATAGCTTTCTAACTTGTACTGCAATACATCAGTGAAGAATGACAAAAATGAACGACTCTGTCAAGCTTATACTGCTTATGCTGGTTAGTTAAATTCAAATAACTTTTGGTTCACATAAAACATACATACCTGGTGTGCAGCATTCATCGGGATAGTGAATGTGCTATTAGCCACTACAGCAAATTGTTCAGGCTTTCCAGGATAATGGCTTTCTGAATCTGGTGCTAAAAGAAGTGTTCCACTTCCTTTCATCACCACAAATACTTCTTCACATAAATGTCTATGAATTGGAGTTCGAGAACTAGGTGCAAATGTTTGAAGCCAAACTTCTACCTGCAACAAAAGGAGGCATTGCAAATTTTAGTGTACATAACACTCGGGAAAGACAAGAAAATTTAACAAAAAAACATCAAAAAGAGCATGCACTTTTCAAATTAAGAGAACAGAGCAATAATCTGAATCCAAACTACACGTGATCAAACAATGGAACCTTCAGCTATCTTTTATTCCAGACATGGCATGCATGTGGTATTTAAAAGAATAGGTTTACAAAATACATTTTGCAGGTCCCTGGTCCATACATTCCTAATGTAGATAGAATTCAAGAGTCAACAATACGCTTAATCTGCTTACTACTTGCTTGTTCATATGAAGTTTTCTTTAAAGGGGAGAATATAGTAATCTAAAACAGAAATTATTGTGCAACAAACTTACACAACCCCTACTTTCATCCAAAAAGCCCTCATTGTGTAGAAAAACCCATTTTTTTGTGGCAGTAGTAATGGCCTTGCTACCTTCCTTCACATTTTTGAAAGATAATTAAATCAAATTAGACTCCGTTTCTATCCTATACTTATATTTATCTCCTTACAGTGAGTAATCGAATTCTAAAAAAATTTCTGGATTTTCTCAAAACTCAAAAAACACTTTTCATCACATTACAATCCCCTGTATGTAGATTTCTCATGACAACAGAATTCTTCCAGCACTAAAAGAATTTTTAAAGAAACAACGATTGAAATGATGATTGTACAAGTAGTCTTCCAAATTTAAAGACTTCAGTATTGATGGAAAAATAAGATATCATGGACCATAATATGTTTTGCACTTTTTTTTGGTTTTGTTCTTTTTCCCAACTCTGAATTCACTTTTCTGTTCAAGTTGTCTACTACTAAATAAATTCTACAGATCCATTTTTTTATCACACCTCCCTGCTTTGGGAGCTTTAGGACCCACAAAAGCTCAATGAGACAACAGGTGGGAGAAGTGTTCTCTCACTCTTTGGAATATCATTTTTAATTGATCGATATTCTGGTCCTAGAGTCCAGTTGTCCATGTTCCTTGCACTATATTCCAAGTTTCTCTTGTCATTTTCTCTAGCACGCATCCTCTGTTAATGTGACTCTTTACTTCCACACCAAAACCTCCTAGGCATGGTGCTTCATCTGGCATGGAGGGATCGGCTCTTTTTGAAAAAATGAGCTTTGTGGGTCAACTCAGATTTTTTTTCCAAGACTTATTTCTTGATTTTTGTGTTTTCTGAGGTTTTATTAATAAAAATACATTTTGATAATAAATAAGAATTGTTTGGAAATAAAACGAATGTTGAAAAGAAACACAAAGTACTATGCACGGCAAAGGCAACGAAATGTGATTTTTATTCAAGATAAACATGAACAAGGCCGTACCAAGCATATATGCAAAGCGATCTGAGATATCATCCCGCAGATTGAAAATTTCAGAGCTGCAGTTCTGATTTTCTGATCTGTATCAATTATCTATCGCTGTCTACTGCCTCCTAAACAAAGCTTAAACCCTCACACATGATCTCTGAGACTGTAAAGCTGGAATTGAATGCAACTACAGCTGAGATACGGCTGATACAATCCTCAGGAACTATGATATATTATTTGCCAACTTCTGAAAACTGGAATTCCCAACTAGATCAGTGGTTAATGTGCCCAGATTTTTAATTCAGGCAGCCCACATCCAAGCTACAAGGCTGTAGATGATGACTTAAGATTGTATGGCTTGGCTAAACAACGAAAGATCTCTTGAAGCACCCTTATCTGCAAGTACTATATTGATTGCTGCCCCTTCAAAATTCTGGTTTGAACAATTTGTTCACAAGTAGCCCTAACTATGAAGTTGTTTCCCCATAGAATCTCCTTGGGTGTGATGGAACCCTAGATTTCTGCAAAATTTAGAGTTCTATACTATGCCAAAAGATGATTTTTATGTGCAGTCATCCGCAATTCCTATGTTTAAACATATTCTAACAATTTCAACCCCTAAAAATCGATTTTTATGCATATATCAGGTGGTCGACTTTCAGGTATGTATAAATTTGCAGATGCAGAATCATCACAGGTATGCATATTTGAACATTTTTCGTTCTTTGCACTTGAGTACTTTTACCTTAATTTAGCTATCTAAGCATATTTTGTGCATATTTAAATACTTCTGTGCCAATTCTCAAGTCCATACAATATCATATACTATTTTTCCTAGAGCCATTCAATATGTGTTTTTCTCAAATTCACAATGAAAACTTATCAAAATGCTCATATTTGAGAACCAATATCTTCCTCTCACATAAGCACTATGTCAAACCAATTGTTCATCTATGTTGTTTGCATCAAGATGTACCTGTATGCAAATTCTTAAGGCCCCATGATGTCATTTGATATTTTTGCAAGGCCCAATTCATTTGTGATTTGTTAAATTCACCTCTTGCATATTTTGACACTATTCTGAGTAGCCCTTTTTGGGATATGATAGTTCCATACACATGGATCTATATGCCAACCCAATTGTACCTATGCACTCTTTGCATAAAAATGAACCTGTGTTCCAAATTGCAGATCTTGATTAGCTTGCTTGATATAGTTTTCAAATGGAAAGAAAACAAGATTTTTAACAGTATGTCAGTGCAATTTATAGAAATGAAAAATTACCAACTTTGATGATCAATATCTCAGTGTTCATACATGATCTTGCAAAACCGTTTGGTGAAAGGTTTCTTGGTATAAGAGACAACAATCCTGTGCAATTTCATGAAGATTGGAGATGTTTTGATATGCTTTTTAATTGTTTCCTGAAGGCTCTCGAGCTAAATTTGACATTTTAAAAATATGCAAAATTTTCAAATCTGAGAATTTCTCGAGTCTTAAAAGGTCATAGGAGTCTTCACTTTTAATTTGCTAGGATCCGAGCCCATTTGATTTATTATTATAAAGTTCACATTTTCTCGTAAGAGGCTCAGGCAGGTCAGTTTACAAAGCAAGTACTCAAAAAGAAATAAACTGTTCAAAATATGAGACCAAACCCTTATGTTATCTTAATTATCATAAATATTATCGATTTTCATAGCTCTGGAGTGTTTAGTTGGCAACGAAATTTCTCCAAAATGGTTGTAGGAGAAATAAAATCTTTTGTTATGATTAAAATGCATAATACTTTGAAACATTCTCAATGACTTAATAGATTTTAAAGCATATTTTGAAAAAAGTTAGAAGACATTAGAATCTGAATTCAAATTGTCAAAGAATTCTCCATATAGGCTCAGTAATCGGCCGCTACTATTCGGCATGGGCATTCCTCCATCTCTGTGAACGGGGCCCCACTATTCTAAAGATTGAAACTAGTGATTCCAAAGTTCATCTTCGTTGGTGTTACCCCTTGGGCCCCCCGTGCATGCATGTAGAGGGTGACCCCTGCAGTAGGGCAATGAGTGATGAAGAATGGAAGGGAACTTTCCTTCTGTCTGGCCGATATAATTTTAGGGCATCACTAAGGGTGAGAGAAGACAATGAACCTGGTGAAAGGGGGTCGGGTGGGAGGAGAACGAAGCTATTGTGTATTGATAGTAGGGCTAGTTGGCCGGTCAACGAGAGGTCGAAGAGGGAGGTCGAAAGAAATCCCTACACTTCTATGGACCGAAACATCTAATCTATACATCACATCTTTCGAACGAAAGCCCTACAATTCTATGGGGCCCTACTATTCTATGGGGCAGTCATTTCCAACTGTTGTTTTGGGTAGGTTCTTATGCATGCATTACTCACTTGTCCGCTATTGGAAAAACAACCACTTCCCATCCGATGCACTTGTGTTAAGCATGCCGCCAGCATTCATCCTAAGCCGCGATCAAACTATCCATGAGATTCATAGTTGCATTATGGCTACTTATAGCAAATACTTGTGGACAAAGCTTAAAAAGAATTGTTTTTAGGCATAACTTGTATCCATTCGCTTCATATAAGCTCAACCTAGAGTTTCTAATATAGCCATCCCTACCCTCTCATGTCAATCCCACAAGGCCCCTACCCCCACGTGCCTATAGAGAAGTAGGAGCAATCGACGAGGACAAAAGCAAGACTGCTCAATGCAGGTGGGAACTACTATAGTTGTGGTTGCTAATACGTAATTAAGATAGAATGCCCAATATTGTTGAATGAAGGCATGCCTTTTCACGGCTACCATAGAATAGTAGGGGCCCCCAAGAAAGACACAGGAAAATAGCATTGCGATATAGCGATCATTATCACTATGTCGCAAGAATAAGAAAGCAAGTTTGTGATGTAGTAAACATCGTGGAAAAGACATAATTGGATCGGCCAATCAGCCATCTTCCATGATCCATTTAGTAGCATGTGTTACAACTTAGGAAATATAATAATTTCATTAATATGGGGTTGTGACATCACTACCAGGCAATGTATATGGAAGGCCGTTAATTTGTTAAAGTTTTATATCTTCAGTCAAATGAAACATAAGAAAAATTTATTGATTAAATACTATTATGGAAATACACATACATATACATACATACATATATAGAGAGAGAGAGAGTATGTTAATATTTATATTAATCTTTATCATATGAATTATAAGTCAAAGTATTTACTCTCATCTATTTCATCGAGCATAACTCAAAACTGACGTGTATATTAGCATCAAGCATATTGTCACCCGTCCCTTTCAATCATTTGTTATTGGATGCTCATACCAGTGTATTGATCCATACACTTTTTCGTTGGCTAAAACAATGTGTCAGGTCAATGTGACTTTTGACCGAAAAGGTGTACATGGTCATGACCCTTATTATTGCCCTCCTTCATTTTCATATTTAATGACTTTTCTGGTTCCATAGAGATATCGAACAAAAACAAAATAATAGCAGCCATAGTGTAAGGGATTTGATATCGGGCTCTATATATATCAAGTCTAGTGTATTAAGGTGGCAGGGAAAAATTAAGTATTATTAATTGTGTTAAAAGTTCTTTGTATAATATAAAGTAAAATATATTGCAAGGACATTTAAATAAGTAAGAATCAAATATAAATCGAATTGAGAAAATTCAACATGGTATCAGAGCGGGTTTAAGTGACAATCCTGATTAGAAATTTATTTTTTATTCAATGCACTAAAATATTCTCAGTTTCTTTATCTTCAAAATGGTGAGTGGTGTAAAAGTAGAGGATAGGCTTGACGGTGACTCAAATTATACTGGGTGGAAAGTACAAATGAAGTTAACCTTAAAAGAGAATGACCTAAAACAATTCTTTGAAAAATTTGGCCAACCACCAAAGGGAGTGAAGAATTGAACATACGAGACAAAGATAACACTAGGGCCATGAAATTAATTGTGGATGGCGTTAAGGATCATCTACCTCTCATTATCTTAGAATTAGATACAACGCATGAAATGCTCAAAGCACTTGGAGAAATGTTCGAGATAAACAATACCACTAGAATTCTAACTCTGAAGACAATCTCTCCAATATTAAAATAAACAAAGGAGAATCCATTGCTTCATACTTCCTAAGGATCACAGAACTAAGGAATCAACTCTCTAAGATTGGTCACATCTATGATGAGAAGGAATTAGCAATGATAGCTCTAAAAGGACTACCACCATCATGGAAAACATTTAGACAAGGGGTATGTGCTCGATCCAAGCTTCCTAAACTTGCTCAACTAAAAGATGACTGCATACAAGAGGACTACATGTTAATATCTCAAGGCAATACTTCTGCAAGAGGTGATATTTAGGCTCTCACAATCCAAGTCGATAAAAAGAAGAAACCTAAGTCCAAAAGGAAAAGAAGCCATGTAGATTGCTCGAAAATGCAATGCTTTAGATGTTACAACTATGGTCACTCAACATTTTAATGCTCTGAAAGACTGAAACATCAAGCAGCCTTCATCAAAATCAGTAATTCTGATGTACATCCAAAGAAATGTCCATTCTAAAGGAACTTCAAAATATCCATAACATGTGTGATATATTGGATTAAGTGAGTTCTCTAATATATTCATTAAAATGTAAAATAAGCTTGTTAAAATTTCCAAGATGGAGTCTTAGAATATCAAATTATTGTACTATATTATTTGTGTGCATTTTTTAAAAATTAGAGCCATGGTTCAAAATCTTATTCTCTGCCACTTATCGGCGAAGCAAAAAAACAACTTTTCTCGGCAAATATCGGAGATAAATCGGTAACTTCTCGGGAAAACATCAAGAATTTTTAAAATGACTTAGATTTAATTTACAATGCATTTTTTTGCAGAATTTAATAAGGAGATGCATCTAATGAGTCAGTATATGAGTAAACAAACCAAACAAGCTGATCTAGATATTATATAAATGCAATACATAACAAAATCTCATCCTCATGTGGAATGTCAATGACTAACAGCCATAGTTAAAGACTCTGAAGTCTAAAGCAAACTAAATATAGCAAATTCTCATTGTAAAAAGATAAAAAAATACAAATGTCAAGTACAATATAAAATTACTCTACATCTTCCTCTTCCCCTTCCTAATAGCTCTAGTAAAAACTATGGGAGTGGGAAGGGGTCTTGCTCTAGCAGTCCACGATGGTTGTGGTTGTAGTTGTATCTCAATATCCATCCTAGATGTAGCTGGTGTTGGTGCTAGCAATGACTCCTCATCTTCAATATCCCCACTCTCAGTGCCCTAAGTGTCCTCACTCTCACTACCCTCCTCTTGAATGTCATCCAATCTCGGTGCAAAACTACCCTCTTCTGAATTGGTATTTTCTTCAAAAATCTCTTTGAATCCACTTGCAATAAATCTACAAGGCTTCCCATGACTATTTCTCTCTACCAAACCCTTCTCCTCTCCTCCAAATGCTGCAAATTTTGAAATGGGCCACTAAATGGTATCTCATTGGGCTACTCGTGAGATTTTTTCAACTTCTCATGAGAAGTATGCCACTTCTTGGCAGTATATCGCCAACTTCTGTAATGTCCCCTTTTTCTGGGACATTATAATTCAGTGTTTCCGGCTCACTTCACCTAGGTCTTGGGGGCGAAAAGGTTCTTTACGAGGTTTCGTTCGAGATTTGACCTAGACATTTCCAGTTTCAGACCCATCAGAGCAATTTTGGGTAGGTTGTCCAGATGCTTACTATTTTTAGTAAGTAAACAGAGCTTAGTATTCTTGATATCCCAGTGTTGGTTTGGAAGCATCTCGCCGAGAGATTTCCAAAGAGCTATTGCACGTGCTTATCTAAGTTCGTTTGGTCAATTATTTTAATGCCTGACGATTATATGGTTTACTGGCTAAGTGACTTTTAAAGTTCATTTAACTTGTCACTTTATTTTTAAAAAGGTACTATGTTCAATTCTTAAGTGACTAAAGGACAAAATGGTGCTTTATCACACATTGCTTAAAAGAGCGTGCATCACATCGAAAAAGTGATAAAGGTACAACAGGCTCCTCATGAGAAGTTATGACGATTATAATATTTAAAACAAATATTAATTTGGGAGCTGAAAACAGTTGCTGGTTATTTCTTCGAGGACACAAACCCTTGAAGAAGCATTTGAAGATTGGACACAAACCTAGCCTTCTTACAGGTTTTATCTACATTTGCCAGTCTGACTATTTTTACTATTAATAAGATTGGATCATTTGGATAGTTGCATGCTATGGTATTGTTGTTGTGTAATATACAATTGGTGATTAATTGTGTTAATTCCTGGTTTATATATGTACTTTCTGATTATTGGAGGAATAAAACAAACTTTTCTGGGTTTTCTCTTATGCACATTTGTAGTTATAAAGTGGATATAAGTTATGGAATTTATATCAAATACTGGTTTACTATTTAGTATAAAATTTGTAAGTTTATATCAAGGGTTTTTTAGTAAATATCTGGAAAAGGATAGTACAATGGTATCAGAGCCAAGAATCCTGCCATGCTGTGGAAATAGACAAGAATTTAAGAACTCAAATACTCTGAAGTAGTTGGACATTATCTCAACTCTTCATTGGGTATGCTAAGAAGTTATGTCGGATTCTGAATAAGGAAGGATATTCTAAGGAGGTAAGGAACTGAGAAGTTCATTTCCGTAGCAGATGTTGTTGATTGTTTAAGGGTCTTAGTGCAGGAATGAGAACTAGTTACAAATTGACAAGGGCCATGGTCTGTGATTCTTTTCTTGAGTCACGTCACTAAGAAGGCAAAATGGAGGTCATCACAAATTACGCCCAAGTGTATGTAGAGATACTCCAGTGTGAACTCCACGGCAGTACAAACTTGCGTATACAGTGATTCCTGCCCTTCCAGCGGATTTTGCATACTCTGCCAGTGGTCATCGTGCTGTAGAGGATAACGTGCTCGGGCGGGTAAGACTCCAATTTGGGCATCAGTAATATAGACTGTTGGTAACGATTTGAAGATTGCAAGTTACGGGAAAGTGTGGTGAACCGTGGCAATCCGAGATAGTTCGAGTTTCACGTCTACATAGCAAGGAGTGAGTTTTGACGTGGGGAAACGGCCACGCCAGTGTACACAGAAGCTAAGGTATTGTTGCCGGCACTATGTAGTCGGAATACTAAGGATTGCAAGAGCCAACGTCCAAGTCACGGGTCAGGTATGTGAAAGACATGGAGGAAACCAGTCCTCCTATTTGCGGTGTAAGGTTTAGAGCACAATTTATGCCAAAGGCATGCACTTGGTATTTCGAGTTTTAAATTCAATATAGTCCTGTGTGGTTGCATTTTTTTTTCTTGTTATAAATCCATTGTTATTTTATTAATAAGAAACCGTATGTATAATGCGGAGCAGTGGTGACAAACCTTATTCCAGTTATCTAAGAACTATTTAATCGCAAGAGTCGGTACAGGAACATAGTAACCAATGGAGAGCAATATGTGGTGAGGAGATTCGAAAATACAAACAAGATGGCACTATTTCAGTTCACGGGGGAACCGTCTGTCTTGGTGTTTTCTCTGCATTGCCATATCACTTCAAGTTGGAAGTTACGGGAGGTAGTTGACAGGACGAGTGCTGGTATAGCACACACCAGTCGAATGAAGGAAGATGCTCAAAGATCTCTAAAATTGACAAAGTTTTGATGTATCGGTGGGCATTTACTGGCTTAACACATTATTCTGAAAGGATATTTTGTTTTTACTCCAGATTTTTACAAGCTCGAGTCCCCCGTTTACTTGGCTGAAGTTCAGAAAGAGTACAACAAGGGTGATTCGAGATATGTAGCAAGGAATTCTATTGTAGTTATAGTAGAAGGAATTATTGTTGTGTTAGTGGGTCCTGCAAACCTTCTCGCTATGTATGAGATTAGCGCAAGGAAACCATACAGTCATCTACTTCAGTTTGCTGCTTCATTGAGCCAACTTTATGGTGACATCATCTATTTTCTCACAGCATTTTTGGACGGTGACAATTTCTCTACCAGTCGACATTATTATTGGGTATTAAATTTGCACTAAATCAATCTGTTGAGCATGTTCCCTAAAGTGTCTAAGCTGGCTAAATGATATCTATTCCATATACATTTGATCACAATCATGAAAGGATACAACAGTAGCATCCATATTTCGTTGTCTATTAGCATGCCAATTGAATGTTAAAATGTCGAGGGCCAAAGAATTAAAATTTTGATAACAGCCAAGCAGGGATCAGTACAGTGGTTTCAACCAAGCAAGAGAGAGCAAATTTCCATGTGTGTTAATCTGAATCCAGATATGCATTCAGCATTGTAAGGGTGTGAGGTATAAAGAGATAGTCTTTGTCTTGCCAACATTTAAAGTCATACATATATTTTGTTTTGATTAATAGAAACAATTTAAACTGAGATTTGAATGAGGCTAATAAATATTCAATCAACATTGCACTCAGAACAGTACAGCTATGAAACATTACCAGTTCATGAGATCATGGCAGTATTTGGGCATTTTTAGAAACTAAAATATCAGATTATTAGGTGAGAACATTGCAATGTTAGGGTGAATTGCATCAGACAATTGCAAACAAACTATCGATCAAATTCCTATTACAGAGGCAAGTAGTCTAGATAGGGAAAAGTCTCAATAGATATTATGAAGCCTCAAGAGCAATTTGCCCAAAATTTCTAGTCCGATATGAGGAGTGAAATGAGCATATATGAACTTTCAGCCAAAGCTGCAAAACAAGACAAACATGATAAAAAACAAATACTATGATTTGGCTCGAGATCTCCTTGCAGAGGACAGTTACAAAAATTTGCATAAGGAAGACATTAATCAACTTGATAGTAGTACTAAAAAAAAAGAGCAACCTTTGCATGATAATATGCAAATTACTAATAATGGCACACGTATACTAACAGGTAATTGGGAGACAAAAATATCTTATGGAGCTATTTACACTAGTCCTTCTGATGAGCACATCGATAGCCTAGGTAGAAGAGTTGACCAAATCACCAACGTTGGCAACTCCCCATCTTATTTAGACATGGAAAACACCAACATCTTATTTGGTGACATGGAAATTAACTTGGATAAATTTTATGGTGAAACTAGGCTGAAAATTATGTCAAAAATTGAGGAGAAGTAAATGGACCGCGATGTTGGCAGGATAGATGATCTAGCACACATTGAGTTAAAGGATATATCTGAAAATGTTGTTTCCCTAGGTGATGAAAAATCAGAAAATTCTATGGACAACAGCCCACTTGTGTTTGAAGGAGATGGTGGAAAACCATTATCATTCCTTGACTTATTGGATATGCTTTTGGTCAAAGAGGACAAGATTGTCCAAGTGTTGACGAGGATGGATGATACTTCCAATTTGATTGAGGATCTCATGCAGAAGATTGTGATAGAAAAGAGGCATGGGAATGTATGTGGGGTCACAAGTCCTCTTTTACATACTATTTTTGAAACTTTAAAAATGATAAAATATGAGTACTTGCAATTATTAATGGATAGAGATCTAGCAATAAAATTTGGAAGGGACAAGGAAAGTGAGGTAGATGAGCTATGCCTTCAATTGAGCTTAACACATTATTCCATCCACAAAGCTGAAAATCAAACGAGTGAGGCAGCCACTTATGAAGAAGATAACCGGGGTTCAAGGGCACAAGAAATCACACAAATCATTGAAGAAATTCATAAAGTGGGTAGATGTGAAGGCAAACAATGTGATTCAATCACGTGTTCCCCGTTTGAGACTTTCTATGGTGAGAAAAATTCTATGGATCGGCAAGTTGATGAGTCTAAAAATTCTGATTTTTATGACAGCAGCTGTACATCTTCACATGAGCACATGGTTAGTGATACAACAAGTGAGGATAATTCAGAGATTTCAATTAATGGTGAACCATCCTCTTATGAAGACTTGGACATAAGCGAGAATACTTATTGTGGGGTAGGAAGTTCAAATTTATCTTTCGCATGCGCTAAGGAATTTTTTAACTTACTCAAAGATTTATCACCTAGCTCTTACGAGATGGACACAGCCTACTTGCTGATTGGTGATTTTTCTTGTTGGTATATTTCCACTATCAATGATTTTCCTGTGTATGGTGGTAATATATTCGCTGATTGTATTTGGCCTTCCAAGGTCAATGAGTTATTTGCAGGTGAGTGGGGAGATCACACATTACCCTACGTTCCACATGAGGTGGCTACATTTTTTATTTAGCAGGGTATTGAAGACAATGTTAGCACTCATGATGTTGGTGATTCACCAACCACTCTTTCATTTACCTAGGATCATGTTGATTGGGTAGTCGGGGATCCAAGTGTTAATAGTATCTTACATCTGGTGGATTATGCTATGTTGCTACATAGTCACATGAGTATGATCTGTGTGTTTCAGCTTTCTGACATATCAGAGTTTCAGAGATTAGGATTTCTCCTTTTTCACCATAATGATATGGTGGTGGAGCTGGATTGGCTGGATCTATCATTGACATTAGAACAGATATTACAGGAGTGGTACAGTGATGCAGTGACACAGATATTATAGGAACTGGTCAATAGTATCTCAGACAACGCACAAGTCCTCACTTGGGATCCAGGTGGAGCATCCTTAGGTATTGCCTTTTATTGGGGAGCTAAATGGAGAGTTTGGTTG
This sequence comes from Cupressus sempervirens, assembly GCA_028749045.1. Classification (NCBI taxonomy): domain Eukaryota; kingdom Viridiplantae; phylum Streptophyta; class Pinopsida; order Cupressales; family Cupressaceae; genus Cupressus; species Cupressus sempervirens. The sequence goes on from CM053791.1 coordinate 383,823,660, forward strand.
CTATCTTCTTGGGGTGGATATGGGTATATTGTTGGGCTCCCATCTTCATTTGACAATAGAGACTCACAGGGTCACTCATGGAGTGAGGCTTTCATCCTGACTAAGGGTATTGGCACACAGGGCAGCAACACATGGCAGTTGGTATCCTTTTATGGTGAGACTTGGGATCCTAGCATTCAGTTATTTGGCACATTGATTCCTATTGTACTGTTTCACCATTCTGAGTTTGGGAAAATGCATGTCAGGGTACATCGACTGAGGAGTAGAACCTCATTCTCCAGACGAGTATGGGATCCTGGCATTTGATTTCTGCAAGTATGATCGGATTGCTTGAGGGCAAGCAATCTTTGAGAAGGGAGGCTTTGTAATGTCCCCTTTTCTAGGACATTATAATTCAGTGTTGCCGGCTCACTTCGCCTAGGTTTTGGGGGTGAGAAGGTTCGTTACGGGGTTATGTTCGAGCTTTGACCTAGACATTTCCAGTTTCAGACCCATCAAAGTAGTTTTGGGCAGGTTGTCCGGATGCTTACTATTTCTAGTAAGTAAACAGAGCTCAGTATTCTTGATATCCCAGTGTTGATTTGGAAGCATCTCGCCGAGAGCTTTCAAACGAGTTATTGCACGTTTTTATCCAAGTTCATTTGGTCAGTTATTTTAATGCCTAATGATTATATGGTTTACTAGCTAAGTGACTTTTAAAGTTCATTTAACTTGTCACTTTATTTTTAAAAAGGTGACTAAAGAACAAAATGGTGCTTTATCCCACATTGCTTAAAAGAGTGTGCATCACATTGGGAAAAGTGATAAAGGTACAACAGGCTCCTCATGGGAAGTTATGAAGATTATAATATTTAAAAAAAATATTAATCTGGGAGCTGGAAATAGTTGTTGGTTATTTCTTCGAGGACGCAAACCCTTGAAGAAGCATTTGAAGGTTGGATGCAAATTTAGCCTTCTTACAGGTTTTATCTACATTTACCAATCTAACTGTTTTTACTATTTATAAGATTGGATCATTTGGATAGTTGCATGTTATTGTATTGCTGTTGTATAATATACAACCAGTGAAAATATAAATTTATTCAAACTTTTCAGTTTTCATATATTGTCATTTCAAATGAAAAAGGATAAGGAAGCTTCGAAATAGCGAATAACGTCTCTATTTTCCAAGAATTAAAACAAAGAATTTGCATATAGCGAGCATATTGGGAAACAAGGAAAGTGAATTAATGTTTAATCTAGAAGTAAGAACAAAGCATGAAGGCATGTGAGCTACTACATAGTATTTTAAAAGCTCCGATATCAAGATAAGGATGGATTTAATGTTATATCAAATTACAAATTGATGTTTATGAGATGAAACTTTTAGACATTTGTATCAAGTAATTACACTGGTAAATAAAATTGTAAATATCACCATGGTGCATAAAACAAAGGACATCACAGGATAAGTTTTTACTCAAAGAAGAAATATTGATAGTAATGACAAAGGTGTGAAGTGAACATGTAAAGGTATAGAGCATTAAAATGGTTTTACTTGACCAATGATTTAATGTGAAATAGTAAGGTGAAAGATCCTCACCAAGATGTCAAAAGTTGAAGTATTCAATAATTACATAATACACATCAATAGAAAGAGAAGCTTCATCTTTTCACCAAAATGTGAATACACATTTATTAAGCAGGCATTTAAAAATTGAACTAATTAGCTTACAAAATGATTAAATTAATTTTAAAGTAATATTCTTTTAAGTAGCCTAATTAATAAATGATATCATTTTTTAAAATATCTTATATGTTGCCCTAACACTATATTTAATTATAATCTAATTCATTAATTATATATGAATTTTAATAAAAAAATATAATGTACAAAATATTTATACATCCTCCCTTATATAAGATAAATTTTTGAGGAAAGTATTTTCCAAAATTTGAAGAGGAAAATGTGATTGTCATTCAAAATAAACTAATTTATGTCTTTGAAAGAAAATTTTATAATGTATTTTATATTATCCGGAAATATAAAATCATGGCATGGATTATTTTTTAGCAAGGACTACTACTTACCCTAAATATTTCAAGTTATATCATGATTTACATTAGTTTTATTATAAATTTTTTTGCTCACAAAAGTAATGTGTGTAGGATGAATTTAGCAGAGAACCATTAAATGACGAATAAGCCCTAAAAGGTAAGAATTTATTTCTCTTCCATCAATATAACTATCTAAGTTAAATTATTTTGTTTTTGCAGATCTCTCTATTAATGATTAATCATGAAGATCGGTTGATGATTACAATAGGAGTCCGAACAAAATCATTATTTAAAACAAACCATTTGAAATATTATTTTAATGTTTTAAATATTTTCAGTTTTAGGATTAACTTTTTGTTATGAAGTGATGCAATGGTTGGAAGCTTTATTGCATCCCTTAACATTTTATAAAAGGGATACCATGATTGGGTGAGACATGATCACAATTATAATACCACAATCAGATAAAATCACATTCATAACAAAGGAGAGCATGTCGATAACGATTCGGCTTTTTCAACAGCAATATCTCACAGAACATTTTGGTTTTGTCTGTTGGAAGTACTAAATTGGTAACCAGATAATTTTCTTATGTTTATTACGATATAAAGATTTAGTGTTGCTCTATTTTTGATTAATCTATTATTTTAATTATATGATAAGTCCCTTGGATAAATCTATTTATTAGATTGTTTCATTGTGCAACTCCTATTTATTGTGATTTCAAATTTAGTTGCAATTCGAATATCAATTAGACGGATTGGTTTTCAAACTTCTCTGTCTTATTGGTCTCTCAAAGCTAGGGTTTTAAATTAAGTAATCTACTAATTGCAACAATACAAATTAAAATTAAAATTCATACATATGCCCTTAAGGTGATGTTATTGTTTCTAATAACAAGTTATTAAAATTGTCTCTAAGGTTGTACATAGGACCATTTGATTGAATTAATAATAATTCGGTAGGAGATAAAGGCACTAGTCTAGATTGGATATAAGATAATCAAGCATTTTTAGAGAAATTCCATTTCACATTTATATTTCACAACCAAAGCACTCTTTTATTTAAAGTATTTACAAACAAGAAATTCAAATATCTAAGCATTCATATAAGTTTTGATTATTCTTGAGAATTAGTTGTATTCTTAAGAGATCAACAAACCTTTATTCATTGCAATCTGCTACAAAAATCCTAAAACCAATAGATTAGGGTTGAGGGACAGGTTCACCTACCTACTCCCTTCAAAGCCGCCTGAAGTGATGTCATGTCCCCATTTTTTGGAGGCAGTTCGATTTAATTAATTTAATTAATTTGGTTGTCCAAAATAATGAATATTTTATAAGGACGACTAATTAATTATTTTAATTAAATAAATAAGTGATATTAAGTTAATTATTTATAAAGTTATCAAATAAATAAATATTAAAAGGTAACTTTATATTTAATTAATTTAATAAAGTGACTTGGATTATAAAAATATTTTATAAAGTCACTTAATAGATAAAATAAAATAATGTTCTAGAAGCTTCTGGAGGAAATGGAGAGGAAAGAATAAATAGGTGCCTCGGGGCTTCATTCTAATCAAGCAGTTGTTTACTTCTCTCTTGATATCAGATTGTGATTCAATCACGTGTGCATTGTGGAGCCTAGGGTTTCTGCAATTGTCACAACTGGCCATTGAGAACGAAAACTCTCAATTGGTACGCAATTTTGAGGGTGTGAAATATCATCTGAATTATTGCAGATTGGAGGTGACATCACAGTCATTTCATCAGGACAAAATCTGTGGCCTAAGGCCAATTTTGGAGGATCATTCTGAGAATTGATTTTTTTTAGGATTTAAGCTATTCGCAAAGGTCTAGAGAAATTCGTAAGGAAGCTGGAAGCATATCTATGGTTATAATTTCCTCATGCCTGGTCGGAATTGCATGCAATCTATTACATTATCTTCCTTGAACCCAGGCGGCTCAGTCCACACCAGATTTGGCACTATGTTTGAAGGTTATAATTTATTAAAAATCGCATTAAATTATATAGGAGCGGCAGTGTGGGCAGGTTGTAGAGGATAATACTCAGCCTGGAGTTTAAGAAGAACAGAATTGTGCTGGGGCAGCGTCTTTTTCCTTTATAACAGATTCAGTATTTCCCTCCAACACCAGCGGCCCTTTCTGAACCATTTTCGTCACTTGCTTGGAGTCTAGAAAATTACAAAAAAATCGCAGGACTGAATACCAAGGGTTTCTCATGGATTGCAGGTGTCGATATTAGATTGTTTGGCAAGAAATTATAAATGAATTTCGGGCCAAGGCTGGGAGCAAGTTACAGTTCGATTTGTATCAAAGATTGGTCGATTTTCCTTGAACAGTTGGAGGACGAATTTAGGGCTCACTCCGACCCAGTCTGGACCAGTTTCGTCATCCATTGAGGGAAAGAGTTTCAGGCAAATAAATTAACAAGTTTCGAGTGTTCTGTACACAAGTAGCATACTATACATTTCCAGGGATTTGATCACCGTCTCCAGCATAGATTTGACATTCTGTCCAGTTCTTCAGCAGGAACGTTAGCCAGAAACAGACCTGAGTCTCAATCGGTCACCATTCAGCATTTATCGCAGGGTTTGCAAGCAGGCAGGAGACAGAGCTGAAATTTCGGATTCATGTATTTGAGGTGGCGATTTCAAGTTCTTGATGTTGATTCGGTTGCTTAAAAAATAATTAAGTGCAGTCCTATATATGTATTGAATCAGATGTTGTTGTTCATAAATTGGATGGTTAGCTATTTCCATAAGTGCTTTATATTGCAATTTCCTTGATGGCATATGACAATCAGATTTTCTAAATTTTGATGGTATTGTTACATCAGTCATATGTGGTGAATTTGTTGCTACAACCTGGAAAACACTACATCTCTGACCACTAAACATTTGCATGCCAAGTATTTGACGCATTGTCATTGGGGTTTTTAGTGGAAGGACCACTACAGTGGTATCAGAGCTTGCTGGCAGAGTGTTTGACGAAATGTCAAACCACTGAAGTATAAAGGATTTTGATGTTTGAAAAAGTTATAACCTGTTGGGGTTATTTCAAGTGAAGGGGAAAAGGATAACAATTGATCACTCCTATTTGTTGGAAAAATCCAATTGGAGATACCGGAATTGAGAGGGCAACCTCACAAAATTTCAATTTGTTGATTTGAGCACCAACATATTGGTGACTCTGCTGGGGAGAACATAGGAGATCACCATTGGAAAGAGTCAGGATTGCACAGCTAGTTGTTAAGGTGAATTTGCTGAAGTTAAGAACCTGGAGAACCCAAATCTCTACAAACTTAAAATTTTGATATAGCAGCAAATTTTGAAAGTATAAAATTTGTTCATATAAACACTCATGTGAAGAAGAAATTGTGTTGTGTGATCAATCTAAGTTCCATAATAGCAGAAATTTCAGAATTGAAAGATATAAGGCATTAGATTTATGTGGCATCATTGGTCATCCAAATGCTATCACATCTGATGTCAGAAAGAAGTTACTGACATTCCATGGTGCAAAGGATGAATCGATGGAGAGACACTTGCAACAATTTGAATATCTAGTAGAAGACTATGAAGTTGATTATGAAGCAATTATCATGAAACTCTTTGTACAATCCCTAAAGGATGAGGCAAGAGAGTGGTTCTCATATATACTACCATACTCCATTTTTTCTTGGGAGGAACTCAAAACGAATTCCATTGTTTAATTTGGTAAAAAAGTCAGTGAAACAATGTTACTAAAAGAATTCACCAATGTTTGTATTGGGGAGGGTGAATTGGTGCCAATATTTAATTTGAGATTTTCAAAAATAATTCAAAGAATTCCTAAGCACATGAGGCCTAATGATACATTTGCATTGTTGTTTTACTTAGGTGCCTTAATGAAAGATGAGTTACAAATTAAGGAGGGTAAACATAAAAGTTTGCATGAGGCATTCAAAATTGCTATGGATATTCAAAACATGTAATAATCTGGAATGTGGTCAAGACTCCCAAAGAAAGAAGTCATTCATGAAAAAAAGCAACACAATGAGGAGGTAAATAACAACATCACATGTGATTCCTAATTTTCTACACCACTTAACAAATCATTTTCTAGTGAAAGATATGTACCTAGATTTAACTTAGGGAGTGATGAGTCATATGAATATGGAGCTTATGAACCTTAAATCTATGCACATGGGAAGCCATATGATATAATGGCAAAGATATGAGTATCTTAAATGAAGTTTGTAACATTGGTTATAAAGAGGCTTCATTTATAGCACATGATTATGAGAATTAGGGATATGACAATAGTTATGTTGATGGAGATAGTGATGAAGGTGAGGCTTTTTGTCTTCCTTCCCAATATGAAGATGATTTTCATAGTCATTACTCTTGCAGTACATATTATCAACAGTCAAATATACATAAGCCTATATATAATTCCTCAAAACAAGATTTTATTGTCTATAATCACAAAATGGTTGAAAGTATAAATCAGATCAAGCCCAAGGTTTCTTATCAAAAAATGGTCACATAATACAGATGAATGATGTTCTATCAGAGATTAATGAAGATGTATATTATGAAAAGAAAAAGGAAAATGGAAATGTATGTATTTGAAAGCAGTTTAAACTACTCAAACTCACCATACAATGAGGAAATCAAGGGAGATCAAATAATCCTTTATCAAAGAATATGGGAAGATACTTTTTATAAGTTCTTTAATCCGCTATATGAGGAAGAAAATGAGTTTGCAAATAACCTGAATGTTAAGTCGGCCTATTCTGATGAACCGTATGGAGTTGAGGTGAAGACACATGATAAGCATGCTATGAGACTAGAATGTATTGAGAAAAATGATGATAATGAGCATTATATTCATGCTGATATGGAGAATGATGATACTGCACATAGTGTATCATATAGCGAAGACATGGACATAGATTCAGATTTTGATTGTGAACCAAAGCATTGTGATCAACAAGAACCAATGGAAATATTCATGCATCCCAATGAGGAATTGTATTTAGATAAAAAACATATTGACTGCACCAAACAAAGTTCAGTCAGAAATGGGAATTTGGATAAGGTTTTGGGAAACATTGTTAGACATTTTCGTCATTGATGTCAATGCAGATTGCACATGTTCTGACATAAGTTCGTTGTTTGTTGTTTACTGAATTATGGTTGCCTCATGAGTCTAACATATGCCATGTGTACCTTCACAAAGAATGAACATAAAGGACATCCCTGGCATTATGATGAGAAGTTTCCCTGTTATCTCTTTGCCATGTGTTGGCTAGTGACTTTTATCATTGTGTTTCATTAGCCCTCTCATATGCAACTTCCATTGTTTAATTTGGTAAAAGAGTCAGTTAGACAATGTTACTAAAAGAATTCACCGATGTTTTTATTGGGGAGGGTGAACTGGTGCCAGTATTTAATTTGAGATTTTCAAAAATAATTCAAAGAATTCCTAAGCACATGAGGCCTAATAATACATTTGCATTGTTGTTTTACTTGGGTGCCTGTAATGAAAGATGAGTTATAAATTAAGAAGGGTAAAACCTAAAAGTTTGCATGAGGCATTCAAATTTGCTATGGATATTCAGAACATGTAATAATTTGGAATGGGGTCAAGACTCCCAAAGAAAGAAGTCATTCATGAAAATAAGCAACACAATGAGGAGGTAAATAACATCATAAGTGATTCCCAATTTTCTACACACTTAACAAATCATTTCTAGTGAAAGATATGTGCCTGGATTTAACTTAGGGAGTAGTGAATCATATGAATATGGAGCTTATGAACCTCAAATCTATGCATATCGGAAGCCATATGATATAATAACAAAGATATGAGTATCTTAAATGAAGTTTGTAACATTGGTTATAAAGGGGCTTCATTTGTAGCACATGATTATGAGAATTGGGGATATGACAATAGTTATGGTGATGGAGATAGTGAAAAGGGTGAGGCTTTTTGTCTTCCTTCCCAAGATGAAAATGATTTTCATAGTCATTACTCTTGCAGTAGATATGATCAACAGTCAAATATACATGAGCCTATATATAATTCCTCAAAACAAGATTTCATTGTCTATAATCACAAAATGGTTGAAATTATAAATCAGATCAAGCCCAAGGTTTCTTATCAAAAAATGGTAACATAATACAGATGAATGATGATGTTCTATCAGAGATCAATGAAGATGTATATAATGAAAAGAAAAAGGAAAACGGATATGTCTTTGAAAGCAGTTTGAACTACTCAAACTCACTATACAATGAGGAAATCAAGGGAGATCAAATAATCCTTTATCAAGGAATATTGGAAGATACTTTTTATAAGTTCTTTAATCCACTATATGAGGAAGAAAATGAGTTTGCAAATAACCTGAATGTTAAGTCAGCCTATTATGATAAACCGTATGGAGTTGAGGTGAAGACACATGATAAGCATGCTATGAGACTAGAATGTGTCAAGAAAAATGATGATAATGAGTATTATATTCATGATGATATGGAGAATGATGATACTGCACAGTATATCATATGACGAAGACATGGACATAGATTCAGATTTTGATTTGGGCTGAATATTTACTCTGAGAAGCTATATTCCAAGAAGCTATATAAGGAGTACATGGGTTTATTTCGAGGAGACTATTTAATGATATTGTTATGCTACTAGAATAAACTGAACTTTTTCAAAAGCTTCTTTGGAATGAAAACCCTCTTGGAAATTCTTGTTTCAAGGATAAAATCCCCCTAGCTGAGTGGTTTTATATAGAGATCACCAATGCACTTCAATTTGTAGTTCCAATATTGGATCACTGATATGAAGATTTTTGCAGTGCTTTGAGTTCATTTTTTATCATTACCTCTATTTAATGGTTTGAGTTTTTCTGGATGAATTTTTAGAGACAAGAAAAGCCACACAAGATGCATGTATGTTGTATCTCTTGGCTTGTTGCTTTTGACAGTATGTATTCTAATTCTTTTCATATATTGTTGTTTACAATCGCTTATCTTATTTGAGGAAAGTTGATGCTAACGAAATCAGGTCATATTGTATCTTTGTTAGCCTTACATTTCACATTGGGGCCATGAGGCTTGCTGGGAGCAAAGCACCTAGGATTTTTATCTTGTTTCAAGCCATTCAAAAGTGCTAAAACCTACTAGAAACTCTCCAAGGTGTTAAGTATGGTAAGTTTGTGTTTTTGAAGATATTTTTGTCCTTCATTTTGTCACAAAATGGAGGCGACACTACGAAATGTTTCCAACTACGGTTTCATATTTCTCTAAATTAACTCACTATATGATTGGCAAAAATGTATCATTTAATTTTCCCCAATCTATATAATGAGTCCTTTTACTGAAGGTTCTAATCAAGTTCTTTTTGTTTTTTCAGTTTGTTAGCCTATACTTGATTTTTAAGGCCTTCAAAGTCCTTTTTGCATTTTTGAGTGTTTGTTTGGATTGTTTTTGTCTTTTTGTTTCCTTCAATCTCTTGCTTTTGGTTATGCCCAAGTTTTGAGCTATCTTCGGACTTAATCAGAGTTCTTAATCAAAAGTTATTAAGGTTTAAGTGCATGTTTAATTGGGTTTTAGAACCCCAAATACATATTTTAAATATTAAACCTTATATTTTGATGTTATGTTGGACTTTTTGATATATATGACATAAAATCACTTTATATTATGTTTTAAGTTATATAGTTGCACTTTTTCATTGTTCAAGTCATAATTTAAGTGATTTAAGTTATATAGTGCACTTTTTAATCTAATTTAATGTTGAGTTGCACTAATGTTTTAACTTAAACCATTTAAATGAAAATCTCACTTTTTCAACATATTTACACATATATATGTAAAATATTAAGTGTAAATATGTAATGGACCCTATAAAGTGAGATTCACTTAAGTGAATCAATTAAACATATGCCAAATAGAGACTTTAGGTTGTGCAAGTCTCTTACACATGTAATTACACCCTAGAACCACAATTTTGCTTGTATTTTCTCACTTCAAAAGACAAATTGCACCTTTTTAGTGTTGGATTTAGCCATGAAGATTTAGATGATAAACAGCAATAAGGAAAGCCATAAAGGAGAAACAAGAAACGCAAAAAGATACCCTAAGAAAACCCTTCTAGAATGAAGGGAAAAACCCAACCACACAACAAAAGATCATTTTATTGATAATATGAATTCAAGTATACAATGTCTTTCACTTCATGCGATATTTATAACAAGAGAGACTCTTCATATTACAACTGAAGGTCTCTGAAGTTTCCCAAGACATAATTCTTTATTTTCAAATGCAACTCTTCGTATTTCCATGCCTTAACACATGTCAAATGACACATCTTTATATTTAATATGACAATTTATCATAAATGTCCTTTTCAGCTAAAGGTGACTATAACGGTATTAGCGCCCAGCGATTAAGATCTCTATCATAGCTACAATCTCCAACACTCCCTCTTAGTGTGTGTGTGTGAGAGAGAGAGAGAGATCTTTAGCTGAACAGTCATAGAAGGCTACAACCAAAATGTCAATCTAATCAAATAGATCCTATAAAATTCATGGAATCACTCAACATGAAAACATTGCAAGAAACACAATCAAATTTCATCACATACTCTCTCAAAATCTCTCAACATGACACTAAGAGAACAATTTACTCATCATTAATAATCATGGAATCGCTCAACATGATAGACCTATAACAATTACTCATAATCATGGAATCAATCAACATGATCTAGATGGATATTTATAAATAATTAATAATCATAGAATCACTCAAGATGAAAAAACTTTCAAAAATCGCATTCAACTTTCATCACACACTCACTCGATGATGTGATGTTATCATGGAGTCTCTCAACATGACAAACCTACAAAAATCACAATCAACTTTCATCATGGATTCACTCAATGTGATGTTGTTATGGAATCTCTCAACATGACAAGTTAGTAAGGTTTACAACCAGCATTTTATCACAGACTCTCTCAATGTGATTGTTGAGTAACATGGATCGTTTTCTACAAATGTACTAACATTGCCAATGTGATTGATCTTTTCCAAATGCAGATTTAAAGACTCATAAATATGAGAGGGGACATGTCTCTATAGTTAATCTTCATTAGTTAATATATTAATAATATAAATAACCATATATGTAACTCATCTTAAGCATATATGTAATGTTAATATGTTAACCATAATACATTATTATATTATTATATAATAATATATAATGTATAATATATTATATATAATTAAATATATTATATATATATATAAATATCTTAAAGATGATTTACTATCAACAGGGTATCTCATGATAAAATCAATCCAATAGAAGCTACAACCTTAACACTCCCTCTTAGCTAGGGAGGGTTTATAGAACACATTATGCTCTCAAGAAAATGAAGAGATATCATCTCAGTATGATATTCAATTCACTATGAGGCTAAATTTCTCACCTTCCATAACACACAAGTCAAACAATTTCCATAACTTTAAAACACCATCTTAAGTGTGGTCTATAGTAGCAACTATGGTGTCCGACAAGATCCGGCCCAAAGAACCATAACAAGTTGGTTATCATGGTGTTTGGCAAAATCCGGCCCAAAGAACCATGATAACAAATCTATCATTTATAAGATCACCACCTTACAAAGGTTACCTTTTGTTTGTTTGTTATCATGATTTCCAGCACTCTAGGACAACTTAATGAAGTTTGCATGATAACAGGTCTACCATTTATAAGATTGTCACCTTTCATTACATATCATATGTGAAATAGTAACCAACAAAAAACCCAGTCAGAGGGTGGTACAAAGGTTTTCACCTCAATTCTATCTATAGAGAAGAATACATTACAATAAATTTTACTTATAACTTCTCCTAATAGAGAAGATATCATTGACAAAGGATTGCACCTCAAAATTCTCCCTCTTGAACAATGATCCTAGGAAGTTAGGTTCTATAATTACTCCATTAGAAGCTCTCTTCGCCCAAGGATGTCCGTCGAACTCCCTCTGAATCTGATATCAATCTTCCAACTTTCTGGTGACAAGTTGTTACTTCCTCATGATGTATACATGGGCAGGCCCATTTAAAATCATGCACTCATAGCATGCATTTTTCGACTCCCACTGAGTATCAATCTTCTAAGCTCCTTCGTTGCCTTCAAAGAATTGAACTCCCTCTGAATGTAGACGGATACTCATAATCTCAATCATCAAAGAAATTCGCTTCAAGAGCCTCATTTTATCTAGCCTGATCACAACTTCTTTTAAGCTACTGTTATAAGTTGCCTTAAGTGTCATTCTTCTTTTCCTACAAGATCAACTTCAAATACGAAGGAAAAGATCAAGGCAGATAACTCTTATAGTATGTGTAGAATTACAAATAAGAGGGAGAGTACAATAAGCAAGTAAATATAATACTCAAGGATAATAAATACTTATCTGCACATTAATGTACTTGATACAAGTTGCTCTAGATCCTTTTACTCTATTCTTCTAATATTACTCCATTAGATCATAGATCACTTCTTCCTATTATTGCTATTATATTCAAGTGTGGATAAGTCTTCTTCATTCTTCTGTCTTTCCAATAAGTGTGACCACCTTCTCATATTTTGTATTTAGGTTCATACGTCACTAGCCATAAGACATGCCTTATGATGATTCATAAATACTTCCTTTACAAATTATGTCACTTCATTATCAATACTGATTTGTGCCTTCATAAACTTTATGTCAGTAGTCCCTTCATTTGTTAATTACTATCTTCTTAAGTTAATAGTTTATTGTTATAATTGTTAATAGTTTAGACATAACCACTATTATCATTTAGATATTTTTGATCCCTCTTTTCATAACCCATGTGCAGTCACAGATGCCGACTCACACATCCTTTTACCACCTAAAGTTAATAATTTCCTCCTTATAGTTTTCCATGATGGAAATATGAGATGCCACCATGTCACTTGACACTAATGGGTAGAAAACATGAGGATTTTTACCCTTTCTTGTATTCTTTGTCTTATGTGCAATGTTCAGTTTGTTTTCTCTACTTAATATCACCCCCCCGAGAGCCTTTTAATGTATGATGCATGTACAATAAATGATGCATGTAGATAACTAATAGCTGGTGGTAAGAGAGAGGAGAGTTATAGTTTTTCTTATACCAATTGACATTTCCAAGTGGCAGTGACCTTTCACGTCCAGTGCTCATTTCAGTTCAACCATTTACTAGTATTTTTTTGGGTATATGTGCTCATAGGGGAAGTAGAATGATATATTTTCGATTTTGAACTTCATTGCAGAGGTCTTTAGGTTATTTGTCTCTACTTTAATGGTCGAACCAATGAAGGGCGCACCCTCTTTCTTTATCTGTTCATACATTTGTGTTTCATAACTTTACCATCTATTCTTTTCACAAATTGAATCTTCAACACTTCCAAGTTTTCTAGATGCATCACCTCGACCATGGAGCTGGACTCAAAGCTCAACTAGTAACCTGTTCATGGTCCTTACTACTTTCCCCCTGATGACAACAAATGATCCTAATCGTATTCATTGTCATATCAGTTGTTATTCTTTTTATGCAGTATTCCAACCGAAATTACCCAAATATTCAATCCATGACGTTCAGATCATCAACTTCTCTCTAGGATAGGTGCTTCTTTTCCTTCGCAATGCATTGTGTGTGAGAGAGCGACGAATCCGAATAAAATGATCATCATATATTACCTAGACAACTATTATATCAGGGTTCTCTATGTCGGCATGGAGATGTGTAGTGGCAAGCTCCTTGCATTTTATTATGTCCACCCAGCCATATTTTTCCATCGCTAAATCTACGGTTACATCATTCTCCTGTCTTATATGATAACGAACAAATGTTGTCTTTGCATGAATGGATTCTTAAACTTCTGTTCTACCATCTTCTACAATATCTACAATTTTCATCCCTTTCTACATTTGCAGTTTTGGCTCTGATACCATGTTGAGTAACATAGGTCATTTTCTGCAAATGTACTAACATTGCCAATGTGATTGATCTTTTCCAAATGCAGATTTGAAGACTCATAAATATGAGAGGGGACATGTCTCATGAAGAGACATGTCTCTATAGTTAATCATCATTAGTTAATATATTAATTATACAAATAACCATATATGTAACTCATCTTAAGCATATATGTAATATTAATATATCATTATATTATTATATAATAATATATAATGTATAATATATACAATATATATTATATTACATATATACTATATATTATATTACATATATAATAGCTATTATATATAAGATATTTATATTAAAGATGATTTACCATCAACAAGGTATCTCATGATAAAATCAATCCGACAGAAGCTACAACCTTAATAGTGATGACATCATGGACTCTCTCTACATGATGTTCACCATGACTCTCTCATAAGTGAAAGGGTTATCAGGTTGACCTTGCAACTTTCATTTATTTCACATAAATAAGAATCCATAATTAACAAGAAAGAAATATTACAGCTAAGACTTGTTTCCAACATGAAATAGGTCTCAATTTTTACCACAAACATTAAAGTATGTATAAAAAAAGATAGGGGTACTATAAAGACTCCTCATCCAAGAACAACTACCTTTGAAGATGAACATCTTCCTTTGAATCACAAGCTTCCTCTGAATCAAAGACTACATAATCCCATTTCATTAATTCTTGTTGCATCCTACAATCAAGGGATATTATAACTCACTTCTAAGTATCTACTTGGAGTTACTAAGTTTGATGTCCCTGCTCTCCTTTGTTGGATAGAGGTTCTACGATTTGGAGTACTTTGAAATTTGGGACTCAATTGGTTTAGCAAGGACTCCTTTGGATTTGTCATTTTGGATCTTAAGCTCAGTTTTGGATGGATTCCTGGGATGGACGTGTCCTTTTATTCTTTCTAATCATCCCCACCTTCATGCCCTTTATGATATCTTTACTATGGCTGGCTGGATTCAGTTGAGCATTATAGAATTGCCTATAATAGTAGCTCGACAGTTTGGTATCGCTGAGAACTTCCTTCTAAATGGCCTCCAGGTGGTTCTATGGATGATAGACAAGTGCTGGCCCAGATTTTGGCATCTAGGGAGAGCCACAACTTGGCCAGAAATGACGCTCTTGCTTGGGCCAACAATGATTTGTCTAGAAAGTTCTCTATCTATGCAGGTTATGCTGAGTTAGGGTGGCAGACCTTTGGGCACATTCAAGTTTTGTGGTGGAAACATGGTTTGTATAAGTTTTGTTGGCCCAAATGCAACTTTTTCTTGTGGTTGGTGGTCCAGAATCTTACTTGGGTGGCTTTCAGGGACCTTTGCAGTGTGTGTTGTGCTATAAAAACACAGAAACACTCCCTCGTCTCTTTTTCAAGTGCTCCTTTACTAGACATATGTGGTACCTTTGGTGGAATGTTTGGAATCAACCTTGTTGGCATGGGCCTTCTTTGCACGAGTTTTTTGTTCAATTGGTTAAGGCTCCTATCAAACCTTATTTTCTTCAAGTTGTCTAGACTCTTGACCCATCCTATATTATCTAGCATATATGATTGGAGAAGAATCATCGAATATTTCAAGATATGTTTTTGGCGACTCACCACCTATGGTGGAAAATTATACATTCTGTGAGAGAAACTGTTTCAGCTAAATGTGATTTGTCTAAAGTTGTGGATCCTAGTGATGTTATTTATTATAAACATCTTCATATTCCTTCTCAGCAGAGCCCTACCTTGAGGAATAGATGAAGACACACTCTTCAAAAAATTAATAGGGTGGGGAGATGGAGGTTGCCTCCACAGGGTGTTAAAATCAACACATGAACTTCTCAAGGAAGCCAGGGTCCTACTGGCATAGGTGGAGTTGGCAAAGATAGTTTGGGGATTGATTAGTTTTGTTCTCTATTTATAAAGGCCACCATACTGACAATTTAATGGAGGCTACTGCTATTTTGTATGTTTTGGAGCGTGCTTGTGTTTAGGATGTAATAGGACCATTTGTGAGACAAATTCACAAGTTTTGGTGCATATATTGACTCAACGACATTTTTACAATGTTTGTTGGCAGATAGCTCTGGTTGTTAATCAGATTCTTGATTTGTGTACTTCTTTGGATTTTGTTACTTTTAATCACATTCGGAGGGATGGAATGGTGTTGTGGATTGTCTTGCTAAATGGGCTACTGATCACATGCAAATTTGGAATATTGTGGATAAGATGCATTTACCTTTGGGTTTGCCTCATCATTTTGGTCACTTGGTTGATCTTAAACGGCTATTTGATGCCCTTGTTTTGTATTTCTGCTGGTTTGAATAAATTTTAACCCCTCTTTTACTGCTAGTTCTGATTTGATTTCCAGCGTGTTATAGTATTATGTTTTAGTTATAATCTGAAACAATTTCTTCTTTTAAGTAGAAAGAAGACCTGATATTCTCTGAATTTTACTCTTTTTTCTATTCATCAAGGATCTCTAATTAAATAAGATCTGCATTTCATATAGGGTGTTTGGTTTTAAATAGGAGTTGCAGTCTTCCATATACTTTGTTGACATCTAACAAAAATAACATTTGTGAAGCAAAACAATATTGAGTGTGCTACGTAGGTGTTACCATCCTCATTGGATAGGTCAGTTTTTACCTATTTTTGTTTTCAGCACATTCAGTTCAATTTTGCAGTTTGCTTCTTTCTCATGATTCATTTGCAATTAGTCATATATTATAGTTTCGTAGTGTTTATATAAACCAAGATTAAAAAAATTGGATAACTATAATCCTAACTAATTGTCAAAGCTCAACTTCCAAGTCATAGGAATTATTTGACATCAATAATATTTTTGATTGTGCATATCTTAGAATTTTACCTAAACAAAACATTTATTATATTTATAGAATAGTGCATTCAAAAATATTGTTATGAAGAACCACTGATCACATGTTATCCTATCAAATTACCACATACCTTTTACCTATGCAATGTAACATCTAGTTACCATAATGGTCCTATAGCTCAACATTCTTTTCTTATTGTTAATATTATTTGGCTGTAACTCTAAAGCAACCAATTTCTTTCATTTTGAACTTAAAGTATCCTTGTTTTAGAAGAAAAATACTAGCATCAAATAATACTTCTAGGCCTTACCTCCTTCATTCCATGTAACACAGCGCCTGCAATAGTTACATGTACAAATCCTTCTCTTCCATAGCTATGTTGAGGACTATCAGTCAGGTTCCTTACACGTGATACATCTGTGAGAAGAAACAGTAGTTGTGTGATGATATGATCATTAATCTTAACAAATAAATGATTCCTTCAACATGGATTCCTAGCTCATGGTACATCATAAAGAGACCAATGACCAGATAAGGTAAAGATAATGATACTTATTACTAACTATAAGAATTTTAGTAATAATATTGGCAAATTCTAGTTCCAATAACAATTTGTTGGCCATTCTACCTCTTGAAGATATGGGTTCAGCAATGTAGTATGGTTGAAGACACGGCTACACCGATGATAGTCTGGTCTGTATAAGGAAAAATTTCAAACTTAAACATACTCAGAAACCTGCAGCTTGAATTCATCTAGAGCCTCACTAGAATTTATGTCTAAAACTTATCGAGCATCGGATGAAGAGCCCTTTCATCTATTGAGGAAGATATGATAACGGTCGAATAGAAATGCTTTATGAAGTTTTTGTCTCATCTAGGTTAAGTTGTCTATTGAGAGCCAAGTAACTTATTTTCAATTATTCTTAATAACTTTTCAATTCTTTGTCTAACTGCCCGATAACTTTACAATTTTGTCTCTGTAATATCGCGAAGGTGAACTCGGCTCGAACACAATCTTGGCCAAAAGGGGATTTCTGTTCGGAGGCAATTTCGATCCGAAGGGAACCTCAATCCAAAAGGAATCTTGATCTAAAGGGAATCTCGGTCCGAAGGGAAACTTGATCCGAAGGGAATCTCGACCCAAATGGGAAATCGATCCAAAGGGGAAACTCGATTTGAAGGGAATCTCGGTCCGAAGGGGATCTCGATCCGAAGGGAAACTCAGTTCGAAGGGAATCTCGACCCGAAGCGAAACTCAATCAAAAAGGAATCTCTACCCGAAGGGGAAACTGATCCGAAGGCAATTGCTCTAATACCCTGTAATGTTCCACTTTTGAAGGGAACTCTATTGGTGTACGGTTTGATATGAGTACATTTTACAATGTAGACTTTCCAGGTACGGTAGCAACAGATGTCCATACGACAGGGATGTAGGGTGTGATATGGTGGGGTGTCAATTGCGGTCAAGCCATACAATGGAGAGGCTTGAGAATGTACTATACGGTGAGGCCTATGTACAATGATATCAAGGAGTCATATAGTGAAGTTAGAAGGGTTATATGGAGTTTTCAAGTGTCTATACGATGGCGATGGAGGAAGGGTGTTGGTGTGCGAAGAGTTTCAAACATCAAAGAGAGTGAATTGGAGGGGTCGTACGGTGGCAAAGATGAAGTGTACGGTGGATATTGAGAGAGATAGGAGCATTTGATGAAGAGCATGGTGGAGAGGAATGGGGATGTGCAAGCTAGGTGAAGAGTGAATAATAGGGAGTACTTGTCAATACGCAAATAAGGTAATTATGCAATAACACAGAATGAAGAAGTAATACTTACATATACCAAAAAGTTGCAGTTCCAATCACAAAATATAAACCATAGACAAAGATGGTGCCTCAAATGTGCCAGATTTGGAGCAAGGAAATACACATACGAAATAGGGTGAGGGTTGAATTCTAGTGAAACCGGAGAAGCCAAGTAGGGAAGGTCTTTCACTTCCAAAATGGCGAACAATACAAAACTCCAACGGGAATTCGCAATAAGAAGAAAAAAATCCAAATTGCATAACAACTACTACCTACATGCCGTGCTTAAATACCCTTCAGAGGAACTCCCAAGGGTTTACAAAGATAGCCAACGACAACACCTACGAAAACAATTATAATAAAAATGGGTTCGAGATATACTAAATCAATTGGAACCACAAATGCAAATATTATTAACTTGGGCCCCATATTAATTAATTAAAGTAACTAATTAAAGGTCCTTTTATTATATTATTTAAATTCTAGGACCAATTAATTAATTAATTAAATTAAATTATTACATTAAAATTTGGTGACATGACAAATCCTCGCTGCCCAAAGATTTCTTGCCCTCAAGCAATCCATCATTAGACGAAACACAAACACCTCCAGGGTCCCAAATCAAACACGCAAATAAGACATGTGAAATGACATCAATCCTCTGCAGCACCACATTGCCATCAAAGTTTCGTTGCGCCACTGATATAAATATTGTCATGTCCTAAGGCAAACAAAATTTTAGCTACAGATAAAACCTCAATGGCACACAGAACCTCAGTTGAAGCCTTGATGATGGATAGAGCCTTGACAACGAGCAATGCCTCAATGGCAACAAACATAGCTACTACGACGGATGCAACTATGATGACGGAGACAACCATGATGACGGCGACGAATACAACTACGATGACGGATACAAACTTGACGACGGACACAGACTTGACGTCAAAGACGGACACAATGACGATGACGAACATGATGATGGACTCGACAACAGACACAACAGCAGTGATGACAACGGATACAATGAAGATGATGGACATGGCGACGATGGTGACGAACATGACAATGGCCTCAGCAATAGACACGATGGTGGTGATGACAATGAACACAATGACGATGACGAATATGGTGACGGTGACAACAACAGACACAATAACGGTGATAGACAGGCGACGGTAACAGTTATGGTGAGGAAAACAGACACAACGATGGTGACAGACATGATGATGGACTCGACAGTGGACACGACGGCAGTGATGACAACGGACACAACTATGGTGGCGAATACAATCACAGTGACAGATATACAACCTTGGCGATGGACATGACCATGATGATGGACATAGCTTCGATGACAGACACAGCCTCGACAATAAACATGACCTCGGTGACGGATACAGCCTCGAGGACGAACACAACCTTGATGACAAATTGAGCCTCAACAAGAGACACAACTTCTATGATGGACACAACCTCGGCAACTGATAGAACCTCCAAGACAGATAGTGCCTCAATGACAGACACAACCTTGGACACAACTTTGATGATAGGAACAAATTGTTCCGTCCATGTCTTCACAAGATCCATGCAAGTAACATCATTTTTTAGGTGTTCTCCCCATGTTGGTGTAGTAGAAAGATTTAGCAAATCCTCCTAGAGCATCCTTGCAATCATGCCTTCATTCTCCTCACGTAATGTGTAATGTTCCTTTCCAGCAATAACCAAGGATGTCCATCCTCCGCTCCAAATCTTCACCTTCAAAATCAACTTTTGTTGGGCCTGGAGGTGAAACCAGTGTCCATACGGTTGATGGGGAGGTTAGCGGTTGTATGGTGGCCACAATAAGGGTCGTACGGTGGCAACAAGCAAGGTCATACGGTAGGGAATGCAAGTCGTACGATGAAAGATCCCTGATGGATTCCCTTGCTGATCAGGCAGATTTTTGATTTATAAAGCCAAATAATAAATTCAATGCAGTTCCAAGGAGCTTACATCCAACAATGATGCCAAATTGCTGCAAATGGCGGCCCTAAGACTGCAAGGAATCACATCCCAGCTGAAAGAATCAATCTGCAACGCTGAAACCATAAATATGCAACCTGAAACCGCAATAAAGAATGGCGTACTCTATCCCTGATAGCAACGCACACTGTTTGAAGAATCCAATGCCAATAACTGTTGAGGGCTACGTCCCAGCCAATCCAGAACCTGGGGTTTGCATCCCAGATGAAGAATTGCTCTCTCAGAGCCAATTCACAAAAACAAGTTTTTCAATATGCAAAAGATAATAAGAAATTAGGTCTCCATCTCCTTATATCCCCTTCCAACTGTAAATCGAACCCTAAAGGGAAATTACACTTTTCCCTTTAAATAAAATATAATAAAATAGCATTTTCCGAATTAAAGTCATCCATGCTATAGGAAAAACATTACTTTATTAAAATTCCATAGTTGAAGGCACCAAAAAGTCTACAGATAGTAAAAATCATGTATAATAATTCGAGACCTTTCCAACGAGCTATAACATATAGGTGTACCTGATCAACTGAAGCCAAAATCCTTTTATTACTCCAAAATGGTTATATTATTAAGAAATTAGGTCTCCATCTCCTTATATCCCCTTCCAACTGTAAATTGAACCCTAAAGGGAAATTACACTTTGCCCTTTAAATAAAATATAATAAAATAACATTTTCCCAATTAAAGTCGTCCATGCTATAGGAAAAACATTACTTTATTAAAATTCCATAGTTGAAGGCACCAAAAAGTCTACAGATAGTAAAAATCATGTATAATAATTCGAGACCTTTCCAACGAGCTATAACACATAGGTGTACCTGATCAACTGAAGCCAAAATCCTTTTATTACTCCAAAATGGTTATATTATTAACCTTATTTTAATTTATTTAATCACCAACTTAGGAAATATTTAAATATATTAAAATATTTCCCAAATGGTCCCAAAAGGCCCAAAATGGCCAATCAAACATGAATCTGACCTTGTCACCTGTCTGTGACTGATGTCGAACAAGATGGGTCAACTGGCAGTCCATCCCTAAAATCTATGGATGCTCCTAAAAAGTAGGAGACAGCCCCAATCAACCAAAATTTAGTCCCAATGACTCCCCTACTGTGTGCACCTCTGAGAGAACTGTCACTGAGCTGGGAGTTCCTCCTAAAAAATAGGAGATGCACTCTAAGTCTCCAAAACGTTCGTCGAAGTCTCCAAATGCCTCCTAGACCACTCCTAGTCAATCCCTACAAATTAGGAATCCCTCCTAAATTGTAGGAAATTGTTGTCTACTGCTCCAAACTACTTGGGAAGCTCATGCATGACTCTCGAAGCCCCTGGGTTGCTTCCCTCTATGCTCTGATGGCCTATGGGAACCAAATAATAGACCAACTTTGCTAGAAATGTTGTCACTAAGGAAGGGCAGAAATTGGGGACATGACAGTCCTCCCTTCCCAAAGATTGCTTGTCCTCAAGCAATGTCAATCCAACTCCACAAACATTAGGCAAGTCCATACCATAACCAAGAATGATCCCAGGGTCCCAAGCCATCCTGGAAGGTTTGTAGTTCCATCTTCTAGAAACACTGTCCTGGACTGCACCCAAACAAGTAGCCTCATGAAAACCCCCTGAAGGAAGAGCAATCAAATACTGTACCAACTTTGTCAACTCCTCAATGAATTGCTCTTCAAAAGAACCAAACTGGAACACTAAAGGCGGAAACTCTAGTAAGCCTACATTGGCTTCCACATCCTCAACTATTGAACTGCAAATCCAAGTGATTCCAGGATTCCAAATCCGCCTCAAAAGGGAACCACCATGCTGATGCTTCGTCACTCTGATATAAATATTAGTGAACCACAAGTTGTAAAGCAATTCATTAGGACCCTAAAGCACCAATGTATCAATGAGACCAGGGCTCGGATCCCAAACCAAAATACCAAATGTACTAAATGAGATGAAGAAATATCTCAACTGCACTCCATGAAACATACATACAATGAAGTAGACCAGCAAGGTGTTAAAGTGAACTCCCATAAACCAGTATTCCAACCCACATGACCACCTAACAATGCTGCTATAATTCTGACCAGCAACTCGAACGATATCATAGACGTCATCATACCAATTCCAAACAACAAATGTCCCAAAGAAACACTCCTCAATGCCCTCATACTGAATCATGGATGTAGTCAATGCCAAGTCAAGTAGTAAATGATTCTAGCTTGGACAGCCACTAGTCCATAAGGAATCGAAGACTATGGAATCACCAATCAACAAGGATACCACTGCCATATCAATGGATGTAGATGACAAACTCGAAGATGAAGTATGTATGCCATCATGAAAAAAACCAAAGCATGTGTCATTTGTACCCAACATTGTAGGATTATCAATTCCTGAATCCCATATCGATCTGAGAAATGTTGCTCCACCCAACCATTGCGCTACTCTAATGTAAACATCTATACACCAAAAGTGAAGCAACTCAATATGAATCCACTGAAGAAATGCCCAACACATGTTGATACCAAGATCCCAAATCTTTGCACTGACACATCCCTCTGGCATGTTGATACTCATTATGTTGTTGTTGTGAAACTGTACCTCATCCAATAAACTAAGAACTTCACTCCAAATGAAGCCACAATTACTACCAACAACCAATGCCGTTAGGAATTCACAAATGAGCCAATCATCGGCAAGGAAAGTTTGTTGAATACTTTTCCAACTCTTCCAAACAGCTGCTGCAACTTTACCTATATTTTCACAAATTAGTGTGCCTTTATTAAAGGTTGTTAAGTAAATGTTTTGTTTAACCATGTAACCAACGAAGTCCCTTATATTCTGATCTTGAAAGCCCAATGTAATATTTAAAAAGTCTGAATCTTCAATTAAAAGGTACATCGCTGCCCTATCATATGGAAGAGGTGATAAACCCATTGATGAATGAGAGATGTTTCTAATTCTCAACAAAGACGGGCTCTTTGTGGCTGGTCCACTAGGTATACAACTTAATATATCATCAACTCTTAGTAGGGAAGGATCAACTTCACACTTGAACACCCCAACTTGAATGTAACCAACCCAAGGTTCAAAGTTTGACTCATGAGATGAAAGAGAATTGTTGTTCAAAGTCAGAAAATCAGAAGTATGTTCATACCTTTTCTCAATGTTTTTGCGGTCTTCTCTTGCCTCTCCTTCCAAGGTAGGTGACTCCTCTAAAGGTGCTGGTCCATGGGGTGTGTTCAAACGAATATAACATGTCCCATTAATTGCCTTAGCTGCCCAAAATCTGATCCATACCTCTATCTTCATAACTAATATGTTTTCCATTACTAACAAACTCCAAGGTGTAGTATGTCAAACAAACCAAACATTATCAAAATGCAATATCTTCTTAGTAAGCAGCCTCTTAGTCTCCCTAATCATCTCTTTAAGACAAGATGCTTCATATGATCTTAACAATTGTCTTTCCATTGTAGATGATGCATGACTAACCAAATCAGAATCAATAATGTTCCATTCCACACAAATGAATATAACACTTGTGGCTGGTCCATCAAGTGTGAAACTAATATCATCATTGTTTGGAGCCTTTAAGGGGCTCTTTAAAAGAGGAACATCATAAACTTCATGATGCAAACTAGACCAAACTGAGTTTTCTAAATCATAACTCTTTTCCTCTTCACACATCTCAACATGCTCTTCTTGTGGACTTACCACAAGAAGCTCTTCCCTTGTATGCTCAACATTCTAACTTTCTTCCCTTGGAAGAAATAAGGATCTAATGTATGACTCTCTTTGTCTTCTTGCATTATCAAGCTGATTGCATCTTTCCTTGACCTCTTGTAAGTGTTGTCTTGCTTGGGCAGTAAGCATCTTGGCCTTCTTAGCTCTATGTGACCATCCATTGCACGTCTCTTGAGCCTTTTTCACATCTTCCAAGGTGGGGTAAACACAATCAAAACCTTTGTGGTTTGAATCTACAATATAAATCTCATGTGCAACACACTTAACCTGAGTACCATCATAGGAAGACTCAACAACCTCATTACCTTCATATGAAATGGATGATACCACATGACTAAAGCTACCATTGCAAAAATTAGAATAGGTATGAGACCTTGGAGACATGCTTTCAGCATCCCTAATGGACTGATCCATGATTGTAATCTCTTCCATTTTGTGATCAACTTGATGAATCAATGGTGTGCTATGTGTCTCGTCCTGATCTAGAGTTATTTCTTCTTTAGGAATCCCATATGATGACTGATTTTTGTTTTTCATAGGCTGCAACTCAAATGATAACACATCTTCATGCCTTTCTTCTGCATACCCTGCAAGTGACTGATCCATTATGGTTTTTTTATCATGAACATGGATAGGTTGACACAAATCTTCTTTCTCACATGAAAACATATCATCAACTATGGCATGATATTCCTTTTTTGCAAGCTTAACCTTATGACAAATTTTTGGATGCATGTCAATGTAATCTTTGAAATGAAAGTTCTCCCTAACATATTGAGGAAGAGTATTATACTCCTCAAGTATGCTAATTACTTCTGTTTTCGTGTCTAGTGGCAATGGATCCTTTCTAGAAGAAGATGATGATCCACTAGCATGTCCAAATTTCCTTGACATAGAATCATTGAACTGCTGCAATTGAAGCTTGAATTTTTGTTGTGACTGTTCCCATTCTTTCCATAGGGTTATATCTCTTAAGAATTTTGCCATTATGAACTACCACGCTGACCAACTGAAACTAACATGCCAGAGCAAAAATCGACCCTATACTGCTAATATGAATTATCAAAACTTTTGATCCAGTACCCAGATGCCAGAATGAATTATTAAAAAAATTTAGCCAGTACCCAGATGCTGAAATGAATTATCAAAACCTTTTATCCAATACCCAGATGCCAAAATGAATTATCAAAACTTTTAAGCTAGTACCCAGATGCTGAAATGAATTATCAAAACTTTTTATCCAATACCCAGATGCCAAAATCTGTTGTGACAATTTCTCACAAACCCTACAGGCTGGCAGGATGTAGGCTCTGATACCACTGAAAGATCCCTGATGGATTCCCTTGCTGATTAGGCAGATTTCTGATTTATAAAGCCAAATAATAAATCCAATGCAGTTCCAAGGAGCTTACATCCAACAATGATGCCAAACTGCTGCAAATGGCGGCCTTAAGACTGCAAGGAATCACGTCCCAGCTGAAAGAATCAATCTGCAACGCTGAAACCATGAATCTACAACCTGAATCAATCTGCAACGTTGAAACCATAAATCTGCAACCTGAAACCACAATAAAGAATGGCGTACTTTATCCCTGATAGCAACGCACACTGTTTGAAGAATCCAATGCCAATAACTGCTGAGGGCTACGTCCCAGCCAATCCAGAACCTGCGGTTTGCGTCCCAGATGAAGAATTGCTCTCTCAGAGCCAATTCACAAAAACAAGTTTTTCAATATGCAAAAGATAATAAGAAATTAGGTCTCCATCTCCTTATATCCCCTTCCAACTGTAAATCGAACCCTAAAGGGAAATTACACTTTGCCCTTTAAATAAAATATAATAAAATAACATTTTCCCAATTAAAGTTGTCCATGCTATAGGAAAAACATTAATTTGTTAAAATTCCATAGCTGAAGGCACCAAAAAGTCTACAGATAGTAAAAATCATGTATAATAATTCGAGACCTTTCTAACGAGCTATAACACATAGGTGTACCTGATCAGCTGAAGCCAAAATCCTCTTATTACTCCAAAATGGTTATATTATTAACCTTATTTTAATTTATTTAATCACCGACTTAAGAAATATTTAAATATATTAAAATATTTTCCGAATGGTCCCAAAAGGCCCAAAATGACCAATCAAACATGAATCTGACCTTGTCACCTGTATGTGACTTATGCCGGACAAGATGGGTCAACTGGCAGTCCATCCCTAAAATCTAGGGATGCTCCTAAAAAGTAGGAGACAGCCCCAATCAACCAAAATTTAGTCCCAATGACTCCCCTACTGTGTGCACCTCTGAGAGAACTGTCACTGAACTTGGAGTTCCTCCTAAAAAATAGGAGATGCACTCTAAGTCTCCAAAACGTTCACCGAGGTCTCCAAATGCCTCCTAGACCACTCCTAGTCAATCCCTACAAATTAGGAATCCCTCCTAAATTGTAGGAAACTGTTGTCTACTGCTCCAAACTACTTGGGAAGCTCATGCATGACTCTCGAAGCCCCTGGGTTGGTTGGTTCCCTCTATGCTCTGCTGGCCTATGGGAACCAGATAATAGACCAACCTTGCTAGAAATATTGTCACTAAGGAAGGGCAGAAATTGGGGACATGACATACGATGACAACCAAGCAGGGTCATACGGTGGAAACATGTTGTACGGTTGGTGTTACGGGCAATGCGATGGGTAGAAGGCCATATAGTAACCAAAACAGAGATGTACAGTGTGACAAAAGGATGTCATATTGTGATGGTAGATGACCCATACAAAGGTGGTGCAGTGCAACGTTGATCTTCAGATACGTTCAAGCAAAGTCCTCTAGGATGGATTGACAACTCAAGGAAAATTGTACAAAAAGACACTAGAGTATATTGTGCTAAACACAGATATATATATTCCAGACTAAAATTGTGTTCCGAATTCGCTAGATCCAAAGCAAAGAAATATAGACAGAATAAGGTGAGGTTTGATTCCCACCAAAACCGCAAGAGCCAAGTAGGGAAGATCTTTCACTTCCGAAATGGCGAATAATAGAGAATCCCAACAGGAATTCACGATACAAAGAAATAATCCAAATCGCCTACCTACTACTACCTACATGTTGTTTACCGTACTTGGTAAAGAAAATAATGCATACAAACAATAGATGAGAATAGCAGATAAGAATAGCAGAACTCATTATATTTGCATACGCCATGATATTATATTATGCTTCTGATGCTATGATGATGATTACAACGATCCCGAAGGGGGTTATAAATACTATCTGAGGAACCTTCTCGAAGGTATCCATTGGCCACATACATGTCAGCTACAATAGTAGAACCTTCTTGATACACACACCCTGTCAGCTGATACCGACAACATACATCCCGATACAGACGAAGTACATCCTAATACACCAATGGGATGCATCTTGATACAGTATTTACTGACGACATCATCCCCCCCCCAAAAAGAAAAGTCGTCTCCTGACGACGACACAACAAAAACCCAACTAACGATATTATTCATGAAACAACAAAAACATGGGCTTATACATCATGAACCCGAAGGCTGTGTCTCCAACTGCGAAGACCGGCTACGTCGAAGCTGATACCCCTGATCTGTCCGGACCTGCAAATCAGCTTTGATCTGAGAGTTCTCTTCCACTTCTTCGTTGAGCATCAATGCAACCTCCTAGCACTCAGCTTCCTTCTGATCATGAGCCTTCTTCTCTGCGTCCTTCTGTTGAAGAGCTTCTACCAACCGCTGTTGTTCCACCTACTGCTTCCCTCGTGCACTTTCCTCGAGCTGTGCTAACAATGCTGTCCACTCTGCTTCCAACGCACTCTACTAGGTGGCAAGTCGGTCGGCCATCTCCTCTTGAGCCTTCTCGACCGTCTCCCGAGCTTCCTACCTAGCCTCTTCGCGTCTTTTTTTTGTAAGCACCAACTCTGCTAGGAACTTGCTCTGCTCTGTGATGACAGCAAGGCGAGAATAAACATCCTTATCCTTCTCCTCCGCTACAAGTAGAGGGCCCGTCGCCTGTACCCCTTCGTCTACTTTCTCTATTGCTGCTACTAGACTTTGATCCTCCACCCCTAGTGATGCCAGTACCTTGACTACCTCATTGCTCGACCAAATGGCTTCCAACTGCGTGTGCTCTCTCATAGGAGACTGAATGGAAGGACCTCTGGCAACAGGGGCAAGCAGCCGCCACCTAAAATATTCACTCACCCGACTCACCGTACGCATCCGATCCACTGTAGGCACCTGGGGTTCCGCTTCCGGAATACTGAAATCAGCATCCTGATCCTCATCCAAAAAAGTGTCCGCTATGGTGACTACTGCATCTGTCCCAATCACCTCTAGACGAACCTGCTCCTGTGCACCTCCATGACGGCCTCCTCCCTCTGCTACTGGCTCTGCTACAGGAAGTGGTTGAGGCAAACTCTACTACAGGTATGGGAGTCGGTTCCTGAACCACTGGCTACGGCTGCAATCCCAATGGTTGCGTACCCACAGTTGTGGCCGCTGGTGATGTCGTCCTCTGGCTCACTCTAGGTTGGACAGGTGCTGAATGTGAAACTGATCCTGCTGCTGTTGCTGCCCGTGATCTAGAATGTAGAGTGATCGGGGTCATCACCACTGGACGCCGAAACTATCTGAATCCTAGGAAGTGTACATCTGCCATGGTGTGTATGTGTGGTGTTGGACCTGCCTGAACTGAAGTAGTAGAAGTAGTAGTTACTGGTGCAGCCATCAACTAATGTGGAAAGAGAAGTAGAACTGTTGAAACTACTCCGTCTTCCTCATTATCTTCCTCCTCATCTTGCTCCACCTCCATATCCTCAGAGTCATCCTCCTCACAAGATGTGTCCTGGCGGCCACTATCTGTATTGCCTGATTCCTCCATCTCCTACCGTGCCCTCTTCTGGCCCACGCCCTTCTGCCCTGTAGGTGAATCCAAATGCTTCCATTGCATCACCGGAGGCTCGCCAGGTACCGCCTGACTTGGCTTAATTTCCAACTGCTCATGGGGTATCGTCCTCACCGTAGCTTCCAGAAAGTCCGATGGCATAGTGCGGCATATAGAATGTTCTGTGCTGCAGGATCATGAACTCATCCATGCACGTGGCTAATAGAGAAGCCCAATCGTACACCTTCCCGTTCATGATCCCGTTCATCATACTGACCAACAAAAAGGAAATGTCGAATGCTCTGCTGGATCCTGTAAGCCTGTTTTTTACCACATCCATCAGGCACTTCCAATGGCCCTCTCGAATATTAGACTTCCGCAACCCTCTTCCCTTTGAAGCGTCTATAAGGGTATCCATCTGTTGTTGTACCTAATTCTTACACACCATCCATATTAGCTGCAACTTCGTCTCCGTGCTCATCTTTATGGGCTTACCATCAATCTTGGCTCCTTGCGCTGCTCCTGGTATACCAAACTCTCATAAAATCAGCTGGCCAAAATGATACCATGATGTAATACCACGGAATTGAACACTTTTGGGAATGCCTATCATAAGCCTCAATCATAGGCCGCAAGACGCCCTCAAAATCTTGGATACACAAAAGTGGCATCCGGATAGCCCATTCCACCTGCTCCTTTCTGATGCTTGCTTTAACTAGGTGAGTATCCGAATTTTCATCCCACCATTTTCGACAGTCCCATCCATTCAATCCTTCAAAAACTACAGTCAGTGGCATTGTCTACACATTCGGCTGAGTCTACACTTTTTCTCTGTGCTTGCCCTTATCCTTCCCCTTCGACTGTGCATAAGAGGGTCCTACCTGCACATCTTGGTTCATGGTCGAATCCTGCCCCAATTGCTTCCTCCAAGCCCTCCTACCGGCTGATTACATATTATGCCTTTTGCTGAAAAGAAAGCCGTTAGGTCAGTTACTTGGCCATACAGTTGCAAAAAATTTCCCTCTTGAGGTATGTACGGGTGGCCCTTCTACTTTTCTTATGTATGCCGTATGGCTTCTCCTGCTCCTTATGCCGTACTCCTGTATCCTGTATCTAAGATTCTCTCCTTGAACATTGTTCGGCTACTCAATCAATTTCTGTTGAACAGAGAAGTTCAGGTGCTTAGAAGAAATGCTTCAGTGAATGGTCAATGTCTCTAGCCGTACGGTATTTAATGCTTTAGGTTCACACCTCCATTTAATGCTCTTGCCAATTTGAATGCCTTAGAACACCTTTAGAATTAACTTGGATGCCCTCCTTACTGTCTTCCTGAAACTTCGAGTGAATGCTTGTCAACAAACGCTCAATGCCTCTACAACTTATATGCCGTACGCAACCACCATGTCTTGCCGTCGTTGTATGGTGAATGCCCTCTTTATTCTGAAAATCACCATACAATGGTGCCAAGCTTAACATGTTTAATATGTTGAGTGCAAAGACTGCCTGCAACTGACGCCTTCAACAACCAACGCCTTTAATTATGAACGATAAATGGCAAATGCTATTCCTAACCCTTCCATCTCTCCCTTCCTTCTCCTGACACTACTTCTGTCCATATGCTGAAGTGAGAAGCATTTTGGTTCGATTCGCTTGAGTGGAGTGTCCGTACGGCAACAAACTATACTTATCAATTTCACAAGACTCCTGTACGGTGACATTGATTTTGAAGGTCGTACGGTGAGTTGGTCGGGTACACCGTACGGTAACAATTTGTACTCATGTGCATCCATACAGTGGTGAATGCTTCAATGCTGAGGAGCAATTGACTTACTTGATAGAATGGAAGTCGTACGGTATTTTATTGTGCAACCATAGTCAAACATATGCCTTCAATGTCTTCAATGACAAATAACGAATGGCTTAATGCAATGGCCGTACGGGCGTGATATTGGAAGTCTCTACTATACGATGTTCTTAAGTAAACACCGTACGGTGCCCATTACTTTTCCAAAATGTCATACGGTCAACGACTGTACGATACTCCCTCTTCTTCTTTTTTTTACAGTACTACTACTCCTTCATAATCTTGGATGGAGATGGCTTACCAGGCATGTGATAAATTTTTAGCTTGCACCCGTTCACTGTGTCCAGAACTTCCTGTCCATCCAACATCCATAACTTGATCGCTCCATTGTTGTCTACCTCTTGGATCTGGTACGGCCCGACCCACTTAACTTTGAACTTGCCTGGCTTGATCTCATTCCGACCGTCGTACTTCAACACCCATTGCTCGGGCTGAAACCTGTTCAGTTTCAAGTGCCTATCGTGCCATGCCTTCTACCTATTTTGCGTTACCTCAGTCGCTCACTGCGCCAATAATCGCTTCTCTTCTAGCCTGCTCAATTTGTACAACTGCTCCCTTAAGCTTTCCATATCACCCAACTTGTTTTCCAGTGCTATCCGTAGGCTCAATATCATGAATTCTGCTGGTACTACGGCTTCCTAACCGAACATCAGTTGAAACGGTGTGTGTCATGTTGTGACCTTATACACCATACGATAAGCCCAAAGGGCGGATGGTAACTTTTCCTCCCAATCCTCACTTTCGACTGCGTAGGATTTGTAGATAATCGATACCAAGATTTTATTGGTAGCCTCAGCCTATCCATTTGCTCTTGGGTAGTACGAGCTTGATAATGAGTGATAAATTTTGAACTCCATGGTGAGCAGGCAGATAACATGGTTTACAAAATGTCCTCCCCTATCACTTGTTAGCTGCAATGGAATCCCGTACCTAGTAATAATTTGCTCATAAATAAATTTTGCTATGCTTACCGCCAAGTTATCTGGTAACGCGCATGCCTCCACCCATTTGGTCAGGTACTCTGTTGCTACGATGATGTATCGACATCTCCTAGTTCTGCTCGCCTTCAGGGGTCCGATGAAGTCCAATCCCCATCATTCAAAAAGTTCCTAAGCATGACGGGGATTCAGAGGCATGAAGTCTCTCTTCAAAGGTTTCCCAACTCGCTGACATGTATCGCATGCAACCCACTCCCTGGCATCATTGTGTACCGTCGGCCACCATAGTCCTACCAGAAGTATCTTTCATGCAGTCATGTCCGACCCCATGTGTCCTCCTACCAGTCCTTCATGTGCTTCCTTATATACCTTTGGGATCTCTTCCTCTAGGACGCATCGCCTTAGGATCTGATAGGGTCCCATTTTATATAACAGCCCGTTAATCAGCTGAAACGTTCGGCTGCGTAACACCAACTTCCGTCTTTCATTCGGTGGCATGCTACTTGGAAACTGTCCCGTCGACAGGTACTCTTTGATGCTCGTGTACCACTTTGGCAATACAGCAATCTGGAACAACTGTGCGTCAGGAAAGTATTCATTTACACCATCTACCGACTCTCTTGTTCTGAGGCGTGACAGATGATCTGCACTCACATGTTTCTTCCTCGGCTGTACGATGATCTTTAAGGTAAACTCCTGCAACAGAAGTAACCAACGGCTGATCCTTCCTTGAATGACAAGTTTGTTGATCATATACAGTAGAGCTTGATGGTCAACGTAGAAGACGAATGGTGTCGCCAGCAAGTAATGACGAAATTTCTGTACAACGTAGGCCATCCCCAAGGCTTCCCATTCGGTCGTATTGTAATTTTGTTTGGCTTTTGATAGCAGTCGACTAGCAAAGTAGATCGGGTGATCTAGCCCGTGGGTACCTGTCTGTGCCAAGGTTGCTCCAATTGCATAGTTGGACGCGTCGACATGTACATGAAACTCTTTGCTTCAATCCGAATATGCCAGGATAGGTGTCGTAGCCAACTGTACCTTGAGCCCTTCAAATGCTTCATCCTATTCCTTCTCCCATTGGAACGATTCTCCTTTGCACGTTAACCTATCCAATGGGTATGCTATCTTGGCAAAAATTTTGATGAAGCATCTGTAATAGCCTATATGCCCGAGGAAAGATTTTACCTCCGATACATTGGTGGATGGCTACATCTCCAATATGACTCACCTTATCCGGATCTGTCTTCAATCCTTCCTTACAGACTGTGTCTGAGCAACCTTCCCTGTGGAACCATAAACCTGCACTTCTTCGGGTTCAGGGCTAGGCGCACGCATCAGCATCTCTCCATACACTCACCCAGAGCTGCCAGATGTTTGTCCTCGGCACTGAACATCGACCAATCATCCAAAAATGCCTTGAAGTTTCCGACGAACATCTTGTCGAAGATGTGTAGTATGATCAATGTAGCAGGCGCATTGCACAAGCCGAACGACATCTGGTTATATGCGTATACTCCATCTTCTACGACAAATGTCGTCTTTAGTTTATCCTCCTCTGCGATTGAAATCTGATTATATCTGGAAAATCCATCCATGAACGAGTAGATCTCGTGTCCCGCTACCTCCTCCACGATGCTATCCATGAACGGAATCGGGAATGGATCCTTGATGGTGACTGCAATCAGGCATTTGAAATCGATGCATATCTAGATCTAGGTGGTGTCCTTTAGTGAAATTACTATCGGCGACACCCACTCACTGGTCTACACCTTGAAGATAATGCCAGCCTCCAGCATGCGGTTGATTTCCTTCGTAACTCGAGCCGCATAGTTCTTGTTCATTCTGTAGGGCCGCTTCCATACAGGTAGTGCTCCTTCAATCAACGAGATGCGGTGCACACACAACTCCGGGGGTACTCCATTCAGGTCCTTGTATGTCCATGCAAACACATCCTTATACTCCAAAAATATCTTGAATGTCGTTGCCTTCAGTACTGGGTCCCAGTTGTCTCCCATCGGTATGTTCCGTGGTTTGGCTTTGTCTCCCAAATTCATGGTCTGTAGCGTGGCTTCATGATATTTGATGGGTTCCCCTTTAGTGAACTTATGAGTGGGTGTTATATCCAATGGCACATCTCCTTCCTTTATCTCGGTGAATTCGCTTGGAAATTCTCCTTCGTTTTGTCCTTCCTCAATTGTCAAGACATTGCAACTCTAGAACAGCTTGTAGTCCTCCATTTGCCAGTGGTAGAGACCGCTCACCAAATCCAAGCCGTCATCTGTCGATCCCCCTTCCAGTCGCAGGACTCCCTCTTGATCTGGGTCCAGACGTTGTGTGACTTCATCCTCTTCACCTTCAGAGTCCGATGATAGAGCTTCTTCCTCGATCATTTGAGTGTGCAGATCAATGACATATTTTTGCCGTTTGCTTTCAAGTGATAAGGTATTTTTCTTCCAATCATGTTTCGCCTTGGCTTGTATCAACCACCCCCGGCCCAGAATGGCATCGTATCCTTTTCACTTCAGTGGGACCACAACAAAATCCAACAAGAATGGTTGTGTTCCAATCGTCACTGGTTGTGCTGTCAGGACTCCCAATGGCTTGATTCCATGTTGATAGGCCGTTAGGAGCTGGAATGTAGGTGGCCACAATGTTGGCTGTCCCAACTTTTTCCAGGTATCCTCTGGTAGCACATTGACACCGGACCCTCTA
This sequence comes from Cupressus sempervirens, assembly GCA_028749045.1. Taxonomy (NCBI): domain Eukaryota; kingdom Viridiplantae; phylum Streptophyta; class Pinopsida; order Cupressales; family Cupressaceae; genus Cupressus; species Cupressus sempervirens. The sequence goes on from CM053791.1 coordinate 383,858,608, forward strand.
TCCATAATCGTGTTTGTTAGCACAGTCCTAAGAATGCCCATTTTGATAGCCATCGGATAGCGTCGAAATGAAAGAGCTAATAGCATTGGGTTTTCTGCACTTGCGCCGCCTTGTTTCTCCTTTTCTTGCTCTGTTGGTTGCTTAGCAATCGAAACTATATTCGTGAGTGCTATACAGAGTTGAGGCATAGTGAGCAACAGATCATTTATCCTGACGGGTACCTCGGCTTGCAATATTTGCCATACAATGTTCTGTTCTACACAGTTCCGTACGGAGGTACTAGGTGTGTCCTTCAAGTGTGTCATTTCTGCCTGCATTGCTTTTTGGATCTTGACCCGCGCTTCTTCCATTCTTTTTTTCGTCCGTCGGGTCGGGATACACTTTTGCTTGCTTCCGAGTGATTGCCAGAACCTCTTCCTCGTTCGTCCCGACAATAATCAAGTTTACTCCAGACTTCGGGCACTTAGCATCGTCATGATCGCCAGGTCCACACCATCTACATAACAACTTCAGTGTGCTCGTCGTTGTGCACTCTCGAGCAAAGTGACCCCACAGATTGCATGCGCGGCATTGAACTATCAACCAACCATTCGCATCATACTGGATTCAACTCCTCTCGCCATTATTGTTGTTGCTACTATTGTTGTTGTTTTGACCGTGCTGATTATTTTTGTATCCTCCCAACATGGCACCCTCCGTACTATTGTTCCCGCTCCATCCAGATGCGGAGGCTTCCTATGTCAGGAACACTTGCTGCGGTGTTCTTGTTTTCAGGTTGAAAGGGCATTCCTTTATCGAATGTCCCATAATCTAGTAAATTTCACAAAATTGATCTTTCAGGCAGGATCCCTTCGTATGACCCTCTTTCTTGCACTCCGTGCACCATAGTTCATTGCCCTTAGTCTCCTTGTTCATGTTCTTGAACTCCATCATCTAAATCATGTCCTTCTGGAGGGCGCAGACCTTCTTGCTGCTGCCTTCATCATCGCTGCTATCTTCTCCTGAAGACACGTCGTCATCTAAATCAGATGAACTATTCTTCTTCTTCTTCTTGATTTTCTACTCACTTTCTAGGTCCATTGCCTAGTTGTACACTTCAGTTTATGTCAATGGTGGCACAATCTTCATCTTCTTTCACAGCTTCGGGTGAATTCCTTCAATGAACCATCTTTTCTGTAACCCATCAGCCGGCTTATTCTCCATCTTATTGATCAAGTCCTCCAACTTCCTGGCGAAGACTCGGACTGTTTCATTCTTCCCCTGCTTAGTATTGAATATCTCTGCTACAATTTAATTATTATCGCTCAAGAGTTGAAATTTTGCAATGAACTCCTTTTTAATGTTATCCCAACTATTTAACTTTTGTGGATCAATATCAGTAAACCAATCAATTGCCACCCCCCGAGGGTTGCTGAAAATTGTCTCATCCATTCGTTTGTATCCGTTATGCCATTGGCCCTCCAAATCGTTTCGCATGTTTAACAATGTCAGATGGGATCAGTTGCTCCATCACCATCAAATTTAGGTAACTTCTCTTTTGGTCCCGCCATCCCGACACTGACGCTTGGTATCTCGGCAGCTCTGTTGTTTGGTGAAGAAAGGTCTTTGTTGAGCGAATCTGTCCCTTCTGGAAGGGTATCGTGGACGAAGAGTTCACTCCACGATCTTGCCCCCTCGGCACTCGGAGCCGTGCGAGTCGATTCTCTTCCATCAGGATTCTCTTCTCTCGGCGAATACAAATTCGAAAACTCCTCCCTTGCTTCTTCCACCAACTCCACCCACTGTCGAGTTTCTTCTAACAATTCCTCTGCGCTTCTGTATCCGTCGACAATCTTCTAGAACCTCCTACATTCGGCTTGCTATGCCAAAATTAGATTTCCTTGTACTGTGTGTATTTCATCCTTTTCCTTCAGCTTGTTCTTATTCTTGTTCAACTGATTCGGCATTACTCTTCATTCGCCTACCTTTCCAAGTCCATTGGGCAACGGTGCCAAATATTTACCGTACTTGGTAAAAAAAATAATGCATACAGACAATAGATGAGAACAACAAATAAGAATAGCATAACTCATTATATTTGCATACGCCAAGATATTACATTATGCTTCTAATGCTATGGTGATGATTACAACGATCCCGAAGGGAGATATAAATACTATCCGAGGAACCTTCTCGAAGGTATCTGTCGGCCACATACAACATGTCGACTACAATAGTAGAACCTTCCCGATACACACCTTGTCGGCTGATACCGACGACATGCATCCCGATACAAACGGAGTACATCCTGATACACCAACGAGATGCATCCTAATACACTGACGGGATGCATCCTGATACACCAACAGGATGCATCTTGATACAATATTTACTGACGACACATACCATTCTTAAATACTCTTCGGAGAAACTTCCTAATGGTTTACAAAGATAGCCGACGACCAAACTTACGAAAATAATTAAATAAAAACGGGTCCGAGATATACTAAATCAATCAGCCCCTTAAAAAAGGTCTGATTAAATATTTATTTAATGACTAGAACATTAGTCCTTTCGTCCCAAAATTTGCTTGTCCTCGAGCAAATGCAAATCCGAATCTTGGAAACCTTCTATAATCAACTTCTTCAATTTCGAGTCAGGTACCAAGTAGATCTTATTGTCGTAGTAAATGATATCATCAATAACTTTGTATCTTTCATCATGTATATAGGCATCCATCAACTGACATGCAAAATGGTTCTTGGAGTACTCTACCAATAGATGGGCCCGCCAATTATCCAAGGAATAGGGCAAGGTGTGGATTGTTATGATTTTACTTGCAGCATCTGGGATCTCATAATGTTTTAAAATGGCCTCCATCTTCTTGATTGTGACTTCCCTCAATCCTTTATTTGACATTTCTCTTAGTAACACCTTGACATCCGTCTTGAATGAAAAGTCCATCCTCTTAGAAGTTTGGGTGTATTGGTCAAGGGTCTCCATCCACTGGATGCCTAATATGATATTAGTAACCAAATCTATGACAAAGAAATCATCTGTCAAGGTATAGTTTCAGATGGAAATCTTTAGCCGTGGGATCACATGAGTGCAAGGTAACAACGTGTCTCCAGCAACCTTAACCTCAAATCCTCCATGCTCTTTTGCATGCAAGCCCTTACTAGTGGCCAAAGATGAATTGATGAAGTTGGTGTGGTGCCACTATCCATCATGATTGTGACTCGTTTCCTGTAAAGTTTGCCAAGAACCTTGAAGATACTACTTCCAACCAGTGTAGTGAGGGTAGCAATGGAACCTCCTTTTTATATCAGGGCATTTATTCTCTCTTACTAGTTAATTTCCTCACCGACAACTATAGGTACTTGTACTTCGTCCTCATCAGGTAACACCTCAATGTAATGAATCTTTCCCTTCCCAAGGCAGTGATGACCTGGTCCCCATGGTTCCTTGCACGTGAAACAGAGCTTTTTCCTCTGTAGCTCTTGTTGAGAGTCTTCATCCAATGGATGTTTTTTCTAAAATAGCTCATTGTCTTTGTCTTCTCGTGGGGACGATGTTGGCATAGCTATGTGAGTTATAGAGGAAGATGCAGCCATGTCATGCACCTGCTTAATAGCTTCGTTGAATGAGCATGGGTTGAACCCTTTGATCCAAGCTCTCAAAGGCTCTCTCAGCCCATCCATGAATAACATGATTTGACGTCTTTCAGAGATGTCTGTGACTAGCACTGACAGCCTTTGGAACTCAGTAATGTAATTGTCTACCATACCTATTTGCTTTAGCTGAGCTAGATCTTTGAAGTTTAGTTTAGGATCCTTCCCATCAAACCGGTCAATGAGTCTCTTAGTGAACTCGACATAAGAGGTTACTTGGTCATGGTCGAGAGTGACCAATCCATAATGCCACCACTCTTGTGCCACTCCTTCCAGATGGAGTGTTGTGAACTTGATTGCTTCCTCTTTGGGCATTGGGTTGAGTTGGAAATAGGTGTCTGCCATTAGAACCCATGCCTATGCGGTAATGGCTCTAGATCCATCAAATGGTGATAAGTTTACCTTTCCAATCTTTCTCCTAAGATCATTAAAATAACCGTGATTTCCCCCACCTGAATATCTCATTCTTAGATCAACACAGTCTCTACAAGATATATCACCTTCCATATTTAAATTCCTCCAATCTTCCCTAAGTTTTTCTTGCATTTCCTAAAAAGTGGGCTCTCTTTCTTTGAGTGGTGCTTCCATCCTTGGAAGATGGGTATTGAGGGTCGAGAGCGAGAGGGTTGAAAGTTTGTCCTTTCCGAAACAGAGTCTTCGCTATCCCCATTTTGTTCTCCTATTGTCTTTCCCCCGGCCAAATTTTATAGTGTTTCCTGCATAAGCCTTTGGGTTTCATTGATTTGCATTTGGTTTTTGCCGAGCTCTCTTAAAAGATTCATGAGTTCTGTCATAGGATCCCGATGATCTGTCATTCTACCAACAAGGTTATTTCGCCTTCTCTTTCGGGTATAAACTTGCATTCACTTCCATAGGCTAGCAGAATCACTGGCTCTAATACCACTATATGTTCCTTTTCAACAATAACCAAGGATGTCCTTCCTTCGCTCCAAATCTTCACCTTAAGAATCGACTTCTGTTGTGCCTGGAAGTGAAACCAATGTCCATGTAGTTGATGGGGAGGTTAGTGTTGTACGGTGGCCACAATAGGGGTCATACGGTGGCAACAGGCAAGGCCGTATGGTAGGGAATGCAGGTCGTATGGTGGAAATAGCAAGTCATATGGTTGGTGTTATGGGCAGTACGTTGGGTAGAAGGCCATATGGTAACCAAAACAGAGATGGACAGTGTGACAGAAGGATGTCATATGGTGATGGTAAATGACCCGTACAAAGGTGATGCAGTGCAACATGATCTTCAAATACATTCAAGATGAGTCCTCCAGAATGGATTGACAACTCAAGGAAAATTGTACAAAAAGACACTAGAGCATATTGTGCTAAACACAGATAGATAGATATATATTCCAGATTTGAAGCAAAGAAATATAGATGGAATAGGATGAGGGTTCATTCCCACCGAAACCACGAGAGCCAAGTAGGAGGAAGATCTTTCACTTACAAATGACGAATAACAGAGAATCCCAACGGGAATTTGTAGTACCAAAAAAAAAATTCAAATCACCTACCTACTACTACTTACATGTCGTGCTTAAATACCCTTCGGAGAAACCTCTCGACAGTTTACAAAGATAGCCAACGACCAAACCTATAGAAACAATTAAATAAAAATGGGTCCAAGATATACTAAATCAGTCGACCCATTAAAAAAGGTTTGATTAAATATATATTTAATGACAGGAACATTACATAATGCATCACCTTGTTCATTGTCATCCATTGTCTCCCACTTGTGCAAATGAGATTTAGTTTTTCTTCACAATGCTTGAAAACATTATTGACCAGTCTATATGCTGCTATAGAGTGGACACATTCTAGATTACGAACAGCCCATAACATAGATGTGACGGGTTGGGATATTTCATCCATCTCTTCAATGCACAAAATCATAAGAATCTCCATAGCAACTGAAATCTTAGTATCATGTTCTTCCTTGATGGTGACCAAGAAGTGATGAAACATATCATAAACCAAATTTTGCAATTCGAGATCTAAGAGAAGGTTACTTACTTTGACATTTGCACAAATCTCCAATATTGTAGATCTCCTACCAAAAGGGTCACTATTGAAGTCATCCAAACTCTAAAAGATGTCAACTATCAAATGCAATATCTCTATCACGGTGTAATTATCATATGGTGCTTTAGAAGCCGAAATTCTCAAGACCTCGCTGTGACATGCTGCAACCGCCAACCTTTTTTTCCTGTCATGGTATCTCAAAATCTTGGGTTGACTTAAGGCATCCTTAATCGACGAGAGCATTCTCTATATAAATCTTGAAGGTAATTGGTTCACCTTACACAAACATTATTCCAATATATCTAATGGAAGATCAACCCCCTCACTGAGCTCTTTGCCAATCTTTTGTAGTGCCTTCCACCACCACTCTCCATCACTGTTTAGCACCATAGTGTAATCCAAATACCAAAATCTCTCAATCATCCCAATAGGCTGGCAAGATCACCATCTCTGATATTACTGTAATATCCCGAAAGCGAACTCAGCTTGAAAGCGATCTCAGCCCAATGGCAATCTTGGCCCAAAGGGAATCTCGTCCAGAAGGGGATTTTTCTTCAGAGGCAATTTTGATCGGAAGGGGACCTCAATCCGAAGGGAATCTTGATCCAAAGCGAATCTCGATCCGAAGGAGAATTGATCTAGAGGGAAACTCAATCAAAAAGGAATCTCGACCCGAAGGGGAAATTAGTCTAAAGGGGATCTAGGTCCGAGGGGAAACTTGATCCGAAGAGAAACTCATTCCAAAGGGAATCTCGATTCGAAGGGGATCTCAATCTAAAGGGGGGCTCGATCCGATGGGGATCTCGACCCAAAGGGGAACTTGATCCAAAGGGAAACTCAGTGTGAAGGGAATCTCGACCCGAAGGGGAACTCAATCCAAAGGGGAACTCAGTCCGAAGGGGATCTTGACCCAAAGGGGAAATCGATCCAAAGGGCATCTCGACCCAAAAGCAATTGCTCTAATACTCTATAATGTTCCGTTTCTGAAGGGAACTCTTTTGGCATACAGTTTGATATGAGTACGTTGTACAATGTAGACTTTGCAAGTTCGGTAGCAACAGATGTTCGTACGACAGGGATGCAGGGTGTGATATGGTGAGGTGTCGATTGTGGTCAAACCATATGGTGGAGAGGCTTGAGAATGTGCCATACAGTAAGGCCTACGTACGGTGATATCGAGGAGTTGTACAGTGAAGTTAAAAAGGTCGTATGGAGTTTTCAAGTGTCTGTACAGTGGTAGTGGAGGAAGGGTGTAGGTGTACAGGGAGTCTCAAACAACAAAGAGAGTGAGTTGGAGGGGTCTTACGGTGGCAGAGATGAAGTGTACATGGGAATTGAGAGAGATAGGAGCGTTTGATGAAAAGCGTGGTGGAGAGGAATGGGGATGTGTAGGCTAGGTGAAGAGTGAATAATAGGGAGTGCTTGCCAATACGCAAATTAGGTAATTATGCAATATCACGGAATGAAGAGCTAATACTTGCATATACCAGAAATTTGTAGTTCCAATCACGAAATATAATCATAGACAAAGATGGCATCTCAAATGTGCCAGATTTGGAGCAAGGAAATACACAAACGGAATAGGGTGAGGGTTGAATCCCACCGAAACCAGAGAAACCAAGTAGGGAAGATCTTTCACTTCCAAAATGGCGAATAATACAGAAGTCCAATAGGAATTCATAGTAAGAAGAAGAAATCTCAAATTGCATGACAACTACTACCTACATGTCGTGCTTAAATACCCTTCGGAGGAGCTCCTGAGGGTTTATAAAGATAGCGGATGACAACACCTACAAAAACAATAAAAATAAAAATGGGCATGAGATATACTAAATCAATGGGAACCACAAGTACAAATATTATTAACTTGGGCCCCATATTAATTAATTGAAGTAACTAATTAAAGGTCCTTTTATAATATTATTTAAATTTTGGGACCAGTTAATTAATTAATTAAATTAAGTTATTACATTAAAATTTGGGGACATGACAGTCTCATTGAGAACCCAATAAGTATTGGGCATGATACTAATGTGTGAGTTTGTCGGGTTCAACAGGTGTCTTCAAACTAGTTTTGCATTTAATAATTTTCTAATGTGCAACGACCACCACGCTAGGGGGATTCAAGGTATCGTGTTATTCAACAGAATAAACATTGTAAAACAAAAAGAGGAACACATATGACAAATTAAAGGAGGGACACACTAATACGTATGTAAAACTTTTGTTTTTATCGGGCAAACTAATAACCAAACTAGTCGATTGTCTTTTCCTATTGTAACGTAAAACTCAAAATGGCACTCGTTTGTTTGAGTATCGATTTATTAGTTTGTTTCCTTTTAGTGCTCAGTAAAATTATTAAAGGATCACTAGAATTGCATGTGAAGGGAGTTTAAATTAAAAAGACAGCTTTGAATGCATGTGCCACAATGGATGGCAGTTGGACTGGTGGTTGGAGATAACATTTAGACTTCCTTAAACTTTCCAAACAAATCAACCTTTTGGTCTTCTATATATATATATATATATATATATATATGTATGCAAACTCTCCAAAAGCAATGGATGTTGAATGAAAAAGGTGTAAAAAGGACTACTTGAACAGTTTGCAATATAATAAGGAAAAATAATATGATTAGTGATTAAATTAGGATTGTTGAGAGGTATGTTGAAGATTTATGAAGTGTTTCTATTAATAGAAAGATAATAAGGAGACTGCATATTAACTGGATTTGGCGTGATTAGCAAGGGTGTATGTGCATTGTTCTGCAATCTGGAAAACAGGTATATCATTGCTTTCAAAACAGATCTCAAATAGATTTTATTCTGACTGAAATGAATGATTAATACAAGATATTATGAATATCAGAAACATGGAAATATACTTAATTGAAGTCAATTTACAACCATATTTCTTTTCATTTTTGCTTGGTTCTAGTTTTTGAAAGGACTTAGATTATTACTCAATTAAACAAACTGTTTCAGATGAAATCACGTCCTCTTCGCCAAGATATCTAGGTGCTTCCAAAGGGTAAAATAATATAGTTTTTCTTACATTCAGCACGAAGGCATTAAACCCCAGTATTGCTTCGTTGTCGAAGGCCCTAGTTTCAAGTTCAAGTCTTCCATTCTCTGAGAAAGCAACCATGGAGACTTCTTCCAATGGAGGAGGACAAGCAGACAAGCCCGACCCATCATTTTCAAATAGGTCAATCAAAATGAGTGAACCTATAATGTTCCCCCTAACTGCCAACCTTAACAGAAAATTTATGAAGTATTTTATTTCCTCTTTTACATTTAATAAATTTAATACTAGCATATATGTGTTACAATAAAATAAATCATAAAAACCAATGAGTGCATATATGAAATTAAAAGGACTATCAATACATAACGTGTCCCGGGAAAACAAGGGGACATAAGCGTTTCATGACACAGCCTTTTTTAAGAAGTGGTGCATCTCTTGCAAAGGGAGAAAAAAGAGATCATTTTTTGGATATTGGACTGTAACAACAAAGCATACAAGGAAAAGGCTTCTTTGGTGCTAAGCCCAACACCCAGGAATAGCTGGAGTGTTTCCAAAATTGCATGAAATTTCGAAAGTGATTGCAGCAGTAAATGGTAATTACGATGGGATAGGTGATAACAGGCAAGTGAAGGCAGACATTAAACCCCAAGCAAGAACATTGTGAATGTTCAACATTATGAAAGCGTTGAGTTGGGAGTTTGTTAAAAGGGCTGCAAATATGTCAAGTTGCAGCATACACTAATGACAGCAACTTCTGAACCAGGGAGGAAATCGTATCTGCAAGAGTAACTTTGAAATGGGGTGAACGATTGGCATGCAGCTTGGTATTCAGTTGGAAAGAGAGTAATGTTAAACCAGAAACCATTGTTGCAACTATTTTCGTAGCAATTGCCCAAAGCTTCCATAGCTGTCATGAGGAAGGGGCTAACCGTTCATGCTCATCACAGCATTCAGGGAGGAGTGAGCAACCGCAGATTATATGCATGAGGCCTGAGGCCATGAGGTCAGGTGAGTTGCTGAAGCTGAATTATTTAGCAGCCCCTCAAACAAGTTAGTGATGTTGGAGAAAATAGACGATGTTGTTGCGTAATTCTGTTCGATTGCCTAAACAGCTCATAGTTGTTACTGTTTGAAAGGTCAGGATCTGTATTGACTCGACTTTTCTAAGAATTTTTATATTGTCTTGTTTTCTTAACTAATGACTTGGAAAACTTGTTGTTAATGTTAATCTTGAATAAACAAGATTTTGAATTGGTAAGCAGGAATACTTTTTATAGATTTCTCACCAGACCTGTTATCTGAAAGCATGTTATTATTTTGAGCTATGTTTACCCACGTATACATGCGATTGGACAAATTTACTACTCTAAATTGACTGTACCAAATAAGGGAGCCCATTATAGTGGTATCAAAGCTTTGACAAGCTCTTGGGAAGATTGAATGTTATGTGTCCATTACAACATTATATTTGCAAGAATAGATCAAACACCAATTAGGCCCAGCAACCAGAAATTGTCCAATGTACTTTCCAAATAGAAACAATGGACACGGATGCCACAAACACAAGTGGGATTCAGAATAGTTTAGGAGAATTGGCAAGGACCCAATGGGAAATAATGAACTTAATGGCACAATCTCAACAACAAATGACTCAGATGCTCACACAACTGGTACAACAGCATGCAAACAATCGGAATCAAGGACCCGAAAATAATGGGAACCATGACAACACCACGAACTAAGGAAACAATGGAAACAGGGGATAAAGTTCAACTTCGAATGTGCAGGGACAACAAGGGAATTATGGTTCAACAATTCACTCTAGGCCATTAATGCCTACTTTCAGCCGAGCTAATAACATACCAGCAGGGAATGAGCAAACAGATCATGACTTTTATAGGCAAGTATGGGCTGATTGGCAAGCATTAGGAGCAAATTTCCAAGATAAAATGCCATTTCTAGACTACATTGCCTTTAGGGAGACGAATAGATCACTATGAGGAAATGGTGAGAGATATCAGAGTCGGGATTTGCAGCAAAGAGTGGGAAAAGTGAGCATACTTTATTTTAACGGGTTAGGAGAAATTACAGCGAGGCCATGGGTTCAAAATTTGGATACTTTTTTTCAGCTCAAATCAATAACGGAGGATGAAGCAATAAAATATGCAACCTTGCATTTGGAGGGGAGTGCTCATGATCGGTGGTATCATGGATTGATTACCTTGAGCCATGATTGGATTGTGTCATATGCTGAATTTACTAAGACGCTTATTGATCATTTTGACAAGAAAGATCATGAGCTTGACTTTAAAGAGTTGGCACAATTAAAACAATGGGCAATTGCAGAGAATTTTATTTCAGATTTTCAAAAAACTTCAATTTTTGTGATGGATATTTTAGAAAGGAGGAGGGTGGTACTCTTCATTGACGGGTTAATGGAGCCCTTGAGAGGTTGGGTTAAGGCTTTGAACCCAATTAACTTGCAAGATGCCATCAAAAAGGCAAGGGCAATGGAAGCATCAACTTCAAGAAGTCAACACTTTCCAAGGAACCTCCATCAAGAGGGAGAAAGACAAAAAAGACTCATATAAGGATGATGATCAGTCCAAGAAATCGCAGACCAGATTGAATGATGAGTAACTAAATGAGCTGAAAAAGAAGAAACTATGTTTCCAATGCACGGAACCTTGGGACCCAACTCATAAGCATGCATTGAAGGTAAAGGTGAAGCAGTTAAGAGTATTTTACAGCCCCTAAATCAAGTTCTGAAAATTCACAACAGCAGACCAAATCAAGCTCTAGTGAAGAAGATGCAACATTGGATGAATCAGAAGGAGGACAGAAGAGGAAGAGTTGCATAGCACAATTAACAAGCTTGCGGAAAATTGAGTCATTTAAAGTTAGAGGTGTGTTGTGTGGGTAGCGAATAATCACATTAATAGATAAGGTTACAACACTCAATTTCATAGATGAAGGAATAGTATCACGAAGAGGGTTAAGGACCGAAGAATGTGAAGATTTTAGAGTAATGGTTGCTGACGGATTCAGAATCACGTGCACACATAAGATGTCAAACTTATGCATTCAGCTAAGTGACTATGAACTGAAGGAAGATTTATATGTGATTAGTACTGGAGACACTGATGCGGTGCTTGGCATCCAATGGTTATGTTCACTTGGTGAAATTAGAATGAATTTGCAAACAATGGAAATGAAATTTGAAGTCGAAGGAAAGAAGTTTCTCCTTAGAGTATGGTAGGTGGTAGTCCTAAGATAGTTTCCTTCAAAAGAATGGAAAGATTAATGAGGCATGATCAACTGGAGTGGGCAGTAGAGTGTGTTATAACACCAACTGATTTGGGACAGTAGAATAAGAGTTTTCAGCCTAAGATTAAGGGATTGTTGGATAAGTACAAAAGGGTCTTTAGTGGCATTCCACATAGTATTCAACCAGAAAGAGCTATTGAGCTTATAATAGAATAGGAGGAAGGTGCTAAACCAATCATAACCACCCCTAATAAACACTCAAGAGGCATAAAGATGAAATAGAAAAGGCAATCAAAGAGTTGTTGGAAATGGTTCACATAAGGCCAAGCAAGAGTCCCTTTGCTTCTTTTGTATTCTTAGTGGAAAAGAAAGATGGAACCATACGCATGTGTATTGATTATAGAGTCTTAAACAAGAGAACAATTAAGAATCGGTACTCCATCCCTCGTATTGATGAATTGATTGATGAGTTGTATGGAGCTTGCTTCTTTCCAAAGATAGATTTAAGATCTAGCTACCATCGTATCAAGGGACGTGAAAAAGATAGCATTTAGATATCACTATGGGCACTACGAGTTTCTAGTCATGCCCTTTGGGTTGACTAATGCACCAGCCCCTTTCCAATCTTGCATCAACCGAATTTTCATCAAGCAGCTCTATAAGCTTGTTTTGATATTTTTTTATGACATTTTGATAAATAGTAAAACATGGGAAGATCACTTGAAACATTTAGAGGTAGTGCTTATTATTTTGGAAAAAGAATCCTTATTTTCTAAACAATCTAAATGTGAATTTGGCTTAACGCAACTCTATACCTTGGTCACATCATTAACTCCCAAGGAGTTAGTGTTGATCCTGAAAAAATCAAGGCAATCATGGATTGGCCTCCTACCAATCTATCACAGCTGAAAGGGTTCTTTGGTTTGTGTGGATTCTATAAAAGATTTGTTAAAGGTTTTTCACAAGTGGTTGCTCCATTGACTGATTTGAATAAAAAGGGAGCCTTTGCATGGTCCAATGTGGCACAAAAATGTTTTGATCAGTTCAAGAACCTCGTGAGTCCATGCCCCATGCTAGCAATACCAGATATTGCTAGACCATTTGAGCTAGAATGTGATGCATCAGGTGAAGGGATAGGTGCTGTTCTAACACAAAATAAACATCCTATTGCTTTTGAAAGTAGAAATTTGAGAGGAGCTGAAAAGAGTTATTCAATTTATCATAAAGAGATGCTAGCAATAATGCATGTTCTTGCTATGTTCAAGCAATAGTTAGTTGGGAGTAAGTTCACTGTTAAAACTAATCACAATAGCCTCAAATACTTCTTTAACCAGCAAGACTTAAGTGAGACGCAACAAATGTTGGTGAGTAAATTGCAAGCATATGAATTTGACATTATTTATGTGAAGGGAGAAAGGAATGTTGTGGTTGATGCCTCATCAAGAAGACCTAATTTATATTCCTTATTGGAGATAACAGCTGATTGGAAGAAGGAAATTATAGGTGAATATGCTAAAGATGATTGGGCTTCAAACTTTCTTGAAGGTAAAATTCATAAAGATATGTATAAGGTGCAAAATGAGTTGATAATTTTTATAAGGATAGAATTTTCTTATACCTAATTCCAAGTTCAAATCGAAGGTCTTGAAGTCATTTCATCATGCTCCTATGGCTGGTCATCTTGGCTTCTTTAAAACATACAAACAAATTAGAGAAAGATCCAGTTGGAAGGGGTTAAAGCTTAAAGTTCAGAGGTTTGTATAAGAATGCCCAACATGTCAACAAAACCAACATGAAAGCACATACCCAGCTGGTTTGTTAAAGCCCTTACCCATACCAAATCAAAAATGGGAAAGCGTTTCTATGGATTTCATAACCGGCCTACCAGCTTCTCAATGTAAAAGTTACATCTATGTTGTAGTTGATAGATTGACTAAATTGTATTATGATAATAGATAATCGTCTATTATTAGTTAATGGTAATCTTTTGCAAATATCTAGTTAGCTTTGGCTTTTTAGCTTTCTCTATTAGAATAGAATGTTTCTATTCTTTACAACCGTTTCATAAGGAAACATCGTTTTATTCTTTTGTATATAATGACCTTTCAGTCTCTATTAATCTCAAGTAAGATTTTTACCAATTACTTTGTAATATGGTATCAAGGCCAAAACTTCAATTATTTTCAAAAAAAAAAAAATTTCTTTTGAAATTATGTGTTCACAAAAAAATTGAAATCATTTCTGAGTTTAACCTTTTCACAAAAACCTGGCCAGGGTTTCTGTTCGAATTTTGGAGAATCATTAAAAACAAATCATCAAATTTGTTTGAAAATCGCATGATCTCTAGTTTGTGAATGCAAAGATTCGATTACAAGCTTGCATCCCATGCGATTTCTATTTTTTCACATAGCAGTTTACCCTCAAAATCGCGAATTTAACAACTCACATTTTTTACTGCTCTTGTATTTCGCTGGCTAAGGGGCCTGATGTTGCTATAAAACACAATTTTCTATTGTCACGACTCCTCCAAATATTGCGTCTTTGTTTCGCATCATGTTTTTGCAAATAGGTTTTTGTATTCGACTCTTTAAACTCACACCTGCTAAGTCATTTCTTTGGCGTCTGTTCAGCACTCTCTAGCCATGTTTTTACATCCTTGAAGAAAACTCGGTGTTTTTATAAGAAAGCCACATTATTTCTACAATTTTTGACCATTCATGGCCGTCAGCTAGGGTTTTGCTCGAAACCCTAAAATTTGAGCTCAAAAAAATATTTTCATTTTAGATTCTTGTTGGTTTTTTGAGAGCTCAACTAGGTTGTCGTCATATTTTTCTGGGTGCCTCATTTTTTGTGCCTCGATTTTCAAGCTAGCAGATCCAAAAAACAACATTCTTTTTGGGTTTTTTGAGCTCTCTTCTAGGTCACTCTAATTTTTCTAGGTCTTTCTTTTCTTTTGCCTCAAAGAAGATGCCTTCAAAGATTTTCACGATTTTTCATTGAGAAACGTGGCATGGCATCTCTGACAAACATTCTGCTCGAGCACAACTCCAAATTCAATGGTTGAAATTATGGCACTTGGAAGCAGCGGATCATCACCATTTTTGAATATAGGAACACCGATCAACTTGTACCGGGTGTTACGAAGTGTCCGACTACTCCTAGTCCAGATCAGGTTACATGGGAGAATAATTACGAGGCAGTGATGTTGCTCAAATTATCCGTGGCTAATGATCAACTTTCTCAAATTCCATCCGGCAAGACAGCTGCCGAGATCTAGACACATCTCAAAGGTATTCATGAGACTTCTAACAAAAGCAGAGCTTTCTTTGTGAAGAACACTCTATTTTCTATTGTCATGGATGAGTGCACCTCACTCCAGGCACACGTGAATCGGATTCAGGATATCTGTGATCAGCTACTTGTCATCGGTCGCAAGATGGAGGAAGAGGATATTGTAGTTATCACTCTTCGGAGTTTACCCATGTCCTAAGAGCATTTTATCGAGACTCAACATCATGTCTTCTGGTGTTGATTTGAAGTTCACTGATCTCTGCACACTGCTGCTTCAGCAAGATCGGTGGAAACAACAGTTCGATAGCAACTTCACCTCCACCTCCACAAAGAAAACCTTTGTTGCGAAATCTTTCCAAAAGGATAAAGGCAAGTTTCAGCTATCATCTCAACAGAAGTCTTCTGCTCCACCATCAAATGGTTCCCAAAAAATCATTCAATGCAACTACTGTCACAAGTTTGGACACATGAAGGTTGAATGTCGGAAACACTTAGCTGCTCAATCTAAGCAATTAGGTTCGCAACCCAAAGCGAATAGTGCAAAGCACATTGAGCAGACAGAGTCTGCCTTTTACACCTTCATGGCTAAAAGACCTTCAAATCATGTGAAGTCGTCTGCCTAGTACATTGATTCAAGTGCCTCTCGTCATTTCACTCACCGCAGAGACTGGTTTACTGACTACGAGCCTTATTTTGATTCTGTTATTTTTGGTGGCAGAGAAGAGTACATGGCTGTTGGCAAAGGCAATATTCAAATTCAGTCTATTGGGAGGAATCTCATATTCCTCGATGTGTACTACATTCCAAAGATCAAACTAAATCTACCCTCAATTAGTCAGTTGCTGCGACATTCTCCACACTTGGATGTCACCTTCAGTTCACATCAGTTCACCATCACTGATTAGGCAACTCAATATACTATCCCAGTGGGTCTTGAGGATCATGGTCTTTTCAGACTTACTGATTCTGGTGCTTCTCGAGACTTAGCTATGGCTTCTCAATGGTCTTCTGTCAGCACACTTTGGCATCAATGATATGGGCACTTAAATGTGCATTATCTCTCACAGCTTGCTCGGGATGAGCCTTTTCTTGGATTGCCAGAGATTCAAACTCAATAGCTTGGAGTTTGTGATGCATGTCAAGCTAGGAAGCAACATCGCACACCTTTCACCAGTGGCAATTCATGGCGAGCTTCTTAGGTACTTCAGCTTGTTTATGTCAATATCTACGGCCCTATGGCCACTCCTTCTATTCTTGGGTTCAAGTACTTTTTTTTTGCTTGTTGATGATCTCAGTAGAAAAATGTGGGTGTATTTCCTTAAAAAGAAATTAGATGCATTTCTTGTATTTCAGAAGTTTAAACCTTTAGTTGAAAAAGAGTCTAGGAAATCTATAATTACTCTTAGATCAGACAATGGGGGGGAATTTTGTTCTAATGTTTTCTCTAGCTTCTTGGATACACATGGCATCAAACGCCAGTTAACAACACCCCACATGCCACAACAGAACAGTGTAGTTGAACGTCAAAATCGGACAATCACTGAGATGGCTTGATCCATGCTCGAACACAGACATGTTCCAAAGAAGTTTAGGGTAGAAGCAGTTAACACTGCAATTTATCTATTGAACTAGTCACCCACAGTGGTGGTCAAAGGTAAAACTGCAGAAGAGGCCTAGTTAGGTCGCAAACCTAGAATCATTCATTTGAAGGTTTTTGGCTTCCTTGCTTTTGTTTGGAGCCCTAATGCATCATGCACCAAGTTGGATGCCAAGAGTCAAAAACTCATGCTTGCTGGATACAATAGTCTTCACAAAGCCTACCGCCTGATCAATGTTGAGACATCTCGTCTCATCTACAATCGCGTAGTCTTTGATGAGTAGCGAGGACCATTCATGCATGTTTCTCCTATTCCTGATCCAGTAGACCAGCCTATGAAGGCTCGTTATTTGGGAGTTCGGCTTCCATTAGGTCCACCTGATGGAAGGGCTCCAGTAACTCCTGCAACTCCAGTTATACTAGTGATCCCTGTATAGACACCTCTGGCTTCTCCTGCAGGATCACCTCGATTTGTAGATGCTTCACCTGAGTTTGATCCAAATTCTTCTAACGAGAAACCTAATCACCAAGCATTTCCAGAAACTAATGTTGGTCATTCTCCTCTCCGGCCTAAGTGGTGGGCTAAGATACTTGCTAATCTTCGTAATGATGAGCTCATTGATGGGAGAACTACCCGAAAAAAGAGAAAACTTACAAGAGTCTATTAACTTTTCTCTCATGGCCAACATTCATAGTGTTTGAACCTCAAACATATTCTAAGGCTAAAGGAATTCCAGAGTGGGAACAGGCCATGACATCTGAACACCAGAGCTTGCCGAAGAACAATATTTGGGTCCTTTTTAATCTTCGACCAGGGAAGAAACCCATTGGCTGTAAATGGGTTTACAAAATCAAATACAAATCAGATGGTACTTTGGATAAGTACAAAGCTCATTTACAAGCGGAGGGCTTTTCTCAACGTCAGGGCATTGATTATGAGGAGACCTTTGCTCCTACTACAAAGATGAGCACCATCAAAATAGTATTAGCCATAGCAATATAGTTTGGCTAGAAGGTCCATCAAATGGATGTCAAGAGTGCTTTCCTGAATGGTGATCTCCATGATGACATCTACATGATGCAGCCTCCTGGTTTCAAGGTTATTGGTAAAGACCATTATGTTCTCAGATTGATAAAAGCTCTCTATGGCTTGAAAAAGGCCCCTCGGGCATGGTACATCAAAATTGATAAGTACCTCAGTGATCAAGGCTTCAAGAGGAGTTCTTCAGACTCAAATCTATACATCAAGACTACTGATAGTAACATCATCCTTCTGGTTATTTATGTGGATAATTTGATCATCACTGCCAATTCGGCATCTTTGATTCAAGGAATCAAACAGAATTTATGTCGGTCTTTTGATATGACTAACCTTGGGCTCACGCATTATTGCCTAGGTGTTGAAGTTTGGCAACAATCTTCTGGTATATTCATCTCTCAATCCAAATATGCCAAGGCCCTGTTAGACAAATTCTATATGCAGGATTGCAAGTGTGCATCTACACCTATGGAGAAAGGTCTCAAGTTATCTGCAAAGTTTGATTCTCCTTCCATTGATGATAATATGTCATGTCCCCTCTTTTAGCTCAGTCTAGCTTATGGGGTCTTGTAGGCTGACAGGGTTGGATAGAGACCCAGTATGGTTATTCAATGTTGAGGACTTGATGTTCTCGCAATTATTGATTAGTTGGGAGACGTTCCTTGTTTTTAGGAGGCAGTTCCTACTTTTTAGGAGGTATGATCTTGCCCAGGGTTGGGTCTCCATGAGATTACTCTTTGGGTTCAATTTCAGAGGGATAGGTCTTGTTTCCTAAATTTTAGGAGCATCCCTAGATTTTAGAGATGAGACTGCCAGTGGATCCTTGATTTCCGACTTCAATGACAAACAGGTGACAGGATGATTTTATGATTTGTGATGTCAGTTGGGCATTTTGTGGCTATTTGGGTTATATTTTTAATATTTCCTAAGTTAGCATTTAATAATTAAATAAGGCTAAGTTATTAGCCATTTTCGAGTAATAAGGGGTTTTTGGCCTCATCTGGATGCGCATCCTATGGTGTGATAGCTCGTTGGAAAGGTCTTGAAATTCTCTAAATCTTTCTCTTTGGTCTCAGGGCAATTTAGTGAACAAATTTCTGTCTATGAGGAAAAAGGTCATTTTTTAGTAACATGACCACTTTAAAATAAGAAATTATAACACTTTCACTACCCAACACCACTTGGAGACACAAGTTCGATTTGCAATGGGGTTATAAGGAGATAGAAGTTTCATTCTAAGGTCATCTTTTGCATATTTGACAACTTGTTTATGAATTTTCTCTAAATGGGCAATTTCTAGTCTGGGACGCAAACGCCAAGTTAGTGATTGGCTGGAACGTAGCCCTCAGCAATCTTTGGCACCGAATCTCTTAGGCATTGTGTGTGGTGATTAAGGACAGAGGCATCAATTCTCATTGGGGTTTCAGCGTGGCATATCATCTTTCCAGTTGGGACGTGGTTCATTGCAACCTGTGGAATGCCATTTGCAATAGATACACCACGTGGTGTATAGAGTATTGCTTGTATTCACCTCCAAATGTATGTTGGATTCAAGAACAATTTTTACCTTCCAATTTGACATCAAATTTGTATATGAGCTTTGGGAAATGCATTGGATTTATTGCTTGAATCTATAATTCAGACAAATCTACCTGGTATGGTTTGCAACAATTCTGATTTTTGTTGTATACCTTATTTATTTCAGTCTTGTTCATGTTTGTTGTTCCCTATTCCTTTGTATGTTGCAAAACCATCAAAACACAAAAAGAATCCAACCTTTCTGCACTTTCGTCTAGTTCTGCAAGAGAATTTAATAAACAAGAAAACAAAAAACTTAAATTCAGAAAATTACAGCAGTTTATCAAAAGAGATCCATCAGAGATCTTTCAATGGTATCAAAGCTTATATCCTACCAGCCTATAGGGTTTGTGAGAAATTGTCACAATAGATTTCAACATTTGGGTGCTAGCTAAAATGTTTTGATAATTCACTTTGGCATCTGGGTATTGGATAAAAAGTTTTGATAATTCATTTCAGCATCTGGGTACTAGCTAAAATGTTTTGATAATTCATTTTGGCATCTAGGTATTGGATAAAAAGTTTTGATAATTCATTTCAGCATCTGGGTATTGGCTAAAAAGTTTTGATAATTCATTTTGGCATCTGGGTACTGGATCAAAAGTTTTGATAATTCATATTAGCATCTGGGTAGTCACTAGTTGGTGGATTGAATACAAATCTATGGATCCAAGAGCTAAGATACACAGATTTTATACGCACAGGAGAGCTCAACTTGAGCAAGGGTTTGGAATAGACCAAGAACCTATTATGGCAGAAGAACAAGTGGGCAGCACAGGGAATCAGGATTATGAAGAGAGAGAGATGGTGCGGACCCTATTCACTACTCAGCCCAGGATAGCTCAGGCTTTAGACAGATTACAGGATACCTTGGAGCATTTGGAGATGGGTGGACATAGAGGCGAGCGAAGTAGATCGGTTTCAATGGTTGGTAGTCAGCGCAACCATCAGTCCCATTCTTCAGTTGGGAGCTCCCTTCATTCCTCTAGGCGGCATCGCCATCGTACACCTACTACAAATAGACCATTGCTTCCTCAGTTCATACCAAGTGAATGGTCAACACAGGTGGAACCACCAGAGGTGGGGTTCCAGGAGTCAGTTTTGGCAACCACAGCTGAGTGGAGAGCTCTACACCCTAAGGTTAGGGATGTCTTCCCTCTTCCCCAGTATTATGCACAGCATAGAGATGCAGCTAGGTTCAGGGGAGATCGTGGTTATAGACCACCACAGCAGCAACAAAACTATGACCTCAATAGAGCTACTAGGAAGATCACATTGGCTACATATAATGGCTCAAGAGATATGAGTGCACGAGCTTGGGTTCACAAGCTGAATATATCTTTCATTACGGCCCATGCTTGAGCGTGAGGCTATTCAGTTTGTTGTGTTGCATCTAGAGGGGATTGCCTATGATTGGTGTCATCATGGATTGGTTACCCAGGATCACACCTTAGTGCATTCCTATGTTGAGTTCACTGAGCGACTCATTACACGGTTTGACCATAAGGATACAGAACTTTACTATAGGAGTTGGCTCATCTAAGACAAACTGGTCATGCAGAAGCTTATATTAATGAGTTCCAGCGCATTGCAATTATGGTACCTGATATGACACAGAAGTGTAGTGTGATGCTATTCATTGAGGGATTGCAGGACAGGCTTAAGGGATTGGTTCATGCTTTCCAGCCGGCCACTCTTAAGGATGTTATTGATGTGACATTAAGATTGAACACCACTCCTACCTCTTATTAGACTGATAAGAAACCATCGAGGAATATATAGGCACCACAGAGACCTCCTTTACAGGCTAAGGACATGCCACCTCCACCTTCCAAAGTAGACCTAGATTCTAGAAATGAAGTAAGGAGGAGGAAATTATGTTTTTCTTGTAAGGAGCCATGGGTACCGGGAAATAGGTGTCTTGGGCAAGGAAAGGCACATCTTATTGAGGTCACATCAGATGCGGACGATGAGGAGGTTCGGGATATAAATGACAAAGATGATGGTGTCCAAATTGAGCTCGAAGATGCTGAGGTAGCGGTCGCAACACAGGGGACTATGGCTACATTGTCAAGTGCATTGATGATTCACCTCTTCTACATCTCAGGTATGATCCATGGGCATACTGTGTATTGTTTGGTGGGCAGTGGGTCTACACATAATTTTATATATACAAGAATGGTAGACCGATGTGGTCTGCAAGCACAAAATTTTCCAGGAATCGATGTGACTATGGCCAATGGTCTTACTCTACAATGCGTTAAGGGTATCCCACAGTTGAGCATAGGCATGAAGGGATACACCTTGATAGATGACTTTTACATGTGCGATCTAGGGGGCACGAATCTAGTTTTGGGTGTACAGTGGTTGCAATACTTGGGGAGATACAGCCAAGATTTCAAGAAGAGACAATTGGAGTTTATGGTGGGGAGGAGGATCGTGCTCAAGGCATGCCCACTTCTATCTCAGGGTGGATCAGCTAGGAGTATGATTACTAATCAGGACTCAGATAGTAACAGTGATTTGATCATAACCCCATGTCCCTCAATATCTCAACACACAGGAGCGGGTGACTTAGATTTGCCACGGAGATCGTATGAGGTTTGGGATGGGTTGCATAACAGGATTATTTTGGGACCAACTACTGGTCTAAATTTTGATAGGAGGACAAGATGGCCATTTGTTTGGATTCTTGGGCACGAGGGTATTCAGGGGTGGATACTCTACTGTGACGATGTGATCTACTTCACTTCTACACCTTACAGTGGGGAGTATGTTTGTCCTGACGAGACACTTCAGGATTGGGGTCGATTAGTGCTTTGTATTTGGATTGCTTGGGATAGTGGAGGATTAGGGTTGTATTGCTTATGGGCAAGCATCTCCGAGAGGGGAGGACTGTCATGTCCCCTCTTTTAGCTCAGTCTAGAAGAGACATGTGAGTCAGCTTATTATGGGGTCTTGTAGGCTGACAGGGTTGGATAGAGACTCAGTATGGTTATTCAGTGTTAGGAACTTGATGTTCTCGCAATTATTGATCAGTTGGGAGATGTTCCTTGTTTTTAGGAGGCAGTTCCTACTTTTTAGGAGGTACGATCTTGCCCAGGGTTGGGTCTCCATGAGATTACTCTTTGGGTTCAGTTTCAGAGGGATAGGGCTTGTTTCCTAAATTTTAGGAGCATCCCTAGATTTTAGGGATGAGACTGCCAGTGGATCCTTGATTTTCGACTTCAGTCACAGACAAGTGACAAGATGATTTTATGGTTTGTGATGTCAGTTGGGCATTTTGTGGCTATTTGGGTTATATTTTTAATATTTCCTAAGTTAGCATTTAATAATTAAATAAGGCTAAGTTATTAGCCATTTTGGAGTAATAAGGGGTTTTTGGACTCATCTGGATGCGCATCCTATGATGTGATAGCTCGTTGGATGTTTACCGCATAGATTAATTAAGAAACAGACAATGAATACGAACATGAACAGCAAACAGCAGAACTCTTATTATTATTATTCGCATATGCCAGAACATTACATTATGCTTCGATGGTAAGATATGATATGATCTGATATAATGATTACAATGCTTCCCGAAGGGGTTATAAATACTTTTCGAAGAACTTTCCCGAAGGTATCCATCAGCTAGATACATTATGTCCGCTACAAACTATTTACCTGTCGGCTACATAACAAGAACTTTTCCGAAGGGACCCGTCGGCTGATACACAATTTCCTTTCCGAAGGGACCCGTCGGGCGATACACAATTTCTACCGACAACATCATCCCCCCCAAAAAGAAAAGTCCTCTCCTGGCGACTATTACAAAATCTCTAAGACAAATCAACAACCAAAATACATTGACTGACTAACTGGTCTTCAACATGTCACCTTAGCCAATCTGACATCTGACCCTGATAGCCACCTGTGCCGCTTTCTGCCTTCCAATTCTGAGTACACTGAACCAAGTGTCACTGCACTGCCTCCAATTGGATGATCAGCTCCTCCCAAGCTCTCTACGCATCCACCAAGACAGCCTCACGGCCAACACCTACTCTCAGTGCCTCTGATACACAGACACTCCATGCCTGCCGCAGCTCCAAGTCTTCGCAACTGGTCAGACTCCCACGACTGATATCCGCAATGACTGGGGGTCTAGGGGGCAACGCCCCCGGTGGGGTCGAGGGGCAGCGCCCCTCGCCGCCAAGACCAAATTAGCACTCCGAAACCCACCTAAAACTGCACGGAACACACCATTTCTGTCATTTTCTGCTGATTCTACACTCTTTCTGGCAATCGTTGGTTCTTCCTCTACCCTGTGGCATCATCTGATACTCATTTTGAGCATTCTTGATTTGTCGACTTTTTTTTTTTTTTTTTTATAGAAAACCTCCTGTCACTCTTTTGTGCTCGCAAAAACCCCACTCTTCAAAATTTGTAATCTTGCAATCCAAATCCGTACACATGATATGCATGAAAAATCCATACAATTACCTCGCATTCTAAATTGTAATTTCCGTACGCTATCCTTACTTCCAAATTCCGTACGCTACCCTTCTCTATTAAAATCCGTACGGTGGTCCCAATGTTACAATATGCAGCTCTTTAAAAATCGTACTACACTAAAACCGTACACCAGCCTTCAGTTATGAAAACCGTACCTTGTCTACAAAATTGCACTTCAAATTTGAAAACCCTACCACACATTAAATTATCTAAAAAACCGTACATCATCTTTCAGATGTGAAAAACCGTACGGTAGTCTCTCCTTCAAGTATGAAGCCGTACGGTACTTTTCTTTAAACTGTACAACACTCCTTTTCCTGAAAACTATACGGTACATAAGGAAGCCATACGGTATTCTTCATCCACTAAGAAATCCGTACGGTGCTTATTTGACTGCATCTGGAAAATTCGTACAGCTACACTGCATTTGAAAAGTCCGTACGGTGAGAGGGATTCAAAAGCCATATGGAGACTGCATAAAACCCGTACATAGCCTGCCTAAAATCCGTACATTGCATCTTCATTAGAAATCCGTACGTTGTTAAATCATTAAAAATCCGTACACTGTCTCCACAATCCGTACGGTATTTGTCCACTAAAAAACCGTACGGTAGCATTTAAAAACCGTATACTGCTTTCTTATTATAAAATCCATACAGTGAACCATTAAATTCCGTACACAACCTCCAAAAACCGTACGGTGAGCAGGTTAAGAATCCCTACAGTGCCTTTTTACAATTTTTTTTTAAATTTTTTTTTTTTTTAAAAACTATGTACAATATTTACATATGTACAGTACTTACAACCTTTTTCTCTCAATTGTTCGTCCATGGAGGTGCGTTACTTCTTTCATGGCAGACATTCAACTTCGACCTATTCACTGTGTTAGCAACTTCCTTTCCGTCTAGCATCCATTGTTTTACTACTCCATTATCACCCATTTTCCGAATTTGATATGGTCCGACCCACTTAACTTTGAACTTGCCTGGGTTAATCTCATTCCGTCCATCATACCTCAACACCGTCTTGGTTAAAACCTGCTACGCCTGTTCTGTGTCATCTCCATATCGCCCAGTTTGTTCCCGAAGCTCCGTACCATGGACTCCATCAGCTGCCCCTTCTGTCCGTCAATAACACTTTCACTCTGTACTGCTACAACTTTTATTGAACCCTTCCTCTTTGTTACCTGTGCAGACCGTATCGTATGTCTTCCTTGCTGCCGGTACCTTTCTACTATATCTATGGTTTGACATAATACTTTCTTCGTGCGCAGTCGTACAGTAGAATCTTTCCTTCTTTTGGGTTCGTATTGTATGTTCTGTCCTTCAGCTTCAGTCATATCCATGTTTCCTTCTTCGGCTTCTCTGTGTTGCTTCGAACATTCATTTCCTCCTTCGGCTTCTCCATGTTCCTTCAGACATTCATTTCCTCCGTCGGCTTCTCTGTGTTCCTTCGGACATTCATTTCCTCTTTCAACTTCTCTGTGTTCCTTGGGACATTCATTTCCTCCTTCGGCTTCTCTGTGTTCCTTCGGACATTCATTTCCTTCTTTCTTACCTTCGTCAATCCTTAGCATATTACAACTTGGAAAGAGCTCGTAATCCTCTATCTGCCAATGGTAAAGACCATTTACTGAATCCAGATCGTCATCTCCTTCCAATCGTAAAACTCCCTCCTGATCCGGTTCCATACTCTGCCTCCTCTCATCCTCTTCTCCTTCAGAATCCGACGACACAGCTTCTTCTCCAACCATCTGAGTGTGTAGATCGATGACATACGGAAGCCTTTGCTTTCGAGTGATAAAGTATTTTTCTTCCAATCGTGCTTTGCCTTGGCTTGTATCAGTCACCCCCGGCCCAGAATGGCATCATATCCTCTCCGCTTCAGTGGGATCACGACAAAGTCCAACAGGAACAGTTGTGTTCCAATCGTCACTGGTTGTGCTGTCAGGACTCCCAATGGCTTGATTCCACGTTGATCAGCTGTTAACAACTGAAAGGTAGGTGGCCACAATGTCGGTTGTCCCAACTTTTTCCAAGTGTCTTCAGGCAACACATTGACACCGGACCCTCCGTCCACAATTGTTTCCGTCAATACGGTCCCAAGATTTCCCATTTCGACGACTGTCGGATGGCGTCCAGATGAGAGGGCTAACATCAGATCTTTTGCACTTGCGCCACTTTCCTTCTATTTTTTGTCCACTGTACTTGCTCCACTTTCCTGCTTCCTTCCATGTTCTCCTGGTAGTTGAGCAGCGGGAATGATGTTTGTGAGTGCCGATCGGAGCTGAGGCATAGTGAGCAATAGATCACTTATCTTGATAGGTATCTCGGCTTGCAAAATTTGCCGTACAATGTTCTGTTCTACGCAATTCCGTACGGAAGTACTCAGTGTGTCCTTCAGGTGTGCCGTTTCTGCCTGTGTTGCTTTCTGGATCTCTGCCCGTGCTTCCTCCAGTCTCTTCTTTTCTTCCGCCGAGTCGGGGTACACTTTCGCTTGCTGCCGTGTGATGGCCAAAACCTCTTCTTCGTCCGTCCCAACGGTGATCAAGTTTACTCCGGACTTCGGGCACTTAGTATCATCATGATCGCCAGGTCCACACCATCGGCATAGCAACTTCGGTGTGTTCATCGTTGTGCACTCTCGGGCGAAGTGACCCCACAGATTGCATGCGCGACATTGAACAATTGGCCAACCATTCGCATCGTACTGAATTCGACTCCTTCCTCCATTGTTGTTGTTGCCACCATTTTTGTTATTGTTGTTGTTGTTTTGACCACGCCGGTTGTTTCTGTATCCACCTGATGTGGCACCTTCTGTACTGGTGTTCCCGTTCCCTCCTGACGGGGATGCCTCCTACGACAGGAACACTTGCTGCGGTGTTCTTGTTTTTAAATTGAAAAGGCATTCCTTTACCGAGTGTCCCAAGATCTGGCAAATTTCACAAAATTGATCTTTCGGGCAGGATCCCTTCATATGGCCTTCTTTCTTACACTTTGTGCACCATAGGTCATTACCCTTAGTCTCCTTGTTCATGTTTTTGAATTCTTTCATCATCTGAATCATGTCCTTTTGGAGAGCACGGACCTTGTTGCCGCCCTCGTCATCGTCGCTGCTATCTTCTCCTGAAGGGTCATCGTCATCTGAATCTGATGAGCTGGTCTTCTTTTTCTTCTTTGTCTTTTGGTCACTTTCGAGGTTCATTGCCCGATTGTACACTTCAATGTATGTCGATGGTGGCACGATCTTCATCTTTTTCCGTAGCTTCGGGTGAAGGCCTTCAATGAACCATCTTTTCTGGAGTCCATCTGCCGGCTTATTCTCCATTTTACTGATTAAGTACTTCAATCTCCTAGCGAAGACCCGTACTGTTTCATTCTTCTTTTGCTTAGTATTGAATATTTCTGCCACAATTTCATTATCATCACGCAAAAGTTGAAATTCTGCAATGAACTCCTTAATGTTATCCCAACTATTTAATTTTTGTGGATCAGCATCAGTAAACCAATCAATCGCAACACCCCGTAGGGTAGCGGGAAATTGTCGAATCCATTCGTTTGTATCTGTTATGCCATTTGCCCTCCAGATTGTTTCACATGTTTTACAATGTCGAATGGGATCAGCTGCTTCATCACCATCAAATTTAGGCAATTTTTCCTTCGGACCTGCCATTATCACTATATGTCGGGGGTTTTGTTGTGTACCTGCGCTGTTTTGCATGCCCGCGCTGTTTTGAGCTCTCGCGTTGTTTTGAACACTCGAGTTGTTCTGCACACCCGCGCTGTTTCCAACACCCACGCTATTCTGCACACCCGCGCTGTTTTCTACACCCGCGTTGTTTTCAGCTTCCGCGCTATTTTCAACACCCACGCTGTTTACGGCTTCCGCACTGTTTTCAACACCAGCGCTGTTTTCGACTTCTGCGCTGTTTGGTGAAGAGGGTTCGTCAACCGAAGCTGTTCGTTCCGGAAGTATATCTTGGACAAAGAGGTCACTCCACGCTCGTGCTCCCTCGGCACTCTTAGCCATGCGAGTCGATCTCCTTCCGTCAGGATTCTCTTCCCGTGGCGTATGCAGGTTCAGAAACTCCTCCCTCGCTTCTTCCACCAACTCAAGCCGTTGTCGAGTCTCCTTCAACAATCCTTTCGTGCTTTTGTTTCCGTCAGCAATTTTTTGAAATCTTCTTCGACGCTCTGTCTGCTGAGCCAGAATTAAATTTTCCTGCACAACGCGTATGTCATCTTTTTCCTTCAGCTTACTCTTATCTTTGTTCAACTGATTCGGCATTTAATTCATATCCGCCTGCCTGCGTACCAGGTCCATCGGGCAACGGCGCCAAATGTTTACCGCATAGATTAATTAAGAAACAGACAATGAATACGAACATGAACAGCAAACAGCAGAACTCTTATTATTATTATTCGCATATGCCAGAACATTACATTATGCTTCGATGGTAAGATATGATCTGATATAATGATTACAATGCTTCCCGAAGGGGTTATAAATACTTTTCGAAGAACTTTCCCGAAGGTATCCGTCGGCCAGATACATTATGTCCGCTACAAACTATTTACCCGTCGGCTACATAACAAGAACTTTTCCGAAGGGACCCGTCGGCTGATACACAATTTCCTTTCCGAAGGGACCCGTCGGCCGATACACAATTTCTACCGATGACATTGGAAAGGTCTCGAAATTCTCTAAATCTTTCTCTTTGGTCTCAAGGCAATTCAATGAACAAATTTTCGTCTATGAGGAAAAGGTCATTTTCTAGTAACATGACCACTTTAAAATAAGAAATTATAACACTTTCACTACCCAACGCCACTTGGAGACACTTAGGGTTCAATTTGTAATTGAGAGGGGTTATAAGGAAATAGAAGCTTCATTCTAAGATCATCTTTTGCATATTTGACAACTTGTTTATTAATTTGCTCTGAATGGGCGATTTCTAGTCTGGGACGCAAACCCCAGGTTAGTGATTGGCTGGGTCGTAGCCCTCAGCAATCTTTGGCACCGAATCTCTTAGGCATTGTGCATGGTGATTAAGGACAGAGGCATTAATTCTCATTAGGATTTCAGCATGGCATATCATCTTTCCAGTTGGGACGTGGTTCATTGCAACCTGTGGGATGTCATTTGCAGCAGATACACCACGTGGTGTATAGAGTATTGTTTGTATTCACCTCCAAATGTATGCTGGATTCGAGAACAATCTTTACCTTCCAGTTTGACATTAAATTTGTATGTGAGCTTTGGGAAATGCATTGGATTTATTGCTTGGATCTATAATTCAGACAAATCTGCCCGGTACGGTTTGCAATAATTCTGATTTTTGTTGTATACCTTATTTATTTCAGTCTTGTTCATGTTTGTTGTTCCCTATTCCTTTCTATGTTGCAAAACCATCAAAACACAAAAAAAATCCAACCTTTCTGCACTTTCGTCTAGTTCTGCAAGAGAATTTAATAAACAAAAAAACTAAAAACTTAAATTCAGAAAATTACAGTAGTTTATCAAAAGAGATCCATCAAGGATCTTTCATACTACATACAAGCAACTAGTAGGCAACCTCATCTACCTCTCTGCTACTAGGCCTAACATCAACTTTGCAGTCAGCTATATCTTACGCTTTATGATAGCTCCTAAAGCTAATTATTAGATGGCAGCAAAGCGTGTGTTTCATTATGTGAAGGGCATTTCCGATTATGGACTTCTGTACTCTCAAAGTTCTAATCCTAAACTCAATGGGTTCACAGATTCAAATTGGGCAGGCTTTGTTAATGATAAAAAGTCAATGTAATAAATGGTTTTTCATAACAAAAACAACGACAATTTATAAGAGATTTTCCCAATAATTATTGAACAGATAACTGAATTCCTTTTCATGGGACATTAACTATTTTAACTATCAACAATTAACTAAAATAATCATGTTCAACTGAGATAACTATATCAATGATCAACTAAAATAACTAGATTAACGATTAACTAAAAATAATTGCATCAATGATCAATTGAAATATCTAGAATAACGATTAACTGAAATAACTATATCAATGATCAATTGATATAACTAGATTAACAATTAACTGAAAATAATTGTCTCAATGATCAACTAAAATATTGAGAATAACAATTAACTGAAATAACTATATCAATGATCAGTTGAAATGATGATTAATTGAAATAACTATAATAATGATTAACTATCTTTTTCTACTTACAAGTAAAGTCAATGCTTAACATTGAAAGAAGAAAAAGAAAACATACAAGTATTATTCGGTGAGTCTTTAGTTGGTTGTGCAAGCCTTGGCTTTTGATAAGAGGAGAAGCATTGATATAGGCTTCACCTCCCAACCTGAAACAATATTTATCCCTACACAATCTATTGTATTAGAAAGGCCCTCCTACCCCGGGATCGGGCTTGGGATACTCTTACTCCAGCCACTTGAGCATTCTGGTGTAACTGTCTGGACATAGCTGCATAATTGACACCACTAACATCAAGTGATCAATAGATGGAAAACATGCCTTTACACGACCTTGGCCAAGGTTTTTTGATGGGTTCAATGACTCGATCACCATCGCTCGACTTGACAACAGGAAACAATAATGAGGATGAGCATGAGCTATTAATAAAATGATTTTAGTTTTTAATTCATCATATCTGACTTTTATTTCTATGTCATTGCAGATTCCATCTCACCTCTTCACCTTTTCCATGGCTATACAGTCGGTGAGTCCTAAGTGCCCGAATCTCAAAGCAATCGGCTCTGTCCATTGATTTTGAACTGATTCATGATTAATATATGTATTCCAACTTATCACAATCTGTGATTTGAAGATGTTCTTATAGATTTGCAAAAAATATTGTTTAACTCTAATCTCCAATGGCATAATAAACCATGATTCCATAACATGGTTACTTGGCTTTTACTTGCCATAAAAAAATCTAATTTAGAGAGGATCTATTCTATAATATCAAACAAGATATTGTCATGATAAAAGTTGTAGCTTACTACTATGTAATTCGGTTTTGTTGTAACAAATGATCAAAAAAAATCATATTGCAATGTTGGATTTGGATATTGCGCATAACCTAGATTAATTTGGAAATGGAGTCTTGCTAGACGCTCAGCAACTTCTCACCTTTGCTTGCAAAATCTCGAATGCAATCCTAGTATGAGGTTACTCACGATTTTTGGCAAAATAACTATATGTTCAAGAAATTGTGGTAAGTAAAAATGTCATGGTTATAAATTGATAACAACAGTGATATCGGCACTAAGAAAAAGGTAGTTGGTAATATGAAAGAAGGTGGTGATGAACACAGAAGTCGTATGCAAAAACAAGGAAGTTGGGTGTTGTAAGAAAATAAGAGTAAATGCCGCCTTCCGTCTCCTTCGACTTCAAAATATAAAGACTAACATGACTCCTTGGCTTCCAAGAAGCCGTAACATAAAGAAATATTTTGGCTCTTGAACGCCAATTAAGATGCCAAGTGTTCAATCGGTTTTGATCAAGAGAAAGATAAAAGGATGGAAGAAGATTTGAAAGTTATAATTCGAAAAATATTGTGGTTTATATCTATCTACGTACACGTAGATATATTGGTGAGGTGGCATCATTTTATTATAAAGAAAATAATATTATGGTGTCACTTTATTTTATATCTATGTGTACGAACATAGATATATATATTATAATAATATGGTGAAAGATCATTCAAAGTCCTTTGAGGTACGTATTATATTTTAATTAAATTATTTATTTAATAGCTCAAGCAAGTCCTTCAATTGTACCTTGAAGTTCAAGTCGCTAGGTCCTTACCAAGGCAATTTAAAGTCATACCTGTCAATCCTATTGACTGGACTAAGCTAGTATCCCATTCCGTTGATCCTGTTTAGCAATGCTTCCCCCCTTTATCTTCTCCTGAAATCACCCGTGAAATACTTCCACCATAATAGCAAGTTTCATAATAATTTTCATATAAAGATTTAAAAGAATTTAATTATCAACCATAATTCCAAAATCAAGCAACTGCTAAACATCACATAACAAATAATGGTTAACGACCATCTTCATTAATAGTTAATACAACGGATATAAATAACTACCTACTTCACATGATTATGAAAGAAAAACCCATTCAATCTAACGGCTATGAGCAAATTTAAAATTAGGTCAAAATTTGGGAAGCGACAGTCAACTTTTGGATATGTGTTCACTTTGGGATCCAATGCAGTCACATGAACCAGTAAGAAGCAGCCGGTAGTTTCTCTCTCCTCTATAGAGGCTGAATACAGAGAGAATGTTAAGGTAGGATTTAAAGTTGTTTGGCTTCGTCGGATGCTTGGGGATATGCAGATATCACCAACAGGACCGACTACTTTGTTTGTTGATAACGAAGGCGTTATCAAGTTAGCACAAGATCCAGTCTTTCATGAAAGAACCAAGCATGTGAATGTTCACTGTCATTACATACGACAACTGGTTGAAGATGAGACTATAGATTTGCAGTATATTCCTACCAGAAATCAGACTGCAGACATTCTCACCAAGCCTCTTGGTCCTGATAAGTTTGTCAAATTCAAAGGACAACTTGGTGTTCTAGATAGATTAACCATTAAGGGAAGCTATAACAATAATAAATAATTTTCTATTATTAGTTAATTGTAATCTATTGTAAATATCTAGTTAGCTTTAGCTTATTTAGCCTCCTCTGTTAGAATAGAATGTTTCTATTCTTTATGATCGTTTCCTAAGGAAACATTGTTTTATTCTTTTGTATATAATGACCTTTCGGCCTCTGTTAATCTCAAGTAAGATCTTTACCAATTACTTTGTAATAATTTGCACATTTCTTTGCCATGTCAGCTACATATAGAGCATCACACACAGCAGATATTTTCTTCAAAGAAATTTTCGAACTCCATAGGCTACCCCGAAACATAGTCAGTGACAAAGATAGGAAGTTTATGAGTTTGTTTTGGTAAGAATTGTTTAGGTTGTGTGGAACCGAGCTCACTCCCAGCATTAGTTATCATCTACAAACGGATGGTCAAACTTAAATTGTTAACAAATGGCTGCAAAGTTACTTAGGGAATTTCGTTTCAGGACAGCAAAAGGCATGGGTGAAGTAATTACACATGAGCGAGTATTGTTATAACTATATCTATCATATGTCCATCAGGATGTCACCATATATGGCCTTCTATGATTATGAACCACCAAGTATTTTAGACCTGATTTTGACCGATAATAGGGTACCCAAAGTTGCAGATTTATTACAGCAGAGCATGGACGTTGTGAAATCATTGAAAGAAAATATCTAGCAAGCTCAAAACCAAATAAAACTATACGCAGACCAACATAGAGTAGAGAGGGAATTCGGGGTTAATGATCTGGTATACTTAAGATTGCAGCCTTATAGACAATCTTCCCTTAAAGAAGTTGAGCTAAGAAACACAAACCAAGGTTCTACAGGCCTTACAGGTTGGTCCGGCAAATTATAGATGTAGCTTATGCGCTAGAATTACCTACGAACAACAAAGTGCATAATGTCTTCCATGTGTCTAGGCTCAAGAAAGCATTATAACACAATGTTACTCCTTCAACAATACTACCACTACTAGATGAAGAGGAGAAGTTCATCTTAATACCTGACGTAGTTATTGAGATAGGGGAGCAAACTCTCAGAAAATAGGTGATCAAAGAATATTTGGTGAAACAAAAGGATCTGCCTATAGAAGATGCCACTTGAGAGAACGAGCAGATCTGGTCACATCCAGCCTTGAAATTGCTTGGGGAAAAGCAATTCTTGGGGAGGGAGGACTATAATGTTCACCCCTAAATGCCAAGCTTACAAGAGAATTTATTAAATGTTTTCAATCCTCTTTTACATTTAATAAATTTAATGCTAGCATATATGTGTTACTTTAAAAAAATAATGATAAAAACCACTGAGCTCATATATGAAATTAAAAGAGGGACTATCAATAGGTAACGTGTCCCAAGAATACAAGGGGACTTAAGCATTTCATGACAGAGTTTTTTTAAAGTGGCGCATCTCTTGTGAAGAGAGAGAAAAGAGGTCATTTTCGGATATTGGACTGTTATTGTAGGGAGTTGCAGCAAATATTGGAAGACTATTCACCAAGAGAGTTTTTTTTAAAGCTAAGAGATGCTCTCAGAAACAACCAAAGAAATCATCAGTCTAGTAACTTATAATCACAACCTTGCGCAATCGTATGAACTGAAGTTTTTAAAGTAGGGGTTTTGGAAGGAAATCTCACAGGTAAGAAATAGTGTCGACTTAAGTGAGTGTGCAATCCATAACAATAGAGCATACAAGAGGCTTCTTCAATGCTAAGCCCAATGCTCAGGAATAGCTTGTGTTCCCAAAATTGCAAGAAATCTTGAAATTATTTCCAGCAGTAGATGGTATTTATGATGGGATAGGTGATAACTATAATCACCTAAAAATAGTCACCTAGACTATTAGCCCCCTTCTCAGCATGTTGACTAAATTAATTAATCATTTTCTTAGGCCAAATTGCTAAAAATCAATTAATTTGATTATAACATATAGTTTGTCTATACTATCTTGAGTTCATTATTTGATTAAAATAACATGTCCCCTTTTAATTAAATAAAAGACCGCATTCTTCTAACCCACTCAATGTGCACACATAAAGTCCTTTTTATACTTTACAAATTAAAAGGAAAGGCTTTTTGTCTCACATTCAAAGTCAACTCGTTTCTTATTGGTTGACTTGCTCTTGCACATGGATCTTGCCAAAGTCAACTTGTACCCTTAATTCTTCTTCCATTGATCTTGATCTCCACATGGATCATGCCAAAGTCAACATGTTAGTTTAATCAATATTTGCATTGCATATTTGAGGAACTCATTGTAGACACTTGCATTCTTGCTCTTGTCTCAAAGAACCTCCCATCGCATAGTTTACTAGCAAGGAATGTTTCTTTAAGGCTCAGCTGAGAGCCCATTATATACTTAAAACACACTTCTTGCACTCCATGGATAGGAAGCTTCAAGCCGACATTCAAGCATTCCAATCTCATGGAATCACTTGGATAGAAGGGTTTAGAGTGTGACACCTTTTTGAGTGTACAATAACAGGCAAGTGAAGGCAAACATTAAGCCCCAAGAAAGCACATTGTGAATATTCAACGTCACTAAAGCATTGAGTGGATCGGTAGTTTGTTAAAAAGGATGCAAATATGTCGAATTGCAGCGTACCCTAGTGTGGGCAACTTCTAAACTAGGGAAAAAATTGTTTTCGCAAAAGTAACTTTGAAACAAGGTGAAGGATTGGCGTGTAGCTTGATATTCAGTTGAAGAGAGAGTAAGTTAGACAAGAAATTGTTGTTGCAACTATTTTCATAGAAAATGTCTTGAGCTTCCATAGCTTTCGTAAGGAGGGGAATAACCTTTCATGGTCCTCACAGCATTCAAGGAGGAGTGAGCAACCAACAGAACATAGGCACGAGGTATGGGGTCACGAGGGAAGTGGTGAGTTCCTGAAACTGAACTATTTAGTGGTCTCCTTTAAATGAGTCGGTGACGGAGAAAATAGACGAAGTTGTTGGAAAATTATGTTTGATTGCCTAAACAACTCATAGTTGCTACTGTTTGAAAGGTTAGGATCTGCATTAACTCAACTTTTCTAAGAGTTACTGCATTGTCATGTTTCCTTAACTGATGACTTGGAAAACCTATTGTTAATGTTAATCTTGAATAAATGAGATTTTGAAATGTTGATGTTGTTTGGGAATAAGTTCTATAGACTTCTGACTAGAACTATTATCTGAAAGCATGTTATTATTTTGATCCATGTCTACCCACATGTACAAGTGATTGGACAAATTTAATGCTCTAAATTGACTGTACCAAATAAGGGAGCCCATTATAGAGCCTTACTGGAAGAAGCCAAATTCTTCAAACAATGTGTGTCAAGCCTAGACAAATAGGTCATTGCACAAGATGGAGGTAAGGTTCTACCCTCCCCTAAGCTTGTCATTAAACCTAACCCACAAATGGTTGTACCAATAGAACACGAAAAATCTAGGCTTAGAAATTGTGCTATTTTTTTTGCTGCTCTCAATATATCCAAACTCTTGTCAAGAAAATACCTCAATTACTAGTTACAAAGGGTTTGGGGCCAAAAGATGGAGTTAAGTTTTTCTTTCTTTAGCATGCTACAAAAAGGCTTCTTCCATATTTTCTTCAACAATCCCAACTCTCAGAAGGCCATTGTTGATAGATAGTATTGGAAAGTGGGTTCATGTGAATTTTCTGCCATCCCCTAGTCTATCGATGTTGTTGATTGTAAGACCCTTGCTATATCCAGCCCAAGATGGCTCATCATTGGCAATCTCCCACCCTATCTATGGAATCTTGTACTCCAAGTGCTCGAACCAATTGGCAAGGTGATCAAGATTGACCAATCGAATGTGCTTATAGTAAACACTGACGTTATGATTTAAATCTCAATCAATCTTGACACTGATATCCCAAAAAATTGCTTTTTGATCTTGATAACACCCCAATTCGCTGCCCTGTTTCCTTCTTGGGAGGGGTTACTATGTGCTACCTAAGCAGGAAAGAGGGCCATAGGACAGAATGATAGACAAGATCATTTTAAATTTTGACTTCTCACTTTTTAGCTCAAAAACAATGATTTTGGAAGTTTAGAATAAACTTCCATCTTTCTAACTTCATGAAATTTTCACCTTTATTGATTTTAGCATGTGAATTGGCCTTATAAGAAATTTTATTATTTATAGTTTTACCCTTCTACAAAATTTCACTTTCCTCATATTTGGTGCATGTAAAGGATCTTTAGGAAATTTCAACATTAATGCCTTTATTTCCAATTTTCACTTTAAGAAAAATTTCAAGTTTTGTGTATTTTAGCACATAAAATGGAATTTCAAAAACTCTAAGACCTTTTTACTTTATAGAACATTTTATCTTTATGTATTTCAGCGCTCAAGTGGACTTTAAGGAAATTTTGACTTGAATGTTTATAGAACATTTCACTTTCCTATACTTGAGTACATAAATACACCATATAGGAAATTTCATATTTCTTCTTTTCTCTCTACGTTTTACATTTCATTTTTTCTTATTTCCTCTCTTCCTTTTACACATCACTTTTTCTTATTTCTATGCACAAATACCTTATTTAAGAAAACTTGCAATTCATGAAATGATGTAATTTCATTTTTCTTTTACTTTTTCACACTGAATGACCCCTTTAAGAAATTTCAAACTCTGTGCCTTAAGAAATTTCACATTTACAATTTATTGTGCATGAAAACATATCCAAGAAGGGGTCCCAAAATGAAACTCAACCAAGTCTCTATGGTTTAAGGTATTTTCCGGATTTCAAAATGCAAGGACAGAATGCAAACTTCAACCAAAAACATTCCAAGCAAAGAATGATAGACTTTGACAAACCTAAACTGACCAATAGACCTAGAAGAAGTTTGGAGGGGGGTCTTTGTTTTCAATGGGACGTGTGTGCAAGGCACAACAATACCACCAAACCAAGGTTTCAAGCATGTAATTGAGCTTGAGGAGGGCGCTAAGCCCATGATTACCACTCCCTATTGCCATCCTAAAAAATGCAAGAAAGAAATAGAGAAAATTGTCTATGAGTTACAGCTCTGGGGCATATCAAGCCTAGTTCTAGCCCCTTTTCTTCTTTCGTGGTGTTTTTGAAGAAGGATGGTACTATGCACTTGTGCATTATCTACCATATACTAAGGAAATAATTAAGAGATGGCATCTTATTTTGTGCATAGATAAGTCGAGTGATGATCTTCATGGTGATATATTCTTTTCAAAGATTGATTCAGAGTACCACCATATTCACATTTTTAATGAGGAGATATACAAAACAACGTTAAGATGTCATTATTGGCTTTATAAGTTATCAATGATGTCATTTAGCCTCACTAATGCTCATGCAGCCTTCTAATCATTACATAAATCACATTTTCAATAAGCAGTTGCATATTTTTTCACTTGCATTCTTTGATAACATATTGATATATAATGGGACTTGGGAGGAGCACATGAGGCATTTGTAAGAGGTGTTGTGTATTATGGAAGGTCATTCTTTGTTTGCCAAGATGTCCAAATGTAAATTTGGGTGTACAAAAATCTTATACATGGAGCATGTGAAATCAAGATTGAGTTAAGGTTCATGACAAGAAGATTCGGGTGATGCGTGACAGGCTTAAGCAGGTTATAAGCAGTTGTTCAATTTTGGCTCTCTCAAACTGCTCTATACCATTTGTATTAGAGAGTGATGCATCAAGAGAGGTCATTAAAGCAGTTCCTATGCAGAACCATCATCATATTGCCTACAAGAGTAGAAAGATGAGAGATAATGAGAGACTATTCCACCTATGACTAGGAGATGCTCACCATTATACATGTGTTGGCGAAGTTTTGTCAATACTAAGTTTGTGGTAACAACCAACCACAGTAGTGTGGAACACTTCTTGGAACATAAAGAACTTAAGGAGTTTTAGTAAAAATGGGTCAGAAGGATACAGGAATATGATATTAATATCGAGTATGTCAAAGGGAAGAAGAAGGTTGTTATTGATGCATCTTCGAGGAGGCCTACATCTGCTACCCTTTGCTCCTTGAGTGAGGATTCAGCAGATTAGAAGTCTTGACCATTGGTTGGATATTCCAAGAATCAGGTTGCGCGTAAGATTATGGATGTTTGTTCCAGGATGAGAAATACACAATGACTAATGATGTTGTATACTACAAGAAAAAAAGTTACTTGGTTCCTAGATCAAAACTTAGGGAGCAGATATTAAAAGCCATCCATGATTTATCAGTTTTAGGGCTTCAAGGATACTTCAAAACATAACAAGTAGATTAGAAAGAGGTTCTCATGGAAGAGCCTCAAGGATGATGTCTTGTGTCATGTGCAATGGAACAAGTTAAAGAACACTTTCCCAACGATCTTGCTGCAGCCATTGCCCATTTCAGAGCAAAAGTGGGAAAGTATATATATGGACTCCATTACAAGTCTTCTAACAATGCAGGGGAGAGATTGTATTTATGTGGTTGTGGATAGATTGATAAAGTAGGAAAATTTCTTCCCCATTGCAACCGACTTCGTAGCATCTCAAGTAGCAAGTTATTCTTTCATGAGGTGTTCAAACTAGATAGGCTCCCCAAACCATTATCAGTGACCACGACACTAAACTCATGAGTATCTTTTGATAGGAGTTATTTCAGTTATTTGGTACAAAGTTGACTCTAGTACCAATTACCACCCTCAGATGGATGGAAGGATGAAGGTACTTAACAAATGGGTTGAGAGTTATCTGCACAATTGTGTCTCAAGGCAATAGAGAGCATGGGTGCATTAATTGTATTTGGGTGAGTACTAGTATAATTTGCATACCACACGTCCATTGGTATGACTCCCAAGCTTTATGTGGTTGTGATGCACTATCATTTGTGGAATTGGGCTTAGGTGATAGTAGAATACCAAAAGATTGTGATATGTTATAGGATGATCAGAATATCTTTAAGGAACTTAAAGATAACATCCAACATGCACAAAATCAGCAAAAGATGTATGCAGACCGACACAAAACAAAGAAGTCATTTGAGGTTGGAGACATGGTCTTCTTGCGTATTCAACCTGTTGGTTCCCAAAACCGCAGATTGGAATCCTACGAGCCTTACCTGCTCGATGCTAGGATATCCAACCGGTTAAGGCCAACTTGACGAGATTGATCAACGCAATCCAAATCCCCTGTGCTCTCGGCTCTGCAAAACCAAGGCAGGTGTACCTGATCCTGGACAACCTTAAATCCAAGATGCTTAAAGAAAATTGGTCAGAACAAGAATACAACAAAAGCTTTCAAAATGGAAAGAATTATGGAAAGCTTTTATCCTGCAAATTATGAACTGAAAATAAAAGTAAATGATTATATAAATGTGATAATGAAAAATAATTATAAATTAATGCAGCAAATGAATATATTAATTCCTCGAAGGAAAGAACTGAAATAGTTGTACAATTTAAATTATACTCCAACATAATCGATGGTCCAATAATTTTCACGGCTTATAATGTTGAGACAATATTTCTCACTCCCGTGAGCACTCCTACTATGAGATCATCGTCCATTGACTGCATGTACATCCCGCAAGGTTTTTTTCATTTGCATGAACTTGCAATATCAACTCACAGCGTTTGCCTGAAACTTTCCTCCATCTCACGTCCGTAAGAACTCTCAAATCCTTCTATGCCTTCGTCTGGGCGTTTTGCACTCTGCGTTTGTTTTGGCATATATATTTTTCCGAACATTCCTGCACATAATGGATTCCATATCCAAATATTCACCTACCGAAACACACAAAGGGCGCTATAAGAAAACATACGGGTGAATAACTTGATATGAAACATTTACCAGAATGCCCTGTGGACGTTATTCACACAGAGATAGGCGAACAAGATTCAAAAGATTGAGTCCTGAAAGACTTGCATTCCTGTGATATAATTTTGTTTCATTTTTCTCAATGTGCAAAAGGGGCTTCAATGATGGCCTACTGGACCTGTCCACGTAAAATGTCAAACTGGTCAGACGTGCAGCAGATATTTCCAGTAATAGTTGGGCAGAGACTTTGAATCTTCATAGATAGTGACTTGCTGGGCTATGCAGCAGGTACTGAACATGGGCAGTTTATAACTTTTCCATCTTCCCATTTTCCACAGATGTCATACATGGCACAATAATCTTTTCTGTGACTCACCAAGGTAGGAGAACTTGATGCTAATAGTTGCGAGTGTAGTGAATCTCCGTTTGTATTAGAGATCAAAATTATTGCCTAGAAAATGAGGATAAATGCCATTATAGACATATTGGGAAGACAGGAAGATTTCGCCAACGAAGCCATGGCTCTTTGTAATATTCTGAATTAGTTGCTTGCAGCTCGCATCTACATCATTTAAAACCATGTGTACCTGACCCTGACGGAATAAGGCTTTCACATTATCCTTACCATCACATAGCAAAATCAGTATCCAAAAAAAAAAATGCCCTTTGAATCTCCTTGCTTCAACTTGCAGGCAGAATTGTTTGTAAAGATTTGTGACGTTGTCTTCCTCTTTTGCTTCCATGCAAAGACGGTGATCTATGCTCTAAGAAGACATATTTGAATGTTCAAAAAAACCTATACTGAGAACTTCTTTGCTACTTGCACTGATGCTGCTTGGAGACTCATCACCCTTGCATTTCTGATTGGTTATATTTGAATCTTGTTCGACCAATGATTCATGCAAATCTTGCCTGGCTGGTTGCAATTCAAAAATTGCTTTGATGACTTTTTATGACATGCATGGTCTCCATGTTGATTTATGTCACCATCTTCACTAGGCCTTACAATTGTGTTCTCTGAAAGAAGATGTTGTATTCCAGATGCATACACTCATTGAAACATGAGCTTTGAAAGTATAACTCATGTGTGGAGTCTTCAATATCTATCTCTCCTCTTGTTGGATTTTCTATATCTCCGGTAATTTCTTTTCCAATGCATTCATTTCCTGAAACTCTCACACCACTGCTGATTAATATACTATCGGGTCTTGCTGATGCTAAAAATGTACCATACTGTTCTGTTGAGTGACGATGTTTTCCTCTGCCACAGTCATCCAAAACTTTATCTCTAAATTTCACCTATTTTGCCTTGTACATATGCTCCAAGGGATCACTCATCGTTAAAATTTCTATAGCTTCTGAATTTGTGAACTCTCTCTTATGGAACTGCAAACTATTGTTCTCAAGGATAGTCAGACTATCACACTGTGATCTTTCTTTCCACAGATTGTTCAACTTCATCTCCTCCCTAGGGAGACGGAGTTCTTCTTCCACAACTATCAAAGAGAATATTACTATGATTATAATTACAACTGCATTGATGAGTCTGTGTAGCTGTTTATCTGCAGTTTTGGAGTCATTAAGAGACCGGGAAAGTAATTTCCTTTCTTGAAAAACCTCTGTTTTCCTCATTAACTTCAGCAGGTCATCCTCCTTAATATAGCTGCAAAAGATGGGATTCCAATTTAACCAAGCAAAAGAATATTCTGAAACATATTCATTTTCCCAGAAGAAAATGACCCATGAGCTGTGGATTTTTCTGATATTCTCTGGTCCTATTTATGCTAGTAAGTTCATGCTTTTTCCTTGGAACTTTTGTAAAAGTTAGGTGTTTGAGAACAATGGCATTAGCACCAAAGTGATCATACAATACAAACTGCTGTACATGATGCTTAGCAGAGCCATTTTGATATCAGTTGTATAAAGAACAAAGCCTAATGCACAAACATCCACCCAAACGTTCCAAGTAGATGTGAAGGCCAGATTGATGATGCACCTCTGACTTCAGGCTCATGTGATGAACATGTGTAAGAACCTTCAATTTAGGTAAGAACTCCTTTGTGACCAACAAATCCATTCTACTTATGGCTGCCCTCTCTCCTCGAAGTTCCACATAGTAAGCAGCACCAAAACTACCTCCACTTGAATATAAAAAATGATAACTTCTATTGAGATTTTGCAATCTTAACTACTCCTTTTTGTCTAGGCATCAACAACACCAACTTGTCATATTTTGCTTACTCATCAAGATAAAAATGGAAACCAGAAATTTTAAGCTCCATCACAACCCTACAGACAAAGTACACTTAAGAGGAGTGGGCAAAGAAACTCAAATCGAGGTTTTATGGGCCATACAGAGTATTGAGAATGAGCTTGAGTTACCTTTGAAGAATATGATACATAACATATTCCATGTGTTGTGCTTGAAGGTGGCTTTGGGGCAGGATATTATATCTTAACACGAGTTACCTCCCCTGGATGAGGATGGCAGATTGATCATGATTCCTGCTGAGATTTTGGACATAAGGGAGAGAAGGTTGAGGAGCAAAGTTATCAGGGTGTACTAAGTTCATTGGAGGGATTTTCCCTTGAAGGATGGCACGTGGGAAGGAGAGGCTATATATACTTCAACATCCAACTTTGCAAGTGATTGTGGCCCTTAGAAAGCAACTCTGGGAAGGAAGGATTTTAATGTCCCTTCCTTGGACTGATTAGTAGTTGGCAGAGGGTTGACTTATCATTCGAATTCACATAAGCCAATAGTATGGATAGGGGACTCAGCTAGAAGGTCATGGAGCTTTGCAGGGTTTTTTGTGATACGTTTTGGACATTCAAATGATAATTTCTACTTTTTAGGAGGGGTCCTTGATTTTAGAGAATGATTGAGAGTTAGTTTCAGGGTGTCTATGGACTACTCCAAATGATTTGAGACTGCCCCCTAAATTTTAGTTAGAAGACCTTTTTTTAGGTAGGTCTATCAGTTGACTGGTTGACCACCCAGAGGACCATGGAGCAGTGCAGGATCCCTTTTGAGTGAATTCATTTGATTGGAAACAGTCTCCTACTATTTAGGGAGGACCCCTAATTTTTGGAGAAACTGTCAATCAGTATGCAGAACTCAAACATCGTTCGTGATCAGGTAGGTGGCTTACGTCAGATTCTAGTTCTATGTCTAGATTGGCATTTTATGAATGAATTGAAAAATATTTAAATATATTCTAAGTTGGGATTAAATAATTCAATAATGGGCCCATTTCTGTAGGAAGATGATTACATATTGTTTTAAAATAAGGTGACCAATGTAATAATGTATAACAACGCCTTAGAAGTTCCAACTAGGGAGAAGGAAAATATTTTATTAAAAAGTCGTTGAAATAAAAGAAGAAAACCCTAGAAGAATTCAAACTAGATGGAGAAAGAAAAGAGAAGTTGGGGTTTCATTTTGGACCTCCAGGTTTCCATTATGTGTACTAGAGATTGAGTTGGAGCTCTGATTTCAGCAAATTTGCTCTTCAAGGATCAAAATCCTTGAAGACACCAAGCTGGACGTACCCCCTGCTTGCCTGTAGATTGGATTCTCAGCATTATATTAGATGGAAAGAGCAATTTGAGAATTCTTCGAGCATGTTCAGGATCCTTTTTGTGGATCAGATTGAGAAGAGTGGATATTGTTTATCATATTAGCAGATAAGAGCATAAGTAGGCAATTATGGTGTTTCAAATTATGATGCTTACAAGCAGTCATTCGTAGCTGTACCACTTCTTGGAAGTTTCTTAGGTTGGTGTGAGGGTTTGAAAGGCAATTCTAGACAGAAATTTGCATCATTTGGTTGCAGATCT
Organism: Cupressus sempervirens; assembly: GCA_028749045.1. Taxonomy (NCBI): domain Eukaryota; kingdom Viridiplantae; phylum Streptophyta; class Pinopsida; order Cupressales; family Cupressaceae; genus Cupressus; species Cupressus sempervirens. The sequence goes on from CM053791.1 coordinate 383,902,889, forward strand.
GATACCTACAGTACTGAAAAAGACATCATCAGGCATTAATTACCAGCCTTACAGCTACCAGGCAGCTCACACTAATATCTAGGTGGACATTGGAGTGGTAGTTTGCAGCAGTCATCATCAGAACTTACATGAAGTCAGATTTCCAGCATTGGTACGGGCTTCACAGTGATTTCCAAATGAGATCCCTGCTCATTTAGCACTTTGATTGTTGTTGACTACCCTATACTGAGTTGTACAGCCATGGTACAGATTGCTAGTAGTTGTTCAACTGTAATAAAATCAGATTTTCAGTGTTCATAGGAGTTGGTAGAGTAGTTAATTTTTTAGCATCATTTCCTTTCATCTTTATTGTAAGCATTGTATTTGAAAACCTGAAAAAATATATATATCAGAAAACAAGAAAAAATAAAAAAACCATAAATTCCAAATACCACAAAATAGTTAGAAACTTCTATAGCAATCACTCACCAAAGACAATATAGTAAACAAACTTTAGGATTTGCCTCAGAATTCCTATGTGGGATTTTTCATCTAGATGTTCAATGAATTTTCATTACTAATTTTCAAAAGGATAATACAGATACAATTTCGTTTTCGAAGTTTACGTCTTTTACACAATTGCGTATAAGCGTCATAATTATCAAATTCACGTGAGCCAGTTTGAATCATCTTCATCAGTCGCTCCACTTAATAAGAATGATGTTGCTCAACAATTGTTTCCAAAGTTCCAAAAACAAAACAAAGATTTCATCAAGATTCAATAACAATTCTTCAAATCATATCGCAATACACAGGTGGCACCAGCATCATCAAGTATGGCCCTTTTATCATCAATGTTTACAAATTATAATTTACTCTTGTTGAATCACTGAATAGCATCATGCCTAAATTGATTAATGCTGATGTCATGAAGCTTCCTCTCATCAAGCCAACAGATACTTTCAAGTCCTTCCTAGCTTCCTTTGATCGTAGATCCTTTTGCCAATGCCATCGTCAAACAGGCCATGATACTGAAAAGAGTTTTAGGTTGAAATTTTTTATCCAAAACTTTGTTGATTCCAACACTATAACTGTGGGGGGTATAAATGATATAGGAAACAAATTCGTAGCACCCTAATCAAAACTTGCAAATCTTTACTAATCCTTTGCCTTCTCATTCCACCAATTTTGTTCAACCTAACAAACCTGAAAAATGTAAAAGCTAATGACATGTGTGATGAGACCAACAATGATGTGAACCTTATTAAGCAACCTAAATCTAAGCCTAGACCTCACACTACCTTTGATTCAAAGGAAACTATTGAGTCACCCGATGGACCCCAATACATTACAGCAAAAATTAAAGGAAGTTGCTCACGAATGGTGAAAGTTATTACTGAACAACAACTCTTTACACAACCAACACATCAAGATACAAATGACAAATCCGATGTTATGACTAATGATAGTTTTCCTTGTCTTATCATAAGGTTATACCACTCTTCCTGTTAGTCAATGCTAAGTGCTTAGATGTTACCTTTTCCCTTATCCCTATCTCTAATCAATTTCATGTGAGATTGGGACATCAATGGCTCAAGTCTATAAAAGCTATCTAGCTTCTACCATTTATAAGTGTCTTATGTTTCCTCATGACGGGTGCATAATCACGATTGAGCCGACATGGAAACTTCACCATTGATTTCTTTTGGCCTCAAAAACCTAAACCTTTGAAACCCCAACAAGTTGTCCATTTCTTATCTTATCAAAAATTCAAACATGAAAAGATAAAACCCCTGAGTAAACCTAAGGATATTCAATCTCCACATCTTGGACCTGAACTTCTTCCTACACCTTCTGTCTTACAAACTCCCAGCATCCTACATCTCAAAACCTAGTGAGGTCGATTCCATTCCTCCTCCTAGGAAGGAAGAAAAGGAGCCTCTACTGATTGATCCCAAAACTTTGCAAAGCTATAGCTGAGCCAAGAGAAATCATAGCGAGATTGCCGACAAAAATGTAGCGCCAAGACTCATTAACTTGCTTCCGAAACCATTTCCTCCTCTAAGATGTCAAATGTTAACTTGATCCCATTAGACTAACCTTTGCCTAGCCCAAGGGAGGAAGATCGTCCTAAAAAGTTAAAATTATCTAAAACAAGTGATTGCTCATTTTGTACAAAAGATTCTATTTTGATTAGTTTTGAGAATGCTATGAAGGATAAAGTTATTAATGTTAATAATGTTGATTCTAAAGATTTTGATGGTATATATGAGGTTATTGAAATCAATCATGAACATTCTTCAAGAAATTCAAAAGAATTAATCCTAGATCCTAGCGACAAACAAAGTGACTCACCATTAGAGCATGGGCCTTATTTGGAACTCACAATAGCTCCATTTATTACTATTGTTGTTTCTCCTCTTGCATCTTGTCTACCATCCCTAAGTGATGTTAGGAAAAATTGGGAGGTGGATGACCTACTTGACTAGTTTCACTTGTGTAATTTAGATTCCTTTATGTGTTTTCTTGCATGTAATGTACTTCCCTAGTGATGTGTTGCTTGATATATCTTTTTATTATGTTAAGCTTTCTTTGTATGATCCTTGTCGTTCTATGGACACAATGTAATATATGGATTGATACTGCCTGTAACAGTCCTTTGTTTGTATCTCAATTCTTCTATATGTCACATACATATTATGTCATACATATGTATTGTTGTAAATATGCTTGTGTTGTTTACTTGGGGACAATGCAAAGTGTCCAAATATCTCTCTTTTTGGTCTCTATTGTTGATCCAAAAATAAATTAGTTTGTTTTTCTTATGTGTTTTTCTTGTGCTTGTAATCCCACTACCTTTGGAAAAGAGGTCAATTCAATGTAAATAATACATGATATACATGAGTTATCAAATGCATACAATGACCCCAGTTGGTGGATCTCTAATGTGTTCTCTTTTTGTCATGTGCTTTACTATCCTTGATTTTGTCCTTTCTTGGGGCACATCATTGTGGCAACATGTTGGTCTTTTTGATGCATGCATGCTATCTTAAAACAATTGCTCCCAATAAGGCATACAATTTCTTTAACGTGGGTACACACTCCACTCTTTGTTAAATTTCATGCATACACCACAATCAAATTTCATAGTCAACTTTTTCTTTGTAATTTTTGGCACTGGCTTTTTTGGTTGAGCTGACTAGCATAACACAACTTGTTATACTATTTGACTCTTCCTACACTAACTCGCTACATGACTCATAGTAGGCATAACCATTGCTTCTTCTTGATATTATTAGATTGGTAAGACTTTAAGTCCCTTGGTGCCTTGGCATTTTTTGCCTATTTAATATCTTAAATAAAGTTTTTCAGTGTTGCATCCTACTTTACCGAGAGTATGAATACAGGTTTATACTCTTGCGACAATGGGAGCTAAATATAGCATCATAAATTGTATCCCTATAAAATTTCATGCTAATCAAGGCTATATATTTTAGCATTTTTCCCTTCCATGCCTAATCATTTTAAGATAATGCTTATGTCAACCCAAAACTGGCATCTCCACACCACCCTTCTAGCCATTATTCTTTGACTGGCTGATTTGGCATGTCAATGACACCTAGAGCCCTTTGACTTTGGACAAGGTCACTTAAAGCACCATTGACCCCATAGAAAGAGCCCAAATGCAAATCCTCTAAAGCTTGGATTACGTAAGCAAGAATTCCTCCTCGGTGTCATCCTACTTTTAAAATTCAAACATGGTTCATGAGGAGAGGTATACAAGCAAGCCTTACCCCTCATTTGAAACATCAAATCACATCATGCAATCACGCATCCTATCTCCTATGCAATTCAATGGAGCGAGTAATCAAGAATTATCAAGGCATTGAAGTGCGAATTTCAAATCTCAAGAATTTATGATGGCATCCATGATCATTCTCTTATCAAGTCAACACTAGAAGTCAACATCAACTTCTTCAAGAAGACTTTGACAGGAGCAAGGCTTATGAAGGTATGTACTATGAACATTTCATTCAAGCAATTCAATTTGGATCTATCCTTTGTTACACAACAACACCCTTTTAATCCTATCGTATTTAACTTTTATTTCATTATTAATTCCAATAGTCGGCATTTTCCCTAGGCAAACCCCATCAACCCAACATTTTCCTTATTTTGTGTGTTGGTGGTAGGATTAAGAGACACACATTTGGCCTTATATCGAATGCACAGAGACCTATAGATTGGACTTTCATAGATCTAGAAAAAAGCAAGGTCATCAATGCTTAAAGAAACATAGTCGTGGGGATTTTTGACAAAGCTTTTGGGCAAGGTTCTAAGTTGCATACTAATTCTAGATACACCAGTTTGGTTCACATCTAGCCTTCCTGGGTCAATTGCGTCCCAAGTGACATAATCCTCCTCATTTTAGCCCAAATTTCAGACACATGTTCCTTTCTACCTCTTCTTTCCAAATCTATAAATGTTGTTTGTATATTTGTTCTATAGCTGCTTGTGTCTGTCAAAAACTTTAAATTCTACACATTTGGCCCTAAATCTCACATTCAATTTGCATATCGTCATTATCATTTTCAACTCTCCCACAAGGATTGTTAGATCCACCTTGTTCTCGACCATTTTCGATCAGATTAGAGGTTAAGCCTTATGCATACACTCTCCTTCAAAAATTAGAGTGGAAATGTGTCTAGTTTCCTAGTTTACATGCATAAGCTAGTGAACCCTATTCCCCAACATTACAAGGAGAGGAGTTGAGGGTAAAGTTGCGGTAAGGTAACAGTGGGGGAAGTTAAACACTTTGGCAAAATATAGCAAATGCCTTGACAAAAGATGTAGCACAAACAAATGTGGATGTTGTTAAGAGTCTATGGACCTCGTGGCCCCTAAAAATTAAAATCTTGTCATTTCTATTGGCTTTTGAAAGGTGTTTGACAAGTGGGAGAATGTTAAGAATTAAATGTCTCAACCTTTAATAATACCTAACATGATCATTTATTTATTCGTCTAAGTAATTATTTATGTGCATCCAATGATGCCATTTTGTGGGCAACATTTGTTGAAGTTAACTCAAGTCAATGAAGGAATCCAAAATGGAAGTTGCTATGAAATCCATGAGTTGTGCTTTGCATGTGCATATGTTTTGAATGTTAAGTTTTGCATGTTGAGTTTTGCACATGCTTTCCAAGTTTAGTATTGTATGTTGCTTGCAAGGAGGCATTGTAAATGTACATGTTACTATTGGACATAATGTCCCCTCCTGGCCTCTAATTTCAACAATATAATATATTCGTTAATTATTTTACCCTTTTGACATTTAATCAATAAATAACAATATATAAATCTATATAAGTGTACAATGCTAGAAGTTGGACTTTAACGTCGTAGATATATTTATATATTATTAAAAGGGAGAATAATGGACAAAACAAGATCAACGTGGAAGTAAGATGGAAGTCCAAAACAGTAGCGGTTATAACCTTTGCTAGACTAAAAGAACAGAAGCATTACATGACAGGACGAGAGGGAATTTGCAAAGAATAATCACTGGTTTTGTAATATCCTCATTTTTGCCAGTATCAGAGTTTTAGAGATTAGCCAATTATTGTGATCCTCGTAGACTAATTATTGTGAATAGAGGTGTTAGCATGAATGTTGATGGTATTCCTTTGAGGGAGTATCCTAAACATTGGAGAGTATTAACATGTTGCATTCATGACTGTGTTTGTCATTGATGTCAACATAACAGTAAGTCTATAAAGATTGACGGAGTAGCAGACAAAGATCTTAGTTGGACGGACAATGGTTTTCTTGTCTAGTGATGCGCAGTCAAGGAACACTGTGTCCTAATGATGTGGTTTAGTGCACGTTAAGTAAGTCGAAGATGTACAAAAGATATAGCTCATTTACAGAAAGCAATGTAGAGACAAAGTAACTATTAAGAAATTTCTGATGAATACATTATATCTTTTAACAAAGATATAATTTGGAGATGCGCGGTCAGCCAATAACAGAAGACACTCTGATGATGAAGTCAACAACTGCAAAAGCCCTAGTATCGCATCTGTGAAAAGTTGTATAGACTGTGAGCCGACAGTGCTATTGTAATTGTGAATTAATTAATTATCTTATTATAATTAATTGGGAAAGCCTCAAGGCCAACTCAAGGAATTATTTTGAAAATATGGTATAAAGGAAAGATGTTTTCCTTATTTGCAAAATGTGTGTTAAATCAAGATGCATCAATTGCGAAGTGTGCAAGGAAGTACGAAAAGGATCAAAGTGTTTAGTGAATGCAAGAAAGCAATCCAAGAGATTATTGGACGTGAGAGTTGAGATCTAGTAACAAGATCTGAAGGAGTTAAATTTTGGTTGACAGGACAGAGAAAGAGGAAGGAGCAGTACTATTCATTTCTATTATTCTACAAGGAATAATACAGAGATCATTCGGACAGTGTTCATTGGTCTTGATGAAGCTCAGAATTTTAAATTTTTATTTGTGAGATCATATAGGAGACGAATGATGAAGTGGTATTGTCAATATTAGAGAGCTTCATTGTTGTATGGACAGAATGAGTTTTTTGAAATGCATAATAGATTCATGTCCTATCTGGATTTTGGTGATAAACAATATTTTCTAGAACAATAGCAAATTGAGCAACTAAAGAATAGTAATAAAATCAGTGACTAATGCCTTGAGAGAGTCCGGGCTTGAGTCCTCTAACTTCAGTGCTGGTATTGACTTCACTAAGAGCAATGAGTGGTCAGGAAAGCACTCTTTCCATGGAAGGAGCTTGCATGCAATTGGGGACATTCTGAATCCCTATGAACAGGCTATTTCTATCATTGGGCGTTCTTTCTCATCTTTTGATGAGGACAATCTAATCCCTTGTTTTAGTTTTGGTGATGTATCAATACATGATTATACTATGTTTAGCTTTTTTAAGGATCATCAACCCTGCTGTGGGCTTGAAGAAACACTATCACGTTACCTGCAGATTGTTCCGCATTTTTCATTGTCGGGTCCAACTTCTTTTGCTCCAATTATTGAGGTTGCAATGGATATTGTAGAGAAGAATGGTGGCCAGTATCATGTTCTTGTTATTGTTGCTGATGGGTAGGTAAGCAAGAGTAGTGATCTAAAGCCTGGGCAGTTAAGCCCATAGGAACAGAAGACAATAGATGCTATAGTTTCTGCAAGTAGATATGCATTATCAATAGTTTTGGTCGAAGTTGGTGATGAGCCGTGGGAAAAAATGCAGGAATTTGATGATAAAATCACTCGATGTTCATTTGACAATTTCCAATTTGTGAACTTCGCAAAACTTATGTCAAGTAACCTATTGCAATCTCAGAAGGAAGCTGAGTTTTCCCTTGTTGCACTTATGGAAACCCCATTTCAATATAAAGCAACAATAGAACTTAACATTTTGGGGGGAAAAGTTGGAAAGATTCCAAGTATAGTACCACTTTGTCCTCCATTATCAGTGATTTCACATGATGCTTTTTTGTCAAGTTCCCGTCAGCCATCAGTATCCCAGCCTGGAGCTTTGAGCAGCACCAGTCTAGGAATGCAGCCAAAATTTGGCGAACTATCCTATCTGTTGTGCTCGTATCACAAGATGCTTGAGCTTTTGTTTGATGGATATTTCTTGCCATTCATTAGCGGTTTCTTTATAGGTGTGGAGAGTTTGGAAGAGGTGAGAATGTTACCGGAGACAATAGCCAGATGATTTGAAATATCTACGGAGGCAACTATAATAGCGCTAGAGAATAGAAATCTACAGCACACGCTATTCACTCCTGTGACCACATTGGAGGGACAATTCGAATTTATCAGCGCTTAAGGAGAAGCAAACTACTTATGAGAAGGAAGTTTTATAGAATCAAAACCGTTAATGATGGTCGGGCTAGTGGAGGATAAATTTTTGAACGTATAGACTCTATTAATCATTCCTGTATGCTTTAGCGTAATCTACCTAATGGCACCATGTGATGGAGAGATGTGCATTGAGTCTGGGTCAGGAAGAGCAAAAGAAATCGGGCAGAGGGTTTGCCGCCTGGAACATTCACATTCAGTAACCAGGATGTTGAGATTATATTTCATGTTGATGTTTGCTTCTTTTTCTTTGTTGTTGTAGGTTGGAGGCTGTCTCATGTGGATATACAGTGCAAAAAACTCAGAACATGGATCTTAACGGGCGTGAGATGGAAGGAGGTCTCAGGCAAACTACATGAGTCGACCTTGCAGGAAAGGGACCCTGCGAGATGTTGCACCCAAAAAACACGAAAGATGGAGCGCATTTAGATTCCCATAGAAGTTGGAGCAAGCAATTTGAACAATTAATCAACTTGAAGTTTGAACGCCTTACCATTACGGCAGAGAGATGCCATCGCAGATATGGAGCAGAGGATTATCGCGTGTAGTTCAAATTATTCAAAACATTTAGATTACCGCCGGTCAAGTTTGAGAAAATTTGAATTATGCTAAGAATTTTACTTATGTAATCATTTGACAATGGTCGATTGTATGTTGTGAAAAGGTGCGATTTTTAGAAATGAAACCGACACCTTTTCAATGTTTATAAATATTTGTAAAGCCAAACCAAGGAGATACTTTTTGATCGTTTTTTTTTTAAGGAACATTGAGGCCACTTCATTTATAATCTGTAAATTTTTTTACCAATACTGTTGGAATCCTTCTGTCTAAAAGAGGAGTTGGAGATCTGAACAAACCAAAGGAGATTCTGATTTTTTGAGTATTATTTCCAGGCGTTGTATGGATCTTATTGTGTTGGATAGAGCATCAAAACATCAAGTGTCTTCAGCACGATTTGTCCAGCAAATTCAATAAGAAATTTTATTTGTTCTAGAGTTGAAATATATAGAACTCGTCCTTTATGGTCTTGTTGTCCATTTGTTTATAATTAATTAATTTGATAAGTACATTAAAAAATTTCATTGCTGTTCGGATTTGACCTATACAAAGAGTGCAAGATATAATTTCTATCCCATTATTTGTAGCTATTGTGTCCACATAACAGTTAAATCATAATAGACTAGTTCGAATATGCCGAAGTGTGAAAATTTATGACATCGAATTAATTAAGTTATTAACAAATATTATACCATCAATACTATAAAGTTGTATGTAAGAAATGTATGTTTGACTCTATCACCCAATTAAAATTCAGCACTGATCATAAACTTGCTCATAAATTTTGAATCCAATGCTAGCATGTCTCTATTCTTTTTCTTTGGCAATTTGATTTCATTTAGTAATTTGTCTATCTTTTTCACTTCAGCAACACATAAATCTTAAAAGAAGTAATCAAAGTTTGAAGATAAATAATCAATAATCACAATCCAGATAGTTTCCTTAACGCTTGCCAATTGAGGAGTTTGTTTTATGTTATAATCCGCTATAATCATCTTGGATCTAAGTTTTGTCATCCAGGATTAGGGTAAAGAAGCCTTGGTCCAGCGGAACCAAAAGCGCAGAGGATTTGATTCAATCTTGTCAAGTTGGCCAAAATCAGTTAGATACCCAACATCGAGCAGGCAAGGCTCGTAGATTTTTAACGGCGATTTTGATAACCAACAGGTATTGCCCCTGAAGCTATTTAGATAGTGGGTCCATCTGGCTTCTACAACTCCTAACAGGGTTGGCGCAACTCTTTACATGGTTGGAATCTCCTAATAAGGATTCAAAGTCTCCTAACAGGGACTCATATGTACTGAATGTATTTCATAAACTCCTAATAGGGTCCATCCTCTAACAAGGAATATTTATATTAGTACATCATCTTGTGGGTACCATCCCCATTGAGGTTTTTCCTCTGATCAAGGGTTTCCCTAGTTAACATATCTGGTGTTATTTTGCATGTGTATCTTGTTATGGTTTCTAATTATATTGCTCATATGGTTAAGATTTATTAAGGTTGATAATTGTGATAATAGTTTTATAACTAATTCCCCCCCCCCCCCCCCCCCCACAAGTCATAGTGGTGGATTACATGTGCTAACAATTGGTATCAGAGCATCAGGTCCTTGAAGAGAAAGCTTAACAGCTTTGGGAGATCTATGATGAATCTTTTTAGAAAGGATAGTCCTAGATTTGATGGGGTCAATTGTGACAGTTGGAAGGAGAAGATGAAGACTCATTTTCTTTTTATGGCTCTAGGCTATTGGCTTTTGACAAAAGGCGATAAGGAAATTGTAGAAGAAGAGAAACTTGAAGTATGCAGTGAAGCAGAAAGAGATCTATTCATGTGTAACATGAGAGCCAGAGAAGCTTTACTATCAGCTCTTCCAAAGAATGAATACAGTCAGGTAAAGTCACTTCAAAAATCTCATAAGATTTGGATTACTTTAGAATCTATTTTTGAAGGTGATAAACATTCAAAGAGGATCAGATTGTAGAGTTGGATATGTTCATTTCAAGATGCTAGAATGATGGAAGATGAATTTGTAAGAAGCTATATTGGTAAGATATTAGAGATTGCTACAGGAATTAAATCTTATGGTGGAACCAAGGAAGAACATGAAGTGGTGTGCAAGATTCTGAAAACTTTGACACCACCATTCAAACAAGTAGCACAGATGATTGAACTACTTATACCATGTACTGAGAAATTCACCAGAGAAACGTTGCTTGGAAGATTGGAAGCAGCAGAAGCAGGTTTGAGACAATCTGGATATTTAACAAGAGTGGAGACGTCTTTCAGTGTCTTAAATGTCAGGCCAAGTTTATCTATAAGTGCAAGCACTCATGGAGACTTCGCTAGCAGCAGTAGAACCAAATCTGATGAAGATAAGAAGATTGAAGAAGGTATAGCCCTTCTTGTGAGAAGAGAAAAAGATGGTAAGAAGATCTTTAAATGTTGGACTTGTAATAAGTTTGGTCATTATGCATCTAAATGTCCTAAGAGGGAGAAAACGTATAAGGGAAAGTTTAAGCCTAGGAGAGAGAGATTGTTTGTATGCTAATGAAGATGAGGAATCTGATGAAAGAGCTCAAAGTGAAAGTGATGATGAGCTAGGATTCATAGCTATTAAAGATGATCTTGATAGAGAAATTAGAGAAGAAAAAGCTCTAGTTTCCCAAGTTGAAAAAAATTTGATTGGATAATAGACAGTGCATGTTCACATCACATGATTGGTGATATGAATAAATTTGTTAAGTTCAGAAATCATGATGGAGGTATTGTTAGAGTAGGTAATAATGCAGCCTATCACATTATAGGGATAGGATCTATTACGCTTGATGGTAAGACTAACACTGATGATGTTTATTTTGTTAATGGACTAAAGCATAACTTGTTGAGTGTTGGACAATTGGTGGATAAAGGTTATCAATTGCAGTTCACAGAAAAGACTTGCACTATCAAGGATAAGGATGGTAAGATGATTGGAACAAGGACAAGATCCAAAGGTAATGTATTTCAGTTAAATCCTACTGAAATGACATGTTTAGTTGCAAAAGTGGATAACAATATGGCATAGGACATTTTGTCACATAAACTTTGACAATATTGTGAAGATAAGTAGTACATTTGTAGTTAGAGACTTGCCTAAATTAACAACGCCTACCAATGTTGTTTGCAAAGAATGTATTTTGGCTAAGCAGAAAAAGGTAGCATTTCCTAGCAAGAAGTTCACTACCACAAAGAAGCTGGAAATTGTTCACAAATATTTGAGTGGTCCTACCAAGACAAGAAGATTCTATGGAGAAAGTTATTTTATGATTTTTTTTAATGATTTCACTAGAATGATGTGGGTAGCATTTCTGAAAGAAAAATTTGAAGCGTTTGAGAAGTTTAAAATATTTAAGAATAGAGTTGAGAATGAATCCGGTGTTGAGTTAATATGTTTAAGATCAGATAGAGGAGGAGAATTCACCTCTAGAGAGTTTAACATGTTTTGTGAAGAGAATGGAATTAAAAGATAGTTATCTTCACCTAAGACTCCTGAGCAAAATGGGATTGATGAAAAGAGAAACAGATCAGTATCAAAGGCAGCAAGAGCAATGATGTTTGAGAATTATGTATGCAAGACATTTTGGAGAGAAGCAGTCAATACAGTAGTATATACTATGAATAGAGTACAGATAGACAAGGTATGAACAAGACCCCTTATGAATTATAGTTTGGTCATTCACTATCAGTTAAATATTTCAGAACATTTGGAAGCAAGTGTTACATTAAGAGAGATGATGACATTGGTAAGTTTGATCCAAGAAGTGATGAAGGTATATTTCTTGGTTATTCATTGAAAAGCAAAGCTTACAAATGTTTTAATCATAGAACCAACACAATAGTTGAATGCGCAAATGTAAAGATTGATGAAAAGTTTGGAATCAAGGAAAAGATGATGGATTACAATTATGGTGAAGAAGAAGATAATATTGGAATTGTTAGAATGTTGAAGCTTTCATTGAGACTAACAATGATCTGCAGAATGATGTACAAATTGTTGAGCAAAGAGGAGAACAGAGATCTGAACCAAGAGAAGAGATAAGAGTTGAGTTAACAACTCCTACCTCTAATAGGGAGGTGACAAAGAATCACCCACTAGAAAAGATAATTGAAAGCAGAGATAAATGAGTGATGACAAGAAATAGAACCAATGAGGAATTATGTCTGATTTCTCAAGTTGAACCTAAACGTGTAGATGAAGCATGCAAAGATGATCATTGAATTCAAGCAATGAAAGAAGAATTAGATCAGATTGTGAAGAATGATACATGGGAATTAGTTCTTAGACCTAAGGACAAGAATGTTATAGGAACTAAATGGGTATTCAGAAACAAGATGAATGAACAAAGTGAAGTTGTAAGAAATAAAGTCAGAATTGTATGCAAAGGATATTCACGGCAACGAGTAGATTATGAGGATACATATGCACATGTAGCTAGAATGGAAGCATTAAGAATGTTCTTGGCATATGCAGTGAATAAGAAGTTCAAAGTATATCAAATAGATGTCAAATCAGCCTTTCTAAATGGAGAATTTGAAGAAGAGGTATGTATTGAGCAGCCTGAAGGATTCCCTGTAATAGAAGAAAAGGATATAGTATGCAGACTAAAGAAAGCTCTATATGGTCTAAAGCAAGCACCTAAACCCTAGTATGCAAGGTTGGACAAGTATTTGGCAAAACTTGGATTTGCTAAAGGTACGGCAGATAGTAATTTGTATTTAAAAGAAATTAAAAATAGTTTGTTGATAATAGTAATATTTGTTGATGACATAATATTTGGAGGTAACGATGAAGCAAGTGATAAGTTTGCTAATGAGATCAAGAATGAGTCTGAAATGAGTCTGGTAGGAGAAATGAAGCTCTTTCTAGGTTTGCAAATTGTGCAAAACAGTGATGGCATTTTCATCAAATATCAAAATAACCTTAATCCACAACATTCGTGACTAAAGAAGATATTAACTAATAAGAGATAATAGTCAATGATAACTTAATAATTGAAAATATAAGGAAATGTAAGAATAAGTCAATAATATATATATATATATATATATATATATATATATATATATATATATATATATATATATATATATATATATATATATATATATATATATATTTCTTGTAAAAACACTTAAATAATCTACTACAATATAATATTATAAATGAATAAACAAATTAATCAATAAAAGAATATATTGATACAATAAATAAACTTTTATTCAAGAAATGATAAACTGATTAAGTTATAAGGACAAATATAATACAAATATAATCACTAATGAGAAGGCACAACTATAGGAGAAGGATTCGTTCCAAAACATATTAATCTAGGGATATTGGAAGATTGGAGAAAAGTGGGGGGAAAAAACATTAAAAAATATATATTCAATGGATTAAAATGTTATCGAACAAGACAAAGAACTTTGTTTATAATCATAGTGGCACATACGAAAGAAGAATTAAATCGCATCTGGAGGTATCGCATATACTAAACACCGTTGAATAGACAAACACTCATGTGCAAAACGAAGACCGATAATCCAATCAACCCCAGCGCAGACAACAGTTAAAGGACGAGCTAGTGTCACAAACAGGAGTTACGCGACATCATATAAAAGCGGGTATTACACAAGAGTTGATGGTGTAGTATCGACAGTGCATATAAATACCATTCAGAGCAGATAAAGTTGATGAAAGGTAACATAATAGTAAAGGAATAACTAGAATAACACCGCACATGTTAGAAGGAATAACAGCCAATTCAATAGCAAAGCAAACATCTAAATCTGATATCAATTGATCAAAGTAAAGTCTTTCCAGACGGAGGTATGATGGACAACACTTAGTGGGAACTCATATTCTTAAAGACCAAGTGGACCTTGGTAAAGGATATTTATTATGAATATGAAGACTCTTATAGAGAAATCTAGAAACCAGAGGGCATTCATAATCAAATGTCAAGATCCTAAATTAGGTTTTAGAGAGGGATTTACAAAGAATTCCTTAGGGACAATATATATATTGTAACGGTCAAACATATGCATATGTTAGAGATAAGAGACTTGGTAGAGGTAGGATCTCTACCAAGTAGTGTTACCAAAGATCCCAAAGAGGCCTAAGGGACAAGCTCTTTCTATGGCAATTACCTAATCAAGATAAAATTCTCACCACAGGGTTAGGTCACTAGAGAAAGGATTTCTCCCGAAGGATTAGGAAGGGTTGCTTGGGTAGTATGTAGATTAGTATTTACTTAAATCCAATATTGCTAATATGTTTTATATACAATTTTTGATATTTTACTGACAAATGGTTGCAGGTTACAGCATCTGAAGCTAAGCGGAAAGCGGGGACATTACAAGTAGTAAGCCTATTGGTACACCAATGATAACTGGTCACAAGTTATCTAGCAAAGATGAGACTCCGACAATTGAACTAAAGAGATACAGATCCATGATTGGAGGATTGCATTATCTGACTCACACCAGACCAAATATAGCAAATGTAGTTGGGATTGTAGCTAGATTTCAAGTTGATCCTAAGTAGCATCATTATGTAGCAATAAAGAGGATATTCAGATAGTTGAAGGGAACATCTAATTATGGGATATGGCATGACAAGCTGATCCTAAGTAGCATCATTATGCAGCAATAAAGAGGATATTCAGATATTTGAAGGGAACATCTAGTTATGGGATATGGTATATTTCACTTTATGTGCCTATACTGATGCGGATTGGGCAGGCAGTATGGATGATAGAAAGAGCACTAGTGGTGGAGCATTCTTTCTTAGAGGAAGTTTGGTTTCTTGGCTGAGCAAGAAACAAGAATGTATTTTGATGCAAAGCATCTTACAAACCAAACAATTGTCTAAGATCTTGATGATCTAATCTTCATTGAAATAATTGAAAAAAGGCAAATACTACTTGTTTGCTTCTTTTAACAAACAACTTCAATACTGTCCCAAGTTTTACAATTTCCAAGAATTGAGTCACTTGACCCACTAAAACTCAAAACCAAAATTTCTGGAAACAATAAACTTTGTAGATAACTACAATAACTATCACCTCACCAAATCTTGAGGTCTGAGGACCCCATTTGATTCCTCAAACAATTATTGTTTCAAACTACAAATTTTGGTCCATATCCCTGTCATAATTCAGAATTAAAACACCAAACCCTACATAGGGCATCCCATATCTTCATCAAAATGAATCCAAATGATACCAAACCAATTCCATGTAAAAAGCTTATGAATCTAATTTAAGAATATGTAAGCAATTTATTTTTCCCAATCATAAATAATTTTTCAAGCACAAATCATTGCCTGCAACTCCAATGGAGATCTTTAAAAACCAGTTTCCATTAAAATATGCATAACCTTCACAAATCTACATAAAACCGACTCAAACCAAAAGGAAATGAAAGATAACTCACATGGCTTTCAATGAGTATTATTAGAGGTCTTGAATCTCCAAAATGTGTTTGTACCACACACTGTAACATGAATGTATTCAGGGAATCTCAAATCTGCAAATACCCACTTTCACCAAAATGCTCATAACTTATTCATTTCTAAATAAAATTGAACCAAACCAAAAGCATGAGAAGGAGGATTCATCATTCTATCTATCCATTACTATATTGCATGGTTTACAGGCTATACAAAACTATACAAGGCTTGGAAACAACACTAAAACTAAAAGACCAATCAAAACAACAACAATAGAATGCACCAAAAAAGTATCAAAATATTTCTTTTCAAATCTGATTTGGTTTGATCATACAATGGTATTTATATCCATTTGATAGAGAGAAACCTTCCTAACTACCCCCAAGACCAACCATCTACCTTTTTACATCATTTTTGTAATGTTAGCAACTTTCTCAATGTTGCATTTTACAACTTTTTGTGCAACTTATACATTTTTGACAAAATGACTTCAAATCTTTGTCAAACCTCTCTATACATATCCAAATGGAATATTTAAGACCTTTATAATTCTTTTACCTTTCCATGGATCTTTTATACAAATTTGACCATGTAGACCTAAACATGAGCTATTTGACAACTTGAGCAATATTGTGCACATGCTTACATTTCTTGTCAACACTTTTACAAATGGATTCAAAATGAATCAATACATCATATAATTGACTTTAAATGACTCAAAAACTTTATATATCTCATAGTGACCTCTAGGATTAGGTGCTCCGACACCATATTTCGCAGAGTACAGCTGAGGCAAAGTATGTAGCAATAACAAATAACTATAATCAAGTTATGTGGATGAAGTAGATGCTAAAGGATATTAGAATAGAATTCTCAAAACCTGTTGTCATATAGTGTGATAACACAAGTACAATAAGTATGTCTAAGGATCGTATATTGCATTCTAAGACTAAGCATATATCTATTAAGTATTATGTTTTGAGAGAAAATATAGTAGAAAAGAAGATCAAATTAGAGTATGTGAGTACAAAAGATCATATTGCAGATATCTATACAAAACATTTACCTAAAGATACATTTGAGTATCTGAGAGGTATGCTTGGGGTTATGCCCATGCCTATTTTAAAGTAGATGATGCAGAGATTGCATCAGTCCAGTGGTACAAAGCACTATCATTAGACTGGATGGAATGTTGATGCTTCCTGTATGGGGGAGTATCTGTGATGAGCTGAGTCATTGAGGACTCTTAGTTTTTGGTCTTGAACAGTGTCTTTGGACACTTCAACTAGTTGAAGACTTGGAGCAGTAAATTGACATAATGAGACCTTTGTCATTGATGTCAATGGGGGAGAAGAGAGCATGGAAAACTATCTCTTAAGGGAGAAGGGAGAAGAGAGCATGAATGGGGGAGAAGTGTACATCTTCCAAATATGCATGGAGAGTTATGTAGCATATATTGTGAGTTGCTTAGTGTGAACAACTATTGCCGATCCAAGAGAAGAAGAAGAACAAAGCAATGTTCCAGAGGATTTCAAATTTGATTAAAGAAGAGGATTTGAGAAGATGAGAACAGCAGCAGCAACAAAGTACTATTTGGTATTCTTAGAACTTAGATGTTTTTCAACTATGTTGCCATCAATGCCAAAAGAGGAGATTGTTAGCACAAATGCTGATGGTATTCCTTGGGGGAGTATCCTAAGCATTGGAGAGTATTGACATGTTGTATTCATGATTATGTTTGTCATTGATGTCAACATAGCAGTAAGACTGACAGAGTAGCAGACAGAGATCTTAGTTGTACGAACAAGGTTTTGCTTGTCTGTTGATGTGCGGTCAAGGACATATTCTACATTGTGTACTGATGACGTGGTTCAGTACACATTAAGAAGGTCGAAGATGTACAGAAGATATACCTAATTTACAGAAAGCAATGCAGAGACAAAGTAATTGTTAAGTAGTTTCTGATGATTACATTATATCTTTTAGCAGAGATATAATTTGGAGATGCACAGTCAGCCAGTGACAGAAGATAGTCTGATGATGATGTCAGCAAGTGCGCAAGCCCTAGTATCACACCTATGAAAAGTTGTATAGACTGTGAGCTAACAGTGCTATTGTAATTATGAATTAATTAATTATCTTATTATAAGTAATTGGGAAAGCCTCAAGGCCAACTCAAGGAATTATTTTGAAGATATGGTATAAAAGAAAGATGTTTTCCTTGTTTGCAAAGTGTGTTAAATCAAAATACATCAATTGCGAAGTGTGCAAGGAAGTAGGAAAAGTAGCAGAGTGTTTAATGAATGCGAGAAAGCGTTCCAAGGGATTATTGGATGTGAGAGTTGAGATCTAGTAACAAGAACTGAAGGAGTAGAAGTCTGGTTGACAGGACAGAGGAAAAGGAAGGAGCAGTACTATTCATTACTATTATTCTACAAAGAATAATACGGAGATCATTTGGACAGTGCGTTCATTGGTCTTGCCCCTGAAGTTGTTTGGATAGTGGGTCTATCTGCCTTCTACAACTCCTAAAAGGGTTGGCACAACTCCTAACAGGGTTGGAATCTCCTAATGAGGATTCAAAGTCTCCTAACAGGGACTCATATGTACTGAATGTATTTCATAGACTCCTAACAGGGACCATCCTCTAACAAGGAATATTTTTATTAGTACATCATCTTGTGGGTACCATCCCCACCAAGGTTTTCCCTCTGATCAAGGGTTTCCCTGGTAAAGATATCTGGTGTTATTGTGCATGTGTATCTTGTTATGGTTTCTGATTATATTGCTCATATGGTTAAGATTTATTAAGGTTGATAATTGTGATAATAGTTGGATAACAAATTCACCCCCCCATCCCCTCTCAGTTATATTGGTGGACTATATATTCTAACAAGAGGGTCTTCTGAGGCAGTGACTTGGCTTGGGAGGGTCTTATCTTCTCCACAGTTCAATAAGTTACCGGTTGGTCTTCGTTTGGCTCAAATTAGACTTCATTTGGGCTTAGTTTTGTGTACTTACTATTTGTGATAAGTTGGATGTTGATTGAGATGGACCCTTTCTATTTTTGGAAAGTGCATTTGGTCACATGGATAAATTATAAGTGTGACTCCTATTTAAAACGGCATATTTAAATTATAAGTATTTTATGAGTTATAATATTTTTAGTGGCCAAATTATCATTAAATGACTTATTATAAAGTTATAATTTAATTTTATAATATCACAAATTTTGAGCGTTGAGTCATCATTGGAAGGGGCCATTTATTTTTTTAATATTATGCCTAAGCCAAGTATTAAATGTTGCCAAAAGAGTTAAGTTGGAAAGTTTCAAGAGTTGAGTTCTTTTAGGAAACTTTCACAATTTCAGAAGTTGAGTTCTTTTGGAAATTTTTGTCAACAAAGGCATTATAAATATGAGCTCATTTCATTGGGAAAAGCACACTTGAATATTTATTTGCATTTGTTGCCTTTGTGGCTTTTCTGAATTATGATTTTTATGCCCTTGCTGAAGTATAAGGGTCTAAATTCTGAGTTGTTCCATTGCATTTATAGCTGAAGTATTGTAGATTCGAATCTAAGATTTTAGTCTAGGATTGCTTTGCAAAGAGTTTAGTTGTTGTGGTAAAACTATTTGCTAATTCTCCTATTGTTTAATCTGTGTGTAGGGAGATTGTTTGCTAGAGGTATCCTGTGGATCTATGTAATAACCCCAATAGGTTATAACTTCTTCAAACACCAAAAATCTTTATACTTCAGTGGTTTGACATTTCATCAAACACTTTGCAAGCAAGCTCTGATACCACTGTAATAACCCTCCTCAAATCTGCTCTCAAAAAATGCTGATGAAGGCTCAAGGAATTTCATCAAACAATTCACATGCAAGGGATGTATGACTGATATAGTATTTCAGCGGGCTTTAAATGACTCTTTTTACAATTTTGCATCAATGAGAATCTTGTGCTAGAAGACTATAATGGACTACACAATGACCTAACATGAGTGTGCTACTAATTTTGACAATATTCAGTGCATATATATGATCTAAGCATGAGAAATGAACACCTATAGCCAACTGGCATTTTTACAAACAGTTGGTATGCAAACTAACTCGCTAATAAATAATGATATTAAATTGCTTAAATGACACCAGCAACTATTATCTTCTTAATTGCAATGAAAAAATACAATGCTCATGAAATATGGCCAAGACTTTGGCATTTGCATGGATTACAAAATGATAATGCTGGTATAATGCACACTTACAGTTGAAACTTATAACACCCTAAAAAAACAATACTAATAAAGGAACCTCGTTGTAGATGGCTGTAATAATTTTCTTCAATGCTGCCCCTTCTGTTTTGCTTTTCCGATTTGCTTTTTCGAACTGCTTTTTCGGTTCCACTTTTTCGGCCTGCTTTTTCGGTTCTGCTTTTTCGGGCTACTTTTTTGTATCTGCTTTTTTCAAACTGCTACCCTATTGAATCTCAAGACCATATCTTTCAATGGCGTCAAGATTTTCAGCTTGAAGGGATTTCGTCCTTCAAACTATTGAGACATGATCTCCAGAAAATTTCTCAATTTTTTTGATTTTCCCAAGCATACTAAAAAGAAGCTCTTCCCTTTCTTTTATAATGTTCTCACAAGAGCTCAATCCTTCGTTTTCTCAATGTGGGATAAAACATCACTCCTTTTATGTAACTTATGTCTCCAATGTGTTATAAAATAAAGGGGACTCTTTTAATTTAAATATTTCCCACAAACCATAGTCTATGCATTAATAAAGTTAAATATTTAAATTTAACTTTATAAAATAGCTTTATCAATGCATAACAAATCTTATCAATGATAAACAAGTCTTCTTGTTGATTTTAAACAATTAACATCAACATACCACTGCCACTGGATGTCCGACCATATCCAAGATGACTTACTATAAATAGTAAGTATGCCCAAAGTTGCCTCAAAACCCCTCAAAAAGACCTGCAACTGAAACTAACTAAGCCAAATAGCCTCTAAGCCCCTTTAATGTCCTGGTTAGCCTACAGGACCGTGGGGAAATAGGCTAACGACAACATCATGCTATGAATGCTAAAAAGGGAAAAAGAGGACATTACAATCTATGAATGAGGGATTTTTGGGAATTGCTATAGAAATTGATAGATTTCGAAATTGGATATGCGTGGCTATCGATTTCATGTAGTGTATGACCTTCAGCATTGTCCAAAACATCTATATGTCCTGGATGCCATTGCTCATTGGTGAAGCGATTCATTTATGACCAACGTTTGAGCTGATTGGGATCTGCGGGTGATTGAAGGGGCAGTGTTTTCATTGGATAAATCTGCTGCTAGGTAATTGGAGGTTTTGTGTTTCATCTTAGACCATCAGCATCACAAATCGGGATGCTACCAAGGGACTGTGACCAGCGTATTGGTAGTATCAAGGTTTGCAAATACTTACACCTAATTTACAATCAACATCATGCTTGGGAATTGAAGCGGCATTCAAAGGGAGTCTCTCCTTGCATTGTATTATGCAGCAGACCAATCAGGTTCCTTTAATCATTTGTATTGCATTGAAATTGCTTGTTAATTATGGTTGCATTGGCATATTGAATTGCTCAAGTGCAAAATCAGGTTCTTTATCATATGTAATTTTTCTATGCAAGGGTAGAATTAGTTAGTTGCAGCTGGAACTACTATCAAATTATTGTAATTGCACAAGAATTGAGTTTGATGTAATAAGTGCAAAATAAATTTCAATGAGCATTTAGCTTTGAAATTTTAGTTGCAGTTCATTTAGAAAATTTCCTAGATTAATTACATCTGATTTTGCTAGCATATTTTGTTTAAGAATTCGTTTGCAAAATGTTGGCCCAAAAACAAACAAAATGATCAGTGTAAAATTGGTAAAGATTAGAGAGATTTAAGATATAGCCAGGTGAGGGATATTATAGGTTCAAAACTATATTGGTCCGACTTTGTTTCCAAAGAGTCTCGTCAAAGAAGCTCTATCTTCAATATTGAAAAATTACTCAAGATAGGAAGAGATTTTTGAAGGCAGCAATCCAAATGACTGGCAAGACAAGCTGACTTTCATCAGGGAATATTGCAATTTAAGAAACAAGTTGGTGTTTTAGAAGTTCGCTGCTGCTAAAATGAGTGATGGACAACAAGTTTTTCATCAGCACACTGAGACCATCTCAGAGAATTGTCATTTGTTGAGGAAAGTCTTTGGACAAACATGCTATCAAGAAAGGTTGTGGGGAAGGCAAAAGGAATCAAGTAGTGTGCAAAGTTAGGAGGGTTAAAGCCTCAAACTTAATTCAATATGTCATGGGATACCACAGGTGGTATGAGTAACTGCAAGCAATGTCAGCTTTATTAAATATTGACCCATTGCGGGACATTGACAATTGAGAAGGCATCATCATTAAGATTTAGTAGTTTTCAGTGGCACTTGATGGATCCATAGCCAAGCATAAAGGAAAGTTGAAAGTATTCAAAACAAGTTGCATCGTCCAGGGAGGTGTGTCCACAAAATGGAGCAAGGAAGTTGGAACAACACCCAAACTTGGGTGTCTAAGCCATACTCGGCCTAGTCTCAATGGGACATGATGAAGTTTCCAGGCTTGCAGATATGTAGGAAGAAGTATTAGAGTTTTTTTTTTAGTCTACAGATAGATAGCCAAAAAATAGCAGTGTCAACATTAGTGTTGAGACAGGAATGATGAACTGATATTTCCAGAAATCTTGTTAAAATGACAGCAACATTGACTAGGTTCATCATTTTTTGAATACATGCAAAATCGTTGATCTACTCCGTTATTGATTATTCTATGTCATTGGTTGGTCTATTTTCCGCATTTCCTTTACTATTAAAATAAATGAATGATCTAATTGTTGTTAAAGTTGGTGAGAAAGGGTGGTAGCCCATTATAGTGGTATTAGAGCTGGTTAAGCTCTTGAGCAATTGGGTGTTATGTGTCCATCAACACATCACTATTATCTACGAAGGAAAATTTCAAATCCTAGCTTGGACCAACAACCACAGATCGAACTGTCTTTTTTTCAAATAGGTGCAATGGACAAGGATGCTCATAATAACAGTGGAATCGAAAATGTTTTAGGGGAGTTGGCGAGGACCAAAGGGAAATGATGAATATGTTAACGTCAATCTCAACAACAAATGACTCCAATACTTACTCTATTAGTATGGAATAACAGTAACACAGGAAACAATGGGAACATTGCAATACTAGGAACCAAGGATACAATGGAAATCAAGGACAGAATTCTACTACAAATGGCATGAATAGAAAGGAGCTTCTGGATCTGCAGTCCATTTGAGGCCATCAATGCCTACTTTTTGTAATGCCAACAATCCACCGCCTAAGAATGAACAAACTAATCAAGAGTTTCATAGACAGGTCTGGATGGATTTGCAAGCATTAGGAAGGGATTTTCAAGATGAGATGTCCTTTCCAGATTACATAGTTTTCAGAGAAAGGAATAGACCGCGCAGAGGAAATGAAAGAAGGTTTTAATACCAAGAATTACAATGAACAGTTGGTAAAGTAGCTGTTCCTTTTTTTGATGGGTCAAGAAAAATTATAGTGAGACCATGGGTACAAAATTAAACATCTTTTTCCAACTTAAGCCAATAGCACAAGATGAGGCAATAAAAGATGCAACCTTGCATTTGGAAGACAGTGCTCATGAATAGTGGTATCATGGATTAATTGCTTTAGGCCATGAGCAGATTGTATCCTATGCTGAATTTATGGAGAAACTCAGATCATTTTACCAAAAAAGATCTGAAACTAGATTTCAAAGAGTTGGCTCAATTGAAACAATGGGGAACTATAGAAAGTTTCATTTCAGGTTTCCAAAGGCTTTCAGTTTCAGTAACAGATATCTTAGAAAGAAGGAGAGCGGTGCTTTTCATAAATGGGTTAATTCCGAACCTTTGAGAGGCTAGGTTAAGTGCAACAAGTGTTTAGGATGCTATCAAAAGAGTAAGGGAAATAGATGCATCAACTTCAAGGAGTAAGTATTTTCCAAGAAACCTCCACTACAAGGAAAAAGATTAAAAATGCTCACATAAAGATTCTGATTAGTCAAAGAAGGCACAGACCAGATTAGACGATGAGCAACTAAATGACCTTAAAAAGAAGAAACTATGTTCCCAATATAGCAAACCATGGGACCTAACTCATAAGTGTGCTCTAAAGGCAAAAGAGAAACAGTTAGAGTATTTTACAGCCCTTGAATCATGTTCTGATAATTCAGATTAGCAGACTGAATCCAACTCTAGTGAATGAGAATCCTCATCAGAAGAGTCGGAAAAAGAGCATGGAAAGAAGAGTTGCATGGAACAATTAACCAGCTTGTAGGAAATTGGCTCTTTCAGAGTTACAGGTGTGTTGTATGGTGTAATGTCCCCAATTTTTAATAAAATATTTAATTAGGTTAATTAATTAAACGGTCCTAAAAATAAAATAATATCACAAGAACTTATTTAATTAATTGATTTAATTAATAAAAGGGCCCACTCTTTATTTTATTTTGTCGTAACTTGTCGTCTGTCGACATTTTTGTAATCTTTCGGAAAGCTTCCCCGAAGCCCTTTATAAAGCCATCTTGTAGGTTGTTTTATGCATGCGATTTAAATTATTTTATTGTATGCCAATTCCTATTGGATTTTTGTATTGTTTGCCATTTCCGAAGTGAGAGATCTTCCCTACTTGGCTCTTGCAGTTTCGGTGGGAATCAACCCTCACCCTATTCCATTCATTGTATTTCTTTGCTTCGGATCTAGCACATTTGGAGCACCATCTTTGTTTATCAAATATAATATTTGGATTTCGGCAATAAATTGTTACATCTCTGTGTTGGCATATGCTTCCGTGTCTAATTATTATTTGGTGCATTAGTGAATTATATCTTCCCCTCGACATCCCCAGGTCACTCCCTTCAACACATTCCTCAAACAATACCATGGCATCAGACTTTTCCCTCAAGTGTTTCCCTCGAGCACTTTCCCTCAGGTATTTCCCTCAAGCACTTTCCCTCGGGAACTTTTCCTTGCGCACTTTCCCTCAAGAACATTTCCTTGGGCACTTTCCCTTAGGCACTTTCTCTGGGGACCTTCCCTTAGGTGCTCTCCCTCGGATACTTTCCCTTGGGTACTCTCCTTCAGGCTGAGTTCTCCTTCAAACCGGGTTCTCCTTTGAACCAGGTTCTCCTTCAGATGGAGTTCTCCTTCAGACCAGCTTCTCCTTCGGACCGAGTTCTCCTTCGGACCGAGTTTTCCTTTGGACGGAATTTTCCCTCGAATCGAGTTCTCCTCTGGGTCGAGTACTCCATCAGGTTGAGTTTCCCTTCGGATCAATATCCTTTTAGGACTGAGATTGCCTTTAGACTAAGATCGCCTACGGCCAAGATCATACTGGGAACATTACATTGGTAGCAGAGCTGATGATCTTGCCAACCTTTTGGGATGATTGAGAGACTTTGGGAATCAAATCATGCTATGGCCACCAGCAATGGAGAGTGGTGGATAAAGGCACTACAAAAGATTGGCAAAGAGCTCGGTGAGTGTGTTGATCTTCCATTAGATATATTGGAAGTATTTTTGTGTAAGGTAGACCAATTACCTTCAAGATTTATATAGAGGACCCTTTCGCCGATTAAGGATGCCTTAAGTCAACCCAAGCTTTTGAGACACCATGACAAGGAAATAAGGTTGGGAGCTACAACATGTCTTAGTGAGATCTTTAGAATTTCGCTTCCTAGATCACCGTATGATGATAACACCATGATAGAGATATTGCATTTGATCGTTGACAGCTTTCAGAGCCTTAATGACTTTAGTGGTGATCCATTTGGTAAGAGATTTACAATATTGGAGAATTGTGCAAATGTCCAAGTAGGTAACCTCCTCTTAGATCTAGAATTGCAAGACTTGATCCATGATATGTTTCATCAATTCTTGGTCACAATCAAGGAGTGTCATGATACCAGGGTTTGTTTCAATTGCTATGGAGAAACTTATGATTTCATGCATTGAAGAGATGGATGAAATATCCCAACATATCATATCTATGTTATGGGTTGTTCATAATCTAGAATGTGTCCCTTCTATGGCAGCATGTAGATTGGTCAATAATGTATTTAAGCATTGCAAAGAAAAATTAACATCCCATTTGCACAAGGTTGAGGAGGTTGGTGATAGCAATCAGAGTGATGAGGGAAATGAAGAGTCACATGAGGATTTGCAAGAATTTGTTTCTATGCCTACAAGTGGAGTGTACCTAAAAGTTCAAGATGACGAAAAAGGTGAAGAAGATAAAAATTAAGGTCCTATCAGTCATAGTTTAAAAATTCGGTATCGGCAATATCTCGGCTGACCCAAAAATTTCGAAAATATCGGAATCGGCAAAAACTCGGCAAAAATTTCGGCAATAAATCGGCACTTTTATCGAACATTTGAAAATATACAATTTCTTAAAATATTCTTAAAAATGCATACAGAGTAACATACACACTAAATTTGTAGAACATATAATGATTTGAGATATCTACCATATATGAAGCAAAGTTCTAAGTTAAACAATAATTCATAATTTCATAGCAATTAAAACTTAGCGGATCAACATAGTAATAGAAATTAGAATCATAAACTGAAAAACAAGTATAACATCAAAATATAAATAAGTTCAATACATATAGCAATCAAACTCCATGAAAGTTTGAAACTACAACTTCTGAATACATATTAAGTTCAAGTTTCAGTATCAATGAAAACTAAAAGTAGCAATCATAAATTGCGTCTACGAGTAAAACTCAAAAAAGATTGTTGCTGCTGGGTGAGTGGTGTTGAAGTAGTTGCCGTAGCAGCATCCTCAACAGGTGCCCTAGTAGGTGCCTCACGCTCCACAGAAGCCTCTGATGGATGACCAAGCTCAGGTTCCACCTCATGTGCTGCCACATCTGCATCCCAGTCATCTGCCTCCATCTCAAACTCAGCTAGCTGCTCATCTGTCAATAAAGGTTCGCCCACATCCTCATCTACACCCTCACCATCAGGAGGAGCAATCCAATCTGCTGAATATGGATCAATGTCATCCAAGTCTAGTGCTGCATATGAAGCTTGCCCTTTCACCTTCTCGTGCAAGAGAAGGTTGTACTTCACATAGACCAAGTCATTTAGGCGTTTTTGGGTCAACCTATTACGTTTCTTTGTGTGTATGTCTTGAAAAGTACTCCAATTTCTCTCGCAGCCAGAAGCACTACAAGGCTGCGATAAAATTCGAATGGCAAGCTGTCGAAGATTAGGCGTTGTGGCACCATAATCTTCCCACCACAGATCTGCAAGGTTTAAAAAAATCATTTATGATGCGATAAAACTTCCAATAAACTTCACGAGCGAAATAAATGGTATGATAAAATTAAACGCAAGTTCTTTTTTACCTGGCTGCAAGGTGTATCTCCTACGCTTGCAATCAGGAGAAGAAAATAATGGCCCCTCTTCCCTCTTGTAGCTCTGCAACTCATCAAGTATGATGTCTCGGAGGTCCGTATCAGCAACCAATCTTCGAATACATGTATCCAAGCCAATTTGAACCTCTGCATCTGCTTTAAAAGTGTTGGAGAAATAGTACTTGGGGTTCAAGTAGTAGGCAGCTGCATGAATGTGTTGGTGGAGTTGTCGGTTCCACCTACGATCAATGATGTTCCATATGGGTCTATATTTGGTCTCATTTGACCTATACAAGTGTTGAATGGCCTCTTTTGCGCTATCCATAGCCTCATATAGAAACCCCATGGGGTTTTTATCCCCATCCACAATTCGTAGAACCTTCACCAACGGCTCTGATACCTAGACATAATAAGACATACAAAATCAGCCAATGAATGAAAATATTTCAAAGTTAAATTTTAAATCATCAATTAAGATTTGAAAACTTACTTTGAGGGTCTCCTTCATTAGCTTTTCAAAGCTACTATCAAACACAATCCTCACAATCTTCTCTGCTTCAGGCTTCTTGGCATAAGGACTCTCTAACCATTTCTTATCAAGAAACATGCGCCTGAGGTCTAACAATGTCTCTGATATGCTTTGCAAATTTAGAAAATTAGTAGCAAAGCGTGTGACCCCTGCTCGTACAAGATCCTTACCACTAGTGTGCTCTCTCATAAGACTCAAGACCCATGTATGATTGTAGATGTACTTCGCAATATTCCTTCCATCTTCAACCACCTTCTCCACCCAGCTCAGTTTCCCTAGATCCTCAAGAAGCAAGTCGAGACAATGGGCAGCACAAGGGCTCCAAAACAATGTAGGATGTCTCTCCATCAGAAGTCTACCGGCTGCCACATACGCAGCTGCATTATCAGTCACAATCTGGATGACATTAGCCACTCCCACTTCTATTACCACCTCATCCAACATGTTACACAAATTTTCTGCATTTTTCACTTGATCAGAGGCATCAACTGATTTTAGAAATACCAACTGCCCCCCTGAAGCAACTAGAAAGTTGATGAGTGTCCTATTCCTGCCATCGGTCCACCCATCAGAGATAATAGTGCAACCTTTCTGTTCCCAAACTCTTCTTTGCTCTTCCACAAGTTGATGAATGTTTCTTACTTCGTCATCTAACAACGGCCCACTCACCTCATAGGGAGTTGGGGACTTGAACCCCTTACCAGACAAAGAAATGGAAGTTACCACTTGATCCCAATATGGACTGCATAAAGCATTGAAGGAAAGATTATTCCGGACCCAAAATCTCATAATTGCCACTTTTGTTTGTTCGTGCATCTCTTTGTTCCATGCAGTACCTAGTAAGCCGGGTTGAGCACCAGGAGTGTTACGTGGAACCCAAAAATCTGCTAAAGACCCACTCACACTTCCCGATCCCCGTATCCGAGGCCCAATAGAAGCAGAACTTTCTCCACCTGTTTGTGATCCTGTAGAACTAAAAGTCTCCATTGGGGCTGCCATGGCCTCGAATATCCTCTTTTTTGCTGCCTTACTTTGTGCATATTGTTGAAGGCTTGCCATAGCCTCTCTTGTAGCCTCTTCTGGACACTTTAGACACGGTGTAATATCATTGCATGGAATCTTTGCAAGATGCTATTTCAATCGGCTTATCCCTGAAGTCATGCATTTAAAGCAATGGATACACTGGATATCTCCTTTGTTTGCTCCTGCAATACCATGTTTCCATAAAGGGTCCTTTGCTCTGCCACCACCAGTCATCCTGTTACAAAAATGAAAAATCAAATATTAGATTAGTTTAAGATCAAACACAATTTGTAGCAATTTATAAAATAGTATGAATCTATAAAGCACAAATCACATTTAAATAATATCCTTACTTAAATTTAGATTTTATATTTTATCTTGTATCTGCTAATTTTTTTAAAATTTAATAAGCTACAATTTTACATTACAGCGATTAATATTTAATATTTAGTAAAATAGTGAAATAGTAAAATATAGTAAATAGTAAATATTAAAGTCGAATATTTATATAATAATAAAACAATATTATATAAAAGTTAAATTTACACTAATACTATTTTATTACTATATATAAGTTATTGTTTTATAATTTTATTATTATATATAAGTTTAAGTTTTATATTTATTAATTTTATTATTATATATAAGACTATAAGTTATTGTTTTAAAATTTTATTATTATATATTATTATTAATTTATTATATTCTAATTTGTTGGTAATACATATTATATATTACATTTAATCCAAATAAAAAATAATACATTTGTAATACATTTAATCCAAATAAAAAAGAATACGTTTGTAATCTGTTTATAATAATTTTTATTTAACTAAATACAATAATATATATTAAAATTTAATATAGTATCACAATGAACTATGGAAAACGAAAAATTCAAATATTAAATCAGCAAAAAAAAATTAAAAACGAACCCGAAACCCTACCTGGAGAGAAGACGCGGCAGACTGCAGAGCAAATCCTGACCTCCAACTGCGGCTACCTTGGAATCACGGCGATGGGAGTTTGAACTTTGAAGACCTTGCTATCACTGCGACTGCGATTGCTATCCCAAGTCCCGACTGCTATCAGTGATTGCGATTCACGGCGACGGCGCTCTTTTTGGCTCTTTTTGGCGTATGTAAAGGCGCGGCCAAAAGTTGAAAAGACCTAATTTTCTTTGACCCCAGTCAACGAATTAATCCGCCGCTTTTTAGATTTATTCGCGATATATTGTGATAGAAACCGCTGCGAGTTTATTAAAAACTCGGACCCGATATAATGCGCGTTTAATTCGTCCACATTTTAGACGCGCGATAATCCGCGATTTTGGCGATATATCGCCGGCTTTTTAAACTATGCTATCAGTGATCCTCTAAATGAGCAAGCTCTACCAGTAGTTATTCAACTTCATGGAGATGCTACCGATGATTCCTTGCAGGAGCAACCACAATTGGTTGAATATGGAGTTTATCCTTCAATTGTGCCTAAGTTGTGCATGACTACAATTCTTCCATGTGAAGGGCTTCCTCATAAAGATAATAGGGTCTACATGGGCTATGAAGTTGCTAAGGACATTGATGATTACATGAAGGTTTTGGATTGGAACCCTGATGTGTTTCATGAATGGTTTCCATCGGATCTTGGTGGTTTTGGACATAGCATTGTTTATATCAAAGTGGCGTAGCGGAGGTCCGGTGGTGGTCTACTCATCTGAAGTGAATTCAATTATGCTCATGTGATCCTAAAGAAGAATGGAGTTTCCAATAGATATAGCTATCCACATCTGTGCTTGGTTTGGATCCTGGAGTTTGCAGATTGCTTGAGGGCAAGCAATCTTTGGGAGGCAAGGATTTGTAATGTCCCCAATTTTTAATTAAATATTTAATTAGGTTAATTAATTAAATGATCCTAAAAATCAAATAATATCACAAGGACTTATTTAATTAATTAATAAAGGGGCCCACTCTTTATTTTATTTTGTTGTAACTTGTCAGCATGTCAGCATTTTTGTAATCCTTTGGGAAGCTTCCCCATAGCCCCTTTATAAGGCCATTTTGTAGGTTATTTTATGCATGCCATTTGGATTATTTTATTGTATTCAAATTCCTATTGGATTTTTGTGTTATTTTCCATTTCGATTGTGAGAGATCTTCCCTACTTGACTCTTGCAGTTTCGGTGGGAATCAACCCTCACCCTATTTTGTCCATTGTATTTCTTTGCTTCGGATCTGCAACATCTAGAGTGCCATCTTTGTTTATCAAATATAATATTTGGATTTTGGAAATGAATTGTTACATCTCTATGTTGGCCTACGTTTCTATGTTTAATTATTATTTGGTGAATTAGTGAATTATATCTTCCCCTCGACATCTCCAACTCTTTCCCTTCAACACATTGCTCATACAGTGCCGTGGCATCAAAACTTTCCCTCAGTTGATTCCCTCGGGCACTTTCCCTCAAGTTCTCTCCCTCGAATACCTTCCCTTAGATACTATCCTTCGGACAGAGTTCCCCTCCGGACCGATTTCTCCTTCGGACAGAGTTCTCCTTCGGATCGGCTTCTCCTTTGGACTGAATTTTCCTTTGGACGAAGTTTTCCCTCAGATCAAGTTCTCCTCTAGGTCAAGATCTGCTTCGGGTCAAGTTTCCCTTCGGATTGATATCCTTTTCGGACTGAAATTGCCTTTGGGTTAAGATCGGCTACAGCCAAGATCATCTTGGGAACATTACATATGGACAATGAATAGTCACACTTATAGACAAGGGTGCAACACACAATTTCATAGATGAAGGCATTGTAGCAAGAAGGGCATTAAGGAATGAAGAATGCGAAGGTTTCAAAGTTATGGTTGCTAATGGATTTACACTCACATGTACACGTAAGGAACTAAACTTATGCATTCATCCAAGTGAGTATGAATTGAAGCATGTCTTCTATGTGGTTAGTATTGGAGAAACTGATGCAATGCTTGGCATCCAATGGCTTCATTCACTTGGTAAGTTTAGGATAAATTTGCAAACAATGGAAATGAAATTTGAAGTTGAAGGGAAGAAGGTTCTCCTTAGAGGTATGGAAAATGGTACTCCAAAAATAGTGTCCTTCAAAAGAATGGAAAGAATAATGAAGTATGATCAAGTGGAGTGGGCACCAGAATGTGTAATCAAACCAACTGGTTTGGGACAGCAAAAGAGGAGTTTTCAGCCTGAGATTAAGGTGCTAGTGGATAAATACAGCAAGGTCTTTAGTGACATTCCATGTGGTATCCCATTGGATAGCGGTATCGAACACATAATAGAACTAGAGGAAAGTGCAAAACCAGTTATGACTACTCCTTATAAGCATTCAAAAAGGTATAAAGATGAGATAGAGAAGGCTATCAAGGACTTGTTAGAAATGGTTCACATAAGGCCAAGCAAGATCCCTTTTACCTCTTTAGTGGTATTGGTGAAGAGAAAGGATGGAACCATGCAGATGTGCATTGACTATAGAGTCTTGAACAGGATAATTAAGAATAGGTAACCCATACCTCGTGTTGAGAAATTATAGCGTCGGTCAGAATTCATACAAATATAAATCTGATCAAACCAAGGACTAATATTCGATTATCTTTCTCTTAGAATCAGGTTACAAACTCCTAATTATTTTGATCTTGAATGCATCGAGCAAATGATGCTATTTATTCATCAGATTGAGGGCCTAAATATTTATCTTGTTGCACATTAACATGTTTGATAAACATAGGGCTTAATACCCGATCATAATCGGATCATTTAATTAATTAGGTCCAGGCATTGTATCTCTTTAATGAGAATACTCATCAAATTGTCATGTATGTTCATGTTTATACCCTTTGAGTTCTATATTTATATTGACCGATTGAATGAGAAAAGACATCGAAATTTGATAAATGTGTTCTCTCTAAAAATCGACAATTTCAGACTAGAGACAAAAAACATGGTATCAGAGAAAAGTTCGACCTCAAGAAAGTGCTAAATAGCGTGTATGTTCTAGACTAGTTTTATAAAAACAGCAATGAAGAGTACTGGAAAATGATTCAAATTATCAAGTCACGGACTTCTACAGTTGTATTGAAAATAATAGCTATGGAGCTCAGTAAATAATTGCAGTGGAAGATTTTTCAGGAATTCAATGGTACCATTCCTCTTTGGCGCACAACTCTTTGTTTTAAATGAATCTGCAATACACTTAAGTTGAAACATATAAAGGATGCCATTTACACCATAGTGGTTGTGTTAGCATGTTTCGTCAGCACCTGCAGATGATATAAACATTCTTAAAACCATGGCAAGAAGAAGATACATGTTTTGCAAGATATTAGAATATCGATATGGAAATGTTAAGGGAAGAACTTTGTATCTTGAATGCACTCATAGACAATCCCTTGCTAATAACGACAAATATGATCTATTGGTGAATGTTCAATCCAACTAATCTCTTGGTCTATGCTATAGACTACTCATATTGTCACTTCATATTCCATTGATTATCATCGCAAACTATAGTGTTAAATAGTCACAATGAAATTAGAAAACAAATGTGACTCAAAGTATCTACATTGGGGAGGACCTTATTTAGTAATGGCTTCTGCCCACATCACATATAATTTAATTGCACCCTCTTTGTGTGCTTCATCCATAATTGGAATTACAAGGTCTCGAGTTTGAATTCCACAAGAAATCCTACGTGTTATAGCAAACCTGGTAAAAAGTTAGTTTAGAGTTTCCATCGTAAGAAGGTTGACCTCTATGTGAGAGGCTACAAAAACAAGTCATTCTCAACAATATTAGAAGCATCGGTATCTGCAGACATTACAGAATGGTCATATTCAGTGCAATCCTCCTTCATACCCCCGTAGTCATATATGTGTTACAATACATTGAATGGTTCCATTATAAACAATTGCCGCAAAATAACAATGCAACTGGAAGAGTCTTCATACATGGTCAATCTCCATAAGAGAGAAGTCATTCCACTAATGATACACACGTACTGTCAACAAAGTGCCATTTTAATAATAATTGTAGGTGGGAGACTGTGAACGATCATAACTTAAGAGCACAGATGATTTGGATATACAACCGTCATTTATTACTGCTAGCATTTGGACTTCAAGATCAATCAAAATCTTTAAGTCTTCAGGACTGCTTGTTGGTGCTGGAGGATTGGTGCATTAAGCACTGCAAATGTATTGGACATCGTTGGCAAATATGATATAGTTGTGGATGCAATATAGAACGTAACAAATTGGTACCCAATCAATGATAGTTGTGTGATCTTGTGAAAGCCTCTTGGATTAAGAGCAGCTTCGGGCTTTAAGGGCCAGCTTAGAGTTTATTGTTTAAATCGAGGTCCACATTATTTATTATGATAATTCACTAGTCAGTGATTTAGAGAATTTGGAAAAGTTATTTCAAAAGCCAATACATTATAAAGATGGTGAAGAAGCAAATGAGTTGTATTATCACTACGTTGCTTTAGTCTTCAAAATGAACTGATACACCCAGTTCTTGATCTATGAGCGAGCTGAGACAAGATAAGAACTTGAGTAAATTTAAAAATTAAGAAATTCACAACATGCGGAAAAGTTGGAAATTCAGTTGAGATAGGTCATTCAAAATTTTGGAGAGTTTTAGTATGACCTTAAACCGCCAATAATAATATGATTAAGTTCTTCTTAAACCACAGCTTTTGAACATGAAGATTTGGAACTAAAGGAAAGATGTAAACAGAGAACTAATGGCCTGATATCAGATTAATACCTAGATGTGTTAGTCATAAAAGGATGTGATGATTCAATTTATCATTAGTCAAAGAAATCAATACTCTTATGAGAGGGAAGTGTGAGTGGCATGATAACTAATAAACTATTAGTTTAAGATTGAACTCTTCATCAAATGAAGCAAACTCCTTAAGACATAAGACCAATTTCATAAAGAAAAGAATTTATCTACAAATACTTCGCATTGATTGGATACTTGAGGTTTCAAGTCATCTGATGGTTGCTTCAAATATAGAGGTTGATGACTACCAAAGTTAGAGGCTGATATCCTTCATGCATGATTGTCTCCAATTGAAATTGGTAGTAACTGAAAAATCTAAAAAAATTGAATAAGTGAGAATTTCACATTGTGGGAGGAATAATAACCAATGTTTCATTCCCATTGTCTGACAAATGGTTATGTGGAGGCATTTTCAGATTTGATGCAATTGAACTTCTATTGGAGAAACTTGTATCAAGGTGTTGATGTATAGATAAGTATTTATTATCCTTGACTATTATATTCATCTACTCGTTGTAATCTCTCTCTTATTTGTAATTCTATACATACTATAAAGAGCTATTTGCCTTGATCTTTTCTTTTGTCTTTGGGGATGTTATTGCAGGAAAAAAAGAATGTTACATTAGGTATGCTACCAAATATTGAGCAGGACTCGACGTATTCTCATAGATCATGCTAGATAATGTGTCTTTTGAAGAAAGATAACTTCTATGATTGGGATCATGTAAGAAGGATCCTTCTATGATAGATGAAGTTGTTGGTTCCCAAAACTGCAGATTGGAAATCCAAGAGCCTACCACTTCTCCAATAGGACTTCTCAATCAATTCTGGCCAACGAACGGGAATACTTGTTAATTTCCCTGCACTTCAGGCTCCGCTACACCTAGGCGGGTAGACCTTCACCTCAAACTTTGATTGTCTGGTTCAAGGCTTTTCTATAGCGAACTTAAACTTCTGGAGTTCTTCTGCTAGCAAAGTCCTCGAACTCGATCAAAATGAAAATTGGATGTTGGATAATGGTTAAATGTTTGAATAAGGTTTTAAAAATGGATTTGATGCTTGTAAAAGGAATATATAGATTTTCTAACTTTAATAATAAAAAGACCAGTGCCTCTGTTCATCCGGGCAATAGAGTCAACTTCAGTGAACTTTCATGTACAACTTCATAATGTTCAATGCACTTATACTACCAATAATTTTAATAATCCAGATGCGACAGACCAATTATAATGCAATCTTAAATTAGTCCGGATTGAATTTTAACTACGCTGAGAAGGAGACAAACTGGACAGAGGTACAGAAACAATTTAATATTTCACAACACCTATGATGATCAAATCTAAAATGCTAATTGACCATGTCCACTTATCTGATATCAAAATTGTCTACAAAATTTCAAAAAATAATTACTAAGGACAATTCGCCTATAGTTTAAATCTCCATGCCATTTAAAAATAAACCAAAGACATTTTATTTTATTTAAAAATAAAATAATGGACTTTATATTGCAAAATCATAATAGACCCCTTATTCCTCCATAGAATAATAAAATAAAAATACTTTTCTCCTAGGAGAATATAAAAATATGTTCAGATATATTGAATCTTACAATATCTGACCGCTATTTATATTTTAAATATAAGGAATGGTGACTTTTCACAATTAAAAGTCATATCATTTCTTGACCAAAGTAATTAATCCTTTGAAAATACACACTTAATTTATCAAATTTAATTGTTTTGTCAGGTGGCAATGTATTTAGTATATTTCATAATCTTTTTCCTGCTGCATGACTTTATATTATTCTATATTTCTAATACGTTCCAATATACTCAGTGGCTTCAGATTTGTTGCTTTATTCTGCATTATACATTCACACCTGCCCTATTGACGGCATTTCAAAATCAATTTCACTGCAAGCGAGTGTATCCAGGTGTACATAGTCAACTCCATATGTGGCCGCACGTATATTGAATCTGTGAAGGCATATAGTGTTGTTTCGTTGTCTTCAAATTATTTTCGTTGGCACATAGATTAGGATGAGGCAGAACACAAGCATCTTCCTTCATTCAACATGGGTCTTAACTCAATCCTTGATACCTCTGGTTTAAGGCCACTGCTTAGGCGTGATATCTTCATATACTCACGGCAACAGTTTTCCGCCCAGAACCTTGGGTATCATCAGGTTTTGATGTTTGCTGGCAATGTTATTCCAATATATCCAGCCCCAATAGTTCCAATTGTGCTCTATTCTTGAACATGTGTTCTGATGACAATATGAAAGATTTTGACTATTGCCAAAATCATCAACGCTGCGTGTTTTATCTGCACTTTGGATGCTCGAAAGAAATGATAATTGTGGCTCCATTGTATCACAGAAGGTTCATTGCCATCTCCATGTCAACTTTAGCTGTATAAACTAGCGGTTCCATAGCTTCCATCATGTCATCACTTCCTTCTTGGTGAGTAGTGTCGCATTTATACCATGGAGCATGAAATATTACAATAAGCCAGGGCATTGTTCCTCTATTCTTATCTACTTCCAGGCTTGCATTGATGTTTCAAATTTCATCAATAAATATGATTATCCTACAGAAAATATTCCTTCAATCATGACAAAATGCCTCCAGCATCAAATGAATAATAGAAAGAGCTCCTAGATCCAGTCTCCTCAAAGCAACTCTACAGATTCATCCAATTCATTTGCCTTGCAAAGAGCATCAATGACAATCTGAAAGTTCAACTCTCTTATAGTACGTACTATATCAATAGTATATCTCAGCAATATAACACTGGTAAAGATATTTACAACTTCTACATAGGAATCAACTGCTGGTTCAATTCCATCGGTACTCATATCCTTGAGTAAACTTTGCAATTTATTGGTTTGCATATTATTAACCAGCAATAAGAGGAGAGGATCATATACTTGTTAAATAAGTTAAAAATTTGTTTGACTTTGAGCCTATCTGAAGTAACTCAGTGATGTTGAAAGGGTGGAGATGGCATGTCTCCTACAATTAGAAACATCACTTCAATTTAGTCTTTAACAACCTGAACATCAACACATCCAAGACTCAACAAATATCAGACCTATGAATAATCTGTGGTTCAAATTTGGCATCAGCAATACGTCTTTTAAGTCTTGAACATTAATCCTCAAATGGAGATCCTTAATTCATAAAAATTTGGGCTCCATCAGAAGCCTCTAGAGGATTTGTTTAAATTGACCATCAAGAATTATACTGGTTCAGAGGGAGTTTTTATAGTCTACCAGAGAAACCTTAGATGAGGAGGTTGAAAAGGTTGATGCATGTACTTGGAGCTACAGATAGATGTGACGTTATCATTAATTTGGTATCACCAAGCTTGGGGATAAATCCATTGTTTATTAAATTCACTCGTGTTACTATGAAACCAAACCAGTATATTTGTGTACGGGAAACTACTCCCGCGAATAATGTGATGATCAAAACAAAGAGAGTTGCTAGAAGATCTGCCAAGTGGATCTTTGATCATGGAGATGGTTTCTACATAAGGTACATTATCAATAAAAGAATGAATGGCTGATATTCTCACCAAGGTTCATACCAAAGTAAAGTTTGTGCATTTGGAGACTAGATTAAAGCCCTTGCTAAGGATTCTTAGCATCAGTGCTTCCTTAAAATGAACTTTATTGGATTCTTCTCTATGAGAGAGAAGCTTAAAGTGAAACCCTTTTAAGTATTTATGATGGATCCACCCTTTGATATGGTGCATAGTGGATGTCATGTGTGTGACGCCATGACAACACCACGTGAGAGAATCCGTGATGACTCTGTGTAATCTCTTTTGCCATATTTGTAACTCTATGACTTTATGGGCCCCCTATGTACATTACTTAAAGGTGACGATCTTTCTGATAATGTACACTTGTATTCAGCGTTGTAAGGTGACGACTTTACAACATTTACTATCATGACAAATATTCATGGGAATGTCTTCAAAGTTAACTACTCTTGGACTAATTGATCGATATCATGCTGACTTGATATCTGCTATAAAGCAATATAGTCTCAATGAGATAATCATGGTGGACATTATGTGACATACTGTCTACGGATATGCCATGACATGTTATGGTAGACACCATGCAACATGGTGTCAGTACACATACCATAACTAAGATATACACGTATCATGCTGACTTAATATGTTGTATACTCCTTGATATCGTGTGTTATGTGATATCTAAACCTATTCATACCTCGTCTTCCCTAGCTAAGAGGGAGTGTTGAGAAATTATAGCGTCGAATAGAATTCGTAGAAATATAAATCTGATCAAACCAAGGATAAATATTCAATTATCTTTCTCTTAGATTCAGGTTACAAACTCCTGATTATTTCGATCTTGAATGCATTGAGAAAATGATGCTATTTATCCATCATCGAGGGCCTAAATATTTATCTTGTTGCACATTGACGTGTTCAATAAACATAGGGCTTAATGATGAATCACACCTGATCATAATCGGGTCAATTAATTAATTAAGTCCAAGCATCGTGTCTCGTCCATGAGACTACTCATTGAACTGTCATGTTTATTCCTGTTTATACCCTTTGAGATTGATATTTATATTGACCGATTGAATGAGAAAAGAGATCAAAAATTGATAAATGCATTCTCTCTATAGATCGGCAATTTCAGACCAGAGACAAAAACACCTCTGATTGATGAGTTAATAGATGAATTGCATGGTGTTTCTTTCTTTTCAAATATAGACTTGAGATCAAGCTACCACCAAATCAAGGTTGGCAAGAAGAATGTTCACAAAACAGCTTTTAGATGTCATTTTGGGCACTACGAGTTCTGAGTCATGCCTTTAGGGCTAACTAATGGGCCAACTACTTTTCAATCTTGCATGAACCGGACTATTAACAAGAAGCTCCATAAGTTTGTTTTAATATTTTTTTGATGATATTTTGATATATAGTAAAGCTTGGGAAGAGCACTTGAAGCATTTAGAGTAGTGCTTAGCATTCTTGAGAATGAATCTTTATGTGCAAAGGAGTCAAACTGTGAATTTGGTTTAAAGGAACCAATGTTCCTTGGTCATACCATTAGCTCTAAGGGAGTTACTGTTGATCTTGAAAAGAAATAGGCAATCATGGATTAGCCTTCTCCAACAATCTTGTGACAGCTATAAGGGCTCTTTAGGTTATGCAAATTTTATAGAAGATTTGTCAAAGGTTTCTTACAAGTTTCTGCCCCATTATTGATTTAACTAAAAAGGGAACTTTTGCATGGTCTGATAAGGCACAAAAACATTTTGATCAATTCAAGGGCTTAGTGAATTCACGTCTTGTATTGGCAATACCTAATTTTACCAAGCCTTTTCAGCTGGAATGCGATGCATTAGGTGAAGGGATAGGTGTTGTCCTACCACAAAATAAGCATCCTATTGCATTAAAAAGTAGGAAATTAGGAGGAGCTGAAAAGAGATTTAATTTGTGACAAGAAATGTTAACAATAATGCATGCTCTTGCCAAGTTCAAACAATATCTTGTTGGAGGTTTAGTGTCAAAACTAATCACAATAGTCCTAAATACTTTTTGAGCTAGCAGGATTTGAGTGAGAGACAACAAAAGTGGATGAGTAAATTGCAGGCCTGTGATTTTGATATTATTTATGTCCAAGGAAAAGGAATGTAGTGGTTGATGCTTTGTCAAGAAGACCACGTTTATGTTCAATTGTGGAGATAGCAACTAATTGGAAGAAAGACGTTATAGTTGAATATGTAAAAGAAGTTTGGGCTTCAAACCTCCTTGAAGGAAATACACAAGATGATAGGTATAAGATGCAAAATGAACTCATACTTTACAAGTCCTTAGAGTTTTCTTAGTGCCTGATTCTAAGTTCAAATTGGATGTTCCGAAATCTTTCCATAATGCTCCTATGGTTGGTCATCCTAGTTTTTTTTAAACATATAAGCATATTAGAGAGAGCTTCAATTGGAAGGGACTAAAATCTGAAGTTCTTAAATTTGTACAGGAATGCCCAACATGCCAACAAAATAAACATGAAAATACACACCCTGCTGGTTTGTTACAACCTTCTATAGATCTCATAACAAGTCTACCCACTGTCCAGGAATTGCATCTATGTTGTGGTTGACAGACTAACTAAATTTGCACATTTTTTACCATTTCAGCTACATACACAGTAGTACAAGTAGAAGATTTTTTTTACAAGGAAATTTTCAGACTTCATGGGCTGCCTCAGAACATAGTAGGTGACAGGAATAGGAAATTTATGAGTTTATTTTGGCAAATATTGTTCAGATTAAGTTGAACTGAACTTACTCCTAGCACTTTTACCATTCTCCAATTGATGGCCAGACTGAAATTGTTAATATGTGGTTGGAAGGCTATTTAAGAAACTATATTTCAGGTCAGCAGAAAGCATGGTTGAAGTGGTTGCATTTGAGTGAATAGTGCTACAATTCAACTTATATGTCTATAAAAATGTCTCCTTTCATGGCTCTCTATGGTTATGAGCCACCAAGTTTCTTGGATCTGCTCTTGACTAA
Source organism: Cupressus sempervirens (assembly GCA_028749045.1). Taxonomy (NCBI): domain Eukaryota; kingdom Viridiplantae; phylum Streptophyta; class Pinopsida; order Cupressales; family Cupressaceae; genus Cupressus; species Cupressus sempervirens. The sequence continues at coordinate 383,944,226 of CM053791.1, forward strand.
TAGTAGGGTACCTAAAGCCATAGACTTATTGCAGCAAAGTCAAGATATCATGCGATCTTTGAAGGAGAACATTCAACAAGCTCAAGATCAGAAAAAGCAATATGTAGACCAGCATAGAGTGGAAAGGCAATTTGAAGTTAATGATTTGGTATACTTGAGGTTGCAACTTTATAGGTAATATTCCCTTAAAAGAAGCAGAGCAGAGAAGCTTAAACCAAGATATTATGGGTCATTTTGTATTATCAGAAGGATTGGATAAGTAGTTTATGAGCTGGAATTACCTTTGAGTAGCAAGGTACACAACATTTTTCATGTTTCCCGACTTAAAAGAGTCTTGGGTCATAATGTGACTCCATCAGCAGTATTGCCACCACTTGATGATTATGCAGGAAAGTTGGTTCTAATCCCAAAGATTGTCATTGAGACAAGAGAGAGAGCCCTTAGGAAGTGTGTGATTAAGGAACATTTAGTGAAGTGGAAAGATTTACCGGTTGAAGATACAAACTGGGAGAATGAACAAATCCGTTCACACCCAGCATTGAAATCACTTGAGGACTAGCAATTTGGGGAGGGAGGATTATAATGTCCCCACTTGGGCTCTAATTGCAAAAATATAATAAATTATTTAAAAGTGTTACCCTTTTGACATTTAATGAAAAATATATATATATAAGTGCAGAACACTGGAAGTTGAACTTTAAATATTATTAAAAGGGGGAATAATGAACAAACAAGATCAACATGGAAGTAAGCTGGAAGTCGAGAAATGGTAGCGATTATAGCCTTTGCCGGAGTAAAAGAACATGAGAGGACGAGAGAGAATTTGCAGAGAGTAGTCAGTGGTTCAAAACTATATTCACCAGACTTCTGTTTCCGCAGCGTCCCGTCTGAGACGCTCTATCTTCAATATTGAAAAAATACTCAGAATAGAAAGAGAATTTTGAAGGCACCAATTCAAATGACCAGCAGGAAAAACCGACTTTCGTCAGGGAATATTGCAATTTAAAAAAAGAGTTGGTGTATTTTTAGAGGTTCATTGCAGCCAGCACAAGTGATGGACAAACAAGTGTTTCATCGGCAGTGTGAAACCATCTCAGAGAATCGCCGTTTGTTGAGGAAAGCCACTGGGCAAAAATGCTATCGAGGAAGGTTGTGGTGAAGACATAAGGAACCGAGTAGTGTGCAGAGTTAGGAGGGTTGAAGCATTGAAATTAATTCAATAGGCCGCAGGAAAACATGCAGGTGGTATGGGTAACTGCAAGAAATTTCAGCATCATTCAATATGAGCCATCGCAGGATTGAGATTTAGAAGTTTTCAGCGACACTGGATGAGTTCATAGTTGAGCATAAAGGGAAGCTGAAAGTATTCAAAACAGGCTGCGTCATCCAGGGAGATGTGAGTCCACAGAATGGGGTGAGGAAGCTGGAAGAACACCCAAACTTGCATTGTCTAAGCCATAGTCGGCCTGGTCTTAACAGGACATGATGAAGTTTCCCAGCTTGCAAATATGCAGCTAGAAATTTTAGAGTTTGTTTAGTCTGTAGATTGATAGCCAAAAAAATAGCAGTGTCACCCTTAGTGTTGAGGCTGGAACAATGAGCTGATATTTCCCGGTATCTTGTTAAAATGACAGCGACATTGACTGGGTTCATCATTTCTTGAATATAATATGTGCAAAACTGCCGATCTAATCTGTTATTGATTATTCTGTGTCGTTGGTTGGTTTATTATCTGCATTTCCTTTACTGTTAAAAGAAATGAATGATCTGATTGCTGTTAAAGTAGGCGAGCAAGGGACGTAGCCCATTATATTGGAGTTGCGTGATTATGAATTATTTGCAAGTACTATTATGCTAATGAATTATTTTATATTGAACACTTGCGTGCTCTTAGAAGAATCTTCTTGTGCAAATGTATATAACCAAATTGTTTGCAGGTCTTTGGAGCGCAGGATTTTTCTCTCGAAGTATTTCTCCACATACATTTTGTGTTGTGTGCATTTATCTTTGGTGATATTTTTATATTTCCTTAATAGATAATATGCATCTTTTGCATCTTCATAGTAAATATTCAAAAAAGTTTTTTAAAATTGCACAACCTTTCCCGAGTGGATAGGTATAGAATGTTGTCTCTGCACAACTTGCTCCCTTTCAAGTTGTTCTATGTTCTTATGACAAAGGGCACCGTATAACCTATTCTAATTAGTTGGATTGAAAGAGCTCTAATTGAACTTTTGTGATCAGGTGTTGCAAGAAAATGTTCGGGGTTCGTTGGCTCACTTTGTGAGTATTTAGATTCGCTACAATAAATGAAATGAAAGATTTTTTATGGTGTCCATGAGACCAACGGTCTTGGGGAACAAAAGAACCCTTAGTTAATCTGCTGTGATTTCTCAAGGCTGTTCCTTTTGCTGTGGATCTGCATAAGTAAGATGGTCCCTTGTGAATAGGCATCTCGTTATGTTTATGTAACCTCCCATTCAGCAATAAATTTAAGTTAACAAGAATATGCCAGACTCGATCGTTTTTCTGCATTGCAGTAGTGGCAGAAATTTATTTTAAAAAGCCTTACCGTTTGCCGAGCACAGCGAGGCTGCTGCTGCTGCTACCAAATACACCAGGACCGTCACTGTCAGCTCCAACCTTACCAGGAAAAACGGTAACCATGTCATATTTGATGAAGTTGGTGCTCTACAATTGGATACCCGGGAACAGTTCTTGGTGAATGCATTCAGTGATGGAAGGCTAAAATTGAATTGTCCTTCTGTGTTGTGTGATGGTGATAAAGTGCAGTCCACACCTCATCGTGGGAAAATAAAGTCTCGGTGTGCGTATTTGTTAGGAAAGCACTCGGCTCTCTTGAATTGACATTTAAAAGTTAATGGCAATGGAAAGACTTATTTTTGTTACGGATGAGTGATTGTTTTTTTTTTAGGAAATAAATATTTTTCAAATCAAATTTTGAATCAACGAGTTATAGATGGGATCTCATTCTTAACATGAAGGTTTAGCACTAATATTTTAGTGGCATCTAAATTTTGATGGCAGAATTAACCACTACAATTAGCTATTGTGTCATGTAATTATTGTCAATTATATGTCATTATTGTCAATCTATATTTAAATCTTTATTCACATGAAATCTTAAAAATTAAAGATCCTAATGTTCAGGCTTTATTTATTTTAGATTTTCAAATTTTGTGATTGGATTGTGATAATTTTGTCACAGTTAAAAGTCTTCATAAATAAAATTAAAATAAAAAAGTCAAATGAAGGACAATTGTTGATACAGATGAATTAAATACATTTAGTAGAAAGATGGTGAAAAGATAAACAAGAGTGAAGTGCACTTACAACTTGTCCAAAATGATAATCGGTGGGTAGATTTTCTAGCACCTAGAAATTTTCTTTAGTCAAGTGTATTGCAGAAATTCAGTGAGCAAATGGGATAGTTTGGATCTGTCAAACACTAACACACTTGCATCTGATCAAGCTTGGTGATTCATGCATATGTTTTGTTAGTAGCTATGTGTGGCGGCCATGTTAGGGTTCCATAGTCTTGCTTTGCTTTAATTTTTTGCCATGCAATTTTTTGTTGTTAGGTCATTTTCAATAAATGGGTATTAACAAAGCTGAGAATATATGTCCATGAAAGCAAAAATATCCTCTCCATAGTTGCATCAATACCCTCTATATATATATATATATATATATATATATATATATACATGTACATACATATACATATATATATGTATGTATGTATATACATATATATACATGTATATACATATATATATATATATACATAAATATACATGTATGTATATACATACATGTATATACATGTATGTATATACATACATGTATATACATGTATATATGTATATGTATGTATATATATATATGTATATACATACATATACATGTATATATGTATATACATACATATATACATGTATATGTATGTATATACATATATATATACATATATATACATATATATATATATATGTATGTATATATATATCTATATACATACATATATATATATATGTATATATATGTATATACATACATATATATATGTATATGTGTATGTATATACATACATACATATACATATATACATATATACATATATATACATATATATATATATATATATGTATATATACATATATACATATATACATATATGTATATATGTATATATACATATATGTATATATGTATATGTATGTATGTATATACATACATATATATACATATATGTATATATATGTATGTATATACATACATATATATATACATGTATATGTATGTATGTATATATGTATATATACATACATATACATGTATATGTATATACATACATATATGTATATATATATATACATATACATGTATATACATACATATATATATATATATGTGTGTATATATATGTATACATATATATATGTATGTATATACATATACATATATATACATATACATATATATATATGTATATATATATATATGTATATATATGTTTATTTAGAAGTTTATACACACTTCGACTTCAGTGGTTTTTTAAAACCTTCCATTGATGTCCAATTGCCTCTAGTCGAATACGTGACACCCTAATTTGCTTGTTGCATTTATGCCTCATTGACCTATCTAACATGATATTTGCAATGATTTGTTTTTTTTTTGCAGGGGCTTTTAAGAATTCTTTCATGCTTTGGGTGAACATAAGGTGTTGGTTCTCTTTCTAAGATAAGTTTAGCTTGCTCAAGAATTTTGCATGCCACTCAAACCTAAGTATGTCAATTACCACATGCACAATGCATCACACATTTCTTTACACAAGGCAATTGCATCAGTCCCCAACAATTGATAAGTATATTTTTCACAGTAAGTCAAATTATGATATTACTATCAAGATTTAACTGTGTGATTTTTGAGTCAGGCTCATTGACCCATATTTCATGAGTTTGACTCAAAAATCACACAATTAAATATTGATAGCAATATCACAATTTGACTTGTGGAAAATATCTCCTACTTGTCTATTGATGAGTTTGTAGAGCTTTCTAATGAATGGTTCATAAGGCACAACACTTGGTGAAGGTTTTGCAAATGGGGTTGCAAGTAGAGTGGGTTTAACCATGAAGGAAACTCCAAACTCCATAGTTAAGTGTGCTCGAGTTGGAGTAGTATTGGCATGAGTGACCTCCTAGAAAGTCTCACGCTTCACCTCTGTGAGTGTCACCTAGATCCAATGAGTGTTAAGTGTTCCATTCATTCTCATGAGAGATGGGTTTATTGAACCACTACTCATAAAATATGGATCCATAAGTTTGATTAAAAACTCACACAATTAAATCTCGATAGCAATATCATAATTCACCCCCAGCATTTATAACAAATCCATTATCTGCATAGTCTACAATTGTTATAAGTCCCAAACCACAATGCATTGAGTTAGCTTAGGTACAGAAACCAGAATACCCTTTAGAAGCACCAATGGATGGCAATGCCCTATACAAAGTTACCAAAAAATCTAATATTTCTGGCGCACATAGCTTAAGGCATAGTGCCCTTTCTTCAATCATTGGCAAGTTGCTACTGTGATTGTATTTTTTCTATCAAATTATTGTACCTCGAAGGAGCTTCATACACTATTATGGTCATTTACAGATGAAAATCATTGGATACTCTCAATATTGTAAAAAAAACATAAAAAAATTCACCGTACTGGAAGACTGAAATTTTATTTTCAAGTATTTTTACATGCCTCTCTTGCTATATCATTCTTAGTTGCAATAAAAAAAAAATGTTTTCATAGTTGAGAAGAGTTTTTTGGTAGACTATACAACAACAAAAAATTCTCTCAAAAAATTTGGAATCTTGTAAGCATAGTTTATCTATATATGGTAAAGTACACAACAAAACACAAAATACTTCAAGTTGTGGTCTAAGCTTTTACTAGTAGAATTTTTTTAATATGGACAATAGCAAAGTTAAACAATTTCAAATTGAAATGGAAGAGCTCACATTGATTTAGTACAAAGGCTTCAACACAAGTAATGATACTGGATCTTAAAATAAGGAAGTTTTAACTAACTTGAAATTTTCAATCATAATTTATAGTTGAACTCTTGGAAGAAAGACTCTAAATCCATCACTACTAGAGAGGCCTTCAACAACAAATTTTCTCTATTGGTCAAATTCAATTGCTAAATTAGTGATTACAATTTGTGGTTCATAATCATTCTTAAGTATTTGAATTCCTTTTGTAACCCCATAAAATAACTCTTTGTGTAAATAAGGCATAACTCGCTAATACTTTTTGGAGAAATCTTATATTGGCATTTGTTAGTGTTAGTTTTGGTAGCTTGGACAGTTGTTCATTCACACGTAATTGTTTAGTAAATATTTTTTTTTCTAACTAATTATAATAATTGACCACTTTTAGAAGCAACTAGAAACCAACTTGGTTAGGGTTGTTAAGTTGTTTTGATATGGATCGTCAATTGAGAATCAATCTCAATCATTGGTTTTCCAATAGGAGTAGTATAAAAGAGGGTCAGGGGGCATTTGGGGAACAAGTCATAGAAGCATTTGCAGTGTTAGCAAATTATCTTGCAGTGTTAGCAAGGGCATAGTGATAGCATTGGGGATAGCAAAAAAGGAATATTAGCAGGGGGAATCGAGAGGTTATTGGAGTTCTACCAATGAGAGGCAAGGAAATTTGTATCTCTTGATTTTTTGAAGTTAATATAATTTCCTCATCTATAGAATTAGTTTTCCCTTAAGGGTTTTTCCAAGGATGATTTGTCTGAAAATATTGTGTTCTTTGTGTTGCATATTTCTTTTCATATTTTATAAGTAAAGTTGTAATTGTGTTATTTTTCAATATTTGCTTGAATTTATTTTTGATAGTTTAATAATCATTTAAGATAGGAGATTAATAATCAATGATTGCAATACGAATTTTCAAATGGTTTAGAGCAGTGTTGAGGGTAGAGAAGTTTTGCCCTAGGAAAGAAATTAAGGGTTTATAGAACCTAGTTTAATCTCTTTAGATTTATTATTGTCTTAATCCCTTGAGATGGCTTCAACTGGTTTAAGAGATCAGAACAAGTTGGAGAGTTCAAATTTTGGTGTCTAGAAGGAAAGACTTTCTTCATTGTTGGAAGAAAAAAGTATCAAGGATTATGTTACCACTGGTGTAGTTATACCTATAGATGCAACACAACTTGCAGCATATAAGAAGGATGATGCCAAGGTGAGGAGCATAATCATTGATGGTGTCAAGGATCATAATGTTCCACATATCTCAGAGCTAGATACAATTAAGAAGATGTGGGATGTCATTCTGAATCTATAAGAGAATGCTACTGCTAAGAAGAAGATGATTCTTATAGAGAAGTTGAAGAATACCTGGATAAACTAGGGAGAAGATGTCACAAGTTACCTCAGCAGGATTAGACTTGTCAAGGATGAGTTAGCAGTTGTTGGAGATAGCCCTGGTAATGACAACCTAGTGAGAATAATCCTAAATTGGTTCGCTAAGTAGTGGAGTGTCTTTGTTCAAGTTTTCAGCAGACAAGACACCTTACCAAGTTGGGATCGACTATGGACTAATTTTTCTCAGGAGGAGTTTACACTAAGTCTTGTCAATGGGGTCAACAAGAGTCAGAAAAGTGAGGTGGAACAGGAAAGTGTTTTTTTAGTGGGGAAAGGGAAAGCAAAGAAGGGGTCAAGCAAAGGATTGAATTCACAAAGTGAGAAGAAGAAGAAGAAGGACCTTTCTAAGTTCAATTGCTTTGGTTGTCATGAGTATGTATAGTCACTATGTCAGTGATTTCCCAGAAAGGAAGAAGAAAAAGAAGCAAGTGGTAGCTTCAAAAAGTGTAGAAGAACTCTCGAATAGAATGGAAGATGAGTTTACGATTATAGCTTGTATGGTTAGCTCAACCTCACAATGTGTTTGGTATATAGATAGTGGGGCATCATTTCATATGACGTGAGTTAGAGAGTACTTCTCTAGTTATAAGGAGGAGAACACTAATATTTAGATTTATATGGGAAACTTGTCCAAACTCAACCTAGTTGGGAAAGGGATTGTTCAGTTTCAAAGGGAGAATGGGAAGATAATTCCACTTCATGATGTGTTGCATGTGCTAGGTTTAGGTATGAATTTGATTTCTATATCTATTCTTCAGGATAGTGGGTATAATGTACTCTTTAAAGGGACACATGTTTTGATTAAGCATAAGGATTGGAAATCACCCATATCTATTGGAGTTAGGAGTGGTCACCTTTATAGGTTACAGTTTGATACTCCTAAAGCACTCATGAGCAACAATAATCCTAGAGATCTTGGAGAGTTGTGGCATAGGAGGATGGGCCATGTTCATCATGGAGCACTAAATTTTTTTGTGAGATGGTAATAGGTGTTACAGAGGTGAGCATAGAGCCTGACAATGTATCTAAGGGATGAATGTTGGGGAAGTTTGTGAAAGCATCTATTTGAAGGAGTGACACCATATCTAAGGGTGTTCTTGATCTAGTACATTCAAACGTATGTGGATTGATGTCGACAAATTCTCTCAAAGGATATGAGTATTATGTTACTTTTATTGATGATTTCTCTGGGAAGACCTATATATACTTCTTGAAGACCAATGATGAGGTTGTTAGTTAGTTCTAAGAGTTCAAGGCTCTTGTGGAGAACTCAACAAGAAGGAAGATAAAGGTTCTTAGGCCAGACAATGGAGGTGAGTACAAAGGAAATAACTTCCAAGAGTTTTGTACCAGAGAAGGAATCAAGAGAGAGTGGATTGTTCCTTACAATCCATAGCAGAATGGAGTTGTTGAGAGGAAGAACCATTCTATATTAGAGGCGAAAAGGGCTACGCTACATGACCAGGATATGCCTTGCTATTTATGGTTAGAGACGTGTAGTACAATAGTTTACATTCAGAACACAGTTCCACGCAAGGTGCTAGGGAAGATGACACCAAAGGAAGCTTTCATAGGTATGAGACCTGATGTTAGTCATTTTAGAATATTTGGGATTTTAGCATATTGTCATATTCTAGGTGATAAACATACCAAGTTAAATCAGACTATAGAGAGAGGGTACTTTTTTGGGTATAGTGAAACCTCAAAGGCATATACGATTTTAATCCCTGGGACTAGAAGAATCATTGTCAGACATGATGTCAAGTTCATGGAGGACAAGGAATTTAGAAGGTTAGAGTGAGTAGCTAGTAGAAACTCCAAGCCCTAGTCAAGGGCAAAAAAACACAAGTACATTTACCAATACAAGTGTAGGCTCAGGTGGTGAAGATTCACAGAGTATGGAGAAACAAGTGCAACAGGAAATGCATCTAGAAGACTTAGAGGTTGATATTACATCCTCTATAGTTGACAGCAAGAACCATGAGGTTCAAGAGACACAAAGGGATACTTAGGAGTTTGTGGGAGCTCCTAGAAGGAGTATTAGAGAGTGGAGATAACCAACCAAGTTCAATGACTATGTAGCATTAGTTAGTAAGTTGGTAGATAGTGAACCTTCTAGCTTCCAAGAGGTTGCACAACATTAGGTATGGAAGGATGATATGGTTGAGTAGTATAACTCAATTATGCAGAATGATGTGTGGGAGGTAGTGCCTAGACCAAAAGATATAGTTGTAGTTGGATCACACTATATCTATAAGATAAAGCACAGTGCAAATGGTAGCATCGAGAAATGCAAGACAAAGTTTGTGGCAAAGGGGTTCTCTTAGAAGGAGGGAATAGACTATGAGGAGACATTTGCTCCAGTGGCCAGATATACTTCTATATGAGCTATGATCTCATTTGCAACACAGATGGGATGTCAAATCCATCAAATGAATGTCAAGACATCCCTCCTTAATGGTGGATTGAAGGAGGAAATATACATAGAGAAACCATAAGGCTTTGTAGCACACAACAAAGAGACCCACATGTGTAGATTGAAGAAAGCATTGTATGGACTAAAGTAGGCTCACAGAATGTGGTATGAGTGCATTGATACATACATGCAAGAAATAGGCTTTGCAAAGAGTTAAGCGAATGCTAACCTCTACTACTTGGTGGTTGGGGGTGAGGTTCTCATTCTTATTCTTTATCTGGACAACCTGTTTCTTACAAGTGCACTAGGGCTTATAAAGGATTACAAGAGGGATCTTGCAGAAGAGTTCAAGATGAAGGATTTGGGACTTATGCACTACTTTCTAGGCATGGAGGTATGGCAGACAGATGGAGATATTTTCCTTGGTTAAGGGAAATATTGCATTGAAATCTTAAAGAGATTTAGGATGGAGAATGATCATGAACTAAAGGAAGGTAGATACCTCTAGGGAAAAGGATATAGATCCCACTTTATATAGGCATTTGATTGATTCGCTTATGTATTTCGTCAACAATAGGCCAGATATAGCATTTGCAGTAAACTCTCTTAGTTAGTTCATGGTTGAGCCAAAGATAGTGCATTGGACAATAGCTAAGCATGTGTTATGTTACTTTTGTGGTATAGTTGAGTATGGGATCATATATGTTTGAGATGAAGGTATCAAATTGATAGGCTATACTAATGCATATTGGGTAGGAAGTACAATAGACAAAAGGAGAATTTTTGGGTGTTGTTTCAGTTTGGGGTCAAGAGTTGTATCTTGGTTCAGTAGGAAGTAGAAGTCTATGTCTCTAAGTTCAACAAAAGCAAAATAGATTATTAGTAGCCTTGTTTGGTTAGAAGGTTGAGAGTATTGTGATACACTATGATAATTAGAGTTGCATCAAGTTGTCTAAGAATCTAGTATTTTATGATAGGTTTAAACATATAGACACCAAATATCACTTCATCAGAGATTGCGTACAATGGGGAGTTGTTTAGCTATAGTACATACCTATAGAGGAGTAGGTAGCATGAATTTTGACTAAGACATTGGGGAAGCAAAAATTCATCTTCTTTAGAGATAAGTTAGGTATTGTACAAAATAGCTTCCTCGCTAAGAGGGAGTGTTAGTTTTGTTAGCTTGGACAATTGTTTGTCCACATGTAATTTTTTAGTAAATAATTATTTTTCTAACTAACTAGTTAGAGTAGGGACAATTATTTATTAAATAATTGACCACTTTTAGAAGAAACTAGAAACCAACTTGGTTAGGGTTGTTAAGTTGTTTTAATCTTGACCATCGATTGAGAATCAATCTCAGTCGTTGGTTTTCTAACAAGAGTAGTATAAAAAGGGGTCAAGAGGGCATTTGGGGAACGAGTCATAGAAGCATTTGCAATGTTAGCAAATGAATTTGCAGTGTTAGCAAGCGTGTAGTGATAGCATTGGGGATAATAGAAGAGGAAAATCAGTGGAAGGAATTGAGAGGTTATTAGAGTTTTGCCAGTGAGAGGCAAGGGATTTTGTATCTCTTGATTTGTAGAAGTTAATATAATTTCCTCATCTATAGAACTAGTTTTCCCTTAGGGGTTTTTCCAGGGACGATTTGTCCAAAAATATTTTGTTCTTTGTGTTGCATATTTCTTTTTGTATTTTATAAATGAAGTTGTAGTTGTGTTATTTTTCAATATTAGTTGTGAATTTATTTTTGGCAGTTTAATAATCACTTAATATAGGAGATTAATAATCAATGAATAGAGTAGGAATTTTCACATTTAGCGCAATACACTGCAAATCTAATTATTGTGTAAATGGTGCATATAGTATGTTCATTTTCCATGTACTCTTTTGTAAATCTAGCTAAGCACTTGACTCTAAATTGAAAACTCAAGACATGATGTTGGCACATTGGCATGAGCAGCATTTCATCCTATTTCTCTTATATAATTTATCCTCATACAGTCACTGCAACTTGAAACCCTAGTATGTGATTTTGTCTTTTACAATTCCAAGACTAGTAAATCTACACCCACGAGAAAGAAAAGGGTTTTTGTTTTTATGCATGTGGGAGGGGGTGGGGGGTGGTGGTGGTGCAAGGAGGGGGGTGCCTCATTCAAGCCTTGGTTGATGAATCAATCTCAAAGAGACAAAGCATGTGAAAAGCAAGATAAATGTAAATATTCACCTCACTTGTAAAACCTTTGTGGAAGGATTCAAATCCATTATCCACAAAGATGTATCAATGCTTATATGAAAATGTTGAAGATGAATGATGTAGGATGTCTCACGAATTCAAATAGATCCACTAGTACCAAATCATAGATCCATGGATGAAGATATGCTTTTGAAATGCTCCTTGAAAACTTGCTTGAATGGATGATGCCTTAATGAAATTTTCTCTCAATGGACAATAATGAATGCTCAAATGGATGCATGTAAGAGATTATCTAAATCAAGGAAGGAAAAATAAAGAAATTAAGCCTCCTTTTATACTGATTTCAAAATGAAAATCAAAAGTGTTGACTACACCAGGAGGGAAAACTAATTGAAAACCCAAAAATAAGCTTACGATCCAAGTAAAAAACCTTGGTTAAGAGAAGACCTCATCCCTTAATGGGGTTAAGGGATAAAATTGTCCCTTACCTTGGGGTAAGTGATGACCTCGGCCTTTACCCCAAGGTTTTTGGGCCTCAAGATGATTTTCAGGGTCTCAAGGATGCAAAAAGGGTTACCAAATATGGAGCATAAACTCAAGAATGGGAGCAATCAGAGCATAAATGCATACACGAATCTAGGAGATCATTAAACGGAGGGTTATAAGGTCTTACAAAGGGAGTGCTTCCATTTTTATACAATATACTAGGCCCCTAATTTAGTAGGAGCATGAGTCAAAATCAAACTCACATTAAAAGAGATAATAAGCATAAGAAAATCTTATCAAGAGTAAGGAGACAAGGAAAAAATCAATCCCCCAATAGAATCTAGTCCTTGCTAGGTCTATAATCAAGACAAGAGATATATAAATGGAGAAAAAACACAAATAAAAAGAGAGCTAGTGAGATTTGTGTCTCCCATTGTCACACTAAAGGAAAGTTGCAAGAAAAGATAGAATCAATAGCCTAAAAAGTGTTTGTGGCATGATAATCAACCCATCAAGGGTATTCTTTCAGATACACATTTCCACAAGAAGGGAAATCCAAAAGATGATTTAGGCATAAGGATGCATGTATCCTTTGAGGATCAAAAAATATAAATGCAAGGATCATGCCTTAATGATGGTCAATAATCCATAGAGGGATCCGAGAATCCACGAATTAGAACTTACAGAGTCTTAGTAGTCAAATAAGGGATCCAAAAATGTATGGAATTAGGCCTTCCACTTAGTATCCTAATAAGGGATCCAAATATGCCAATAATCTTAGTGTAGATGTGTGCAAAATGTGAGCAAAGCGTAGACCCTTACATTAGAGTGATTTCTATTGCTTGAATAGGAGAAATGGATTCAATGGAAGTGAACAAGCATCCACTAGAGATGTTTCTATTGTGAAATGTCCCCAATCAAGGACCCATGAAGGGAAAGAAGAACATGTGTGTGTGTGTGTGTGTGTGTGTGTGTGTGTGTGTGTGAGAGAGAGAGAGAGAGAGAGAGAGAGAGAGAGAGAGAGAGAGAGAGAGAGAGAGAGAGAGAGAGAGAGAGAGAGAGAGAGAGAGAGAGAGAGAGATCTACCAACTCTGGGGTTAGTATTATCATATGATAATATGTGGAATATTATGGAAAATATTTAAATATCATCATTCTCCAAAGGAAGAAGAACTATAACACAATGGAAAAGACACATATAAGAGTTACTAAGAAGAATCTTTTTGTGTTGGCATCAAAAAGACCCAAAAAGAATTTGGTGCTACCATGCCACAACATTCCAATGAGACTACATAGAGAGGCACACTGATAAACAATAACACATGTAAAACATATAGAATAATATAGGTATAAGTAGAAGAAATATTATGACATATTCAACCACTTTATCACCTTTCACCAACAAACCAATGAGGATCATGGAATGGAATTGATGGGAGGATTCTAATCTAGTCATAGTTTCCCTCTAAAACTCTCCTAGGCTTCTTTCATGAGCCTCTTAGGGTCCTTTCTCTAACCCTAAAACAAGAGGAATTACACTATATTCCCTCTCTCCACTTATCCTCACCAACCAATTCAAAGCAACTCACCAACTTCACTTTCCCCTTACTTTCAATGGAATAAGTCCATGACCTGGCAACTTAGGGAAAATCTCCCAATGCAATGGAATGTAGGGGCTTCTTCCCTAGTCCATTCACATGGTTTTAGGTTCATCTTGGTGACTTGCTTCATAGTTTTGTTACCAATCTCACCAAACCCTTGCAAAAAGGCTACTAGACCTAATACACAACTAGGCCTTAGAATAAGGTTTTAGGCTTATACCTCCCCAAAATCCTTAATAATGGCTCAAACAAACTTAGGATATGGATGCCCTTTTTAAATTATCTAAAATGTTTTTCTGGTCTTGGACTCTCAAATCATCCATGAAACACCTTTCTACTTTTAGGGCTACTAATGAGGGTTTTAAGGTTGTTATGATAGAAGTCTAGAGGATTTGTTTTTTCACCCTCCAAATCATCTCACAAAAAATTCTCCTTGGGCTCAAGATTTCTTTGCTGGTTGCCCCTTCTTTCCATGCTCTTGGATTGAACTAATCAATCTATCCAATGCTTCATTCACCCATTGTTTTGTTGTGGAATTCCTAGTCAAGTATAGAGAACTCGCTTAGGGCTTCCCTCCAAAAATATAAAGCATTTTCAAAATTACACTAACATGCATATTTTGATTTCTTATAGAGTCCTCTTCTTAATTCCAAATGTCCATCAAGGTTCCACCTTTTGAATTCAAGCAAGAGACATTTATTTGTGGGTTGCCTTGTTTAGGATAGTAACTTGGCATGTTTGGAAATAAATTTACAAACTAATTCAAAGCTAATCAACCAAATATCTACTTTCTACCTAAGAAACTAGATTCAATGTCCTATCAAATCATGTGAACATTGAACCCCAATCAATCCATTAAGGTGTGGACGAAGGGCTTGAAAGAAAGACTGTAACTAAATTGTTGCAATTGTTATTTACTTCAAACTAGAATTTTGTACAATATTTATCCTCACCCTTTCCTTGGGCTTGTAGAGGTTTTATATAGACTTTTTTCACATGTGGAAACAAACTATGCCACCCTTTCAACTATTCTTGGTTTTCATTTTGTTGTCAAGTTGTCATGACAACTTTGCAAAGTTGTCATGAACAACTTTACACCATGTTTGCATTTCTATGTTCCATGAACCCAAACCAGCTATAATGAGTGTAGTTAGGTCCAAATTCACTATCTAACCTCATTTCACACTTTTCTCACTATTTTGGGACTCTTGGACAATGTTGACCATGTTTGACCATATGAGCAATTTTGTGCAATTATCACTATATTGACAACTTATTGATTCCAACTCCTCACACCCCTAACAACCTATTTACAATGACTCTCAAGAAGACTTGGTACTTTATTCTAGTCCTTATTTCTTGTTGGTTGGCTAAAACTACTTACAAGCCAAAATTTGCATAGGAACTTGTCAAGCTCCTAGGTGATCCTGCACCATTCTCC
This sequence comes from Cupressus sempervirens, assembly GCA_028749045.1. Taxonomy (NCBI): domain Eukaryota; kingdom Viridiplantae; phylum Streptophyta; class Pinopsida; order Cupressales; family Cupressaceae; genus Cupressus; species Cupressus sempervirens. Next base: position 383,959,828 of record CM053791.1, read on the forward strand.
CCCTGTAACAAGAAAACTAGGCTATCCCTCAAGGTAATAGGACCAAATTGATGCCAAGTTTCTTGAAATCATTCTTAGCTACCCATATAGCCTTAGACTTAGGTTGAGTCTTCCATTTAATTAGATGCTCCATGTAGACTTTGTGCCTAGTTCTCTTCTTCACTCTTGAGTCTAGAATCTGGTCTACTTGTAGCTTTGTTTGTGTAGGTATTTGGAGTTTTTATACTTCCTCTTTTGCACCTATGTTATTATCTCCTTCATTAATATTAGGTCCGTTGCATTTCACAAGATCTTGCACATTCAAAATTGGAAAAATGGACAACTCTTTTTGTAAATCCACCTTGTAGGCATTTTGTCCATACTTGGCTAGTATCTTACATGGTCCTACCCTTCTCATCTAGAGTTTTTTTGGAATGTTCTACAATCTAGCCTTATTCAAGTGTATTAACACCCAATCACCAACTTTAAACTATAAGTCTTTTCCTCTTGCATCTACCTTTTCCTTCAACTTGTGGTTTTCCTCCATTAATGCCTTCTTGACCTGCTCATGTACTTATTTCATGGATAGGGCAATATCATCAACATTACCACTGATTCCATCTTGGTTTTTCACCTCCCTGTGTTCACAAAAACCTCTAGGATGCATTCCATACATCACTTCAAATGGACTCTTCCTAGTAGTCCTATTAACACTATCATTGTAAGCAAACTTTTCTTGAGGAATAACTTGATCCCATACATGTCCATATCATTTTTTTAGGCATCTCAAAAGGTTACCAAGCACCCTATTAATGTCCTCTATTTGGCCATCAGTTTGAGGATGGTATGGTGTACTATGTTCCAAGTTTGTTCCCAACCTTCTCCATAGTGTTTTTAAAAAGTGTCCCATAAATTTGACATCCCTATCAATACAGTATTGATTGGTAGACCATGAATCCTTACCACTTCTTTGAAAAACAAGTAAGCAATATGGCTAGCATCATGAGTTGTTTTACAAGGAACGTAATGACTCATTTTGCTAAATTTGTCCACAATCATAAACACACTATCCAAACTTGTTTTGGTCCTTGGTAAGCCTACTATGAAGTCCTTATTGATGCACTTCCATGGCCTAGAGGAGTAGGTAAAGGTTGACATAAACCATCATTTGATGAGGTCCCCTAAGCTTTTTGACAAACAACACATTGTTCAACATACTTCCTTATGTCTTTGTCCATTCTTGGCCAATAGTAGAACATTGTTACCAACTCCAAAGTCTTATTCAAACCAAAGTACCCACTTAAACTGCCATTGTGCTTCACGTGGATGAGGCTCTCCCTTGTAGAACCTCTTGGAACACATAACTGGTTATCTCTAAATAATAAGCCATTTTGCAAGGTATAGTTAGCATAATCACCATGATAATTGTTCTTAAATTCTAAACGTACCTTGTAAGCTTGAGAAAAGTCTTCATCCCCTTCATAGAGGTTCTTGAATCCCTCTATTCCAATGTGATTAAACTGAATTTCTTAGATTGTAAGAAGCCTTCTACACTTGATCTTATACTTGATCCTAAATTATTCCCTCCTTTTCTTGGTTTCTTCTTATTTGGCTCTCTAATCAACACCCTTCTAAACATCAAGTCTTCCCAACTCTCTAAATCCAAGCTCACCTTTAGAATCTTAGTGTTGCTAACCTCCCCTTGGGCATATGCAATCTTCTTTTCAAAGTTCTTTTTAGGGAATCTATAAGTTGGGCATCCCAAATTGCCACAGTTGTAACATCTCATGGTTGCAAAATGTGAGCTCCTTTTGAATCTCCTTTTCCTACCTCTTCCCCAACTATTAAAACCTATTCCCTATTGTATCCACCTTTATGACTGGTTTCACTACTTTTTTCCAAAACCTTGGAGTATCCTTGTGCCTTGAGTTCATTTCTTCTACCACCATAGCCACCTCTATTCCCTCTAGAGTCTCTTCCTCTTCCTCTACTTCTAGAGTTAGAGTCTTGTTTCTTCCTATTCTTTTCTTCCACTTTGAGTGCCAACTAAAAGAACTTATGAATAATAGTAGGATTCCAAAGACTAATCTCCTCTTGAATGCTCCATCTCAATCCACCTAGATACCTTACCACTTTGATGCTTTCCTCTTCTTGGACTTTAGATCTTAAGAAAAGTTTATGAAACTCTTCAATGTATGAGGCCACATCCATGTACTCTTTCTTTAGGCTTTTTCTCTTCTTATGCAACTAAATTTCATAGTCTTTAGGTAAGTAGTTTTATTTGATTTTGGTCACCATATACTTCCAATTAGCTATAGGTTTCTTTCCTTCTCTTTTTATCTCTGCTTGAAGGAATTTCCACCAAGTTAGGGTTGGTCCCCTTAATCTTGATCTAGAAAACTTCACTTTTTGTGCCTCTATGATGCCTTCATATTCAAAATGATTCTCCATCCCTTCAATCCATTTCATGATCAAATCTAAATCCATCTTACCAGTAAACATGGGTATCCCTTCAAGAGCTTTTTCACCTAATGCCTTTAGAGCTCTAAGGAAGGGTTCCTCTTGCAATGGAGGATTAGGTTTAGGTACATAATCTTCTTCATCTACTTTCTTACCCTATCTTCACTAATTTCCAACTTTTCCTTCATTTGGTCAGCAAACTCTGCAACTTCTTCAAGCTTGTCCTTCATAGCCTCTAAAGCTTTTTCAAGGAGTCTATTCTTCTCCTTTTTTCTTTCACTTCCTTTTCCAACCCAATAGTTGTCACCATGGTGGTTTCTCCCACTTATTCACCTTTAAAGTCAAAGATAAACAATGACTTGTCCCAAACCTTTTATTGGCTATGATACAAATTTGATAGGGAGGATTCCAACTAGACCTAGTTTCCCTCTAGAACTCTCCTAGGCTTCTTTCTTGAACCTCTTAGGGTCCTTTATCTAACACTAACACAAGAGGAATTCCACTATATTCCCTTTCTCCACTTATCCTCACCAATCAATTCAAAGCATCTCTCCAACTTCACTTTTCCACTTACTTTCAATGGAATAAGTCCATGACCTAGCAACTTAGGGAACATCTCCCAATGTAATGAATGGAATGTAGGGCTTCATCCCTAGTCCATTCACATAGTTTTAGGTTCATCTTGGTGAATTGGTTTATAGTTTTGTTACTAATCTCACCAATACCTTGCAAAAGGCCACTAGACCTAATATTCAATTACACCTTAGAATGTGGTTTTAGGCTTATACCTCCACAAACTCCTTAATAGTGCCTCAAAAAAACTTAAGATATGGATACCCTTTTTGGAGTTGCTAAAGTATTTTTCTAGTCTTGGGCTCTCAAGTTATCCATACAACACTTTTCTACTTTTCATTCCTCTAATGAGGGTTTCAAGGTTGTTATGAAAACAATATAGAGGGTTTGGGTTTTCACCCTTCAAATGAACTCCCAACAACTTTTCCTTGGGATTAAGAATCCTTCACTACTTGTCCATTCCTTCCATTCTCTTATATTGAATGAATCAATCTATCCAATCATTCATTCATCCATTGTTTTGTTGAGGGATGCCTAGTCAGATATGGAGAACTCACTTGGGGCTTCCCTCCAAAAATAGAAAACCTATTCCAAACGACATCAAAATGCATATTTACATAGTTTATAAAGTCCTCTTCTTGATTTAAAATGGACATCAACGTTCCACCATTGGAATTCAAGTAAGAGACATTTTTTTGTGGGTCGCCTTGTTCAGTTAAGTAACTTGGAAAGTTTGGAAATCAATTTACAAACTACTTCAAATCTAATTAATAAAATCTCTACTTTCTACCTAAGAAAATAGATTCAAGGCCTTATAAAACCATGTTAAAATAGAACCCTGATCAATAAGGTCTGGATGAAGAGCTTGCAAACAAGATTGTAACTAAATTGTCACAATTGCTATTCACTTCAAACTAGAAGTCCATAAAATATGAATCCGCTATTGAGAATAGATTGAAAAGACCATTGTTGAGAGAGATTATAGAACTAGATTGAAAGAGGGAGATTGTTGAAGAAGACTATGTGTTTCAATCATTGTTTTGTCATTGATGTCAAACTTGCTATTTGATAGTAAGATAACTACTTATAAGATTCAAGTACTATCACTTATTTGATTGATGAAGAGGACCTGATCAAAAGATGCAACAATAGCACCTAGAGGAAAGGTTGAGTTATGATTATGTAATGAAGTACAAGAATCAGTTAGGATAGTGATGATATGATGTATTGATAATATACTTAAGGTTACAACGGTTGGTTACACTAAGAAAGTTTAGAAGAACAAGTTACACAAATTTTTTCTACCAAGCTTGATTGAGTGTATAGTAGGTGTCGAGCAAAGATAGAGCAAGCCAAGAAAAAAATTAGTTGGAACCAAGTAAATGCTTATTCTAGTGTATGTCGAGTAGAATAGTGAATGTCGAGTAAAGTTTAGTTGATGTCGAGCACTAGTAAACTTTAGTTAGTGCCAAGTAATTCCATAGTGGATGTCGAGCAATGTAGTATGTGTTGAGCATCATAAGCTTGATAATGTTGAGCTATTGCATTATTTGAAAGATTGTGGATTCGATGAATCTAAGATGACAAGTTTGTTTTCTTGGATTATGTGAACCAGGTGGAAGATAAGGTTGATGAGCTGGTGGCACAAAATTTAAGGTAAACCATTTTTAGGTGAATTCAAAGTGGATTCTAGGAGGAATTTCAAGAAGAGATATGAGATATGGGGTAGATACATTGTATCCTACCTAATCCATACAAACCCTAAATTGGGCAATGGAGAATGAGCAACAAAATATCTTAATTTCCTATTTATAGGAATGGCTGGTCATGAAACAAGGTTGTCATGTGCAAAAACCTAAGGAAGGCAAGGAATCAAGGGTTTTACTTCATCAAGTGACCTAAGAGAAGAGTCTACAATGGCATGTTAAGCGAGAAGGCTTAAGGAGATGAATGCTTGAAGAGTGAACAAGTTAACAAAGTTGCAAAGTATGAAGGCCAAGAAAAATTGAGGACTAAATAGTGATATGTAATCTGCAAATGAAGTTGTAAGTTGTATCGGATCAATGCCTTACTATTACTCTCTAACAATTGTATCAATCTAGGGTAAATCCTTTGCATTAAGGTTGTCCTAATAGTCATTTTAAATCCTTTAACTGGGTAACATTCCAAGTGAATGGTCTAAAGTCCTCTAACAAGGCTCACTTCTAACAGGGTGAGTGGAATCCTTTAACAGGGTCACATTTAACAATGTGTATTGTAACTTTTAACAGGGTTGGCCTTTCACAAGGCATCACTTTAGAAGAGTGAAAAGAGTAGCATGTTACTGGTGGTTTTTCTTAAATTGGGTTTTCACATAAATCATTGTGTCAAGTGTGTTGATGAATCTATTATGTTTCATGTTTTACATTTCTACAAGTTGATATGATAGTAACTTATTCCAAAATCCCCACCCTTTTATTGGGCTTGGAGAGGTGTTATATAGACCTTTTTCATGTGTGGCAACCAACTATGCTTCCCTTTCAACAATTCTTGGTTGGTTTTTCATTTTGTTGTCAAGTTGTCATGACAACTTTGTAAAGTTGCAAAGTTATCATAATCAAATTTGCAAGATTTTTGCATCTCTATGTTCCATGAACCTAAACTAGCTATAATGAGTGTAGTTAGGTCCCAATTCACTGTTTAATCTCATTTCACATTTTCCCACTATTTTGGGACTCCAAGCCAATGTTGACCATGTTTGACCATATGATCAATTTTGTGCAATTGCCACTATATTGACAACTTATTGAATCTAACTCCTCACACCCCTAACAACCTATTTACAATGACTCTCAAACACACTTTGGACTTTATTCTAGTCTTTGTTTCCTGGTGTTTGGCTAAAACCACCTACAAGCCAAAATTTGCATAGGAACTTGTCAAGTTCATAGGTGCTCTTGCACCAAAAATCTAGGCATAACATATAACAAGTAACACATCATGGGGGAAGCACATCACAATAAAAAATGATAAAGACCATTTTCCAAGAAGAGATAGTCAAGTGTATCTCATTTCCTCCCACCTTGGTTTACAACATGTAGGAAAGGTGGAAAACTTGCTAGAGGAGAAACAATAAACAACTAGTTCCAAAGAATTATTGTGCTAAGAAGCTAGGTCACTATGTTCAAAACTATGAGTTTGTGTTAATTATTAAGAAAGAATATGTGGTAAATCAACATCAAGATCAATAGTCTCAAATAAATCATCAGAATCACTTGTATGTATACCATTGTTAGCATCAATAATATCATCAAGAGTATAATTTTCATCTAAAATAATCACAATAGAATATAAGATACAAATTCTTATCATCACCAATTCTAGTCATAGGTTGATCAAAAGTAGGAAAAGGAGGAGGTATATGAGAGGATGAAGAATGTTGACAACCATGAGTGTGAGTTTTTTCTCTAGCTTGGAATTTTTTAGGACATTCACAGGTACATCAATTAAATTTATATTTATAGGATATTTTTATATTGTTTAAGATCAACTAGGATTGGGTCCCTATCTCCTTGAGACTGAGGAATACAAGGAACCATAGTAGAATGTGGGGTTGAAATAGGAGTAGGTGGTGGATATTTTGACAAAGGAGGAACCAGTAGGCTCAAATGAAAATCACTCTTAGGAAAACTGTGTTCATGAATCTTTTGAACCTTGAAAGTTTGATCAAAGTGAAAGAGATGCTCAAGATGTGATGGTGTTGAGCTACTAATAGAAGGCCAAAGAAAATCAATAACAAAAAAATAAAAAGGCTTGGAGGGGTGATAAAGGTTATGATAAATGGTCTTAATCTTTCCATCATGAATAAATTTAAGACAATATGCACAAGAGAAGCTATACCATGTATGGAAGAAAGCCAAGGAATACCAATCTTAACTTAAAAATGATCAAAAGTAGGAATAACCACAAATGTAGTATATAAAAATTTACCACTAAATTTGATAGGAATATATATATTACTATGAGGGGGAAGATGAAACCATTACAAGTTTGAATCCACATGTTAAATGAATCATAAACATCCTTATGCAATAATTTACTAAGAAGATGTTCTTCTCTTATAACATTTTCCATAGAAGAAGGGTATGTTGGGTGGATATTTTGTAACTAACATTTTTGGGTAAAATCCAATTGCAAAATAGGATGACTGGCCACAATGTGTGAGATAGAGTCTCTCCTACCTTAAAGGGAAGGCTCCCCCTTCTCACCATTCCTTGAATTAACTCAAGGTAAGAAAGAAGTTGAGAGATTTTTGTAAAAGGGTTACTAGTATTCTTTCCTCTTAACTTTTAGGAAAGAATCCAATTACCCATGGAGAAAGTAATGGGTAGGGTGAAATCTCTAACTACACTTCTATCTAAAAGTTGAAAATGGTGATACCGATAAACCAACACTAACTCAAAGGCTAGCTAAAAGTGTATCAATTTGGCTCTAAGTCCAACCATATTTCTATATGAATAAGCTTTACTAATAAGGCACAAAGACTTCCAAAAGTAAAGATATCCTAACTATTTTGTGAATCAAGAAAGAGATATAAGCTACAAACAAAGCTTCTAGACTCTATATCTCTACAATTGCTCCTAGTCAAAGCTCTGACTCCAATTGCTTCTTAGCTCTTTTAAAACTCAATTATCAATAACACAAAATTACATTAATCAAAGATAACATATGAAAATCATAGATAAAGCTTCCAATTTGCACAAGTAACCATTGCACTTAATTAAAGCTCAGTTTCAGTTGGTCCCTTGTATTCACTTTTCTATCAAAATATATAGTGCTACAGAATCAAAGTTCTACTAGTACAATTTCTCTAGATCTCTCTTGCATACAATAAAATATTATTTTACAATAAGAGGGCACTCCATTATATAGGAAAAGGAGCTGAGAAAAATATGGAGGAAAAAGTGGGAGCAAATCAACCAACTTTGACCAAGTCTAACTAGAAGAGAAATTATTGGGTTACATGCAACTCACATTACATGTAATTACATCTTTTCATGCAATTCATTCTCTTTTATCTACAAACAAAAACAAAAATAAAATAAGAATCTTAAAGATTGTTCTTTAGTGCATCGAATTTGATGATAACATCACACACTATAGGAGATCAAAAATATCCATTGTCTCTAATATTGCCTCTATCCTTATTGCATATGCTGATTGCACAACCTTAGAATTTATCGTAAGAGAATCTTGCAAGAGTTTTACCAAAGATTAATGCAAAGAATTTTTTTTCATTGTGTGAGAACCAAAATCTTCAAAATCTAAATCAACATTGACCCTAATTGTATATTTTGAAGCTATTCTTTCAACGACAATCAAACTATCGCGTTCATCAAGAATCTAACATTGTATTTTCTCTAAGTCACATGTGATCCCTATTTCTATTGCCTGAAAATCTCCAAGGGCTAACTACAACTTTGTTATTATTCTTCTCAAGGTTTCTTTTTTGTAGCCCATAAGTCCTTGATATTTGAAAACATTTCATAGGATGGAAGAATGTCACATGAACCCATATTCTAGATCAAACTTAGAAATCTTGTCTCAGTCATTAATAATTCCTTTCAAATCATTAGATTCTTGAGTCAAGGAGGAAATCAAATCTTGTTCCATTTCTTCCATATCTTTGATACATCCTAGGATTTTTACTATATATGTAATAGCTTGGACTCCTTTAGAAATGACTTCTCCTGCCCAAGACTTGGCAGCTTCAACTATCCTTTTCTCCCTAGATGTCACAGGCATAACAATAACATTTTGAGAAGATTATTGGCAAATTAGTTCATTTAAGTTAGGAACCTCATGTTTGAACTCATTTTTATTTTCCCATAATTCATGTTTTCTCTTTGATACATTAACAAGTGCATCTTGATCATCCTATAAGGAACTAAGTTGTGATTTCTTTTCGATATCTACCTTGGTGAACTTGTAATTAGAATGGGTAAGCTCTTCAATAGGTTTGTCCACCAATGGCTCAACAACCTCTACAAACTTGGGTTTTTTTGAATAAACTAAGATCCTTGAAACAATCTTATCTTTCAAAGATTTGGACTTAGTTTTCTTTACGAGAAGGTTATCTAGGGGTACGACCACTTTCATTCTCTTCATTGTGATCCTACTTAACCATGCTAGCAAGCTATAACATGCCAAAAACTCTAAGCTTGTATCAATATTATACCTTGAGATAATAATGAAATTATCATCACACCAAGGACAACATGTCAAATGAAAGCATAAACCACACCTTTATCAAGAACCCTGCGAGTCCTCAAGATGCAACCATCTTGACATACCATGAAGAAAACCATCTTCACATATCATGAAGAACCATCTCCACACACCATGAAGATAACCAAGAACCCCATGGGTCCTCAAGATCTAACCATATTCATGCACCATGAACATAAAAAGTGTACCATGTAAATATCAAAGATGCTTTTGCAACAACATGATCTAAGACAAATCTGCAACATCTACAAACACTCAATAAATATATCAATGCCAACAACTCCCACTCAACCATGGTACCAAGTTACTTATGGCATCATAAAATCCATCTCCTACATGAAGATCCTCCAAGTCTACACTTACACAACCAAAGTGTGAGTACCAAGTGAACCAAGATCTTCAAACTAAGAAGATACAAACCAACTAGGAACTAAACCTGCACTATCACATCATCATTGTCACAAGATCCCACTAAACCATGTATCCAAGATATCCATAAAATCATGATGAAAAATCATCCTCTAACCATGAGAATCAACCAAGGAATCAAACCATCAAAGAACTCAAAGTGCACATCATGAGCTCCTCAAAGAAACCAAGTAACTATGATCCTCAACCAAGAAGATATACCACCATAATCAAATCATGAATCCAAATCAATGAACATCAAGGATGTACCTATATATCCAATCATGTCATGCCAAAATTTATGACACCATGATCACATCCATGAAGCAAACATCTAACTCTTAATATGTCTAACCTGTTAGCATAAAATGGTCAACCACAATCATCCACCATGACTATACTTGGTAACAATATCTTATCCCTTCTACATGAAGAAAAAAATTAGCAAATCATGTGACTTAGGGCATAGACAACCCAAATACAAGCCACCAATCTGAATATGCACTAATAATGAAAGATCAATGGACAAAGACAACCCATAACCAAGCTATAAATGCAACCTATAAGTATAGATTTCTTACAACACTACACAACTTGTAGATGCAACAAGTCATCATACATATCCAAACAAAAGATTGATAACCATACCATCATGATACCAATCTAAAATATGAAGTGATTATACAATGGCATCAAATCTTAAATCTCCAAACATACAATGTCATAAACTCACAATGCTATCATAGTCAATATATATCATAAACTATTTAGATCAATATATCACCAAATAAATCATGCCAAACTTGCACCAAATTTGAATCAGTGTGTAGAGCTCTCCAAGAGCTTTCTGTTGACTACTCAAAGTCTAAAATATAGCTTTGTATGCCCAAGTTATGCCCTAATATGTGCTTAAAATAAATAACATTTGAGTTTTGGGCTCTTAAAATTTAATAAATTTTCAAAATTACAAAACCAAACCTACACCAAGTTGTAGTGCTCTGAATTAGCTTTCCAACACCTATAAGAAGTCTGAAATCTGATATATTGAGAGAAAGTTATGATCATTTTACTAAGATAGTTTTTTTTACCATTTTCACTACGATTTTTTTTTGTGATGAAAATTTTGAAGGGATTAAATTTGACGGCCATCATGGGCTGAAACTAAAAAGTTCTTTCATTTCCTCTAAACATGGCCAAACTAGGGCATACTATATATCAAATTTTATGAAAATGTCAACCCAGATCTAATGGTGAGGTTTTTTTTACCCAAAAGGTAATTTTTATGAGCTCCCCCTAAAACCCTCATTTAAATGAAACATCCTAAAAAATCCCTTTTTCTAACAATTTTACATGCCCAAAATCTACCAATATCCCATCATAACAACAAACCCCAAATTTCTCAAATCTATAATAAATAACCTACAAAAAACCATATATCTTGCCCTTTTTCTTTTATCCTCTCATGCACTCCCATGGATTCAATCTAGGGTTATAATAATAAAATCATAGCTCTGATACCAATTGTAAGGAAACTTACAAGAAAGAATATATAACCATTTTCACATAACCCATAATAGATCTGAAATATATATGCAATTAAAATCCACATGCAAGAGAATATACAACATACCCATGAAAATGTGACACAAGATATACTTCAAGGAGTTCTTCAAGGATGCAATGCAAATGAAGATTAAGCTAGAATGAAATGTAAAGTGTAGCTATGCTAAGCATGTATGAGAGTGTTTCAATCCAACTATTAGACTATATGATTTAAGCTACATGTAAAAATGAAAGCTAAGCTAAGCTAGAATGCCATGGATGAGAGAATGTAGACAAGAAAGATAAGTTCTCCACAAAGCTCCAAAGAAACCTGTTAAAAAACCTGCAGCATAAAAATATTCAAATGATGGATGGATCCTTTGAGGGGGAAAGCTCTCTCCCTTTTACAGTCATACGGATGGTAGAGATCAAGATGAAGATGGTGGATGATCAATGGTGGAATTCGAAAAGAGGAGTGATCCATGTGCATACACAAGTCAACCAATAGAATATAAGTTGATTTGTCACATAAGACAAAAGTCTCACAAGCTTTTTCTTTTAATTGTAAAATAGAAAAAAGACTTTATGTGTGCACTTTAAGTGGGTTAGAAGAATGGGGTGTTTTATTTAATTAAAAGGGGACATGTTCTTTTAATCAAATAATGAACTTAGGATAGCATAGTCAAACTATAAGTTATAATCAAATAAATTGATTATTAGCAATTTGGTCTAGATAAATGATTAAATTAATTTAGCCAAAATGCTAAGAAGGGGGCTAATAGTCTAGATGACTATTTTTAGGTGATTACATTTGCCTCTCTTTGACTAATGCATGATCGATCTAGGAACACATTATGTCGAAAAAAATCAAAGCCAAGTAGGCAGTGGTAGATATAGATGTCTGATTCTGAAGAGTGAACTAAAGAAATAGATAGCAAGTCCTAAATGCACAGCTTGATAGTGGTAGTACTAAACACTAGGAAGATGATGTTAGTATCCGAAAAGAATTCTAACACCTAGCAAAGCGAATACATTGAGAGCAAGTGATAAGGTCAAACAAATGCTCCTAAGAAATAGATAGCTGTAACAATCAACAATAGAGCATTTCTGCCCCCTCGGGATCCAAATCGAAATGAGGTAAGAGGATGCAAAAACTAGCTAGACATGAGAAAATTAGAATATAAGCAATGCCCAAGATGACAGATAGATGATTAGAGCCCAAGAATGACTATAAGAAAGTGATTAAATGCCCCAGTTTGACTAAGAGTTGACCATGAAGGACAGTGTAAAATTAGGTCAAATCTAGTAGAAAGATGATTTAGATGTGAAAAGGTGACTAGAAGTAGATATGAAGTATGGAAATGAAGATGCCCCCATTAATGATTTGGATATTAGACCTCAAAAGGTCAGCTAACTACTTAGAAGAAAGTAGAAATTCAAAAGACAATTTTGACCATCAAGATGAACTCAAATTTGGATTTTGATCTCGAAAATGAATCAAGGATGTCAAAATTATTTAAGAGGTCAAAACTTTATATAATGTGATGATAAGATAGAAAAGAGATGAAGTGAAAGATTAAGAAGGTGAAAAGACATGAACACGAAGAAAGTAAAGAAATATATAAAAGGAGTTAGCCGATATGTCTGCGAAAAGATGAAGAGAGAGCTTTCCCCATATGCAAGAATGCAAGACTAAGCTAGAAAATGAACCTAAAATGCAAGCTAATATGCAAAGTGGTTTACCAGCAAGAAGTGCATAACATTTAGACTCTTAATTTCATCATTGAGCATTTATTAGGGACATCATGAGATCATACAACCATCACTAGTATAACTATGAGGATATGAATATGATCGATATCATATAGGTATGTAGAAATCCAATCTAAGCATCAGAGACATGTAAGTCAAGATAACTATGCGATTAGATTCCCTAAGTTTAATTTAGCAAGATTACACCTATATCAAGGCATAAGTGCTAGGATAAACCCCAAGTGCGGTCTTGTGAAACAGTCAAGGATGATACATTTATAAGTCAAAGTGTTGAATAGGACAAGCACAAATGCTTACAACACTATAGACAAACAAAGTATACCCACAAGCAGAAATCAAGAAAACATGCCCCATGCCCCCAGTCTTCTAGTCAATGACATCCTTGAAAGACTATTAGGGATGAAACATAAAGAAATCGTCATAGACAACACACAAAGTAGATAAAGATCAGCATAGCTTAGTTGTTTAAGTATTAAAGTGCGTGTGTGTAAGTCACTTGGCCATTTCTTCAAGACTTGATTCTGATAGTGAGAAATATTGCGACATCGGAGACCATAGGTGAACTATCTGAAAAGTGTTGAAAAACACTTAATGTCAAGGTGGGGGAAGTGTTGAGAAACACTATTTTGTGAGTTGTCAAAGAAACCCTAATGCACAAGAATACCTCAATAGGCTAAGTAACTATGCCCTCGAGAAAAAGACAAGAAACAATTCCAAGCCAGGAAATGTGTAGTGAAGTGAGTGATTGAGGCTGATAGACATAGGTGCAAGGGTTTCAAGTAGTGCCTATTTCTAGGTTTTCAACACTTGACAGATTTTTTTAGGACTTTTTTCAATTTTTTTGTATTTTTGTATTTTTTTATTTTTCTGGTGATACATCAAAGCACCTATTGCTAGGTTCTCACTAAGATGATCATTTTTTCAAGACATTTTTTGATTTTTAGGAATTTTTAGAAGGTTTTTAGAGATTACTAGTTCTCAAGCAAGATCACATCATTTTCTCCCAATGTCTAGCAAGGTATAGGATTGATGGAGCAATGAGCCAGTGGATAAGCAAAGATGGATGGAAAAGGAGTATGAAGCAAGTGAAAGTGATCCTCAAGGATTGACTCCTTAAGAGTACCCAAGCTAGGGAAAGAGGTGAAATAGTCATATGAAGCATGTTTTGGATAAGCAATGGAAGTAATGAGAAAGATAGCATGTAGGATAAGTGGTGAAGCCAACAAGTGCGATAGCATATAAGATAAGCGGTGGAAGCTAATGAGTAAGATAGCATGAAAGCATGCAATCCAAAAGAGTAGCCATGTCAAGAGACCTATGAGAACCATGTTTCATTTATTATGATCAAGACCAAGGGGTCAACTAGATAGGATAGTGATGGGATAGAGCAATAAAAATAAAGCTCAAGATGGAGGCTATGAGGGAATGAGAAAGCACAAATAGAGAATCTCATGGATAAGATAGCCAATATGCAAAGATAGCTCAACATTGTCAAGATCAAAGAGAGAAGAGGGGATAGATGGATGGTTGAAGAACTACGCATGACGCCTATTTGCTAGGTTTTCATCATGGTACTTATCCAAGGTGTCACAAGAAGTAGTTTTCACCATAGGATGGATTTATTTCTCTTTACTTTTTCTACCAAGGTGCCACAAGAAGCGGTTTTCACCAAGGCACATTTTCAATTTTTTTCATTTATTTTTATTTTTATTTTTTTTGAATTTTTAGAAAGAGCTCAAGCTTTTTGAATTTAGATAGTGCTCCTATAGGAAAGATAAGCCATGATAAGCCAAGACCATAGAAAGGTATGCTCAAAGATGTTGATAGGGTGATGAAAGGGAAATGGTAGTAGGAAGAATATATGGAGGATAAGAGTTCATGTATAGAAAGGAGGTGTAAGCTTTAGAGGATTTCATGTGGGTAGCTAAAATATTGGACAAGATCAACATTGACACACACCTTGAAGGGTATTGGAACAATGGAGGAATAATGGATGAAATAGCTTGAGATTTAGATGTATGAGGTGGTAGAAAAGATTTGGAAAAAAGTGGAGTGGAAGGCTTTGGAATATTTTTAGGAAGATTTTTGGAAGAAGATGGAATGGAAGCCTTTGGAAGCTTGAATGTCAACTTTGAAGTATTTTCAATATTCAAGTCTTTTAAAAGAGACTTGGGAATCCACATAGCTTTAGATTTTCCTCATTCTTTGGGTGCTTGAGAGTGCATTTCTTCAATGATGGATTTAGGAACCCACATTTTCTTTGATTCAGCTCTCTTAATAGTGGACCTTTGTAGTCTCTTTTGTGCATTTTCCTTCTTAGCATTCACATGTCAATTAGATGGGACATAGTGATCTTCATTTTTTAATGGATTCTTATGTTTATTATCACTTCAAAAGGAATTGGGATTTGTGGATGAATAAGGATGATATGATTGGTTTAGATGTATAGATGGGTGAAAAGTCATCAAGGATGAGTGTCTTTGTTGATCTTGAGGTATGATGGGAGAGCTAGGGAATGAGCTAGGAGTGAATGTAGGAGATGGAGGAACACAAGGCCCCAAAATGGATGGAAGGTTTGAATGCTTTAGCTTAGATGGATAAGGACCAAAGATAGATTTAGAAGATGCAAAGGGATAGTGGGAAGGGATATCAACATCTTTAGAATGAGCAACATGGTCAAAGCCATCAATAGACTCATGAGTACCTTTGATAGGAACAACATTTTTAGTAGTAGCACTTGAAGCTTGAGCACAATTTTGAAGTGGATATGGAGAAATAGAACATGAGGGGATGCTTTGATCTTGACAAGTAGCCTTGGATAGCATATGAAGAGAACTTTTCTCATAATTTTTAGTAAGCTCAAGGGAGATAATGGAAGTGGTATCTTCATCATACTTAGGAGGTGGACAAGTTATAGGATATGGAGGGGAAAAATCTTGAAAGAGATGAAAGGGTGCTTGATCTCGATCTTTCTTGACATTTATAGCTTTTTCTTTTTGAGAGTCCTCTTGACATGGAGCCACTTTTAAGGACAAGGGAGAATGAAGAGTGAATGGAGTAGTACTTGGATTAGGTATAGTAGTGCATGAAGGTTGAGGATGTTTAGGATTAGTAGCATGGACAAGGTTTGCAACCAAGTGAAGGTTAGCTTGAGTTTCTTTTAGAGATAGCCCTTGAGGATACACGTAGTCAATGTGGAAAGCATTAGATTCTTTATTTGATGGAGGCATGTTGGAAAGATTTGAAGTGTTGGGAGATGCACGAGTGTTGGAAGAAGTGGAAGATGTAATAGAGCCGCTACTAGACATAGGTTCATTAATGTAATCTTGTTCAAGAAAAGTATCCTCATCGCATGAATCATTAGATGTATCAATAATTCCATTATCAATAAGATCTTGGATTTTATGTTTTAGGTCAATGCAATCTGAAGTACTATGCTCATTATGTTGATGATAAGCACAATAGATATCCAAGAATGGGTTTCCATATGAGCTAGACTTTGGTAACATGATGATCTTATTGCTAAGAATTTTTTGCAAAGTGTCATCATAAGAATCTTCCAAGGGAGAAAAAGTTCTATTAGAAGTATGTCTAGGATCTTCTTGTTGTTTCTCAAGTGAATAGAATGCATTCATGTCTTTATCATTATCTTGGTCAAAGATAGGTCCATCATGAAATTTTGGAATAGGCTCAAAGTAGGTATCACTTGCTTGTCCTCTAAAGAGGTCTTTAGATCTAGAAGATGAAGACATTTGATGTCTTGAAGTAGAGCATGTAGACCTAGAAGAAGAGGATGGCCTCAAAGAAGGTGACTCACATGCATGTAAAGACCTTAAGGAAGATTCATGTAATGATGCAATATTCTCCTCTAACCTTTTCTCAAGTTTAGACTTCATTTCTATCATGCGCTTAGAGAGATGAAGGTAAGAAAGATCATTTGTATCTTCTAGTTCTTTATATTGTGCATATAGATCTTGAAACTCTTTAGTGACATGGAGGATATCATGATCATCTAGATTTGGTTGAGGTTTGGTAGCACAAGCTTTGAATTCCATAGTGATAGATAGATAATCAAGCATGAAGGAGACTAGAGGAAGCTAATAAGGTGACACAAGATAACTTGATGTCCAAACTAGAGAGGTAGATTATTCACTTGCCAATATAGTAATGATAGAGTAAAGTGACTTGTCAAGAAAGTGTCCAAGTTACTTATGACACTAGTGACTCAAGTCAAGAGCTAGGGAAGAAGCCAATAGCTAAGTAGATAGAGCAAGTGGGGTGACAAGTGAACAACTTTCCCAACCTAAGAGCGCAATCAAGAAATCAAGGTAACCATTTCAGCAAAAGGATGACTAGCAAGCAGACATAGACCATGAAGACGAAAAGACCAAGAGCACCAAGACCAAAGAGTCACTTTAAGCATGTTCAAGAACTAGAGACATAGAAAATAAAAAATAAATGATGAGACTCCCCTTAGCAAGCAACACAAGAAAATGTTTTCATTTGATGTTTTGACTTGGTTGATAAAGTTTGACAATAGTTGATAGCATAGCAAGTTTGATGTTCAAAAGCAATTTCTTTCCAAGCAAGATAGTGACACATGGAGTAGTCTTCAAACAATCAAGCAAGGGACAAAGCAACCTTGCATGATACAAGCACATTTGAGGTCTCAAAAGAATTCCCTAGAATTATCATCATGTGTATGTTCAAAAGATTTTCACAAGTATACCACATTCAAAAACACATCAAGCAATATCTACCTAAAGGACGTGGTTCATTACTCAACAACTTGGCCCATGCTTGATGCTCCTTTGCCTCACACCAAGTGGTTTCCCACAAGAGATATTGGATTTGTCATGGAAATGCCATAAGCATAACCAATGGAACACAGATGGTGAGTGTAAAATCTTGGGGTGATTCGGGTAGTCCACTAAGATCGATCCTTGCACCAAGAAGTTGAGCAACTAAAAAGGGTAGTTACTACCTTAGGGTGTTTAGATAGGGCTTCCGTTCATAGTGTTCCTCTTGCTTCCAATTACGAGACACCTCACCTTGTGATGAGTAACCGATATCGTGACCACAAGAGTACCTTAAGCATTCTTGCCTAGTGATCTCCCTATGGTCGAAATCCCATAAGCGATCACACTAGGCGAAGACAATCACTATGTCTACCAAGGTCTGGTGTCCTTGATAGCCTTGAGTTTATAGTGGGTTGGAAGAGCCACGTAATCTACTTGTCCCCACTTGGGTCGTTCCTCTCAGGTTATCCGAGAGCAGGCCCTCTAAAGGATTCTAAACTACACAAAGAGTGGATCAACTTTTGGAAGTCAAGATTTCTGATTCACCACAAAGGTGAAGAGCATACTCTCCTATTCCAATCATTTTCTCCCAAACATGCCAAAAAGATTCAGTTACCTCTTACTCTTGAAATCAAATGGTAAGTCAAGATTTCTGATTCACCACAAGGGTGAAGAGCATACTCTCCTATCACCAAAAGATCCCAATTGTAAATTTTAATGTGCCTCAAAATAAACAACTAGTATATGCTGCACATGTAAAAGTAAAGGACAATAAAAATTGGGTTTTTATGCGTTGGGTAGCCCTGCAAACAATCGTTAGTAGCCCTTGTGCATTTGAAGCTTTGACATGCGTTCTTTTTATGCAATGTTTCAATTTTTCTCACAAGGATGGCAACTTGCAATCACAACTTGTTAGCACCACAAGTTAGTGTGAAATAACATAAAAAAATAAAATAAAAAGTGGTTAGTTGCCTCAAATATCCAAGTTATCTTCCAATCAAGTGTATGCAAAGAAAGGGCAAACTAATCACAAATGCTCTCATTTTTACTCTTTGCTTTTGATCTAGTTAACAAGATTATACTTTTTTGCTATTATTTCGGATCCAAAAACAAAAATCAAAAGAAAAGACCCCTTGTAAAAATTAGAGAGATTTTTAAAAATGTAAGAAATTCAAAAAAATCTCTTCATTTGCTCTCTAGAGATCAATTTTGTCAAAACAAGCCAAATTTATCAAATCAGATTTTTGATCCCTAATACGACCTCAAAAGTCAAAACACAAAGAGAGTACCCCTCTTAGAATTGAAATTTTTTTTTAAAAATGTAAGTTTTTCTAAAAATTGTGCTGATTTGCGATCAAAAATGGTTTTTTATGAAAAACAAAAAAAAATCATAACTCCCAAAAATCACGTCAAATGCTTTGAAAATTGGATTGAGACATTTTGAACACATACTCAACATGTAAAAATAATTTCAGAACCAAACTCCAAGCGGTTTAAAAGATATGATCAAATCTTTAAACCAACTAAGTTTTTGACCTTCAAACCAATCTACTTATGGGTTGGCCTTAAAACCAAAGTGATAATTCTACAAAAGCACTTGATTAGATCCAATATGCTGCTGTAAAAAATCAGAGATAAGAAATGAAAGCAAATGGAGCTAAAAACTTGATTCAAGCCCCACGGTGGGCGCCAAAAATGTACACTTGATTTGTGTCACACTCTAAACCCTTCTATCCAAACGATTCCATGAGTTTGGAATGCTTGGATGCCGGCTTAGAGCTCCCTATCCATGGAGTGCAAGAGAATTTCAAGAATAAGAAAGCTCTCATATGAGCCTTAGAGATACTCTTCTTGCTAGTAAACCATGCAATGGGAGGTTCCAAAAATAAGATGCAAGAATGCAAATGTCCCAAGGAGTTCTTCAAGGATGCAATACAAAGGAAGATTAAGCTAGAATGAAATGTAAAGTGTAGCTATGATAAGCATGTATGAGAGTGTTGCAATCCAACTATTAGACTATTGATTTAAGCTATATGTAAAAATGAAAGCTAAGCTAAGTTAGAATGCCATGGATGAGAGAATGTAGACAAGAAAGAGAAGTTCTCCACAAAGCTCCAAAGAAACCTGTTAGAAAACCTCCAGCATAACAATATTCAAATGATGGATGGATCCTTTGAGGGGGAAAGCTCTCTCCCTTTTAAATTTATACGAACAATACAGATCAAGATGACGATGGTGGATGATCAATGGTGGAATTCGAAAAGAGGAGTGATCCATGTGCACACACAAGTCAACCAATAGAATATAAGTTGACTTGTCACATAAGACAAAAGTCTCACAAGCCTTTTCTTTTAATTGTAAAATAGAAAAAGGACTTTATGTGTGCACTTTAAGTGGGTTATAAGAATGGGGTGTTTTATTTAATTAAAAGGGGACATGTTCTTTTAAACAAATAATGAACTTAGAATAGCATAGTCAAACTATAGGTTATAATCAAATAAATTGATTATTAGCAATTTGGTCTAGATAAATGATTAAATTAATTTAGCCAAAATGCTGAGAAGGGGGCTAATAGTCTAGATGACTATTTTTAGGTGATTACACAAAAGACTATGGATTATGATAAAAGAAGAGTGACAAGTTTGAACTAAAAGTTTACACAGATGTTGATTGGGCAGGCAACATTGATGGAAGAAAGAGTACAAGTTGCAACAATTTATTTATAGGAAGGAGATTCATTTCATGGATAAGAAAGAAGCAAAAATCTATTTCTCAATCTAGAATAGAATCTGAATATGTTTCCATTGTAGTTAATTGTTCAAACATAGTGTGGATCAAGAAATTATTGAAAGGAATGAAGGAAGAGATCATTCAATGTGTAATGATATATTGTGATAAAAATTGTCCTATAAAAATATCAAAGAGCTCTATAATGACTAAACATATTGAGATCAAGTATCATTACTTGAGAGAGTTAGTACAAGACAAAGAAGTCAGATTGAAATATGTGAACACAAAAGAATGAATAGATGACATATTCACAATGACACTACCTAAGGATTCTTTTGAGTATCTAAGAGGTAAGTTAGAGGTCATTACCCTATTCAAACCAAGATGAGAAGAGATGCACTATTGCATCAATTGTTATAATCAAAATGTATTACACATTGATGCAAGTAGTTGCACTTTAGGAGCCACTTGTGAAAGGATGAACTAAAGCATGAGAAAATGTGAGTGCAATAAGTCAAGATAAAGAGAAATGAATTGATAATATTAGTTAGAGTAGTGACATAAAAATGATGTGTATATAATACAAAAGAGGAAGTTATGTCTTTGGCATTGTTGTGAAAGAGGGAGAAGTTATGAAGTTACCTTGAGTTGATATCATGAGTTGAGGGAGAGTATTATAGTTACCATCCTATATCAAGTAAAGTATGTATTGAGATAAAAGAGGGAAAATTGCTATGAAAAGGATGTTAGAGGGAGAATTAAGAGATTTCATAGATGAGAATTAGAATGAAACTAAGAAAGAAGAGAATACAAACACAAAGGGAGCTGATAGTACAAGATCAAAAAAGGACATAATGAAGATTTTTTGGATTGCATGGTAACTAGAGGTGTTACCATCAATGCCAAATAGGGAGATTGTTGGAAACTACATTTGAACTAATTTTTATATTGTCATTGATGCCAAACCTACTAGTAAGGCATTTACTAATAATACAGAGTGCAATATCATTTGATTGATGAAGAGGATTTAAAAAGAGGAGATAACTAGATGAGCTAGTCAAGTTGTTGAACGATGAAAAGTAAAGTATCATGAATTACAATGGGAACTTGATAAGTAAGTCATTGACAAGATGATGTGTCATTTAATCATTACATAAAGTTAAGAAGACAAGTGAAATAATGTATGAGCGAAATAAGAAGACGTTGAGTAAAACTCTAAGCTTGACTAAGTGCTAGTGTTGGTTGGTCACTAAAGAAAAAAAGAAGAAGATTGAGGAGCTTGATAAGAAGCCAAGAAAAAAATATAATTTGAGTGATATTTATGGTTGAGAAAATTGATGAAGGAAATGCTAGTTATGACCAAGTTTCAATAATGGCCAAGCTGCATAGTGATGACCGAGAAGAAGAACTTAGTGATTGGCGAGTGATAACAAAAGTTACAGTTTATGAAAGAATCATAATCTGAGGCTCAAAGAGTTGAATTTTTGGATTAGTCAATGCACATGGATGATAAGGACTAACGTACTCACATATTTAATGCATGAAGAGATTTTTTATGTGATTAAATGCAAGGATTTGATCAGAAGTTTCTAGAAGTATTTAAAAATAAGACGAAGAACATAATGATGGAAGGATTTGATGAATCGGAGCTAACCCTAAGATCTATGATGATGTTTAAGTGGAAAAAGATCAAAGATACCTATTTAAGGAATAAGGGATGAATTTGAAGGTTGGTTAATTTTTGATTAGTGATTTTAGAGAAAACCTGCGAAGAGAAGAGTAGCAGAGGAAACATGAAGGAGATTAGTGAAGTGTGATTTCTTGATGGGATGCCAAGCATATTAGTGATGGAGATGATAATGAAGGCCATTCAGTGAACCAAAAGATGAGAGAATGGAGATCCAAATTTTTTAAGTGGGTTTTTTTTTATAGATCAAACCTACTGCTACATTCTAATCATTATGGAACTGAAAAAAACATTTAATCAAGGTTGACCTAACAATCATTTTTTAGATCTTTTAATTAAGGTAACATTCTTGTTGGTGTAAATACGTATTTACTATTTACACTTTACTTAAGTTTACTTAGGTTAATGCATTATTTTATTATTTATTTGGTGAGACACTTAGGAGTTTGCATACTTTTATGAGTTGTCATGTTGACAACACAGAAGTAAGCAACTCTAATTCAACACATGGTGTCTACAACACTAGAGTTTACATAATTGACTGAGTTTTCATGTAGACAACATAGTTATTTGTACTCCTAATTTAGCACATGGTGTCTACAACATTATTTTGCATGCTACACTTTTGTAAGCTTATCTTCTCATCATCGTACTTACTCGTGTGTTTAATGGAGGATAGCCCACACCTAGTGGACATGTGCCTGGTTGTATGACTTATCATGCTACTAATTCCTATGCATTCTAGAAGCATTCCAGAAGCTTTTATATATAGGCACTCTTAGTGTAATTTCACATTGAATCGAATACATATCGACATTATGATCATACTCTTTTTGGTCTACTATTATGCTTGTGTTTGAGTTCTTTGATCTTGGGTGAATTTTTCCCTAAGGAAAATTATTACATGGTATCAGAGCTTGGATAATTTCTCTTCACATAGTCATTTGAGACCATTGTTGCTTCAGCATCTCATCCCAAATCCAGAGTATCGCAGTCATTGGGAGCATCTAGAGCTAGAACAAACCTTGCCACTATGTCCGAAATGTCAATTCAGTGAAAATTGACTATAAATTTGCCTACCCTAGGCCCAAGTCAATTTTGAAGCAATTTTTTTTGTAAACTGACACCCGAAGGCCTAATTTGCAAGTTTGGTATGGTCATTCTTCAGATCTGCAATTTCATTTGATTTAGATCAATTTTTTTTTCTCTGTAATTTTCAGATAGTTTTTTTGAAAAAAAATCAGCTAATTGGCCTTGTAGAATTTTTTTTTGTAGGAACTAAGCAGTGAAACCTTGACCCCTGTAGTTATTTTAGTGGGTATTTATTATAGTACAATGATCATATCACATTTCTAGCCCCTTCATCAAATCCGGGTAGGCAAACATTCTACAATTTTTGGCATACACTACATAAAGTATCGACCAAGCCCAACAACCACATTCGATGAACACACATTCTCCCACAAGCTTCATTGTTTTTATTACCCTAATCTTTGTTTTTAAATGTGGTAGGAGGCTTTCCCACAACCAATGTGGGATTAAACCCATGAATTTTGGCCTCCACTTTGAATTTTTAGTGCCATGTATCTCAGGCACCCAATGCCACTACAACCGACCTTTGGTGTTCCTTCCTCTGACACACAGTGTCTGCAAAATTCCACTCACCTCCCCACAAACAACCTAATAGATAAAGGTTGTCCACATAGACACACCAATGTGTCCCTCCATGTTCGACCACATCACCCCAATACACGTCAACCAGCTGTACCGTCACCGTACCTTGCCACGCAGGAAGCCACCTCAGACTATGCCATACAATGCCACATCAATTTTTTCATACTATCTGTACTACCACATGAACAAGCCATACGTTGATGTCATCTGACACATCACCCAGGCAACCTTTTTTTGCTGACATTAGTATTTCACGAGATTAAATTTGATGATTGTCTTACAGTCATTCCCAGGCATTTTAAAACTATTGCGATGACCATTTGATTGTCAAATTTAAGCTCATAGTTTTCTACCCAGACCCCTCTTCAGATGCAGTTTTGATTTGACAATCTAACTTTGGGAGGCCATAACTCAGTCATCCAGACTCCAAATCAAGTGCAATTATTTTTAATTTTGGGTAGAATTTCCTGAACTTTTTAGTGGTGGTTTTCATTTTTGGTTTTGGTGTAAGGATTTGTCAAAAATTGCATTTTTTGGCAACTATACCAATCCAATCCTGCATTTTGCAACCTTAAATGCTGTATATGGGCTCATCTGGACACATTTTTAGGTTCCATTTTTTTGAAAGTGTATTATTTTTTGTCTACTTTCTAGATCTGCAATCAAATTATAGGGTTGTGTGGACAAAAATATCACTTTCAGACTTTGGGCCTTTTCTACATTGTATTGCTTTGATTGCTTTTTAGAATTGTTGTACATCTGAGCTACAATGCTTAGTGATAGATTTGAGCCTCAAAAGGCAGTTGTAAATAGAAAAATTAGAAGTTGACTTTGTACATTTTGACAAGTGGCCTATTGTACACACACTACATATAAAGTGCCAAAAGCATCTTTTTAGGGGGGTCTTTTGATTGAGTGAAGGGGGGGTGAGTATTGTGTTTTTGTGTCTCTCTCTTGTGCTCTTTTACTTTTCTACATCATGGGTTCACCTAAAGGTCCAGTTCTAACTTCACATAATTATTCTACATGGAAAGATATTGTATGGAGTAGATTAATGGAAAAAGGTCTAAGTCTTTATGTTGATGGTTCAATTGCAAAACCACTGATGCTACAACACTCATTGATTGGAAAACTAAAGACCAACAGGCTTTAGGAATTATTAGGACTTGTGTACATAGAGATCTCTTCTTCCATATTTCTAGTTTCGAGGAAGTGAAACCTGCTTAGGACAAACTTGAATCATTGTATGGTAAGGTGGATGAGGAAAAGGGATACCAGATTGAGGATGACCTATTTATATTGGATCCTAAGAATTTTGACACAATTCAAGATTATATCAACAAAGCCAATGAGTTTAGAGCACTACTTAAATATTGTGGTAATCCCATGAAGGATGATAGATTGATTCATCACATCTTGAAGAGACTACCTTTAGAGTATGCTTCCTTTCTTTCGAGTTATAACACTCACAGGTTGACAATGGGAAGTGCTTTCCAAAAGCCTACATTTGATGCATTTGTAGAAATGTTAATTTTTGAAAAATCCCACTTGATAGATATGGGACTTCTCACGTCATCAAAGACCAAAGCATTGGTGGCTAGTGTTGAGAACCACTCAAGTCAAGGAGGAAGAAGTCCTAACAACAACAAGAAAAAGCAGTGGAAGCAAAAATCACAATCTGAGACACAACAATCCTCCTTATAGCAAGGCAATTCTTCTTCCAACAAGAAGGGAAGTAATGAAAAGAAGGAAAAACTTTTTTGTTCATATTGCAAGAAATCGAATCATGATGAGCATCATTCCAAGACTAAGCAAATCGATGAGTTGGAAAACGTACTCAAGAAGAATAAAATTTGAGTGCCAAATACTTCTAAGGATTCAACTCCTACCGCTTCAAAGGGAAAATGACAAGCACTTATGGTTGGATCAAGTTCTTCATCAAAATTGATTCTTAGCTGAAGTGCCTCCTATCACATGGGTTCTTTAAAGGGACATTTTTCTTCATTGAAGTAGTCATAGGTACTGCACATCTTTGTGGGAGATGATACAAAAAAGAAAGTTGAAGGGAAAGGACATGTAGAGATGGAAAATGGGAAATTCAAATATGTTCTCTATGTTCCACACCTAAGCTCTAATCTCCTCTCAATTTACCAAATCACTCACCTTGGAGATGGCAACAAAGTTGAGTTCCTTCCAGATTTAGTAATGGTGCAAAGTCTAAAAGATGATTCATTGGTTGCAGTGGGGAAAGTCAATCATGACAAGAGGCTTTATTCCTTCTCCCACTTTGTGCCTAAGTCTCCTTCACATGCCTTGTTAACTCAATCCAATTCACAAATCACTTTATGGCATGAGCGATATGGTCATCTTGCCTTCTGCTATCTTCAAAAACTTTGCTCACAAAAAATGGTCAAAGGTCTACCTAACATCAAATTTTCTAAGGGTGAATGTTCATCATTTTTAGTGGATATGCATCTAGAGGAGAATTTTGATAAAGGAAAGTCTTCAAGAGCACTAGTTGTTCTTCAGTTGGTTCACATGGTAATAGCAGGACCTTTTGCAGTGACATCAGTCAGCCAAGGCTGCTACATCCTTACTTTCATTGATGAATTTTCACGCTACACATGGGTCTACTTTCTTCATCACAAGAATGAAGTGGTTGATAAGTTTCAAGCCTTTAAGAGTCATGTTAAACAAAAATCAAGGAAAGCCATCAAGGTTCTTCAGATGGACAATGAAAGCATATATGTGGACAAAAGACTTAAAGACTTTTACAAACTTGAGGGTATTGATCTTCAGAATCCACCAGCATTCAATCTACACAAGAAAAATGTTGTAGCACTAAGGATACAAACTCTTAAGTCCATGGCAAGTTGCATGATACAAGCCAAGTCTCTTGATCCAACTCTTGAAGTCGAAGCTACAAGAAGTGCCACTCACATACTTAATAGGTCTCCTCATAATGCCTTAGATGGTAAGACTCCTTTTGAGGCATGGTGTGGCTAAAAACTAGTTGTGAAACACTTCAGAGTCTTTGGTTGTCTAGCATGGCAAACATATCTTCTAAAGGATGCAAGGCACTACCACCTAGGTCTTGTACTCTCATCGGATATGAAGATGGTGTTAAGGCATATAGACTTATGGATCTTGAGACTCATGAGATTTTTGTAGAGAGGGATGTTCAAGTTGAGGAAAGTTCACCAAGCTTATCCTCTAATCCTCTCTACACCTCATACATTGTGGAAACTGATAGTGACACCAGTGATAGTGCTTCAACAAATTTAAATACATGGGGTTCTATCAATAGTTGTAGTGAGAGGTCACGAAATCAACACATTCCACATGCATGCATTGCCACAATGATATATCTAGCACAACAAAGTACACTTTGTCTTCTAGTTCCAACATCAATGGATGACTTCTTGGCAAACATTTTAGGTTTGTTTGTGGAGTCACACAAAAAATTTGGGAGACTTTTTTGATGATCTCCAACTTCTCTTTGATGAGGATGATCCTTCTCCAGTTGTTGCAAGGGCTCACTCTGACCCTCATGTCCATTCTCTATTGATTAGTCTTCATAGGTTGATGTGATTGTGGATTCTTATGTACAACAGTTGCAGGAGGTCTCTTTATCATTTGAGGAGACACATTTTTCTTTGGAACAGGTTCTACATCCATCCTTGTTAGATCTACACTTCTTCTTTTTAGCAGTATTGGTAGGAGTGACCATCAACATTGACACAGGGACAGTTGAGCAGGTTTCAGAGACACTGTTCATCATCGAGATTCTTTCTACACATAGGGGAAGCATCTTATCTGTACTTTGCCAAATTGTTTCTTCCAAAGGGAGGAACATTATTCAACGCTTATGGATCAACTTCTACATTGGAGTAGCTATCACTGATTGACACACTATATTTAGGGGGGGGGACTACCTTTTCTCCTTCTTCTCTCTTATGGGGGGGACTTTTTCCTCCTAAGGGGTTTAGTCCTTCTACTTCACTATTGAATATACTTGATGTATGTCATAATGGGGGGGTCTTGATTACTCCATCCATCCTTGCATCTTGTCTTTTCATTTCTCTTTTTGGGGGAGGGTTTTTCCCATGAGGTTTTTCCTCTTTCTCCACTTTATGAGAGATTGCATTTCATTATGTACATGGGTACCTAACATGGCCTAGTAGGTGGGGCTAATTTTTCATTTCATTCTAGTTTTTGTAAGCTTAAGTGCATTTCCCTAATGTAACGCCCCGCCAAGGGATCCAAAGAATTTTGCTAAGTTTGCCAAACAATTTTTTTTGTTTTTTTTAAACATGAAAGATAAAACCATTCATAACATTTGCGGAAGTAATAGCAACAATTCAAATGAAAATAAACATAACATATACATAACAGGCTACATTCTTTAAAGATCACTTAACGCTGTATTACACCTAAACTAACTAACATACATAAATCCATCTAGTACAACATCCACATGAATAATAATGATAAGTCCAATGTTCTTACATTACATTTCCAAATGCTCAATCATCCACTGTACATGTCACAGGGTATGAAGGCTTAAAAGAATATACATATGTGAAATAAGGTACATCATCCTATTCCAATCCATGATACATCAAAGTAGAGATAATCACATGATACATTATCATAAAAGACATATACATCTATCATAAAGATCAAACAAAATAAACTAAGTGCACAGTTCCTCCCAACCGTTAATAGCATCATTAGACCATCGTGGATCCTAGCCATCCCTCCGTGCGTAACATCCCAAAGCACCGAAGAGATCATCGGCTATAACATAGTAGGAATGTCACTCCTAAAATGTCCTACTAACATGCAAAGTAAAGCATAGGATACCATCGTCTAACATATGCAAATCATCAATATAAGAACATACCAGTAAATACATCCATCATAAGGTATATCATCTATCATAATGCTCCAAGAACATAATGAAGATAAATACCAACCAAGAATGCTCTAGCCATGGTCTCTCCAATGGATCTCAAATGATAAGAGTGAAAAAATTACTACCACCCGACCGCGTGGAACCTAAGTGGTCCACTCCCATCGTGCAGAAGTGTTAGTCTCAAGTCCCAAACAGGCTATCAATCCACAAAGCATAAATCTCTATAAGTCTAGGAAACCTAAAAGTATACTACTCAAAGGTTTCAACACACACAAAATTGACATCTAATTTTCAGAGGCACAACAATGACATGTAGGAAACTTACTCTGCAAGCGAAAAAGTGTCATCGCATTTATCTCGTACAAGTTACCCTGGCAGTTAGCTAAACTCCACGGGTCCATACAGATCTCATGCGGCCACTAGTATCCTCTCATACTGACGAGGCATACTATGGAATGCAAGGTCGCAACCATGCATTCTCACTGATCCCATCCTAGCCTGTACAAGCACTCAAGGCATGGGCGAGAACCAAAACAATTATCTTTTTAGGTTCATTTAATCCCCATTTAGTGTGTAAATGCTATCACTTATTAACCAAACTTACAATGAGTTACCCTGGCAGCCACTTAGGGCTCTGACCTCCATTGCAAGCCACTTCCCGACACTACAAGTAGATTACCTACCCTAATGCTCATGGAATCATAAATCACCACAGTCTTGTACAAGCGACTGTAAAGAAAATTCATAAAAAGAATCATCAAATATCCATGATAAAAGCATCAAATATCCATAATAAGAATTATCAAATCTCCAAGATAAGAATCATCAAATCTCCATGAGCATCCGAAAAGCATCCATAGAAAATCATGATCACAACAGTTCTCTATTGGCAACTGAAGGCATCACTGATAATCATAAGTATCCATTGATTCTCAATAACCAAAATATATCATCACATCCATTGGTTCTCAACAAGCAACCAAGAATATCTCAAAATCATACTGATCGAAGACTCCAAAATGGTTGAGTTAAACATGTCACAATATGACATCATCAAAAAATAAATCAACACTTTAGTCCCATCATGGCGACTACAAAGCAATCCAAGGATAACTGATCGATGACTCAAAAATGATTAGCTCAAGTGTCTCATACATATACATCTCAACTTCACACATGAAGACTGATGAATAATAACAAACATTTCATAAAGCATACGATCACATAACCATGGTTGGGTTTATAAAGATCGAGACCAAATAAGATCAACATGCCATCACATCTCATAACCCCCGAGCCTCTGGTCACAACCTAGGACTGGTCAACGCTAGTCAACCCAAAACCCAAAACAAGAAGCATATAGAATACACGACGCAAACACATGTTTTGGTTTTGCTATCTTACATAGTTGAATCAGTGTAGAGGTTTCTAGTTTTCTGTTTGCAAGTATATTTTCAAGTGTCTTAAATTTCATCATTTGACCTACAAGTCAACCCATTTGTTCTCCGATAGCATTATCCTTCCATTATTAAGAATTACATTCTAAGAATAACTTAAGGATAAGTATTTACTTATTGGCCTTTAATTAAATTGTTCTCTTTATTTTACTATGATCCACATTCTAATTAATTAACCTTTCAACTTTTCTAGGATCAGTATTCGTTATATTATAAGATGACCAATTATCATTCTTCGAATAAGAGATTATAACTTTATTATAATGATCAATTAATATCGGTTCACAATCTTTGACCTTTAATCGTTCTAATAATTCTCAATTATATATTACTAAGTCTTCACCATTAAAATATCTAAAGTCGTTATTCAAGTCATCGAAATAAGACCTATCAACTTGATATTGATAGTTCTACAATCTCATTAAAAGAATTATATCAATTAAATCTCTATTACATAACTTGATTATTAATTAAATCTAATTAACTCTCATTAATTGATTTAATTAATAATTGCATAACCATAGCAACGTTCCAATTAATATCAATTGACTAATAACCAACTAGAGTTCTATAAGTTGAAAGTCAACTATAATTCAATACTCAATGATTATATTAAGAATTCAATAATAATAATCTTGTTAATATTTAATGACAAGCTATATTGGGAATCTTATTATTAAATCTTTAATGATCACATACATCACTCTGCAACAATGTTCTCATTTATATTTTAATAATAACAAGTTATAATAAATCTTCAATACCAAGTATTATTATCTCAAATAAGTTTTTCCTATGTACGTTGATTCAGTTAACTAATAATCTTCCAAATTATTAACCAATTCAATTTGATTAATATCTTTTACAGTACTTCAATCATTAACTAATCTCCTTTAGAGTAACATTGTTTGTATTAATTGATAACTATTTAAACTATTTATACTATTATTTATTAATAGTTTGTTAGACCCAACAAACATTAATAAATAATAAACTTATCACAACTATAAATAATCAATCTAGAGAACTTTTACATAGAACTTCATTAGCTAACTCTTAATACTATTAAGGTATTCAAACGTATTAATCAATAACATAATAATTCAATCTTAATCCAATATCATTTAGAGTTTCTAAATTTAAATCAACATAATATAAATTATCATCTTATAATTATTTAATCAATATTAAAATCAACCATTAGACTCCATTTTCTTATTGTTCTAATAATATTTTGTCTGTACAAAAGTTGTTTGAAAAAGATCCCTATCAAACCAATAAGACTCATTGTAGATTTTAACATGAATAATCTCCAAATTATTAACATTATCATCTTCATTAAACAACTCTAAAATTGTTTAATAGTATTCATTATACATTATAAAAAGTCTACTATATAAACTATATTAAAATCTCTTTTCTTTTAATCCATTTACTTAGATTGACTAATAATTAATTACATTTCTTATTAACTAATCTTAATTAAATTAAATTTAATTAGATTAGATAATAGACCATATAAAACTAATGCATATTAATAAGATTTTAATAAGGGAAGATTGCAATAATATCTTTAATTTATTAAATAATCTTCAATAGATTATCTCTAATCAAATTTGTTGATAACTATTTAAACCATTATTTATTAATAATTTGTTAGACCTAACAAATATTAATAAATAATAAACTCATCAAACTATATTTTCATAAGCCCCATTAGTTATTATTTAACTAACATTTAAGGCATACCAATAATTCAAATCGTAGCTATGTTATAACAATGTTATAATGTAACTATAACTCCTTGTCAATATAATAATTCTTATTTAAATCTAAATTCAATATCATTAAAATTTGAGTCTCTTAATAATCATCATTAAACATTTTTATAAATTACCACCTCTTAATTATATATTAAATAATTAATATTAAAAGTCATCCATTCTCTATTAATTCAATATCTCTATCCATCAGCTCCATCCACAACTTTCCATTAAAAATTTCCATTAATTCATTTAAAACATTCTTATTAGTCTTTAGACCAATTAAATAATTATTAAATTCTAATTATATTACTTTGATATATTATTTTTGTGAAGTTTAAGCATAAAGAACTCTTGGTTATAGAAGATGAAGAGACATCCGTTCTTGAATAAAACAGTCCCAGTACGATGGCCATATCTCCCTAATGAATCGTTGGATCGGGCTGAAATTTAAATATGTTGGAGAGAGCCAAGTTGCGCCAATTCTGACTGAAGCGATCGAATAAATTTGATCCCAATAAAAAGTTATGAATGACTGAATTCAGGTTTATCCAAGAGGCAGCGACAAGACAATTTGTGATAAATTAAAAATTTCCTCTTAAAATAATTGTTCTCTAAATTTACCCATAAAAGAGTTTATTCATATGCATCTAAAAATATAATTGATAGAAATATTACATCTAATCATTCGAATTTTCACTATAAATTTTTTATTTAAATTCTAAATTTTGTCTTTCTAATTTAACAATATAAATTCGCACCCAAACTCGATTAAGATCTAATTTCTTCTCCTTAATTGGATCTAGGATTCTTCTATTGCTTTCTTCTCATCCAAATAAAATATCAAGATTCCAATTTCAAATAGTAGATTCAATCACAAAGAGTATTCAGACACATAAAATAGATATGATGAAGACAGGAAGAGAAAGAGTGCAAAAGAAATATGAGAATATCACGAGTGCACCTGGACACTGATGCTAATTTGCCATGCCTCAGAAGTCCATAAAAAATTCTTTCCTTCTCCATCATTCGCAATTCTTCCAAGAATCCAAGCCGAT
Organism: Cupressus sempervirens; assembly: GCA_028749045.1. Taxonomy (NCBI): domain Eukaryota; kingdom Viridiplantae; phylum Streptophyta; class Pinopsida; order Cupressales; family Cupressaceae; genus Cupressus; species Cupressus sempervirens. Next base: position 383,992,916 of record CM053791.1, read on the forward strand.
CGAATCCTCCAAGTGATTAGAGGTGCTAGACGGAGCATAGAAACAAGTAGCAAATATATTTGCATATGAATTTTCTCCCATGCATGTAAGTTTTGAAGCTTCTCTCTTTTTTTTTTTTTTTTTTTAAAAGCTTGTGGCTTCCATTAAACTTGTAGCTTCCATCAAACTTGTAGCTTCCATTAAGCTTTTTTTTTAAGCTTTTATGAATGCTTGAATATCAAGAGCTCTCAAGAAACCTTTGGAATGCTTCTTGAAACCGCTGAAAGGTGTCACCAACTAAGCATGAGTCTTTTTCAACTTTTTTTTGATGAGTCATAGAATTGTAGACACCTTGTGCTTAATTGATGCACTAACCCTCGTGTTGTTGACACATGCTAATTCTCATGCAATCTTATAACTCCAATTTACTTTACTCTTTCCAAATTAATTTATTTATTAAGTCTCATGCACTAACTTTAATATCTCCTCTTTTCAATCTTAATATATTTATATTTTAATCATATGAGATTTAAAATCTTTTAATAATTTAAAATATTATTTTCACTTTTAAATTTTATTTTCCAAAACTTTATTGCTAAAATATTTATTAGCTTTAATAGTAATATTATTTAGTCATCTATTTAACAATGAGCTCCAAATATATTATTATTAAAATAAATATTGTCACGTTCTAAATTTAATATTATAACTTTTATCTTCCAATTTAATTATTTTATTTAATTAATTTCTCAATTAATTAAAAAAATAAATAATAAAATACCATATTAATTTTTCATTTAATTAAACCATTAATTAAATCTTTTAATTAGGCTTAATTAATAGAAAATACATCAAAGATTCATAAAGTAAAAATACGAAAAATCCATCGTAGCCAAAATACATACAAATCAAACCAAAGGGTTTATATCATGAATTACATCATCTGATGCATTCGAAGAGTACTCAACTTAGATACTTGTCTTAATTTTTCAATTAGAACAAATGGCTTAAAGGGTTGGGATTTGGACTTGAGAATTTATCTCCCATCTCTTATCATTGAGATAATGTGATAGGGTATGCTCATCTTGACAATTCAGAGAAGTCGATACCCGGTACCTGCAACCTGCATAAAAATCATGCATGTACAAGCACAATATATACTAAACTAAACAAGCAATGGCAGGAAGTGGTGCATCGTGTAAATTCTGACTAGCAGGTGACTACGACTCCCTTCCTTAACCACATCAGACACGCCATACAAAAGTAAACACACAAAGAAAACACACACACCATACACATGCAAGTATGGGGTAAGTATCCATAAGAAAACACATATGATAATGAATCATTTTATTAATCATCATTAATAACTGAAAGTAATATAATAATCATCATCAATAATTGCGAATACTAAAAATAATCATCATACATACATAAAATGTAGAGTCTAAGTAATCTCATCACATATCAACTAAATTCATAGCACAATATCTGATAATCTCAAAACAATACTGCTAACCAACAACATAAAACTGGCTCTAAAAGAGTTCAACAATGATAACAAAATGCGAACTAGGGGCAGGCACTACATCCACCCCTCCTAAAATTAGGCTTACTCCTAGAAGCCTACAAAAATGAAAAGCTAAGATACTCACTATGCGGGTCCCATTGAACCCTTTTCCTTCGTACAGAGAAATATGATTCCACTGAGAATTTTATAACACACTTAGAGCAATATGATTCTGGTTTAATGGTAAACCGAAAACCACATTGATCCAACATCCATTCTTTTAACAACTACTAAAATATATCTCTTAATACATTCTAAACAAGAGCAACTTAATGCTTGCAAAGATAAACAAAGGTATACTACCTTGAAACTTAGATAAAAGATACATGTTTTGCAACTAGAATAAGTTTTCAATTTTTCAGTTTTGTCTTCGTTTAAGTTTTCAGTAGAATTTTTAATTTTGAAAGCTAAGTGTTGAAGTATGAAAAATATGCAAGTAACAGTTTCAAGTTCTGTTTCAGTTCACCTAGTTTTCATGTTTTCAGTTTGAAAGAGATACACATGATAATTCAAAGTTTTCATTTTATTTAAGTAGTTAATAACTAGTGACATTCCAATATACCTAGAGCTCCCAATGTTGAAACTTGGGCTCTGATACCAAATGTAATGCCCCGCCAAGGGATCCAAAGAATTTTGCTAAGTTTTCCAAACAAATTTTTTTGGATCCCTTGGCGGGGCATTACATCTAAACTAACTAACATACATAAATCCATCTAGTACAACATCCACATGAATAATAATGATAAGTCCAATGTTCCTACATTACATTTCCAAATGCTAAATCATCCATTGTACATGTCACAGGGTATGAAGGCTTAAAAGAATATACATATGTGAAATAAGGTACATCATCCTATTTCAATCCATGATACATCAAAGTAGAGATAATCACATGATACATTATCATAAAAGACATATACATCTATCATAAAGATCAAACAAAATAAACTAAGTGCACAGTTCCTCCCAACCGTTAATAGCATCATTAGACCATCGTGAATCTTAGCCATCCCTCCATGCGTAACATCCCAAAGCACCGAAGAGATCATCGGCTATAACATAGTAGGAATGTCACTCCTAAAACGTCATACTAACATGCAAAGTAAAGCATAGGATACCATCGTCTAACATATGGAAATCATCAATATAAGAATATACCAGTAAATACATCCATCATAAGGTATATCATCTATCATAATGCTCCAAGAACATAATGAAGATAAATACCAACCAAGAATGCTCTAGCCACGGTCTCTCCAACGGATCTCAAATGATAAGAGTGGAAAAATTACTACCACTCGACCGCGTGAAACCTAAGTGGTCCACTCCCACCATGCTGAGGAGTTAGTCTCAAGTCCCAAACAGGCTATCAATCCACAAAGCATAAATCTCTATAAGTCTAGGAAACCTAAAAGTATACTACTCAAAGGTTCCAACACACACAAAATCGACATCTAATTTCTAGAGGCACAACAATGACATGTAGGAAATCTACTCTGCAAGTGGAAAAGTGTCATCGCATTTATCTCGTACAAGTTACCCTGGCAGTTAGCTAAACTCCACGGGTCCATACAGATCTCATGCGGCCACTAGTATCCTCTCATACTGACGAGGCATATTATGGAATGCAAGGTCGCAACCATGCGTTCTCACTACTCCCATCCTAGCCTGTACAAGCACTCAAGGCATGGGTGAGAACCAAAAAAATTATCTTTTTAGGTTCATTTAATTCTCATTTAGTGTGTAAATGTTATCACTTATTAACCAAACTTACAATGAGTTACCCTGGCAGCCACTTAGGGCTCCGGCCCCCATTGCAAGCCACTTCCCAACACTACAAGTAGATTACCTACCCTAATGCTCATGAAATCATAAATCACCACAGTCCTATACAAGTGACTGTAAAGAAAATCTATAAAAAGAATCATCAAATATCCATGATAAAAGCATCAAATATCCATAATAAGAATCATCAAATCTCCAAGATAAGAATCATCAAATCTCCATGAGCATCCGAAAAACATCCATAGAAAATCATGATCACAACAGTTCTCTATTGGCAACTGAAGGCATCACTGATAATCATAAGTATCCATTGGTTCTCAATAACCAAAATATATCATCACATCCATTGGTTCTCAACAAGCAACCAAGAATATCTCAAAATCATACTGATCGAAGACTCCAAAATGGTTGAGTCAAACATGTCACAATATGACATCATCAAAAAATAAATCAACACTTTAGTCCCATCATGGCGACTACAAAGCAATCCAAGGATAACTGATCGATGACTCAAAAATGATTAGCTCAAGTGTCTCATACACATACATCTCAACTTCACACATGAAGACTGATGAACAATAACAAATATTTCATAGAGCATACGATCACATAACCATGGTTGGGTTTATAAAGATCGAGACCAAATAAGATCAACATGCCATCACATCTTATAACCCCCGAGCCTCTGGTCACAACCTAGGACTGGTCAACGCTAGTCAACCAAAAACCAAAAACAAGAAGCATATAGAATACACGATGCAAACACATGTTTTGGTTTTGCTATCTTACATAGTTGAATCAGTGTAGAGGTTTCCAATTTTCTGTTTTCAAGTATATTTTCAAGTGTCTTAAATTTTATCATTTGACCTACAAGTCAACCCATTTGTTCCCCGATAGCATTATCCTTCCATTATTAAGAATTACATTCTAAGAATAACTTAAGGATAAGTATTTACTTATTGGCCTTTAATTAAATTGTTCTCTTTATTTTACTATGATCCACATTCTAATTAATTAACCTTTCAACTTTTCTAGGATCAATATTCGTTATATTATAAGATGACCAATTATCATTCTTCGAATAAGAGATTATAACTTTATTATAATGATCAATTAATATCGGTTCACAATCTTTGACCTTTAATTGTTCTAATAATTTTTAATTATATATTACTAAGTCTTCACCATTAAAATATCTAAAGTCGTTATTCAAGTCATCGGAATAAGACCTATCAACTTGATATTAATAGTTCTACAATCTCATTAAAATAATTATATCAATTAAATCTCTATTACATAACTTGATTATTAATTAAATCTAATTAACTCTCATTAATTGATTTAATTAATAATTGCATAACCATAGCAACGTTTTAATTAATATCAATTGACTAATAACCAACTAGAGTTCTATAAGTTGAAAGTCAACTATAATTCAATACTCAATGATTATATTAAGAATTCAATAATAATAATCTTGTTAATATTTAATGACAAGCTATATTAGGAATCTTATTATTAAATCTTTAATGATCACATACATCACTCTGCAACAATGTTCTCATTTATATTTTAATAATAACAAGTTATAATAAATCTTCAATACCAAGTATTATTATCTCAAATAAGTTTTTTCTATGTACGTTGATTCAGTTAACTGATAATCCTCCAAATTATTAACCAATTCAATTTGATTAATATCTTTTACAATACTTCAATCATTAACTAATCTCTTTTAGAGTAACACTGTTTGTATTAGTTGATAACTATTTAAACTATTTATACTATTATTTATTAATAGTTTGTTAGACCCAACAAACATTAATAAATAATAAACTTATCACAACTATAAATAATCAATCTAGAGAACTTTTACATAGAACTTCATTAGCTAACTCTTAATACTATTAATGTATTCAAACGTATTAATCAATAACATAATAATTCAATCTTAATCCAATATCATTTAGAGTTTCTAAATTTAAATCAACATAATATAAATTATCATCTTATAATTATTTAATCAATATTAAAATCAACTATTAGACTCCGTTTTTTGATTGTTCTAATAATATTTTGTCTATACAAAAGTTGTTTGAAAAAGATCCCTATCAAACCAATAAGACTCATTGTAGATTTTAACATGAATATCTCCAAATTCTTAACATTATCATCTTCATTAAACAACTCTAAAATTGTTTAATAGTATTCATTATACATTATAAAAAGTCCACTATATAAACTATATTAAAATATCTTTTCTTTTAATCCATTTACTTAGATTGACTAATAATTAATTACATTTTTTATTAACTAAGCTTAATTAAATTAAATTTAATTAGATTAGATAATAGACCATATAAAACTAATGCATATTAATAAGATTCTAATAAGGGAAGATTGCAATAATATCTTTAATTCATTAAATAATCTTCAATAGATTATCTCTAATCAAATTTGTTGATAACTATTTAAACCATTATTTATTAATAGTTTGTTAGACCTAATAAATATTAATAAATAATAAATTCATCAAACTATATTTTCATAAGCCCCATTAGTTATTATTTAACTAACCTTTAAAGCATATCAATAATTCAAATCGTAGCTATGTTATAACAATGTTATAATGTAACTATGACTCCTTGTCAATATAATAATTCTTATTTAAATCTAAATCCAATATCATTAAAATTTGAGTCTCTTAATAATCATCATTAAACATTTTTATAAATTACCACCTCTTAATTATATATTAAATAATTAATATTAAAAGTCATCCATTCTCTATTAATTCAATATCTCTATCCATCAGCTCCATCCACAACTTTCCATTAAAAATCTCCATTAAGTCATTTAAAACATTCTTATTAGTATTTAGACCAATTAAATAATTATTAAATTCTAATTATATTACTTTGATATATTATTTTTGTGAAGTTTAAGCATAAAGAACTCTTGGTTATGGAAGATGAAGAGACATCCGTTCTTGAATAAAACAGTCCCAGTACGACGGCCATATCTCCCTAATGAATCGTTGGATTGGGCTGAAATTTAAATATGTTGGAGAGAGTCAAGTTGCGCCAATTCTGACCGAAGCGATCGAATAAATTCGATCCCGATAAAAAGTTATGAATGACTGAATTCGGGTTTATCCAAGAGGCAGCGATAGGACAATTTGTGATAAATTAAGAATTTCCTCTTAAAATAATTGTTTTCTAAATTTACCCATAAAAGGGTTTATTCATATGCATCTAAAAATATAATTGATAGAAAGATTACATCTAATCATTCAAATTTTCACTATAAAATTTTTATTTAAATTCTAAATTTTGTCTTTCTAATTTAACAATATAAATTCGCACCCAAACCCGATTAAGATCTAATTTCTTCTCCTTAATTGGATCTAGGATTCTTCTATTGCTTTCTTCTCATCCAAATAAAATATCAAGATTCCAATTTCAAATAGTAGATTCAATCACAAAGAGTATTCAGACACATAAAATAGATATAATGAAGATAGGAAGAGAAAGAGTGCAAAGGAAATATGAGAATATCACGAGTGCACCTGGACACTGATGCTAATTTGCCATGCCTCAAAAGTCCATAGAAAATTCTTTCCTTCTCCATCATTCGCAATTCTTCCAAGAATCTAAGCCGATCGAATCCTCCAAGTGATTAGAGGTGCTAGATTAAGCTTTTTTTTAAAGCTTTTATGAATGCTTGAATATCAAGAGCTCTCAAGAAACTTTTGGAATGCTTCTTGAAACCGCTGAAAGGTGTCACCAACTAAGCATGAGTCTTTTCTAATTCTTTTTTGATGAGTCATAGAATTGTAGACACCTTGTGCTTAATTGATGCACTAACCCTCGTGTTGTTGACACATGTTAATTCCCATGCAATCTTATAACTCCAATTTACTTTACTCTTTCCAAATTAATTTATTTATTAAATCTCATGCACTAACTTTAATATCTCCTCTTTTCAATCTTAATATAATTATATTTTAATCATATGAGATTTAGAATCTTTTAATAATTTAAAATATATTTTCCACTTTTAAATTTCATTTTCCAAAACTTTATTGCTAAAATATTTATTAGTTTTAATAGTAATATTATTTAGTCATCTATTTAAAAATGAGCTCCAAATATATTATTATTAAAATAAATATTGTCACGTTCTAAATTTAATATTATAACTTTTATCTTCCAATTTAATTATTTTATTTAATTAATTTTTCAATTAATTAAATAAAATAAATAATAAAATATCATATTAATTTTTTATTTAATTAAACCATTAATTAAATCTTTTAATTGGGCTTAATTAATAGAAAATACATCAAAGACTCATAAGGTAAAAATATGAAAAATTCATCATAGCCAAAATACATACAAATCAAATCAAAGGGTTTATATCATAAATTACATCATCTGACGCATTCAGAGGGTACTCAACTTAGATACTTGTCCTAATTTTTCAATTAGAACAAATGGCTTAAAGGGTTGAGATTTGGACTTGAGAATTTATCTCCCATCTCTTACCATTGAGATAATGTGATAGGGTACGCTCATCCTGACAATTCAGAGAAGTCGATACCCGGTACCTGCAACCTGCATAAAAATTATGCATGTACAAGCACAATATATACTAAACTAAACAAGCAATGGCAAGAAGTGGTGCATCATGTAGATCCCGACTAGCAGGTGACTACGACTCCCTTCCTTAACCACATCAGACACGTCATACAAAAGTAAACACACAAAGAAAACACGCACACCATACACATGCAAGTATGGGGTAAGTATCCATAAGAAAACACATATGATAATGAATCATCTTATTAATCATCATTAATAACTGAAAGCAATGTAATAATTATCATCAATAATTGCGAATACTAAAAATAATCATCATACATACAGAAAATGTAGAGTCTAAGTAATCTCATCACATATCAACTAAATTCATAGCACAATATCTGATAATCTCAAAACAATACTGCTAACCAACATCATAAAACTGGCTCTAACAGAGTTCAGCAATGATAACAAAATGCGAACTAGGGGCAGGCACTACACCTAAGTTGCACTTAAGGGGGGGGGGGGGGGGGGTTTGTGTAAATACATATTTACTATTTACACTTTACTTAAGTTTACTTAGGTTAATGCATTATTTTATTATTTATTTGGTGAGACACTTAGGAGTTTGTGTACTTTTATGAGTTGTCACGTTGACAACATAGAAGTAAGCAACTGTAATTTAGCACATGGTGTCTACAACATTGGAGTTTTCATAATCAACTGAGTTTTCATGTAGACAACATAGTTATTCGCACTCCTAATTTAGCACATGGTGTCTACAATATTATTTTGCATGCTACACCTTTGTAAGTTTATCCTCTCATCATTGCACTTACTCCTGTGCTTAATGGAGGATAACCCACACCTGATGGACATGTGCCTGGTTGTATGACTTATCATGTTGCTGATTCCCATGCATTCTAGAAGGATTCTAGAGGCCTTTATATATAGGCACTCATATTGTACTTTCACATTGAATTGAATACATATCGATATTTTGATCATACTCTTTTTGGTCTACTGTTGTGCTTGTGCTTGAGTTCTTTGATTTTGGGCAAATTTTTCTCTAAAAATTCTTACAATTCTAATAGAATGATCTAAGTCCTCTAAAAATGCCACTCCTAACAGGGTGATTAAATCTTTTAATAGGGTCACACCTAACTATGTGTTTTGTTACCCTTAACAGGGTTGGCTCTTAATCGAGCTCACTTTAGAAGAGTGAAAAGTTGGTAGCATGTTACTGGTGGTTTTTTCCAAATTGGATTTCCATGTTAAATTCTAGTCTCATTACTTGTGTGAATGTTCTCTTATTCATGTTATTTTTATAGCTATTTACTTTACTAGTAGTCAACACATATAGGGAACAAAGAGTTGAAATTGCATAAAAAGTTGATTTTATGATGATATGCTATATTGACCATGTGGGTTTATGTGTTTGTTTATGTTGTTTGCGAGTAATTAAGTTTTCAATTGGTACATATGGACCTAAGGATAAATGATTCACACCCCCGTACCCCCCCACGACCTCTCCTTAGTTATTCTAAATCATACCAACACACCATGTGATTCTCAAGTCATCTAAGCTACACATTTTGGTAGCCAACCAAGGAAATAGAGGAAAGGGTTCTAAAAATAACAAAAATCAATTGAATAAAAAGCCACATCTAAATCATACATATAATAAAAAAAATTCAAAAGGTGACTCATCTAAGAAGGATAATTCTAGTTATGCATATTCAAATATGAGTAAACATGAAGAACATTATGTTATTAGGATATTGATGAATTGAATTACTTTCTTAAGAGGAATAAAATTCATCTTCCTTCAAGAACATTTGAGTCAAATTATTCTTCACATTCAAAATATTTGACATAGTGTAAGGTCAAAGGTCATATAGGACTTACTTTTAATGTAGCTTAAGGTGAAGGTGAACCTTTTTGTGCTTCTACAAGTTTTGAAACAAGGGCATGACTCCTAGGTTTTGAAGCTTCTCATCAAATAGTTTCTAAAAAATTTATCTTCTCTTCTTTTGAGCCATTTGTTATGTTAGATATAATAATGGGGAATAATACTTACATGAGTATAGTTGGAGGTAACTTCTAGAAGAGTCATCAGATTAAGTTCTAGATGCTTTAGATACAGATCCACGCTACTATTCTATGGGCCAATTCTAGTTCCACATCTAGTTATTTACTTTGATCTACCAACACCACTAGCAGCACCAAAAATGCCACCAATAGTAGTAACTTAGGTGTAATGTCCCCTTTTTAGCATTCATAGCATGATGTTGTCGTTAGCCTATTTCCCCACGGTCCCGTAAGCTAACCAGGACATTAAAGGGGCTTAGAGGCCATTTGGCCTGGATAATTTCAGTTGCAGGTCTTTCTAAGGGGTTTTGAGGCAACTTTGGGCATATTTACTATTTATAATAAGTCATCTTGGGCATGGGTGGACATCCGGTGGCAACGGTATATCGATGATAATTGTTTAAAATTGGCAAGAAGACTTGTTTATCATTGATAAGATTTGTTTTGCATTGATAAAGCTATTTTATAAAGTTAAATTTAAATATTTAACTTTATTAATGCATAGACTATAGTTTGTGAGAAATATTTAAATTAAAAGAGTCCCCTTTATTTTATAACACATTGGAGACATAAGTTACATAAAGGGAGTTATGTTTTATCCCACATTGAGAAAACGAAGGATGGAGCTCTTGTGAGAACACTATAAAAGAAATGGAAGAGCTTCTTTTAAGCATGGTTGGAAATATCAAAGAAATTGGAGAATTTTCTGGAGGTTATGTCTCAATAGTTTGAAGGATGAAATCCCTTCAAGCTAAAAATCTTGACGCCGTTGAAAGATATGATCTTGAGATTCAACAGGGTAGCAATCCAAAAAAGCAAAAATGAAAAAGCAGTCCGAAAAAGCGAAATTGAAAAAGTAGGCAAAAAAAGTGAAATTGAAAAAGCAAGTGGAAAAAGAGAAACTGAAAAAGCAGGTAGAAAAAGCGAAATCGAAAAAGCAAGTGGAAAAAGCGAAATCGAAAAAGCAGGCCGAAAAAGCAGTTCGAAAAAGTAAAGCAGAAGGGGCAGCATTGAAGGAAAATTATTACAGCCATCTACAACCAGGTTCCCTTGTTAGTATTGTTTTTTTTAGGGTATTATAAGTTTCAGCTGTAAGTGTACATTATACCAGCATTGTCATTTTGGTAATCCATGTAAATGCCAAAGTCTTGGCCATATTTCATGAGCATTTTATTAGAAATTTGATTGCAATAAAAAAGATAATAGTTGCTGGTGTCATTTAAGCAATTCAATCTCATTATTTATCAGCTAGATAGTTTGCATACCAACTGTTTGCAAAAATACCAGTTGGGTATAGGTGTTCTTTTCTCATGCTTAGATCATAATATATGCACTGAATATTGTCAAAATTAGGAGCACACTCATGTTAGGTCATTGTGTACTTCATTGTAATCTTCTATCACTAGATTCTCATTGATGCAAATTGGAAAAAAGACATTTAAAGCAAGCTGAAATACTATATCAGTCATATGTCTCTTGCATGTGAATTGTTTGACAAAATTCTTTGAGCCTTCAATCAGCATCTTTGAGAGCAGATTTGAGGAGGGTTATTACAGTGGTATCAGAGCTTGCTTGCAAAGTGTTTGACGAAATGTCAAACAACTGAAGTATAAAGATTTTTGGTGTTTGAAGAAGTTATAACCTATTGGGGTTATTACATTAGGATAGAAAGGAAGAGTTGGATCCCTGAGATGTAGTTTGTGAAAGGTTCTATTGATATTGGGCATGGAAACTTCAATGACCTTTTTGTGTGTACCTGATATGTAAAAAATAAATATTTCCATCTATCAAACCACTCATTATAGAAAAGTGAAGACCATCCAATTCAAAATAATACAATTTTATCATTCAATACCATCAAAGTAGGGATATAATTTCCATTGGGATGGTTGATCATGCATCTTAGTTATATATCTTTTTCAAACTTTGTACTTGATGATGGTTATAATCCTTTTTTTTTTTATCACACTCCTAGTATGAATCCTGATATTGATGAGTAATTTGATGACTTGAACCTAGGCATTATCACATTAGATATAGTTCTTTATCTACTATTACTTCTAAGGATACTTTTTTTGCTTCATTCATTGGTACTTGTGATGAATGGAATGACATTTTCATCATCTTCTAGATCCATTCCATTGAAAGGACCACTTAATAGAAATTTTATTTTATTTATGGAGTCTTATTTTTGGACTTAGGAGATGATACTCATGATATTAATATTCTCTTCAATGAAGTCAATTTGTCTTTAGGGCATGTGCATGTATGCATTGTGGCTTAGAATTTTCTAGCCTATACTGAGTCATAATTTCCACACACTATAGAGGTAAAGTACTTTTATATGACCACTTTGAAGCATAGAATGGCCAATAAAATTTCTAGACTAAAAGTCAATAATTTTAACATAGAGGATGATGAGGATATCAAAAGAGAAGCTATGATATTTTTTAGTGGTCTTCTAGAGAGAGAACATAATTTTGACAAGGAGAAGCAGAAAGAATTCTTGAGGTGTATTCCAAAGAGCATATCTGAAGATCAGAACAAATACCTCACTACCATCCCTTCTAAAGAAGAAATTACAAAGGCTATTTTTTTCCTTTGATGGTGACAAGGCACCTGGCCTAGATGGCTTCCCCTTTCTCTTTTTTTCAAACTTATTGTCACATTATACAAGAGGATGTTATTAAAGTAGTCAAAGAATTTTTTGGATCTAGAAAATTCCTTAAAGAATTAAATGGTACTTTTTTTGGCATTGATTGCCAAAAAACCCAGGGCAGATAATATGGATCAATTTAGACACATCAGCTCGTGCAATTCTTTTTATAATATCATTTCAAAAGTTCTCACTCTTAGGATTTTGACTTTATTACCTAATCTGATTTTGAGATAGCAAAATGGATTTGTTCCAAGTAGGTAGATTTTGGACTTTATTATCTTAGTTCATGGAATTATTTACTCCCTCATTAGATCAAATAAAAAAGGGATTTACTAAAGTTGGATTTGTCTAAGGTCTATGACAGGGTGGATTGGGACTTTTTAAGGTGTGGATTGGAAGCCTTTGGATTCAATAATAGGTTTTTGGATATGGTTCATATGCTGGTTTCCTTTGCCACTTTTTTTGTACTGGTTAATGGGTCCATGACTCCCTTTTTTTCATGCTTCACTAGGATTAAGACAAGGGGGGACCCTTTATCCCCTATTTTATTCATTTTAATGGTTGAATGTTTGGATAGATTTGTAGAGAATATGGTACAAAAGGGGGATTTTGTGGGATTGAGACCTTCATCAAAGGATCTAATATGTTCTCATCAAAAGTTTGTTGATGACTTGATTGTTATGGGTGAAGCCTTAGTAAAAAATGCTAGGAATATTAAAAAGGCTCTTGATGATTATGGATAGGCCACATGACAGATTATAAATTGGAATAAAAGCTCTATTTACTTCTTCAATGTTAATGTAAATAGAAAAAATAAAATTCAAAGAATTATGGGATGTGAGATCGGCAGCCTTATGAGTTCATATATTGGATTACCTCTTTGTCTCAACCCTCCTAAGTCTTTTTGGAGCTCTCTAATTGATAAAATACATACAAAGTTAGTTGGGTGGAAAGGGTCCCTCCTTAGTTAGGCTAGTAAGATAATTGTGCTAAAATCTATCATTCAAAGCATCCTACTATGCTTTGAGTGTCTTTAAGATACCTAGAAAATTTCCTATGGCTATTGAAAAAAATTCAAAGGAACTTCTTATGGACTAGAATGAAAAAAAGAAAAGAATGACACTGATTGCTTGGGATAAGGTTTGCAAACCCAGTAAAAAAGGTGGATTGGGCTTAAGAAAGGTAAATAATATGAATGATTTCTTAATTGTTAAGCTCATTTGGAGATTTTATAATAATGTTGGAAAATGGAAAGACATATGAAATAATAAATATATTTTGGAGAAAAAAAGCTTCAATCTTTTTCTTAGTAGTGATGAAGTTCAAGGGGGAACAACTATTTGGAAGCAGGCTCAAAAAAAAAGTAGATCATAAATAAAGGAGTGAAATGGAAGGTTGGAAATGGTAAAACTATTCAATTCTAGGAGGAAATTTGGATTCTTGATCATTCTATAAGTTATGACCAGTAGTTGAATGGCTATATGGTACAATGCAAGCCTTTTTTGGGTTAGATGTTGCTGATTATTATGAAGGAGACAAATGGGTGAATCTTTCTAGAGTGGATGATTCTCTAAATTAATTTAATAAAATGTTGAATATCGTCTTCCTAGTTAATGAGGAGGATTCACTAATATGGAAGGTTAATCCTAATGGATTTTTTTCTGTCTCTTTTCTATATTTTTATAGCTATGAAGATTGTCATGAACCTTGCTAGACTCAAGCTTGGTTCAAAGGTATGACACCTAAAGTTAAAATCTTTTTTTGGATCGTATTGTAGGATAAAATTCTTAATACTGATAATTTAAAGAAAAAAGGTATGTATCTTGTTAGTAGATGTTACTTGCACAAGGAAGAGGAAGAATTAGTTAATCATTTGACCATTCATTGCTCTTATACTAGAAGCTTATGGGAAAAGATCTTTAGACTTCTAGAGATGGAGTGGGTTCTCCCTTTTGGTATACAAGATTTGTTCTTAGCTTGGAAGTCCCCCTCCCAGAATGCCTTGATTAATAATTTATGGAACTATATTATACCTTACTTATGTTGGGGTGTTTGGAAGGAAAAGAATGATAGGGTATTTAGGGGCAAAGAGTCAAACTCTAATAAGACTTTCCACAAGATCAAGAGTATGGTGATGGAGAATGTCAGACTAAGTGGCAAAAGCATGGAACCTCATGGTGAATGGGAAGCCAAAGTAATTAAGAACTAGAAAGTGGAAGGGATCAATTATTCTCAAAGTGAAAGAAGTCTTAGAAACATGGCTAGATGGGAATGCCCACCAAAAGGATGGTATAAGATTAATTTTGATGGGGCCTCCAAAGGAAACCCAAGGATATTAATTTTGATGGGGCCTCCAAAGGAAACCCAGGGATTGCAGGATGTGGTATTGTTATCAAAAATGAAAATTGAGATAGTATTGGTGCTATGGCTATCTCTATTGGAAATCAAACCAATCACATAGTAGAAGATAGTGCAACTCTTTATGGTCTATTATATGCTAAGAGTATGAATATGGAGAAATTTTGGATTGAAGGGGACTAATTAAATATCATCAATAGTCTCAACAAAGTTAATAACCCCTCATAGACCATTCATAACATTATTTGAAAAGCTTTAATGTTGATCAATTCTTTTGCAAAATGTGTTATTAGCCATAAATACAAAGAAACCAACATGGGTGGCTTGTAAAAGTCACATGAAGATAAATTGGAATAATGGTAATAACATCCCAATTGATAGGCTATCTTTGGTAAAGTATGACAGAGTTGGTAGTAGATAAAAGTGTTTTAATATGATGAAAATGGAAATTAGGAGTATTTATGAGATGTATTGTAGTGGGGGATTGTGGATTATGGTTATGTTTGATGAGTTTTCTCACTTATTAACACACGAATTCTGGGTATTCTTGCAAAAGAGAAAAACAAGTTGTGTTTCTGATACTAAGGACTACATTTTGCTTGGGATCACTGGTAAGAAGAGTAATTTCTATAGATTGAGGAATATGGGAGGTAGAAGGAAGAGGTGTGAGCTAGGAAGTTGCAAGGAATTGAAGTAGAAGCTAGCAGTTTGGGACATTTTAGAATAGGGCAAGTTTACAAGTTTCATGGAGAAACTTAGGGGAAGCAACCCCGACTATCACCAAGTAGTTCATCAAAACTTGGAAGAATGGTAGCATTTTGGTGGATAACTAGAGGATGAAGGTCACAAAGGACATTATAGCTAAAGCTACTAGATTGGAAGTGGAGAGTATTAATTTCTATAGAGACAGGAAAATTTCTGACAAAGCTGTGAATGAGTTTGCAGATATGACCAAGGAGAGAAATAGGTTGGTCAAAATTGACAACTCTTACTTTAGTTCGCATTCTATTTCTAGACCTTAGAGGTCTTTTATGTTTGTTGTTATTGATAATTTAACCCTAGATGACCATTTTACAAATATTTATGGATTACACTTCATGCTGATTAACCACTTTAGGCATATGGTTAGAATAAATTTCCCTTTCTACCTGAGGTAGTCTCTAGATACTACCATCTTGGCCCTTTAGAATGACCCTGACAGAGATCATGCCTATCATGAGGGTTTGATGGTGTTAGTTATGAATCTTCTTAAATATAAAAAAGTGGACAAACCTCATATTAGCAAGAAGACTTTGGAGTGTGGTAATGAGGGGATTGATTTAGATGAAGACTGTGAGAATGAAAATGAGGATGAAGAGGCTAAACCAATAGTGAAAAAGAGGAAGAATATATCCCTTAGGGGCTCAACATCTAAGAAAAGGAAAAGAAATGAGGTGGATTATGAGATAAAGACTAGAGTAGATGAGGATTCAAAAGAGGAAAAAGGGAAGAAAACTAAGGCCAAAACTGGCAAATTTTACACCAAAAATAGTTTAAAGAAGGATGAAAAATGTTTGAACATCCCATCGGATGATGATCTTCTAATCCAAAAAAAGGAAAAGGACCTAAAAGGTAAGAAGAATTTGATTCATGAGAAGGCCGAGGATAAAGGTAGTGAGGAAGCCGACCTAGGGAAAAATAATTTGGACGTTGGTGTGGAAAATCTAAACTATACCAATGCACAAGATGATCAAGGGAATATTAAGGGTTTCTTTGGCAACCTTGGTGAGATGAGAAGGGATATCAATAAGATGAAGAAATAGTTGCAAGATATAAGAAGGGAGTTTTATCATCTAAGAAAGACTAATAGAGTTGAGTTAACTTCAGGCCAACACTTGGATAGACTCCCAAAGGTGATTGGGAATGTTGAAGATGCTAAGAATTCGATGAAGAGAGTCTTGCCTCTTGAAGCCAAAAATAGAGCTATGAAACAAATGCTGAAGGACATGTAGAAGAAGATGGATACAATAGAGAATAAAGTTGATAGTACCGATAAAGGGTTAAAGAGTTTTTCTGATCAAAGCTGCTCCATATTGAAAGCTATTGTAGAAAACATCAAGAATTTGCTGAATAAGCTAAAATAGGGGAGAATCCAAGGCATGAAGTATAAAAATGAGGACCAAGGACCCATCAAGTGCACAAGAGAAAATTATAAGAAGATAAAGGGTATGGATGACAAAGAGATTGATGATCTGAGGACCTTTGCTGCCAACATGAACATCCTAGCTAACCAAGTTGCTAAATTACTAAAGACCTTATAACTATCATAATGTTGTCTTTTTGTTGTCCTTCTTTTTGTTTGATGTTTTATGATATTTTGTTTTTGTATTCTAGCTGGACTAGTTGTATGGTTTTGTGGCATATTTTCTCATGGGCTTTCTTTGCTTATCTACTAGTTACTTTGTAAAAGTTTTTGGGTCCTTTCAAAGTGTGTTTTTACTTAATCAAAAAACATTATACTGTGATCTCCCTATAACATGTGTATGCTATAACATACATTCCCTATATTCAATATAAAATCACAATATCCCCAAAAGACATTATTTACACAACTAATATGCATTCATTATCTTATTAGGGATAATTTATGATTACACTATAGGGATTTTTTTTAAGGATGCACAAAATAAATTATGTCCTATTTGTGTCATATAAAATATACAAAATGCCACATCATATGAAGTTTTTATAAAGATAGAAAATATGTCTATGAGGGAAGGAGATTGAGTTTGTTGATTGAACATTGCTTCCTCTACGTCAAAAGGAACTAGTTGATAACTATTAGACTATCTTCATTCACATTGCAAAGTAAAATAAAGTCAAGAATAAATTTAGTCTTCACATCATCATTATGATCAATACATTTTGTGCATTCATAGGTTTTCTAGGGATAATACCAAAGTCATACCTCTAAAAGTGTCTATGTATCCTCTTATCTAAGTGAAAATATGGGAAAGCACTAGGTATTTCTTTGTATGAATTTGGATTTATGTCTTTTTAACAAGTTTAGTGTCCTCTTGTGAGGACCTAAATCAAGACATATAATGAGAAATTAGTGTTAATAGATATACAATATCTGGAAGTAATATTTTGACTGCATTTGAGACAAAATATTGATAATTAGGAGTATGAAAAGGTGACCACTTATTCTACCAAGTGAATCCGTGTGTCTAGGAAAGCATTAGATTGAGTTTTTTGATTTTTATTGCTTCCTCTACATCAAAAGGAACTAAATAGAGACTAAAATCTTCTCTTCATTCACATTGACAAGTGAAAAGTATGTCAAGAATGAATTCACTCTTTAGATCATCATTACAATGAGAAGATCATGAAAATTCACAAGTTTACTAGCACTGATGTCAAAGTCATACTTCTAAATGTCTTTACTTTTCCCTCTTCTCTGATTGTAAGTCCACCAGAAGAAGCCACTAGAGTTGTACACCAATTTAAAGTAGCATTTTGTTTGCATTTGTTTTTGTGTCTTTGAAATTACTTTACTATCATTTTGTGAGTGCTTGAATTCAAACATTGATATGTAAACTAGGATTTACAAGTTTTATAACTTTAATCCAAATAAGATTTAATCCTTGATCTAGGTAGTAATTGCATGGTATGTTCTTTAAACCATTGAAATCCCAATAAGATTAATGCTTAAACACTTAACTTGACTATGTGTTTAATTACATAATAGAGAAAATAATAGAATGGTAAGAATAGAAAGAATTAGAAAGGGATAATAAAGAGATACAAACACTTTGATAACATAATTCACTCTAGTAGGACTATATCTTTAGGTCCACTTCTCAATCTGAGGACTGCTTTATTAAATTTGCCAAGAAAAAATTTCTTTGTTACAAATTCCAAGCTTTGAGCATTCATAGTCTCTTCTATGCACTTCAAGACAATACATAACTCCATCGTGCTTACAAACTCTCTCACAAGGAAAATATTTCCTTCCTTTACAAAAAATCTCTCTCCAAAATTTCTACAAGAGTATTTTTTCCCCAAGGACTAATTGCCTTTACAAAGGAAAATAATGCTCTTTTATACAATTTTACTTGACAAACTAGGAGTTTAACCATAAAATTTCTATATCTCCTATTTTAACCCCCTTTCCTAATTAAGTCCATTGTATTTTCAGATTTACTAATATTTGAATGGCCCACATTAACTTGAGCACATAATGAAGATAGGAGATAAGATTTAGAAATAACTGACCAAGTCAAGATAACTAAATCATCCACCAATCTCAATCCTAGAAATCTCGTTAGCGTAGTTGGTTGAGAGAGAAAATAGGATGTGAGTGGTTATGGGTTCAAACCACATGGATATTTTCATCTTTTAGTGGTTTTTGTCTTTTAATGAGTAGTTCAAAGAACATAAGTGCCTTTAAAAGTCCAACACCCTTATATGGTCCATTGGTTGAGGAGCCTTGTTATATTTTGCAATAGCTAAACAAGATGCCATGTGGCATCCTCTAATTGACTCTTATGGAGACACGTGTCTCACATGTATTGGTGTAGTTGTTGAAACATGTTAAATTTCTATTGGTCCATGCCATAAACTAATATGACATGGAAAAGTTCCACATGTCACCTTGTTATAAGGTGGAGGTTAGAGGTTCAAACCCCATGATGGATATTTTGCAACAGTTGACCAAGATGCCAAGTGGCATCCTTTAATTAACTCTTATGGAGACACATGTCTCACATGTATTAGTGCACTTGTTGAAACATGTTAAATTACTACTAGTCCATGCCATCAACTAATATGACATAACAAAGTTCCACATGTTAAAACATGGCTGGTCCACATTATCCAACTTCTGATTGTACCTGTTGACTATGTGCTAAAGTCATGCTAATGTCATCATTTTGACTTGATTTCCTTACGATATTCAAATGAGCATATCTTCGATATACAAAATTTTTTTTTGACCAAAAAAATGCCATTGGAAAGCTCTCGATGAGCTCTTTAATTTGAAATCCATTTTTGACCACTTTTGAGATGGTTAAATTTTACTTTTTTTAATTATGACAACCCTTGGTTCATCAATTTGACCCAAATTTTGACCAAGCATAAATTTTTTAGACGAGCTCCTTTTCCACCCATTCAAGTTGCACCAAGTTAATTTTTCTAATCTCTTTGTACTCATGCTAAATTTGAGAGATTTTGAGACTATGAAAATTTTGGCTTTTCCAGATCCACCTAGATCAAACATATAGTGAGAAAGTCTATTGGAAACTACAATTAGAACAATTTTTATATTGTCATTAATGTCAAACCTTATTGATGAGACATTTTCTAGTATGAGTAGAGTGCCATATCAAGATGATTGATGAAGAGGATTTTTGAAGAAGTGATAACAATAAGACCTAGTGGAAAGGCCAAGTTATGTGGAATTATAATAGGAACTTGGTCGGTTGGACTTTGATAAGATAATATGTTATTAAATCATTATATTAAGTGGAGAATATAGTAGAACTGATGCCTAGAAGAGATAATCAATATAAGACCAAACACATAGGCTAAGTTGAGCTACATAACAAAAGATTAAGGAACTTATAGTAGAAGCCAAGTTATGCTTGTGTCGACGGAGTGATAGTTATGACTGAGATGAATACAATGTTGATCAAGCATCAGTAAAAGTACAAGTGAAGATAGTATAAGCTAAGTGAAAGCATTTAATATTGACCAAGTTATCTAGTGATGATCAAGGTCAAGGAACATGGTATTTGATAGTTTGTAAAGGAATTGAGATTCCTAGATGACATAGTTAAATTTTTGGATTAGTCAAAGCATGTGAAGGATAAGTATTGATGAGATGGAGGATTTTATTCATGATAAACCATGGTTGAGTATTTTGAGGCATAGATTTAAAGAGATGTTTTGAGAAGTATCTAGAAAAATAAGGAAGAAATGAAACAATGGAAGGATTTGATGAATCTAACCCAACATTAAGATCAACAGTGATGTTTAAGCAACAAAATATCAAAGCTACATATTTAAGGAGATGTAAAGAGAGGTTGAAGTAGTTTTTGATTCTGTTGATTAGAAAACTTAAGAAGAAGGCTTAAAGAGCTAAGTAGAGGTGAAGTGTGATTGCTTAAGGAGTTTCCAAGAAAATCAGTGATGGAGGTCGGTTAGTAGATCAATAGATGAGCTACATTGTGATCTATATTTTTTAAGTGAGTTGTATTTACTAGATCAACCTTTTGTTACTTTCTAACCATTATATTAGTTGAAATCCTTTAATTAAGGTTGATCTAATAGTCATTTGTGAATTCTTTAATCAAGGTGATATTCTAATGGTATTTTCTTAAATCCTCTAACAAGATCACTCCTAATAGGGTGATTAAATCCTTTAACAGGGTCACACCTAATAGTGTGTATTGTAACCTTTAACAATGTTGGCTTCTAATAGAGCTCACTTCAAAAGAGTGAAAAATTGGTGACATGTTAATGGTGGTTTTTTCCAAATTGGGTTTCCATGTTAAATCTTGGTTTCATACTTGTGTGAATGTTGTTTGATATGTTTTATAGTTTAATGTTTTACATTTTGCAACTTGGTTACTATTGGGTAATAAACTACATGTTACTGTATGTTAAGTTACTATATAGAGACTAAGTTGTTTAAATAATAGATCTAAATTATTTGAAGTATTCAAAAGTAGAATTGGTACATCTAGACCTAAGGATAATTAATTTATTCAGCCCCCACTTGCCCCCCCTCTTAGTTAGTCTAAATCATTCTAAAAATTGGTATCTAAGCTTCATGTGGTTCTTGCAAGAAACAATTTAAAGGGACCAAAGATAAAGATCAAGATGTACAAAAAGGAGGTACCCAAGTTGAACAAGGAGAACTTCCCTACATGGAAAAGTTTCATGAAGCTACATATTGCTTGAATTAAAGATTCAATAGTATACTCCCTAGAGCATAAGTATATAGAAGTACCATCACCTATGACAACCCAAAAGATAAAGGAAAAATAAGAACACAATCATGCAATGTTGGAGATTGCATCTTCCCTAAGTTACTCAAAGTTTGATGATTTAAAGTAATGCACTACTATAAATAAAATGTGGGTCAAACTGGAAAAGATCCATGGTGGAGGAAAAAATGTACTAAGTGATAAGTTAGAAAGCTTGAGACGAAATTTTGATGATATGATGGTGGAAGGAGAGAACATTGCTCAATATGTTGGAAGAATGAAAGAGGTGGTGAATGCTATCATAAGAGTAGAAGGAAAGATCAATGATGAGACTGTGATTAGCAAGGTATTGAGAGCCTTACTTCCTATTTATGCTATTAGAGTTTTTGCAATATGAGAACTCAGATGTATGGTAATGATATAACCTTGGATAGTCTAGTTGGAAAATTTACTACTTTTGAACTGTCAAAAATTTATAATTTTACTACCCCTACTATTGAATCTGCTTTCAAGTCACACTTGGTTTTACATAAGTCGAAGAAGAAGAAAATAAAACATAAGGATAGTGAGAGTGAATTTTCAAACGATGGTTTTGAGGTTCTTGAAGCATTAATGGCTAGGAAGCCACCAAGAGGCAAAGGACAATTCAAAAGTAAACTCCCTATACTATGTTTTTCATGCAATAAAGTTGGTCATATTGCTACAAGATGTACCAACAGAGATGAAAATGATGAAAGGAAAGACAAAAAGTTTAAAGGAAGAAGAGATGGAAGAGACAACAAAGGACACAAAGACTACAAGGGAAAAGGTAATAAATATTGTTACATTACTGAAGATGAAATAGATAATAATTCTTGATAAACATGATGAAGAAGTTGTCTATGTTGCTATGAAAGATGATTCCAATTTTGATGAGTAAACTGTATTGTTTTCCTGTGTACAGTGTGCACACTCGAAAGTGTCACACTCTAAACCCTTCTATCCAAACGATTTCATGAGTTTGGAATGCTTGGATGCCGGCTTAGAGCTCCCTATCCACGGAGTGCAAGAGAGTATATTTCAAGAATAAGAAGGCTCTCAGATGAGCCTTAGAGATACTCTTTTTGTTAGTAAACCATGCAATGGGAGGTTCCAAAGACAAGATGCAAGAATGCAAATGTCCCAAGGAGTTTCTCAAGGATGCAATGCAAATGAAGATTAAGCTAGAATGAGAATGTCAAATGCAGCTATGCTAGAATATGAATGAGAGTGTTACAATCCAAATATTAAGCTATGTGAGAGATTATTGCAAAATAGAAGCTAAACTAACATGCAACATGAATCTAAGCTAAAATGCCATGGATGAGAGAATGTAGACAAGGAAGAGAAGTTCTCCACAAAGCTCCAAAGAAAACCTGTTAGAAAACCTGCAGCATAACAATGTTCAAAATAAATGAGGATTGATTGAGGGGGAAAGCTCTCTCCCTTTTAAAGATGTATGGACGGTAGAGATCAAGATGAAGATGGTGGATGATCAACGGTGGAATTTGAAAAGAGGAGTGATCCATGTGCACACACAAATCAACCAATAGAATATAAGTTGACTTGTCATATAAGACAAAAGTCACAAAGCCTTTTCTTTTAATTGCAAAATAGAAAAAAGACTTTATGTGTGCACTTTAAGTGGGTTAGAAGAATGGGGTCTTTTATTTAATTAAAAGGGGACATGTTCTTTTAATCAAATAATGAACTTAGGATAGCATAGTCAAACTATAGGTTATAATCAAATAAATTGATTATTAGCAATTTGGTCTAGGTAAATGATTAAATTAATTTAGCCAAAATGTTGAAAAGGGGGCTAATAGTCTAGATGACCATTTTTAGGTGATTACATTTGCCCCTCTTTGACTAATGCGTGATCGATCTGGGAACACATTATGTCAAAGAAAATAGAAAGCCAAGTAGGCGGTGATAGATATAGATATCTGATTTTGAAGAACGAAATGTAGAAAAAGATAGCAAGTCCTAAATGTACAGCCTGATAGCGGTAGTACTGAACACTAGGAAGATGATGTTAGAATTCAAGAAGAATGCTAACACTTAGCAAAGTAGATAGATTGAGAACAAGTGAGAAGATCAAACAAATGCTCCTAAGCAGTGATAGAGTATTTCTGCCCCCTCGGGATCGAAATTGAAATGAGGTAAGGGGATGCAAAAATTGGCTAGAAATGAGAAAAATAGAATATAGCAATGTCCAAGATGACAGATAGATGATTAGAACCCAAGAATGACTATAAGAAACTGATAAAATGCCCTAGGTTGACTAGAGTTGACCTTGAAGGATATAGCATAAAATTAGGTCAAATCTAGTAGAAAGATGATTTAGATGTGAAACAGTGAATTGAAGTAGATATGAAGTATGGAAATGATGAAGACATGAAGAAATGAAGATGCCCCAGTGATGATTTAAAGATTAGACCTCAAAAGGTCAGCTAACTACTCAGAAGAAAGTAGAATTTTAAAAGACAATTTTGACCATCAAGATGAACTCGAATTTGGATTTCGATCCCGAAAATGAATCCAGGATGTTGAAATTATTTAAGAGGTCAAAACTTTATATAATGTGATGATAAGATAGAAAAAAAGATGAAGTGAAAGATTAAGAAGGTGAAAAGACATGAACAAGAAGAAAATAAAGAAATATATGAAAGGAGTTAGCTGATATGTCCACAAAAAGATGAAGAGAGAGCTCTCCCCATATGCAAGAATGCAAGACTAAGCTAGAAAATGAACCTAAAATGCAAGCTAATATGCAAAGTGGTTTACCAGCAAGAAGCGCATAACATTTAGACTCTTAATTTCATCATTGAGCATTTATTAGGGACATCATGAGATCATACAACCATCACTAGTATAACTATGAGGATATGAATATGATCGATATTAGATAGGTATGTGGAAATCCAATCTAAGCATCAGAGACATGTAAGTCAAGATAACTACACGATTAGATTCCCTAAGTTTAATTTAGCAAGATTACACCTGTATCAAGGCATAAGCGCCAGGATAAACCCTGAGTGCGATCTTGCAAAACAGTCAAGGATGACACATTTGTAAGTCAATGTGTTGAATAGGACAAGCATGAATGCTTACAACACTATAGACAAACAAAGTATACCCACAAGCAGAAATCAAGAAGACATGCCCCATGCCCCCAGTCTTCTAGTCAATGACATCCTCGAAAGACTATTAGGGAGGGAATACATGGAAAAGAAATCATCATAGATAGCACACAAAGTAGATAAAGATCAGCATAGCTCAGTCGTTTAAGTGTTAAAGTGCATGTGTGTAAGTCACTTGGCCATTTCTTCAAGACTTGATTTTGATAGTGAAAAATATCGCAACATCGAAGACCGTAGGTAAACTATCTGTAAAGTGTTGAAAAACACTTGATGTCAAAGTGGGTGGGGGTAGTCTTAAGAAACACTATTTTGTGAGTTGTCAAAGAAACTATAATGCACAAGAATGCCTCAATAGGCTAAGTAGCTATGCCCCCAAGATGAGGACAAGAAACAATTCCAAGCCAGGAAATCTGTAGCAAAATAGGTGATTGAGACCGATAGACAGAGGTGCGAGGGTTTCAAGTAGCACCTGTTTCCAAGTTTTCACCATTTGACAGATTTTTTTTTCTTTTTTTTTTTTTTTGGTGATACATCAAAGTGAGGTTTCCACTAAGATGATCATTTTTTCAGGACATTTTCTGATTTTTAGGATTTTTTCAGCATCATATATGATTTTTTGGATTTTTTAGAAGGTTTTAGAGATCACTAGTTCTCAAGC
Source organism: Cupressus sempervirens (assembly GCA_028749045.1). Classification (NCBI taxonomy): domain Eukaryota; kingdom Viridiplantae; phylum Streptophyta; class Pinopsida; order Cupressales; family Cupressaceae; genus Cupressus; species Cupressus sempervirens. The sequence goes on from CM053791.1 coordinate 384,018,731, forward strand.
AAGATCACATCATTTTCTCCCAATGTCTAGCAAGGTATAGGATATGATGGAGCAACAAGCCAGTGGATAAGCAAAGATGGATGAAAAAAAGTATGAAGCAAGTGAAAGTGATCCTCAAGGACTGACTCCTCAAGAGTACCCAAGCTAGGGAAAGAGGTGAAATAGTCATATGAAGCATGTTTTGGATAAGCAATGGAAGTAATGAGAAAGATAGCATGTAGGATAAGTGGTGAAGCCAATGAGAGAGATATCATGAAATGTGTAGTCCAAAAGAGTAGCCATGTCAAGAGACCTATGAGAACCATGTTTCATTTATTATGATCAAGACCAAGGGGTCAATGAGATAGTATAGCAATGGGATAGAGCAATAAAAATAAAGCTCAAGATGGAGGCTATGAGTGAATGGGAGAGCACAATAGAAAATCTAGTGGATAAGACAACCAATATGCAAAGATAGCTCAACATTGTCAAGATCAAAGAGAGAAGAGGGGATAGATGGATGGTGAAAGAATTACGCATGATGCTTGTTTGCCAAGTTTTCATCATGGTACTTATCCAAGGTGCCACAAGAAGTAGTTTTCACCATAGGATAAATTTATTTCTCTTTACTTTTGCTACCAAGGTGCCACAAGAAGTAGTTTTCACCAAGGCACATTTTTTTTTTAATTTTTTTTTTTTTAGAAAGAGCTCAAGCTTTTTGAATGTAGATAGTGCTCCTATAGAAAAGATAAGTCATGATAAGCCAAGACCATAGAAAGGTATGCTCAAAGATGTTGATAGGGTGATGAAAGAGAAATGGTAGTAGGAAGAGTATATGGAGGATAAGAGTTCATGTATAGAAAGTAAGTGTAAGCTTTAGAGGATTTCATGAGGGTAGCTGAAATATTGGACAAGATCAACATTGACACACACCTTGAAGGGTATTGGAACAATAGAGGAATCATGGATGAAATAGCTTGAGATTTAGATGTATGAGGTGGTAGAAGAGATTTGGAAAAAAGTGGAGTGGAAGGCTTTGGAATATTTTTAGGAAGATTTTTTGAAGAAGATGGAATGGAAGCCTTTGGAAGCTTGAATGTCAACTTTGAAATAGTTTCAATATTCAAGTCTTTTAAAAGAGACTTGGGAATCCACATAGCTTTAGATTTTCCTCGTTCTTTGGTTGCTTGAGAGTGCATTTCTTCAATGATGGATTTAGGAACCCATATTTTCTTTGGTTTAGCTCTTTGAGTAGTGGACCTTTGTGGTCTCTTTTGTGCATTCTCCTTCTTAGCATTCACATGTCGATTAGATGGGACATAGTGATCTTTCTTTTTCAATGGATTCTTATGTTTATTCTCAATTCCAAAGGACTTGGGATTTGTGGATGAATAAGGATGATATGACAGGTTTAGATGTATAGATGGGTGAAAAGTCATTAAGGATGAGTGTCTTTGTTGATCTTGAGGTATTATTGGAGAGCTAGGGAATGAGCTAGGGGTGAATGTAGGAGATGGAGGAACATAAGGCCCCAATATGGATGGAAGGTTTGAATACTTTAGCTTAGATGGATAAGGACCAAGGATAGATTTAGAAGATGCAAAGGGATAGTGAAAAGGGATATCAACATCTTTAGAATGAATAACATGGTCAAAGCCATCAATAGACTCATAAGTACCTTTGATAGGAACAACATTTTTAATAGAAGCACTTGAAGCTTGAGCACAATTTTGAAGTGGATATGGAGAAGTAGAACATGAGGTGATGCTTTGATCTTGACAAGTAGCTTTGGATAGCATATGAAGAGAATTTTTCTCATAATTTTCAGTAAGCTCAAGGGAGATAGTGGAAGTGGTGTCTTCATCATACTTGGAGGGTGGACAAGATTTAGGATATGGAGGGGAAAAATCTTGAAAGAGATGAAAGGGTGCTTGATCTTGATCTTTCTTAACATTTATAGCTTTTTCATTTTGAGAGCCCTCTTGACATGGAGCCACTTCTAAGGACAAGGGAGAATGAAGAGTGAATGGAGTAGTGCTTGGATTAGGCATAGTAGTACATGAAGGTTGAGGATGTTTAGGATTAGTAGCATGGAAAAGGTTTGCAGCCAAGTGAAGGTTAGCTTGAGTTTCTTTTAGAGGTAGCCCTTGAGGATACACGTAGTCAATGTGGAAAGCATTAGGTTCTTTATTTGATGGAGGCATGTTGGAAATCTTTGAAGTGTTGAGAGATGCATGAGTGTTGGAAGAAGTGGAGGTATCAAGGAAACCATCACTAGACATAGGTTCATTAATATGATCTTTCTCAAGAAAAGTATCCTCATCACATGAGTCATTAGAGGTATCAATAATTCCATTATCAATAAGATCTTGGATTTTATGTTTTAGCTCAATGCAATCTGAAGTACTATGCTCATTATGTTGATGATAAGCACAATAGTTATTCAAGAATGGGTTTCCATATGAGCTAGACTTAGGTAACATGATGATCTTATTGCCAAGAAGTTTTTGCAAAGTGTCATCATAAGAATCTTCCAAGGGAGCAAAAGTTCTATTAGAAGTATGTCTAGAGTCTTTTTTTTGTTTCTCAAATGAATGGTATGCATCCATGTCTTCATCATTAGCTTTGTCAAAGATAGGTCCATCATGAAATTTTGGAATAGGCTCAAAGTAGGTATCACTTGCTTGACCTCTAAAGAGGTCTTTAGATCTAGAAGATGAAGACATTTGATGTCTTGAAGTAGAGTATGTAGACCTAGAAGAAGAGGATGACCTCAAAGAAGGTGACTCACATGCATGTAAAGACCTTAAGGAAGATTCATGTAATGATGCAATCTTCTCCTCCAACCTTTTCTCAAGTTTAGACTTCATTTCTATCATGCGCTTAGAGAGATGAAGGTAAGAAAGATCATTTGTCTCTTCTAGTTCTTTGTATTGTGCATATAGATCTTGAAACTCTTTAGTGACATGGAGGATATCATGATTATCTAGATTCAGTTGAAGTTTGGTAGCACAAGGTTTAGATCCCATAGTTTTAGATGCAAAGCCAAGCATAAAAGAGCCTAGAAGATAACTTGATGTTGAAACTATAGGAGGTAGAGTGTTCACTTGCCAAGATAGTAGAGAGAGATTAAAGCGACTTGTCAAACAATATGTCCAAGAAACTTACGACATGAATGACTCAAGTCAATAGCTAGGCAAGATGCCCAAATAGCCAAATAGATAGAGCAAGCAGGGTGACAAGTGAACAACTTTCCCAACCCAAGAGTGTAGTCAAGAAATCAAGGCAACCATTTTAGCAAAAGGATAACTAGCAAGCGAACATAGACCATAAAGACAAAAAAACCAAGAGCACTAAGACCAAAGAGCCACTTTAAGCATGTTCCAGAACTAGAGACATAGCAAATCAAAGTCAAATGATGAGACTCCCCTTAGCAAGAAACAAAAGAAAAATGTTAAGACTTGGTTGACAAAGTTTGACAATAGTTGATAGCATAGCAAGTTTGATGTTCAAAAATAATTTCTTTCCAAGCAAGATAGTGACACATGGAGTAGTATTCAAACAATCAAGCAAGGGACAAAGCAACCTTACATGATACAAGCATATGTGACGTCTCAAAAGAAAGCCGTATAACTATCATCATGTGTATGTTCCAAAGATTTCCACAGGTATACCACATTCAAGAACACATCAAGAAATATCTACCTAAAGGACATGGTTCATTACTCAACAACTTGGCCCACGCTTGATGCTCCTTTGCCTCACACCAAGTGGTTGCCCACAAGAGATATTGGCTTTGTCATGGAAGTGCCATAAGCACAACCAAGGAAACACATATGGTGAGTGTAAAATCTTGGGGTGATCCGGGTAGTCCACTAGGATCGATCCTTGCACCAAGAAGTTGAGCGGCTAAAAAAGGGTAGTTACTAACTTAGAGTGTTTATATAGGGCTTCCGTTCATAGTGTTCCTCTTGCTCCCAATTACGGGACACCTCACCTTGCGATGAGTAACTGATCTCGCGATCACAAGAGTACCTTAAGCATTCTTGCCTAGTGATCTCCCTATGGTCGAAATCCCATAAGCAATCACACTAGGCGAAGAAAAACACTACGTCTACCAAGGTTTTTGGTCCTTGATAGCCTTGAGTTTATAGTGGGTTGGAAGAGCCAGGTAATCGGCTTGTTCCCACTTGGGTCGTTCCTCTCAGGTTGTCCGAGAGCAGGCCCTCTAAAGGATTCTAACTACACAAAGTGGATCAAATTTTGGAAGTCAAGATTTCTGGTTCACCACAAGGGTGAAGAGCATACTCTCCTATTCCAATCATTTTCTCCCAAACACGCCAAGAAGATTCAGTTACCCCTTGCTTTTGAAACCAAATGGCAAGTCAAGATTTTTGATTCACCACAAGGGTGAAGAGCATACTCTCCTATTACCAAAAGACTCCAATCACAATTTTTATGTGCCTATGAAAAATGAACATTTATTCAATGCCACACATGAAAACAAAAAAGTAAAAAAATTTGAGTTTTTATGCTTTGGGCAGCCCTGCAAACAATCGTTAGTAGCCCTTGTGCATTTGAAGCTTTGACATGCGTTCTTTTTATGCAATGTTTCAATTTTTTTCACAAGGATGGCAACCTGAAATCACAACTTGTTAGCACCAAAAATTAGTATAAAATAACATAAAAATCTGCAATAAAAAGTGGTGAGTTGCCTCAAAAATCCAATTTATCTTCCAACCAAGTGCATGCAAAGAAAGTGCAAGTTAATCACAAATGCTCTCATTTTTACTCTTTGATTTTGACATAGTCAACAAGATTGGACTTGTTTACTATGATTTTGTATCAAAAAATAAAAATGAAAACAAGAGACCCCTATTAAAAATTAGAGAGATTTCTAAAAATGCAAGAAATTTTAAAAAATCTCTTCATTTGCGCTCTAGAGATCAATTTTGTCAAAATAGGCCAAATTTATCAAATCGAGTTTTTGATCTTTAATACGACCTCAAAATGAAAAACACAAAAAAAGAACCCCCATTAGAATTCAAAAACCTTTTTGAAAATGTAAGTTTTTAAAAAAAATTTGCTGATTTGCAATCAGAAACGACTTTTTATTAAAAAAAAAGAAAAACTCATAACTCCCAAAAATCATGTCAAAATGCTCTAAAAATCGGACTGAGACATTTTGAGCATATATCCAACCTGCAAAAATAATTTCAGAACCAAACTCTAAGCGGTTTAAAAGATATGATCAAATCTTTAAACCAACTAAGTTTTTGGCCTTCAAACCAATTTACTTATGGCTTGGCCTTAAAACCAAAGTGATAATTCTACAAAAGCATTTGATTAGACCCAATATGCTGCTGTAAAAAACTAGAGATAAGAAATGAAAGCAAATGGAGCTAAAAATTTGATTCAAGCCCCACGGTGGGCGCCAAAAATGTAAACTCGAAAGTGTCACACTCTAAACCCTTCTATCCAAACGATTTCATGAGTTTGGAATGCTTGGATGCCGGCTTAGAGCTCCCTATCCACGGAGTGCAAGAGAGTATATTTCAAGAATAAGAAGGCTCTCAGATGAGCCTTAGAGATACTCTTTTTGCTAGTAAACCATGCAATGGGAGGTTCCAAAGACAAGATACAAGAATGCAAATGTCCCAAGGAGTTTCTCAAGGATGCAATGCAAATGAAGATTAAGCTAGAATGAGAATGTCAAATGCAGCTATGCTAGAATATGAATGAGAGTGTTACAATCCAAATATTAAGCTATGTGAGAGATTATTGCAAAATAGAAGCTAAACTAACATGCAACATGAATCTAAGCTAAAATGCCATGGATGAGAGAATGTAGACAAGGAAGAGAAGTTCTCCACAAAGCTCCAAAGAAAACCTGTTAGAAAACCTGCAGCATAACAATGTTCAAAATAAATGAGGATTGATTGAGGGGGAAAGCTCTCTCCCTTTTAAAGATGTATGGATGGTAGAGATCAAGATGAAGATGGTGGATGATCAACGGTGGAATTTGAAAAGAGGAGTGATCCATGTGCACACACAAATCAACCAATAGAATATAAGTTGACTTGTCATATAAGACAAAAGTCACAAAGCCTTTTCTTTTAATTTCAAAATAGAAAAAAGACTTTATGTGTGCACTTTAAGTGGGTTAGAAGAATGGGGTCTTTTATTTAATTAAAAGGGGACATGTTCTTTTAATCAAATAATGAACTTAGGATAGCATAGTCAAACTATAGGTTATAATCAAATAAATTGATTATTAGCAATTTGGTCTAGGTAAATGATTAAATTAATTTAGCCAAAATGTTGAAAAGGGGGCTAATAGTCTAGATGACCATTTTTAGGTGATTACACAGTGGTTTCTCACATCATATGACTATTGATAAAAGTAAGTTTGAAACCTTAGAACATTATAAAGAAAGTTGTGTTAGATTTGGTAATGATGTACCATGTCTTGTACCTGATAAGATCAAATGTCATAATTCTTATTGAGTTGAAGGACTTCACTATAACTTGTTGAGTGTGGCATAGTTGAATAGTTTTGGCTATAGAATTTAATTTCAATACAAGAAGGCTAAGATCTATAAAGGTTTTGGAGAACTAATTTGAAGTGGAGATCAAACAAGAGGTAGCTTATTCTATCTAGATCTATTAGATGATACATGCTTATTTGAACAATGTGATGATATATGGTTTTGGCATAAGAGGCTATGTCATGTGAAATTTGACAATTTGGTAAGCATTAATAAGATGAAAAGAGTTAGAGGGTTACCAAGATTGAAGAAATCTCATAATGTGATGTGTAGACAATGTCAATTGGAAAAAATGACAAAGTCTAGTTTCAAGAGCAAGACCTATACCTTTGATGATATTTTAGAGTTGGTTTGTACTGATCTTTGTGGACCTATTAGAGTATAAAGCTACTATGGTGACAACTATTTTATTCTATTTGTTGATGATTACTCTAGAATGATGACTATGATGTTTTGTAAAGAAAAATATGATGCATTTCAAATGTTTAAGTTGTATTTTGGTAGAGTTGAAAAGGAAATAGGTAAAACCTTAAAGTATTTAAGATTTGATAGAGTACGTGAATTTATATCTAAAGGATTCAAAAAATTCTGCAATGATAGAGGAATCAAGAGACAAATGTTTGCATTGAGGACCCCTCCACAGAATGACATAACTGAAAGGAGGGACATATCAATCATGAACTATGCTAGGACATTAATGACGTAGAAGAATATTGCACCAATGTACTAGAGAGAAGCTATGGGTATAGTTGTTTATACTTTGAATCAAGTACAAGTCAATAAATGTACAAATATCACATGTTTGAGTCATGGTATGGATATGAACCTAATGTGAAATATTTCAAATTATTGTAAGTGAATGCTATATATTGAAAGACAATAGACATGGAAAAATTGATGCAAAATATGAAGAAGGAATATTCCTAGGATATTCCACTAAGATCAAAGCATATAAATGTTTGAAGTCTAACACTAACAAAGTTATGGAAAGTGAAAATGTTAGAATTGATGAATTTGTAGAGAAAAATGAAGTTGAATGTAAGAAGGATTATAAAGATTATAGAGATTTCATATACATTGATGAAGGAGAACCCAACACTTTACTTGAACCTGATAAGAAAGCTATCAAGTAGTAGCAACTAGTGCATGACAAGTTATAGCAACAATGTGTTGAGCATCAATAAATTAGTGCTAAGCATCAAGAAGAACATGCTAAGAATCAATAAGTGAATGTCAGTCAACTAAAAAAAGAAGTTGAGATGCAATAGGTACTACATAAAGTGACTATAGAAGATGAACCTAAAGAGAAACAACAAGAAGAAAAAAGAAAAGAAACTATACTAGAAAAGTATATAAGAAGATATCATATACTAGATCAAATAATTAGAGATGTAATTTTGGAGTCACAACAAGGAACTAATTGAGACCAAACATGCCAACTATGTGAGTTTGAGCCTAAATTGTTAAAGGATTCTTTGCACAATTTACACTAGATTCAAGAAATGAATGAGGATATTGAGGAAAAAGAGAAAAAAAAAACTTGGACATTGGTACCTAGACTAAAAGACAAGAATTTTATTGGAACAAAATGGGTATGCATAAACAAGTTTAATGAGAAAGGTAAAGTCACAAGAAATAAAGAAAGACTAGTTTGTAAGGGATATGTACAAGAAGAAGGAACTGACTATGGAGAGACATTTTCCTTTTTTGCAAGATTAGAAGGAGTGAGAATTCTAATTGCATATGCTACTTTCAAAGGATTCAAAGTGTACCAAATAGATGTCAAGTCTTCATTTCTGAATGAAATTCTAGATGAGGAATTCTAGATTGAATAACCTAGAGGATTTGCTGACCCAAACAAAAGTGATATGTTATGAAAGTTGCACAAAGAACTATATGGATTGAAATAAGCCCCTAGAGCATCATGTTATCGTGAATGCTAATGATACTACATTGAGGGAGTATCCTAAGCATTAGAGATGTATTGATATGTTGCATTCATGACTATGTTTGTCATTGATGTCAACCTAGCATTATTTCTGTAAAGACTAGCAGAGTAGACATAGATCTTGATGGTAGGGAAAATGGTTTGATTGACTGGTCATATGTAGTTATGGACATGAATGACATAGTGTTCTGATGATGTGGTTAAGTCCATAGAGTCTAAGTCGATGGCATACAAAAGTTATACCTAATTTAGAGAGAGCAGTTAGAGACAAAGTATTGGGAAAATAGTTGCTGATGATTGTTTGCTATCTTAGATTTGAGATATAATGAAGAGATGCACAAATAGGTAGTGATAGAGGACATTCAGAGGATGATGTTAGTGAGTGCACAAGCTTAGTATCACACATCTGAACTTTTGTATGGACTATGAGCTGACAGTGCTATTATAATTATAATTAAATTAATTATCTTGTTTTAATTAATTAGGAAAGCCTCAAGGCCGACTCAAGGAATTATTATGAAGATATGGTATAAAGGAAAGATGTTTTCCTTGATTATAAAAAGAGAAGTGTATTGTGACTGTTATTGAAGTGCAAAGTGTAAAAAGGAGCAAAGTGCTTACAAAATGTGTGTAAGCGACCCAAGGGATAATTGGATGTGAGATTCAAGATCTGGTTACAAGATTTAAAGAAGCAGATGCCTAGTTGATAGGACAATGATAAAGGAAGTATGTTTTAGTTCTATTATTCTACAAGGAATAATATAGAGATCATTTGGATAGAAGATTCATTGGTCTTTCCCTTGAAGCTATTTAGGTAGTGAGTCCAACCATCTTCCACAACTCTTAATAGGGTTGGCACAAATCCTAACAGGGTTGCAATCTCCTAATAGGGATTCAAAGTCTCCTAACAAGGACTCATATGTATAGAATATTGTAATAAACTCCTAACATGGTCTATCCTCTAACAAGGAATATTTATATTAGTACATCATCTTATGGGTACCATCCCCACCAGGGTTTTCCCTCTGATCAAGGGTTTCCCTAGTTAACATATCTGGTGTTATTGTGTATGAGTATCTTGTGGTTTCATTTTAATTGTATGGTTAAGATTTTTTAGTGTTGTTAATTGTAATATTAATTGGATAACTGATTCATCCACCCCCCCCCCCCTAGTTATATCAGTGACTATATATTCTAACAATTGGCATCAGAGCATCTGGTCCTTGAAGAATAATATTAATAACTTTGGGAGATCAATGATGAATATGTTCATGAAGAATAGTCAAAGATTTGATGGGGCCAACTATGATAGTTGGAAGGAGAAGATGAAGACTCATCTATTGTGCATGGGTCCAGGATACTGGATCTCGACAAAGAATCAGAAGTCAATCATTGAAGAAGAAAAGCTTGAAGGATGCAATGAAGAAGAGAGAGATCTATTCGTGTGTAACATGAGAGCAAGAGAAACTCTACTAAAATCTCTTTGAGAGAATGAATACAGTCAAGTAAAGTCACTTTTAACATCACATTAAATATGGAAAGCATTAGAATCTACTTTTGAAGGTGATGATCATGCAAACAGAATGAGATTACATAATTGGATGTGTGCATTTCAAGATGCTAAAATGATGGAAGATGAATCTATAAGAAGTTATATTGGTAGAATATAAAAAATGGTTGTAGGAAATCGGTCTCATGGTGGAACCAAGGAAGATGATGAAGTCATATGGAAGATCTTGAAAAGTTTGACACCATGATTCAAATTGATAGCTTAGACGATTCAACTAGTAATGATCTGCACTAAGGATTTCACAAAGGAAACATTTCTGGGAAGATTAGAATCAGTGGAAGAAGATTTGAGATAGTCTAGAGAACTTACAATAGTCAAAACAATTTTAGATAGTCTAGAGAACTTACAATAGTCAAAACAATTTTTAGTACCCTAAACATTTGATCTAATTTGATAAAGAGTGCAAGTACTCATGGAGATTTTGCTAGTAGCAATAGAGCTGATGAAGACAAGAAGATTGAAGAAGGAATAGCCCTTCTGGACTTGTAATGAATTTGGTCATTATACATCTAAATGTCCTAAAAGAGAGAAGAAGTATAAGAGAAAGTTTAACCTTAGAAGAGATATAGATATATAAATTTTTTGTATGCAAATGAAGATGAAGATTCTGATTTGAAAGGTCAAAGTGAAAGTGATGATGAATTAGGATTTGTGGCTATCAAGGAAGATGATATTGATGGAGAAATTAGAGAAGAAAGAGCTCTAGTTATCCAAGTGGATAAGAAGTCCTACATCACATGACTAGTAATATGAATAAGTTTGTCAAGTTTAAGAATCATGATGGTGGTATTGTTAGAGTTGGTAACAATGTACCTTACCATATAACAAAAATTGGATCCATTACTCTTGATGGTAAAACTAATAGTGATGATGTCTATTTTGTTGATGTATTGAAGTATAACTTGTTGAGTGTTGGACAATTGGTAGACAAGGGTTATTGTTGAGATGTCATTTTGCATGATGCTTAATGATAGGAATCCTTTCAAACTCCTCTCTTGAAAAGCTAATCTGAGGATCAACTCCAAGGTTTCAGGTGATCTTGCAACCTATTAGAATATGCTTAGTTGAAGATAAATGTATTTTTTCATGAGGAGGCCTTTGCTGGTTCAAACCAATTTCAGATAAAATGATCAATTTGCTTGTTGTTTAAAAATTAACCACAAAAGAGATATGTTTTTGGTATTTTTTATTTATAATGAATGCAGTTTTAACAATGCAACTATATGAATTCCTAATTTAACTAGGGGTTAGCAAAGCAAATAACAAAGATAAGGTAATAAAAAGTTTAAGCAAATAACATGAAAGAGAAATTCCTAACGGGCATAAACTATAGAAACAATGCGTTTGCAAGTTAAGTTTTTGAAGAAATCGGTGGGTAACCAATGAAAATAGGAGAAATGCTTCCTTAATTCCATTGATGCAATCATCGATGGGAATTTAGAAATTGTAAGATACTTTACTTTTCATCAAATTGCAAGGCCACAAAAAGTGTGCTCATGCAAGACAAAAGGTTATATAGGAACAAAAATGGGTGATCTCTTCTCAAACTAGATACATCAACAAAATTTGTAGAACTGTACCAAACACCAAAATTAAAAGATCGCACAACCAAAAACAATGCAATAAAACTTTTGGCTCAATTACATTCCATGAACATACATTCACAAAACATAACACACCTAGGCAAGAATCACTACACTCCAAATGCAAGTACCAAAAGCATATATTATTGCAAAATAACGATGATCTAGAATAAAAATTACATTCCCGTATTTATAAGAAATCATCTCCTCAATTTATGTTGAGAGTGAGAAATATCTTCATGTAATCATATACTTCTAATTTAATAAAACAAACTAGTTATATACAAACTGACTACCTAACTAGTGCTTAATCAGACTCCATCCATTTTTATATCATTAATTGGATGCAGGAGCCTTTACATGTCATAAAACAAAGGAATCATGAGAGAAAAAGAAGAAGAGAGTCTTCAGGTTATGTAGGAGTGTCTAGAAGTGTCAAAAATAGAAGTTCAACCTTCACTAGGCTTTTGTCAAAATCAAACTACTATTAGAATGTGTTTTTGATGCATAGAAAGCTTTAAATTAGAAATAGTAGTTAAATTTTGATGCACCTCTAGAAAAGTGCACCTTAGAAGAAGTGCACCTAGTGCACCAGTGCACCTCTGAATTCTTCAACATATTCCAAAACATTGAAAAAAGTGCACCAGTGTAGTAGTGCACCAAAACACCTCTAAATTCTTCAAAAATTTTCAAAACATTAAAAAAGTGCACCAGAGCACCTCTAAATTCCTCTAAATTTGCATGACATTACTAGAAAAGTGCACCTGCACACTAGTGCACCTAGTGCACCTACGCAATAGTGCACCTCAGAAGCTCAATTTGCTAAAAAATCAAAGTTCTTAGTTTTTAAAATGCTTTCTAGCTTTTTCTCAGATGAGGTCTCTAGTGTACTCATTTCCCCCTTTTTGATGATTTATACTCTCTTTATAGCCAGACACTTTCATACATTTGAACTCCTTCTGGTTCTTCAACCTGAAACCTAAGGCACTCATGTTGAATTTCATCATTAATAATTGCGTAAGATGAAGAACCTATTCTAGTTCATGTGTCCAACCTTTGTATCTTTGATCTTTTCTTCTCTTCAACTATCTAGTCCTTTTGGGTTAGAGACTAGGTGATCCAGATTATCCACAATGATTAAATGTTTGAAACTTTTCCATAAGATTTTCTAGGCACTTTTAACTGACTATTTGGAGCTCTTTACCTCAAAATTTCAAGTTGAAACTTTCATTGGTACCTAAAATTGGGCAGCCAAAGGCTTTTTTTTAGGGACCAAAATTAGATCTTTAGTTCTTTTTTCTAGTGGTGTAAACGATTCTAAATTTTGAGCTCTAGGTCAAAAGTTATGACCTCGACAAGTTGAGAATGTCTTTTTACCTACACAAAGAAGTAAACATTAGTCCAGAGTTTTAAAAGAATGATATAATAAACCCTAATTATGACTAAAAAATACTGAGAATGCAAAAACATTGCAAAATATGCAAAAACCTCATTTTTGCCCCTGATAAGCAAAAAAAGAGCGCACCTAGCATACCTCAAAGGTGCACCTAGTGCACATCATTCTTTGTTAAATTTTAATACATGGGTGCACAAAAACACACCTCATGGGGTGCACTAATGCACACCTCATGTTTAGACTTAGGCATTTTTTTTTGTTTTTTTAATGTGTGCTTAGTAGTGCACCTAATTAGGTGCACTACTATGCACATTAGTTAATGTTTTTAACATTTGTTTGTATGTGTTTTGCACATGTGGGAAGGTAGAGTGAGCACATGAGTGCATGTCTTGGAGGTGTGTAGTTGTGCTACTATGCACTTCCAAGAGGGAAGTGCTTTTCCTCTTTGACTTAGCACACTAGCACACTTGGTGAGGTGCGCTAGGTGTGCTAGTTCCCATATGCAAACATGACTTTCTCTTCTAGAATCCTAGCTTCCGAGATTTGGGTTCTTAGGAAGAGACCTAGATTAGCCAAAGACTTTAGAAAAAACCCCTAAAAAAGACTTGAACCCCAAACTAGGGATCTGAAAAGCTAAAAAATAAAGTAGGGGGTCACCATTTTAAAGTGAAATGTGGTATGCATTGTGAAACCACAACAATTATCTATTGCAATTCACTGAGAAGACTTGCAATATAAAAGATAGAGATGGTAAGATGATTGAAACTAGTACTAGATCCACATGAAATTTATTTCAGTTGAATCCTACTAAGATGACATGTTTGGTAGCTAAAGTGGATAACAATTGATCGTGGCATAGAAGATTTTTTCACATAAACTTTGATAAGATTGTAAAGGTTAGTAGCACTTTTATAGTTAGAGACTTTCCTAAAATTATTATGCCTACTAATGTCATGTGTAAGGAATGTATTTTGGCTAAGTAGAAGAAAGTATCATTTCCTAGTAAGAAGTTCACTACCATAGAGAAGCTAGAGATCATTCACACAGATCTGAGTGGTCCTTCTAGAATAAGAGGATTCTATGGTGAAAGGTATTTTATGATTTTTCTTGATGATTTCACTAGAATGATGTGGGTAGCATTTCTTAAAGATAAATATAAAGCTTTTGAGAAGTTAAAGATATTTAAGAATAGAGTTGTGAATAAATTTGGTGTTAAGATTAAGTGTTTGAGATATGATAGAGGAGGAGAATTCACCTTTAGAGAATTAACATATTTTGTGAAGAAAATAGAATCAAAAGAAAATCTACACCAAGAACACCTGAGAAAAATGGGAATACTAAAAGAAGAAATAAGTCTATAGTAGAAGAAGCTAGAGCGATGTTATTTGAGAATGATGTTTCTAAGACATTCTAGAGAGAAGCAGTTAATACAATAGTATATATTCTGAAAAAAGTAAAAATTAGAAAAGGTATAGATAGGACACCTTATGAGCTATGGTTTGGACATTCACCATTAGTCAAATATTTTAGCATATTTGGGAGAAAATCTCATATCAAGAGAGACGATGACATTTGTAAGTTTGATCCAAGAAGTGATGAAGGTATGTTTCTTGGCTATTCACTAAAAATTAAGGGTTATGGATGTTTCAACTATAGAACTAAGACAATATTTAAATGCACAAATGTAAGGATCGATAAGTAGTTTGGAACTAAAGAAAATATGGTAGATTATAATTTAGATGAAGAAGAGAATAACTCTAGAATTGTTAGATAAAATGATAAAGTTTTGTTTAAGACTAGCAATGACTTGTAGAATGATGTGCTAACTTTTGAGCATAGAGGAGAATAGAGTTCTAAACCTAGATAAGAGATAAGAGTTGAGATGTCAACTCCTACCCCTAATAGAAATCTAACAAGGAATCACACTTCTGAGCAGATAATTAGAAGTAAAGACAAAGGTGTAATGATAAGGAACCTAGTGAATGAGGAGATATGTTTGATATCTCAACTTGAACCCAAATGCATAGATGAAGTAGTCAAAGGTAATCATTGGATGCAAACTATGAAGGAAGAATTGGATTAGATAGTAAATAATGATACATGGGAGTTAGTTCCTAGACTAAAAGACAAGAATGTGATAGGAACAAAATGGGTTTTTAGGAATAAGATGAATGAACAAAAAGAAGTGAGAAACAAGGCTAGACTTGTCTATAAAGGTTATTCATAGCAAGAAGGCATTGATTATGAGGAAACATATGCACCAATAGCAAGAATGGAAGCATTAACAATGTTCCTAGCTTATGCAATGAATAAGAAATTCAAGGTTTATTAGATGGATGTTAAATCGGCCTTTTTGAATGCAAAACTAGAATAAGAGGTTTACATTGAGTAGCCTAGAGGTTTTCCTTTATTAGAAGACAAAGATATGGTATGCAGATTGAAGAAAGCTCTTTATGGTCCGAAGAAATCACCAAGAACCTGGTATGCAAGGTTGGATAGTTAATTGATAAAGCTTGGATTTGCTAAAGGCACGAAAAAAAATAACTTGTATCAGAAAGAAATTGAAGATGGTTTGTTGATCATTGTAATATTTGTTGATGACATCATCTTTGGAGGAAATGATGAAGCTAGTGATACATTTGCTAAGGAGATGAAGAATGAATTTGAAATGAGCATGATAGGAGAAATGACATTTTTCCTAGGTTTGTAGATTGTGTAGAATAATGATGGTATATTCATTTCACAAGCTAAGTACCTAAAAGATTTATTGAAAAGGTTTGGTTTGGAAAGTTGTAAGCCTATTGACACAACTATGATAACCGGTCACAAGTTATTCAACAAAGATGAGACACCTGTAGTTGAACATAAGAAGTATAGATTAATGGTTGGAGGTTTTGCAGTATCTAACTCATACTAGACTAGATATAGAAGATGTAGTTGGGATTGTAGCTAAATTTCAAGATGATCCCAAGGAATATCATTTTGTAGTAGTGAAGAGAATATTCAAATATATGAAAGGGACATCTAATTGTGGAATTTGGTATGACAGATCAAGTGATTTCACTTTGTGCACATATATTGATGCAAATTGGCTAGGTAGTATGGATGATAGAAAGAGCACCAATGGTGGAGCATTCTTTCTTGGAGGAAGATTGGTTTCTTGGTTAAGAAAGAAGCAAGATTGCATTTCATAGAGCACTATTGAGGTAGAGTATGTTGTAGCAACAAATAACTATAATCAAGTAATGTGGATGAAGTAGATGATAAAAGATATCAAAATTGAGATTGAAGAACCTATTATCATCTACTGTGATAACACAAGTATAGTGAGTATGTCTAAGAATCTTTTATTTCATTTCAAGACTAAGCATACATTTATTAAATATCATGTGCTGAGAGAGAAAAAAGTAGAGAAGAAGATCAGATTAGAGTATGTAAGTACTAAGGATCAGATTGTAGATATCTTTATGATTCCTTTTCCTAAATATACATTTGAGTATTTGAGAGGTATGCTTGGGGTTATGCCCTTGCCTACTTCTAAATAGTTGATGTAGAGAATGCATTAGTCTAGTGGTGTAGAACACTACTATTTGACTGGAATGAATGATGATGCTTCCTGTATGGGGGAGTATCTTGTATGTAGTAAGTTATTAAGGACTCTTGGTATTTTGTAATTGGTATTGAACAATGTCTTTGTACACTCGAGTTGGTTGATGACTTGGAGTAGCTGATTAACAATTGGTAGTTAACAATTGGTATATTGAGATTGAGCTCTTTGACATTGATGTCAATGGGGGAGAATATGCATGAATTTTTTTTCCTAAAGCATGGAAGAGAGTACGCATGAGATGAGAAGAAGTAGCAATAGAATTCTACTTGATATTCTTGGAACTTAGATATTTTTCATCTATATTTCCATCAATGCCAAAGGGGGGAATTGTTAACATGAATGCTGATGATACTACATTGGGGAAGTATCCTAAGTATTAGAGAGTATTAATACGTTGCATTAATGACTGCATTTGTCATTGATGTCAACATAGCATTATTTTTGTAAAGACTAGTAGAGTAGCAGACATAGATCTTGATGGTATTGAACAATGGTTTGATTGTCTAGTCATGCACAGGTATGGACATGATATGGTTAAGTGTGTAGAGTCAAAGTCAATAGCATACAAAAGTTGTACCAAATTTATAAAGAGAAATTAAGAGACAAAGTATTGGGAAAGAAGTTCCTAATGATTGCTGGCTATCTTACATCTGAGATGTAATGAAGAGATTTGTAGTAAGGTAGTGATAGAGGACAATCAGATGATGATTTCAGCCAATATGCAAGCATTAGTATTGCACATGTGAATTTTTGTAGAGACAGTGAGCTAACATTGTTATTGTAGTTGTAATTATAATTAAATTAATTATCTTGTTTTAATCAATTGGGAAAGCCTCAAGGCTGACTCAAGGAATTGTTATGAAGATATGGTATAAAGGAAAGATGTTTTACTTGATTATAAAAAGAGAAGTGTATTGTGATTGTTATTGAATTACAAAGTGCAAAAAGGAGCATAGTTCTTACTAAATGTGTGTAAGTGATCTAAGGGATCATTTAATGCAAGATTCAATATCTAGTTACAAGATTTGAAGGAGTAGAGGTGCGGTTGACAAGAAAAAGATAGAGGAAGGAAGTGCATTTCAGTTTTATTATTCTACAAGGTATAGAGATCATTTGGATAGTGGCTTCATTAGTCTAGCCCTTAAAGTTGTTTGGGTAGTGTGTCTAGTTATCTTCCACAACTCCTAATAGGGTTGGCACAACTCCTAATTGGGTTGGAATCTCCTAATAGAGATTCAAAGTCTCCTAACAAGGACTCATATGTAATGAATGTTGTAACAGACTCCTAATAGGATCTATCCTATAACAAGGAATACTTATATTAGTACATCATCTTGTGGGTGCCATCCCCACCACAGTTTTCCCTCTAATCAAGGGTTTCCCTAGTTAACATATCTAGTGTTATTGTGTATGAGTATCTTGTTATGATTTTCATTTACATTACTCATATGGTTAAGATTGTTTAAAGTTATTAATTGTGATATTAGTTAGATAATTGATTCAACCCCTAGTTATATTAGTGGATTATATATTCTAACAATGAAAGGTTTCACACATGTTTTGTAAATATTGATTTTGCAAGGACAATTGATAATGGTAATCTATAATTGCAGACTAGATCTGAAATGGGATACTATTAGCAGAAATATTTGTGGATGATATTATATTTGGAGGAAAGGATGCACTATGTAAGTCTTTGTAAATGAAATGAGGAAAGAGTTTGAGATGTTTATGTTTGGAGAGATCAAATAGTTTATTGTTCTGCAAATGTATCAAATGAATAAAGGTATCTACATTAGACAATCAAAGTATATATAAGAGATACTTATGTTGGAAATATTATGATAGGCTAAGTTACTAAGAGGGGAGGGGTGAATTAGTAACCAATAAAACTTAATCCTTAACTATCTATTAATCCTTTTTGTATATTCTGATCTAATTGCATGCATGAGAAACTAGAAACATTAAAGCATTCATAACACTTTGAGACACAATTTGGTGATCCAGAAACCTTCCAAATAGAAAGTAAAACTGGGGTGGGGATGATACCCACAAGATTTAGTACAATAGTATAAAGTTGGTCTGTTAAGGCTTACAATGATCACTTCTGATGATATGCCCTATTAGGAGCAATAAGGACTGCTAGGTCCACCTTGCAAAAGGATTTATAAACATATAATGAAGTATTCACTTAGTAAAGAGATTTACATAAGATTTTTTAGTCTATCTTATGAAAGGATTTGATGATCCAGTTGTTAGGATGAAACATTAGCTAATCTCTGATCTGCAACTTGGTTTGTTGAATCAGATTCCTTTGAGTATAGTAATCACCTTGCCACTAGTACATTTGGGTTCATTTTTTGACCTTTATTGGTTGAATTTTCGATCAAATTTCAACCAAATTTGACCAACCCATCGGTCAAAATTTTGACCAACTTACTGATTGGTCAAAAACCTTCTAGAGCCATTGTCCAAGTTCAATCAAGAATTGATCAAAATTTTGACCAATGAAGGTGGAAATTTTGACCAACAATGGTAGGAAAAAATTTAGGCGTTGGTTGAAATTTTGACCAATGAAGGTGGAAATTTCAACGAACAAAGGTAGAAAAAAATTTAAGCATTGGTGGATATTTCGACCAATGAAGGTAGAAAGTTTCAACCAATGAAGGTGGAAATTTTGACCAACAAAGGTAGGAAAAAATTCAAGCATTGGTGGAAATTTTGACCAATGAAGGTAGAAAGTTTTGACCAATGAAGGTGGCAATTTTCACCAACAAAGGTAGGAAAAAATTCAGGCATTGGTGGAAATTTTGACCAATGAAGGTAGAAATTTTTGACCAATGAAGGTGGAAATTTCCACCAACAAAGGTAGAAAAAACTCAGGCGTTGGTGGAAATTTTGACCAACAGCTAGGTGTAATTTTTTTTTTAGGCATTCTATAAAATAGTTCACATGCCTTGCGTATGATATGATATTTTGCATGCATCCTGCACTCTCTCATCTGGCTGATGATGGATTACATAGAGTGATTTGCAACCATGATTCTAAAAAACACACACAGTTAAATAAAAAATGAACTTGCACTACAAATGCATTGTGGAAATATGATATTGTTAATTTTGCATGCATGTCTACCAAGACAAATATATGTTTAAGTTGTGATTGTCCTGGTAGACATGCATGCAAAATTACCAATATTAGATTTCCATAATCCATTTGTAGTGCAAGTTCATTTTGGATTTGATTGTGTATTTTTTAGCATCATGGTTTCAGATCACTCTGCGTAATCCATCATTAGCCGGATGAGAGAGAGTGCAGGATGGATGCAAAATGTCATATCATATGCAAGGCATGTGAACTATTTTATAGAGTGCCTAAAAAACACCGACAATAACTAATATGAAGAATATATAATTAGTTATATGATTGAGACAAATCATGTACATTGTATGAAGGCAATCCATGTCTGACAGGGCCCACCAAAAGATAAAACATATGATAAAAAGACTTATTTTCATGTTTTGAACATATGGGGTACACATAACATGGCTTATTATTGCACAATTCAACTAAGTTTAGTTAATTTCCATAGGGATTGTCCCCATTTAATGGTGAACATTTTGCCACATTTCAAGCCTTTTGATTATATAAAGAAATGGATAGCATGAAAATTTTAAGTAATGTCAAGCCATTTATTTACTTGATATATAATGTGAATAGAACTATTATGTTGCTCAACAACAACCACCAAATAAAACTATCATCATGTACCCAAAAAGGGATGGATGGAATGTCAAAATTGACCTCTAACTAACTACTATCACCAACCCTCTATATTATAAGTTATAGCGGTGCTTTAGATTTGCTCTATTCCATCATACAATTACATATCATACACTTTACCATAGTCCATATCAACAAGGTTAGAGAGATCAGTTTCATTTGACTGGTATGTGGAAGACCTTGATGTTGAGAAGTTGTGTGATTCATGTGGAGTGGAAGGTGTTTTGGCCCCTTGGAAGGAAGCTTCATCTCTTTTACCGACTTCTTAATTTTACTTGGAGAAGCATATTTCTTTGAATTGTCCCCATGGCTCCTTGCAGATGATGCCAAGAGTGTCCTTGCTATTTTCTTCTACCATAACATAATGTTCACAAAGTGTTAGAATTGTCTCTAGATGAAAAGAAATTGTAGAGGCTCAATTGACATGTGATCTTAGTTAATGTAGAAGATAGATTATGAAATATCATCTGAAATGTTGATACAAAAGTCTTCCTAAAACAAAAATGTAAACCATATCAATCCTAAAAATGATTTATATCATTAATCAATGTAAAAGAGAGTAGAAAGAAATCATAACTGATACCTAAAATGTGAACCTTGTAGGCATTTGATCCTTTGAAATGAACATGTTCTCCTGATGAAGGCTCAAACTAGTCTGGATCCCTGCAGAAACAAATGACATGTAATTGAATGGATAAAAATTTATGGTACAAGCACTTGAAACACTTAGATTGGATACTGTAGCTCAAGTGTCAAGGTCTTGAAAAAATTTGAACACATTTACTTATTGGTGAAGTTTATATGCAACATCAAGCAATAGTTTTTTATATGGTGCAACACATTCACTCAAAGCTAGTGATTAGAACAACAATCATCTTATAGGAGGATATCGATCACATTAAAATTGCATTAGATTTATATATATTATACATTGATTCTTTCTTTCTTTCACATATCTTTCTTTCTTGCTTTCTAAGTATGCTGGAGTAAAAGAGACCTAATATTTAAGTTTTAAATAACTAGGTAGTTACCTTTCTACTCTAACAAATACCCTTGCACAACTGAGTAAACTTTGGGGATAAAACCTTCAGTCCAATTAGAAAAAGTATAATGTATCTATTGACTTTATTCAAGTAAATTTTCCTTTTTCTTATTGGCAAATGTAACATATAAATTTATTTTCCATTGATACGTAGATGTAAGACTCTTACAAATTTCCTTTCTGCTGATTGAAAGATGTAACACTCATTAAAAATTTTGAACTCTAATCAAATCTAGAATAAGATCTATAAGATGATTAACACTTCTATATCAAAGAATTGGATTTCATAGTTAAATAAACTACTTTTAATAGTTGCATTGGAAATAATCCTTTCAACTCATCAAAGGTCACCAATTAAATAATCCTTTCTTTTACATTATTTATCATATTAAGACCTTGAAGAATTTGTATTTGTTTTGTTGATGAGTTTTGGTTGTAGGTGCTTATCCATATTGCTGCATATGAAGGTTGGGATTTATGGGTAGATAAGAGAAGGTCTATCATAACCATTCTCCAATGGAGATAAAGCTGGGTAGAAGGTGCATGGCACAAAGAAGGTGAGGCATCTTCCAGGATCTACTGTTGGGTAAGATGAATGGTCAAGGGCCATGGATTGGTCTAGTTGATTGCCAAGAGACTAGGGAGAGAGGCAAAGAGGAGGACTCCTAGGTGAGGCATAGGGGAGAGTTGTTTGTGGTGAGTTTGAAGCAGCAATGGTAAAGATGGATCTCTTATTGATAAAGCACCGTGGAAGTTGCAGCCATTAATGCTCCACTAAAAGGAGTATTTGAGAAGATGATTTTGAGGACAGTCCTGTGTCCTTAAGGGAAAAGATGATGACGGTGAAGAGGCAAAGGAAAAGATGAGGATTTTGATCTAATATTTTTTCTTGCAGGTTATTGATTCCATGTTTCCAAGGGACTTGGAAACTTTTCAAGGTTGGGAGTATGGTGCAGAGGCACCTAAATTTCAAGAAGACAAAGATATAAAAGCTAGAGAAGCCATTTGTAATAAGTTGTCAAAGGAGGTCTTAATATGATAAATAATGTAAAAATATTTATTTAATTGGTGAATGAATCTATTAGCATCCATCTAAAGTCATTTGACTCATACTGTTGGTCTAGGTTGGGTTTGTATGAAAGTTGTAATGTAAAAAAATGCATATAATGCACAAAACATTGTCAAGAATGCAAAAGGGTCAAAAGAATGTAATGGGTTGGTTTAAAGAGTGGTTTGGAAGTTATAACCAACCAAAAAATCTATAAAACTGTATGTAAGGTTGAACCAAAGCATTAAGGAAAGGAAGAGATACATTTTGAAAGAAATTTGGTAATATCTTAAGTTGTTATTTTGATTGGTTTTCTATTTTAGTGTTGGTTCCAGGTCTTTTACGACCATGTACAGCTTGGAAACCATGTAAATTTTGTATATTTGGATAGATAAGTGAATAAAATTTCTTTTGGCTTTGGTTTGGATTTGTTTCATTTAGAAATGAAGAAGTTATGCAGGTTTTGGCAAAGCTTGTAAATTGCAGATTTGAGAATGCCCAACTACAGTCAGATTGAAACGTTTGGTACAGGAATATTTTGGAAAATAAATACCTCTAAAAATATCCATTGGAAAGATACATTAATTAAATTTCATTTCCTTTTGGTTTAGGTTGTTTTTATATAGATTTGTGAAAGTTATGAAGATTTGAGTGAAAACTGGTTTTTAAATGCCTTCAATGGTGTGGCAGGCAAAGATTTGTGCTTATACATTGATTTATGTGTTGGATAAATTAATGGCTTACAGATTTGGAAATTAGACTCACAAATGGATTATGTGGAATTGGTTTGGGGTTATTTAAATTTGTTTTGTGAATGTTATGTGATGCCCTAGGAAGGGTTACCAGTTTTGGTTCTGGTTTATGACAGAGAAAATGGGTCTTGATACAAAGACTATAACTTGTAATTGGTTTATTGGATGGGTACCATCCTTGAATATGTTTTACTATACCTAGTTTGGAACAATTATTCTAAAATGTTTTTCAAGAAGACGTTTAGAACAGAAGTTATGAACAATGGAATCAGACATAGCAATCTGATTGTGTGAGTGAAGATTTTGTCTTTATTGGTGTATAATGTCAGGGTTCTTTGTTGTAATATTTGAGATGTTCTTGGTTCCTTGAGGGTGTACCAGCCTATTGTGAATCCCTTTAGTTGAGCTAAGATTCCTTAAAGATAAATATAGAGGGCTCTGCATCAAAATCAGATCTACTGGGGCATCAGAGAGGAATATCTTTAGACTATTGCAAATTGATCTAGGATAATCTCAGTAGTGATTTTTTTATTCAATAGGCTATATGAATTAAAAAAAAATATCCTACAGCTGAACATGTACTCCGTACAGCACATGTAATAGAACAATTAACTAAAACAAGTGGTTCTTTGGATCCATCACAACAAGCAACTAGTGTAAAGCGCAATTGGTGAAGATTTAACAAAATTTGAATTGTTCTACTGGTTAAACTAGATGTTAGAATGCAATTGTGTCCACCATTACATTGGATCTCTCAGAGCTTTCAGAGATGAAAGAAAATAAACCACTACTCTCAAGGATAAATAGTTGAAACAATTAAATACCGGTGCAAAGTCAATCTGGATTTGATGCTCCTAGAAATTGGAATTAATAACATCCTTTCTTTGGAATTGCCAAACATTGCAACAAAAGAAACAGGATCAGGTTTGTAACAAGCTAGACTAAAACACCAAATTGGGTCTCCAAAGAAAAGTGAAGCCTTTAGATATAAAGAAACACAAACTAGCTGTGATATAAACCCAGATCCCACCCGATCCCTCCAGCTTACTATTGTTACATGTCCATATACAATCAAAACATCTCCATGTGACATACTTCTTTGGAATAATGTCTCAACTATTTCCACAACCTGGGATATGGCACACAAATGAAGTGCAAAATTCTCCAAAGACCTCCGAGATAAGCAAAGGTTTGGGAGTGTGATGTTTGGTAGTCTCTTACCATTGCGATTGACTTGAAACCAATTTAACATGATATGATCAATATATATGGTTTAGATCTTGACATAAAAAATGATATCTATTTTGAAAAATGAAAAAACATGAAAAGAGTCACCTAATTGCATAGACACAATGAATCAATCTCAAAAAACAACTTGGAGGTTGATGACAGACAAATTTATAGCATCTTCTAGAATTTGAGCACTGCCTCAAAAATAGAAACACTAACAAAACATCCAACCAGAGAACCTTTTGTACATGAAGGATGTGAAAATAGCCAATGACATCCACACCAACCATAACATTTATCAACATAAATTTTCTTATGCAATTTCTACGTTGTATCTGAGATACATGAAGCTTGGCATGCAGATGTGACCTCATGCTTGATTGATGCATTTAACAAAATAAATTTTTTTATGCAATCCCTATGCTGTATCTGAGATACATGAAACTTGGCATGTAGATGTGACCTCATGCAACCAAGCATGATTGGAGCACCATCACTGCAAAGTCCAAACAAAGCATCCTTCTGCTCTGTCTCTGGGAGCTAATCAACAACACACATGACCTTCACAACTACTGTATGCAAGCTAGTCATCCATAGCAAGCTCCATGACATTCCCATCAGCTACAATGGTACTTGAAGGACTTGCCCTTGGTGGCTATAGAAAAAATAGTGGTAGGGTTTGTAGAAAGTTCATGAACATTAGCCATTTTTTATTATAGACATTTATTAATTCTAACAACACATGAAATGTATGCCTATAGTTTGAGTGCCAATTGGAATAAACCAGACCTACAAAAGCTCTTATTGGATTTTTGTTTCTTGGGGATCAGAGAGGCTATACAATGAATTGCGAGGCCCAAATGAATGTACATTTGCAGCTCTTTCCTGTAGTGGAGCTCTAATCACCCTAGTGAATAGATTTGACAATTCTTGGAATTTGAGCTCTCTTGATTCTATTTTTATATATTCCCTTATTTTTCATTTTGGTTCATTTTACTATGTCCGATTTGTTCTTATCCTTCTCTACCCAATCTGATTATTTCATATCTTAGAAAGTATCTGGGAGTTTCAAAATAGTGCTCTGATATTTTTTTCTAAGTTCATTTTTTAATTGATATTGTTAAACATGTAGAACTAGATATAGTCATCCAATATTAAGATGGTATTATTATCAGACATTTTCCTAGACAAGTTTTTGTAGTTTGCGAACGTAATTCTTATGCATGTGAAAGAATTGAGAAAATAAAGAACAAGATTCTTCAGTTGGTATAAACAAATGTTGCTGGTTTGTAAACCCCAAAGCTTTGCATTGCAAAAGTTTATAAGCTTACTTGTGGGCTTGATATTTTGAATAAGTTATCAGTTGATCCCTTTTGTGAAAAAAGAACTCTGACATTACATCTAGTTAAATCTGGTCAAACATGAATGAGGATTTATTTTCTTACAAGATGCTATTTTTATAGAAATCCTTGTTCACAGGATTAACAATACACTGGGATTATAGAAAAATTTCACTGAGTTGATTCTGTTGTCCTTAGCTAAGATTAAGGTACTGCACTGAAGCAATATTATTCCTTGAAGATCCAAAGCCCAAAGCATATTTAAGGCAAGTTGCGTTGTTATAGAAAAGG
The DNA here is from genome assembly GCA_028749045.1 of Cupressus sempervirens. Taxonomy (NCBI): domain Eukaryota; kingdom Viridiplantae; phylum Streptophyta; class Pinopsida; order Cupressales; family Cupressaceae; genus Cupressus; species Cupressus sempervirens. The sequence goes on from CM053791.1 coordinate 384,044,851, forward strand.
CCTCCTACAACCTTGGTAGTGTCGAGGTTACCCCTTTAGAGCATTTCTAGGGACCCAAGGATGAGAACTTAGGTTTTAGAAGACTAGGATTTCTTGCTATTTATATTCCCTTTAGAACATTTCTAGGGACCCAAGGATAAGAACTTAGGTTCCAGAAAACCAAAGCACTTGCTTTTTACATTCTCTAAAATATTTCCTTGGGAGTAAGAAAAGTGATTTCTGAAGACCAAGGAGCACTGTTGGGATCTCCTAGAGAAAGGAGTTAGTGGAATAGGAGAATTGATATGAAAAATGGTACATTCCTTTGCTTGTTTGGTATAAGCACTGACAAAAAGTTTATGTTTGTTTACTTTTTTGTTGTTTGATAGAGAGCAGGATGTTGGATTTAGCTATTTAATTTGAGGCAAGCTGTTGATTCTGAATTAAGAATAGATAATATGTGCCATATCTGCATACACGATTACACCCACTTGAACCCGTAAGCAGTTTATAAACCTTAGTGATTGAGTATAAACTAGATCCTTTAATAGTGAAAGTCACCAATCTATTGAAAAATAACATGGTATTGCAGGTAAACCAAAGTCATGATGACCAGAAATAATGGGTCTTAACTGCAACTCCATCTTGTTAGAAACAAATTAGATCTCTTTTTTACTTCTAAAAGTTGAAAATAGGAGAGAAGAGATAACATAAGTAATTCATGAATTCTAAGTATTAATACTAATGTATTCAAAAGAAATAAGAGTAACTACTCAAATTTGGGAGTGATGCCTCCAAGTATCTAAAAGGATAGATGTCTATTCATTGGAAATGCCATGGTCTAGAACTCCTCTTTTATACATGAGCAAGTGTTATATTTGATTGTCTTTGTTTTATTGTACAATTTCTTTCGTTTTAAAAGCCTTTGATTTGAATCTCCAAAAGAATTAGAATGTTTTAAGGTTTCTTTCCTATAAGAATAGTCATTTATTGAAGATTTTGTAGCAGTGAATTAATTAATTTTCACTGTCAAGTGATAGAGAAACCAGTTTGAGTTACATTTAATTGATTTAACCCCTCCCACTACTATAATGGAATTGTGACTCATGGGAGAGGGTAATGTAATGTCTAATGTATCTATATTATGATGTTTATGTAGAGATATGCATGGAAATGGAAGATAGAGGTCACTGATGGTGAAAAAGGGTTGTTTGAGGGTTACTAGGTGTTGGGGCAGTCATAGGTATGGAGGTTACATCTAAAGGAGGATTATATTTTATGAAAAGGAAGGTCATGTTAGGGCTATATGAAGCTGTTGGATCCATTGGAAGGAAGGATCAGGAAATGTTTGGAAAGGTAAGTTTGGTAAAACCTTTGGTTTAGGCACCTAGGAAGGAGGGTTTGTTTGTTGGGTGTGTAAAAACTAATGGAATCTCCTATGAATTTGAAAATCCTTTATTTTTGGATAACAAGAAAACTCTATTTGAGGTCAGATGGTTTGTGAGATGAGATATGTTAGTGGTTGCTTTATAACAAAAGGGCTAAAAGAGGGTTAATTATGGGGCAACAGTATTGGTTTGGGTATTTGGGCCAAGGGAGTAGCATGATAATTTTAAGTATGTTGTGTGGAATCCAAAAGGGTATCTGGATATGGTCTTAGTTTTCTAAGAGTTTTGGGAAAAGTGAGAGAAAAGTGTGAAAAACTGGTTAGGTAGGGATAATTGGGAAATAGGCCTAGTGAATGGCTTGTAGTGGGTTTTTGGTATCAGACAATAAGATGAGCATTTGGTAACCTTGGAAATAGGTTAGTTGAAGTTTTTTGAGATGTGTGAAGGTGAAAAAAACACCTAGTTGAAGTGAAGTCAAGATTGGAGCCTATTGAGGCATTGTGGGCATTTGATGGTTGTTGAACAAGATTGCTTGGTGAATCCATTTGAGGGACATGGGATGATTTCTAAGATGTAGAGCCTATGGTGGCACAAGAGAATGGTATGTGCACTTTGATAAGGTTTGGAGTTGATTGGATTAAGGAGAGTGATCCTATGAAGAAGCTTGATTGTGTTATGAGAACACTAGGAAAGTCCCTCTTATTGTGAATAACTAAAAGTCCACCTAGGTCTCTGCATCAATGTTAAGAGCTAAAGGTGGAATGATTTCAAGGCAAGAAAGAAAGCTCCAATAATTCCTCTTTAGAATTGTAGCTAGAGTCCTAAGTATTCCAATCCAATTGATTGTGTATCAATAAGATTTAACACAAAATAATCCTAACAACATTAATTAAGTTAAGCTAAAACATATAAGAAAATGAATATATGTTCCTGCAATCGAATAATGATTATCTAAGATTCACTAGTTCTAGGTCAATCAAGACTAAAATATAGATGAGCATAAACTTTGAACATGAAGGAGATCTTTTGCTTGATTTTTACCATTACAACACAATAATGTTTTGTCAATTTGTGCTACAAGTGTGGAGATCTCATCTAGTATCAGAATTGCCAAGCCTTGGTGATCCCATTTGTGTACATGTAGACTCAGAAGAATGGTTTTTTGGCATCTATGGGTATCTAAAGAGAAAAAAATTCCTTGATAGAGTTGATGAAAATGCTTATATTAGGATAAGAAAACTCTTTGGTTGCTATCTTGTCTTGTCAAATGTCTTTTATCAGAGATCCTATAGTGATCTCCTCCAATGATACTTAACCAAGGGTGAGATACCACTCATTTTTTGAGAGGCTCATTCAGGCCCCACTAGAGGACATATAGGTGGTAAGGCCCTAGTTCAAAAGGTAATTCATGTGCAATACTATTAGAAAATGATCCCTCATAATTCTTGTGCAATATATGTGGTAAGGCCCTAGTTCAAAAGGTAATTCATGTGCAATATATGTGGTAAGGCCCTAGTTGACTCGTAGTTTAGTTGGTCAGACGGACTAATCCCTCATAATGCAACTATTATGCCAAGAAAGATTTCCCTTGTAATTGTGTAAATATCATCTCAATCTATTTCAGATTGGTAATTAAGCTGGAATTTGAGCATTCAGTAAAAATTATTATAGATATTATTGAAAATATACTTTGTAGCTTTGTTTCCACCATACCAATTCATGTAAAGCCAGAATACTAATGTTTTAGTAGTTGAAAGTTATGTAGCTATCCAGAATCCAAATATGGTATGTGCAACATCACTTTGCAGACTTGCAATGAGGATCAAACAAAAGAGAAAAAATGGAACTTTCTCAGCAAATGTATTAAGATATATTTGATCTATAGAAATGAGTTCAACATCTTATAATTATGACTATATTCATGTTAAGCCATGACATTATGATTCTGTATGCTACTGAAAGCTCTCTTGATTTAGCCTTCCCTTGATGAACAAATGAACATATCAATTAGAAAAGTAGCTAAAATGTAATAAGTGTTTCATTTTCAATCTTGAAATTCAGATAATTTCTGATTCAAAGTGACCCAAGAAACTTCTTATTGAACCAAACACATTGATACTAATTTATGTTTAAAATGCTCTTCTATCAATTCAAAAATGAATAATAGATTTTAGCATTTATTAGATCCCTATGATTGAATCTGTAGTTATCTAGAATGTGGCCAATTAGCCATAGCTCATGAAAAACATTTATTTAATTGTATTGCTTGGTGTTGCTAGTTTATAATCTTGTCCAAGGTTTTGGTTATAACCTAAAGATATTTTGGGCATAAAAATAGTAAGCTACTTAATTTTAAGGATTCAAATTTTTATGAGTTCCATGATGCTGAGAATGGCAGGAGCTTGTTAATAACTTGGTTGATATCTACAATTCAAAAGTATCTTTTTGTGTGGAAGTAGCAATTTTTTAAAGAAATGATTCATCTTTTTTCCATAGGATTTTAAATATATCCAAGGATCACTACAAAGCTTCTGTGCTAGAAAGTAGTGATTGTCAAGAGAATTTTCATGCCTGTCTTACAAAAACAAAGGTCATGACAGATTAACAAAGGAAGGCGATCGTATATAGTGGTAGAACCACTACACTTTAAAACAATGAGATTTTAATAAGGAATACTCCAGTGCTCACTTAATACTAGATCTTAGGTTGTTCGAAATGGTAGTTTGAAGGAAAAATAGGTCATAGATTAGGTTTGTACATAAAACAAACTAGGTTACTTTTTAAAGGAAAAGATAAAATAGAAGTGATTTAAATAACATAGATTTACATTGCATGTTGAGTAATCCAAATTCAAAAAGGATCAAGAGGAAATATGTGCCTAAATAAAAAAGCAGTCCTAAAAGATCATCAAAAAGGATTTGAGGATGCTACTAAGAAAAATAGTGTGAACACCCACAATTTTGCCAATTTGCACTAGAATTCTTCATCTTAGGTCCACTTGATTCTGGAAAACAACTATTAGCTACTCCCTGCCAGAGATCATGTTCACCAATTGTTACCAAATTGAATTTTTTTTTTGATTTTATTAATGAGGAGCCAAAGCAATACAAGTTTTTCTTTCTAAACTAGAATTATTTTATGAAGTTGAATGGCCGGTTACTAATTTACAGAAACAAGATTAGCACCCTAATTAGAATCATTTTGAGGTGCCATCATGCAGATCCATGTTGTCTAGAATGAAAAGGAAAGCATCAATGGTGCATCCACTATGTGTTGAGCTAGTTTTGTAATTCACCTAAAAATGAAAGAATGGAACAACCTTGATTGGGAGAAATTTTGTTACCTATTAGCTGAAAATAAAATCATTTCAGCGGGCAAAGGTGCATGACTTGTTAAATTTTTGTGTGTTTCTCAAATAGATTATGTGGATTGTCAAGCAAGAGCATCATAGATGAGGTCTGAATATAATACAAACTATGCCACTTTTCAAAGAAAATATTTAAATCACATAGATCAATATTATATGCAAAGCAATCCAGATCCAAAAAAGATGAAGACAGAAGATATGTCTAATTAATTAACATAGACCTAAAAGATACTAATAGAGGATTTGAAGATGATTTTCAGAAAAATTGTGCAAATGCACATGATTTTTCTAGTGCACACAATAAATCTTATAGTCAGGTCTATTTGAAGTCAGAAAACAACTATCAGCTACTAATTTATGAAGATAATGTTCACCAATTACTACCACATTGAATCACAGGCTTTTCTTTTATTAATGAAAACAACACAATTTTTCCTTTCTAAATTAGTATTCTTTCCTGAATTTGGATATCTTTTAATTTTTTGTGAAGATAGAGTTAGTGCCCTTATAGGAACCAATGTGAGTTGCCATCATGCAGACCCACTTTCTCTAGAATAAAAGACAAAGAATTTATGTAGCATCCAATTTGTGCTCGACTAGTGAAATACACCTCTACCATGGATGTAAAGAACAAAAAGAATGAGAGAAATTTTATCACCTATTACCTGAAAATAAAACCAGTTGAGGAGACAAGGGTGCATGAGTTGTCAAAACTTCATGTGCTTCTCAATTAGTTTTTGTGGATAATAGGCAAAGTCTTCACATACCCTCATATATTTTAATATTGAAACACAATCATTAATTTGTTGATAGGGAATGTTTAGTAAAATGAATCACAAAAAAAGAAACACAGTTGCAGTAGCACCCTTCTACCAAAAAAAAACACCTAGTATACAATAATGGATAAGATCAGGACAACAATAATAATTACTCATTGCTAAAGAATGTGGTATCAAACAACCGCCAAGACAATTGGGTTTAGGGTGTACTAACATCTCTTAGTTGCTATATACAAGTGTAATTTATTGTTGACATCATTCTTGCCCAAGATATAGAAAAATTAATTAAAAAGACACTAAAGAGTATGATATGGTTCAGGCCAAGTTTTACATCAAAATGTTGCCTAATTAGGTGCCGCAAATCTTATTGCTATTTACTTAGAGTTGTGACTTTTAGGTGTCACAAGGATGGAATGATTCCTCTTCTAGTTACGTGTAACTTGGTATTTGGCAAAAAATGCTTGGAGATGTAGAATTCCTCCATAGAAGAATTGAAAATTCAAGCATAAGAATAAATAGCATGCTCCAGAAGTTATAGCAAATCAAAATATAAAAGTTGAAGAAATTAACAATCAAAGTTTTTGACATAAACATGCTTCATGCTTGACCTTCCCTCATTTCCACTCTCTTAAATTGCAAATTATTTCTGAGACAAACAAAAAGAACTAAAGCTTTGATTACATATCCAATTGTCAAAAGCATTTTCCTCATCTTCAAATATCAAAGGGCTTAGAAATTAATTCCCCTAGAGTTGAAAGTAAAACTTAATGAATTCTTCCTAGACACTTTATTGTATTCACTTCTGTACTATAAATCAATGCTATTGGTGCTGCCTCATCCCAGTCTAAGTTTTTTTTTCTAGTAATAAAACCACCAAAATCTATAGAATTTGCTATGTAGCACAACAGTCTGAGTTGCACTCATGCAATGATTCTGATTTCAAAATAAGCTTCAATAGAGAAATTGGATACATAAGTTTTAAGTAGACTCTACTCTAGCTTCAACAAAAGAATTATTAAGTGGGACACTTGATATTTTTTTAGAGGGTTCAATAACATTAACTGATCAAAAATTAACTCAATCAGTTTGTCAAGAGTATATGCACCGTGAAGGCCTTGGATACAAGACTCACCGTATCTGTTAGTATACTTCACACTTTTCTTTTGCTACGTAATTTTGATAGGTAATCAATCTATTGGTATTCTATTTCTATTTGTTCTCTGTATGTAAGCTTAAGGACAATAATGATAATTACCATATCTAGATAAATATTCATATACATAAAGAGCTATATTATAAAACCAAGTTTCTAAAACAATCTAAACAAAAATTTGAGTATAGAAGCCACTTATTACTTCAAAATTTCCAGAGCAATCATATCAGAATGAGTGATATGGATCACGAATTTTGATTGTTGTGCTATTTTTATTGCAATCACCTATTTGTTGTACAATATATGTATTGTTGTATTAATATAATTTTTATTACCTTAAGCTTGGTTGGAGGGCAATTCGTGAATGTTGATTTGGCTTGAATTCCTAACCCATCTGAGCATCCTCAAATAATAGGCATTTATAATTTCCAGTCCTACCAACACAGTGATCAATAGTCCTACAATTTAGAAAAATGGATTGGATCACAAAACAATAAAAAAGTGCCATATACTCACTCTATCTAGGAATTTTTCCACCAAGAAGAAAATCTCACATAAAAGATAGTCTACAATTGAAAAATTTGTATGTGTACTAAGCTATAACAAGAACATGGGCTTTCATAATAGTATAAATTTCATTCCTACCTACACAACAAATGACGAGCCTACAATTGTTTAAAAAAAAAATTGATCACACACCACAATAGCAAAGCACTATAAGCTGACTTTAACCTCAAAATTTCCAATCGAGAAAAGAAAATCTCATGACAGTCTGATACAAAAATTGAAACTAGTACCCAATTATACAAGAATTTGGGCTCTCACGTTAGGGCATCCAAATGGACATAGCATATTGAATAATTCTTCTAGAGATAGCTATGTTCTAAATTTTTGGTATCCATAATGCTTCTGGATTTGATACTAAAACTTTCAAAACACAGTTTAATCCATAAACACTATTCACTACCAAAATGCACTGTGGAAATCTAATTTTTAATGGACTTAAAATACTCTAATAAATAAAACCCATTACAGTTTTAGTGCTATTTCCTTACTTCCAAAACTTGAAAATTCAAACAAAAAATGCTTACCCATTACACTCTCTGAACTACTTTCTTAATTCCAAATCCAGAATACCCAAATTAAAATTGCTTAGTTCTAAAATTTCTAATAAAGCCAAAACCCAATACAGTGTTAGCTTAACTGATTTTAATCATACCAAAATCACCTTAGAAAAACCTATTCCTTAATGAATGATGGTCTATTTTACTTACGATATTAAAGATTCAGTGTGCTAGTCTCTTTGATTTCAATCTCCACTTTTACTGTTTGATCCTTTTTCTTCCCAATTCTAAAAACGTAGGGTGTGAAAGGCATATGCTTTACGGATCTTGTATTTATAGGATGCAAGATTATGGCATTTTAGTTTGCAAGAAATGTATCCAAACACTAATATCATCTGATTACATGACAAAGTTGACGGTGAGAGAGTGTGAAGCGAGCATTTTTGGTAAGTCTTCAAAACTCTTGAGAAAATCTTCAAAGCTAATGGTATGCAATGACCAGCTATCTTCAAAACTCTTACAAAAATACCAAAAACCCATAGGTGCACAAAAGAAAAAGAAATGTGTTTTTGAAAGACAAAGAAATGTGTTTTTGAAAGACAAAGAAATGTGTTTTTTTTTAAAAGTGCTGTGTTGGTCAAAATTTTGACCAACACGGGGCTTACATGTGAAAATTTTTTTTTTTTACCTTAACATCTTGACCAACCTAAACTTATTTAGTTGATGGTCAAAAATTTTGGTAGAAAATAAGGTTAAATGTAGTAGTGTGTTGTGATAGATAAATCTTTGTTGCTCTCTATACTACTGTAGCCTTTGTAATTTTCTCTTCTGCTCTTCTTTGCTTATTTTTACTTCATGCTCTATATTGGATGTGATATAATACATTACATATATACCAATCCAATTAAAAATTACAAAGTCAACCACAATACAAGTTTACACAAAAACCACAAAGTCGGATCAACTATAGGAACTCGAGTTTCAAAGACTGGCTTAATGAGGTTCTAATACTCAGCATCTACTATCAATGCTTAGCATTGTCATGCACTCAATAGACATGGAAGCTTAGTCCATACTGATCAGTTCCACGTAGTCTTGAACTCGATCTACATTGGTGACTTAGTGAATACTGTGAAACTTAGCACATAAACTGAATCACTCGATTCACACTGCATAGCTCAGTCAATCTATCACTGTGAGCTTGGTATAAATTGAGTCACTTGGTTAACACTAAGTAGCTTGGTTAACATTAGACTCACATCATAGTAACTATGAACTTGGTAAACATTGTTCAACTTAGTTTGTATAGATAAACTTGATGTACACTAAGATGCTCAGTTTATACTACTGATCAATACCTTGGTAGTAATTCCTCAGCACAAATAAAATACTATTCCTTGGACTTAGTAGCAACTGGAACTTAGTAGATACTTACAATCTGATTAAGTGTATGTCACTAATAACAAACATGACTATAATGTCAACAACTTAAATTTTTTGGAATGAAAGAATCGAGAATAGTTGGAACACCCATGGCTACTAGCCATGAAATTCCAAAGAATGATGACTCAACTAATGTGAATCAAGCCTTGTATAGAGAAATGATTGGAAAGTTGCAATATGTTATTCACAACATACCAAATATTGCACTATTAGTTGGGATTGTTGCTAGATTTTTTGAAAATCCTAAGGAGAATCACATGATGGTAGTGAAAAGGATACTAGGATATCTAAAAGGAATAGAAGATTATGGATTATATTACAAGAAAAATTACAAGTTTGAACTAAAAATGTATATTGATGTAGATTGGGCTAGAAATGTTGATGACAGAAAGAGTACAAGTGGTGGAGCTTTCTTTCTAAGAAAGATATTAGTTTCATGGATAAGCAAGAAGTAGAATTACATTTTCCAATCCATAATAGAAGCTAAATATGTAACAATAGTAGTTAATTGTTCTAACATAGTGTGGATCAAGAAATTGTTGAAAGGAATGAAGAGATTATTGAACCAATTATCATATTATGTGATAACACAAGTGCTATAAACATATCTAAAAATCTTATGATGCACACCAAAACCAAAAACATTAATATCAAGTATCATTACTTGAGAGAGTTGGTATAAGACAAAGAAGTAAGATTTGAATATGTGAATACAAAGGAAAAAATTGATGATATTTTTACTAAAGCTTTACCTAAGATGCATATGAGTATCTAAAAGTTAAATTGGGAGTTATTCCCTTAGCTGAAGCTACCTAAGCTAAGATGGAGCTCTGCATCAAACGTGTTGATCATACTATCTTACAAGTTGATGCAGAAGGTCACACTTTAGAATCTTCCTAAAGCTATGAAGAGATTAGCACTATATGTTGAATTAGTCATAAGAAAGATGACAAAGGGAGAATATAGTTAATAAAATTGACATAGAGATATCTACATGACGAAGATATATGAGATAGATTGAAGTGTCTTTGACATTGTTATCAAATACAGAGAGAAGTTAAATTAAGTAGTTACCATAAATAATGAGAATGAGGGAGAGTATGTACAACAATCATACAATATGAGAGACAAGTCAAGCAGTTAACACATAAGAATATATATCAAAGAGAGAGTGTATGTAAAGAGAAAGATCATATTTTGATATGCTAGAAGGAGTTGTTAGTTATCTACAACTGTTTATACAATTGATGATTAGAGGTGTTTCCTATTAGAGCTGCATAGATGAGAATCAAAATAAAACTAAAAGATGAGATCAAAGAGATTGTTGGATCATGAGATCAGAATCAAAATGAAACTAAAAGATGAGATCAAAGAGATTGTTGGATCATGAGATGCGAATCAGAATGAAAGTAAGGATATTAATGAAGATCTATTACCAAACATAGAAGGAGTTGATAAAATAAATTTAAGTGTTTTGTATTGCATGGTAGAGGTGTTTTCATCAATGCCAAAGAGGGAGATTTTTGGAAACTACAATTGGAACAATTGTTATATTGTCATAGATGTAGAATTGATGAGACAATTTCTATATGAGTAAAGTGCCATATCAAGATGATTGATTAAGAGTATTTGAGAAGAAGTGATAACAAGAAGACCTAGTGAAAAGGTTGAGTTATGTGGAATTACAATGGGCACTTGATCAGTTGGACTTTGACAAGATAACATTTTTCTTAATCATTAAACTAAGTGGAGAAGATAGTAGAATTGATTCCTAGAAGAGCTAATAAATAGAAGACCAAATGCATAGCTACAAAGTAGAAGATTAAGGGAAGCCTAGCTACAAAGTAGAAGATTAAGGAACTTATAGTCGAAGCTGAGTTATGCTTGTGTCGACCGAATGATAGTTATGGCCAAGAAAAATAGTTTCAACCAAGCATCAATAAAAGTTTGAGAAAAGATAGTGTAAGACAAGTTAAAGAGTTTAGTATTGATTGAGTTATCTAGTGATGATCAAGGCCAAGTAACACAATATTGACCAAGTGTTATAATTTTATAGTTTGTGAAGGAATTGAGATTCCTATTTAACATAGTTGAATTTTTGAATTAGTCAAAGTGTATGAAGGATAATTATTGATGAGCTGGAGAATTTAATTAATGATAAAACCATGGTTGAGAATTCCTAGGCATGGATTCAAAGAGAAGTTTTGAGAAGTATCTAGAAGGAAGAGGAAATGAAATAATTTAAGGATATGATGAATCTAACCTAAACCTAAGATCAATAGTGATGTTTAAGTGGGAAAACATCAAAGCTACCTATTTAAGTAGCTGTAAGAGTAACCTAGAGAGGTTGGAATGGTTTTTTATTCTATTGATTGGTGAACTTAAGCAGAAGGCTTGAAGAGTCAATAAGAGGTGAAGTGTGATTGCTTGAAGAGTTTTGACAAAAATTAGTGATGGAGGTATTGATGGAGGCTAGTCATTAGATCAACAAATGAGCTACATTATGATTTGTATTTTTAAAGTGAGTTGTATTTATAATATCAACCTGATGTTACTTTATAACCATTGTATTAGATGAAATCCTTTAATGAAGTCTAACCTAATATTCATTTGTGAATCCTTTAATCAAGGTGAAATTCTAATGAGATGTTTTTAAGTCCTCTAACAAGGCCAATCCTAATAGGGTAATTAAATCCTTTCACATGGTCACTCATAATAGTGTGTATTGTAACCTTTAATAGGGTTGGCTCCTAATAAAGCTCACTTTATAAGAGTGAAAATTTTGTGACATGTTACTGGTGGTTTTTCCCAAATTGGGTTTCCATGTTAAATCTTGGTGTTATACTAGTGCAAATGTTGTTTGAGATGTTTTACACTTTAATATTTTACATTTTTCAATTTGGTTACTATTGGGACAATAAATTGCATGTTACCGTGTGTTAAGTTACCATATAGAGACTGAGTTGTTTAAAGAATAGATCTAAGTTGTTTGAAGTATTCAAAAGTGGAATTGGTACATCTAGATCTAAGAATAACTAATTCACCCCCTCCTTTCAGTTATTCTAAATCATTCTAATAATAGTCATGCCCATAGATATAAAGAGCTAGAATTGATGTTTTAGGTATCTTTGAGAGAGTTGATTGACAAGGAGCATGAAAAGGTGAAAACCTATTATGTTAAATGTATCTTTATTGAGTCTTTCTATTCAATATTTTTTCCTATGTAACAAAAGAAATTAGTTAAAAGCTAACAACTTCTCTTTATTTAAATTTCATTGAGAAATCATGTCAAGAAGGAATTTATTCATGTAATAATTATAACTAATAGTTGATGTCCATTCACAAGTTTACTAGTGCTAAAACTAGAATTTTACCTTTAAAAGTATTCACCTCTTCCTCTTATCTAACTATAAATCCACCACAGTTATCTTAAAGTAGTGTTTTGACTATATTTGGGCTTATAGCTTTGGAACTAGTTTACTATCCTTTTGTGACCACCTATTCAACCAAGTGAATTGTTCTATTCAAGAGGAAAGGAGATTTAGTTTTTTAATTCAACATTACTTACTTTGCATCAAAAGGGACTAGCTAAAACCTAATAACTTCTCTTCATTAAAGTGAAAGGATGTTAATAATGGATCTGGTCTTCACATTATCATTATGATCTATTGGCATAATTGAGTAAAAAGACTAAGGACAAACTAATGGCATGGTTGGTGGAATCATTAATGACTATATTGTCATTAATGTCAATGTAAAAAAGGAAATGTGACTAGTTATGGAGCCATGAATGGTGAAACACATTAGGCTTATAGTGTGCAACTCCAAGTTCATAAGAAAACTAGAGAAAGGTAAAGGAAAATCCCAATATAGGTGATGAAAAAGGATAATCAATTAGACAGAGTCATGCCAAGTGAAGGAAGAATGAAAAGGAGGACAAAAACTATGCAAGAAAGATAGAATGACTAATCACAATGTAAGAAGTATCCACGAAGTCAACAAAAGATGCAAGGTGATAAGTATTGTCACATCAAGGAATAATTGAAAGAATTCAAATTTGAATTTTTTCTAGTGATGAAAGATATCTAGGTTACATAACATCTGTGACTTCTATTTGTAAAAGATATGTCCCACAAGAGCATTGCATTAACAATGAAAAGATAGGAGTAGGCTTGATAAATGAAATTTTGAATTTGTGATTTAGGTTTTCAAAGAAGAATGAGAAAATACTATAAAAGAGAGCAATGCTTTGTGTAAAAAAGTCAGATTGAAAACTAATTAGCAAGAGAGATGAGATAAGTGTAATCTCAAAGTAAGAAAGAGTGATATAATGAAATCATAACTAAGGAGATAGTGTGTTGAGGAGAAGCTAGTGAGTCCAAATAAAAAAAGTGAGATCATATGCAAGAGAAAGCAATGCAAAGCACATAAGTGATCAAGTCAAAAGTTCCACAATTGAGAGAAGACAAAGCATAATTGTAAACAAGCCAAAGAAGTAGTAAAGGGATTTATACTCAAGATAAGTATAGTAACTATTTAATTATATCATTCATTTTTTGTTTACTGATCTATACAATAGAAAATCCCATTGAGGGTGGACCCTAATAGATTTTGGTAGACCCTAAAAGAATCTTTGTTCAAACAATAGAATTTTGATACATTTTGACCATTTTGGAGAAAGGAAACTAAGGTACATGCAAAGTAGCAAAATATTGACACTTCAGAGAAGACAAAATGTAGGGCTCACAAAAAAGTAACAACTTCCCTATTTTTGGTGGTAAATTTTTAGAGGTCCATGAGATAGTGATTTATCACTATTTCACTAACGATTAAAAAGGTGACCTCCAAAATTATGATTTTAGAGAACCATTTGAAGAAGGCTTGCAGAATTCTAAAAATTCACAACTTCACAAATGATTTGAAGTGGGATGCGCAAAAAGGAGAAAAGGACTTCTCAAAGTTTTATAAAAGACAAATCATTAATTTAATGATTTAAAGTACAAGTTAAGTACTCAAAAAATGTGGGAAATTGGACAATTTTTGAGGTGTATATATGTGCAAAAATTTAAAGATCATAAATGAGGAATAAAATGAATTAATTGCCTTGGAAAAAATGAGTCTTTTCATATTAAACATTCAAGTGGAGCTGAGATAGAAGTTGGTGACAAAAGTTTGAAGGTCTCCTTGACAAGTTGCAGAAAATAGTAAGTTCAAGCTTCTCTTACCTTGGTTCTAATTTGCAAGATAAAATGCATGTAAAGAAGGACATTGGTGCTAAATAATTAAAGGAAGAACACATCAAGAAATTGATACATAATATATTGTTAGAAATATTTCCTGGTTCCTCTTCTGGTGGTCAAATGGCTATTTTTCTGATGAATTTAAAGATTGTAGAGATGCTAATCTTCATTGCATGGTAGATCTTTGTTTTAGTACTTTTATTCAAAAAAAGATAGAAAGGAACCAGGAACAACCCAAGAGACTAGACCTAGGCAAAATATTGGTCCCAAATGTGTTTGTAGATACATAGCTTATACACATTATAGCCAATCATTATTAAACAACCACTAGGATTATGAGGAAAATGGATGGTATGCTGCTACTATTCATCACAAAATATTCTATTGAAGAGTGTTTTGGACTTAGCACAAAATCCCTTACAAAAATTGGTAGGGAATATTTTAACAATAAATATTAGGAAATAATGAAATTTGGAAAATAAGGGAAATTGCACATTTTATGTATAAGGGGCCATAATATCAAAATGATGTATATTGATCATATGGGACCTTATCCTGTTGAATCTTTTATGGATTTTTCAAGTATACTTTTTATGCTTGGTTGCAAATTTTTTGAGAAGATGAGAAACAAAAAATTAAGATTCAAAAGCCTCATACCTATCTAGAATTTGACTTTGCGAGTGAAATTGAGAAAACTCTTCACAATAAATTGGTCAGATGGAAGACTATTACGTCTTTAAAGAAGAATTCTTTGCTTTGCTACTTGATTTTGCATCAAAATATTAGCCAATTTAGGAATTCTTTGTAGCTAGGTATAATTGTTTTGGAAGGTAAAATACAACCCATCCATCTCTAGTGTCCACTTTAGGATACATATGCAAGGGATGGTATTTCTTAGTATTTAGAGATGTATTTTTATAGTGGATAGTAAGGATTCTTGGGGGTACTATCACAAGACTACCACAACCAATCAAGGACATACTAAGACCAAAAGATCATTTAGCTAGTAAAGGTTATGAGTTTAGCTTGGGAGATTAGATTTTCAAACTAAAGTGCTCATTAATAAGATTGTATGGGTGCAACCAACTACCTCATAGGCTCCCTTTGTTTTTCCTTAAGAGATTAGGTTTCTTAGAATTCATATGGAAGTTATTGTGGGTCGAGAAAAAAATTGTTCAACCAAGAAGAAAAGCTAATATGATGCCTCATTTTATAAAATTTGATGGTTATATAGTAGTATATCATGATTCAAGAAGTTCAAGATTATATCATGAATAAGTACTAGGTAGTCTATGAGAAAGGTAGAGATTATGATCTCGAGGGGCACATTAGAACCATAAAGGCCATATATGCACATCAGTTTAACATGGAAGATGATATTATAAAAAACTATGATAATTTACAAGAGGCATACCAAAGGTTGAAAAAGTGGAGTATATTTTTCTAAAATAGAATGTCAGAGACTAAGGGTTTGTCTTGATTTCATCTTGAGGAAGACATGGAAACTCTTATGATTGAAAAATGCATCAAATAATTTGAAAATTTGTATAAAGAATATGTTAGGCAGGAAAAATGTAAATATGTTAGGCAGGAAAAATGTAAGAATGTTGAATAGGCACTCCCCCACATTCTCAAGCCAAGAAGAGAAGGTTGAGCATAACATGATCAAGTCCTTGATCCTCTACTCCCATGCCTCAACAAAGGGGACTAGTTCCCCTTTTGTGTCATATCAAGATTTGAATGATGAGGGGTTAGAAAAAAGTGTTAATATTTTGAAAAGCATGAAGGATAACAAAAATGTTAAAACATCAGAGCCACCTCCAAAGTTTTCTAAGGAAAAACATGGCTACTATGCTTAGACTATGGAAAATGATGACCCAATTGATAGAAAGGATGAGAGGGAGACAATTTCCCTTAGGTTGATTAAACAAGAGAACTTTATTCAAACACAATAATCTAAATAATTTTGGATAAAATACGAAATGAGGGATTTTGAGGAAAGGAAAAATAAAAGGCTTGAAGGTTTTGATGAGTCTCAAGATGCCTCAATTGTTGAACAAATGATGGATAAACTATATTTGGATGATATTTTATGCACTAAGGAGGAAGAAAGAGAAATTATAAGGAAGAGTGATAACTTGATACTTCCTAGTTTAACATTGAAGGAATTATTTCTATTGGATCAAGTTAGGAAGTAAGAGGATTCACCCTTTGTATCAGAGTTTGAATAACTTGACAAAGGTGAAGGGACAGGGTATGATCAAAAGAAAAAAAACCTTACTACTTGGGTTACATTTAAAAAAAAAAAAACCTAGGATGATTTATATATCTAAGAGAAAAGAAGGGATGACTTTGGTGTAAACTATAGATAGCAGGGACCCTATGCTTGTTGCAACATGGTTGACACATGAATCCATGTGTAACTAAGATAAGGTAAAACATATGTAGGAATCGATCAAAGAATTGCAAAGAAGAGTAATGCAAGGGCACCTAGGTAGGCTCATGGAAGACCTAGAGCTCCAATGTTATTTTGGCTTGTCGTGATGCTATCCATACCACTAGATGAATAATAGGGTTAACCTAATCCTAGGTTGAGGTAGGTTAAGGTGAGAAAGCCTCTTGATGTTTAAGTTGCTCATAGTTTCTTATTTAGGTCTAGTTGAGAATCTTTGTGTTTTAAAGGGTAGGATGGAAAAATAAGTGTTTTTAGGACTTATGACATGTTTTTTATCCATTTAATTCTTTTTGTAAGGTTTTTCAAGCTTTGGAGAAATTTTGAGGGTTAAAAACTCAAAGATGTAAAAATTGCTCAAAACTTGTCAATGTTGTCATTGACAAAATTGACAACTTTTTGTTGCATTCAAGAAACTTTTTAGTTAGGAGTAAATAATTGTCTGAAATAGTTAGGATAAGAGTTAGGATGTGTTTATAAGGCCATCCTTGACCTTTTGACAGGGTTGAAAATTTGAGTAAATTCTATGTGTACAGACTAAATAGCAAGTTTATAGTTATTGTGTAATAATTTTGAGGATTTTGGCACTTTAATGTATTAGATTTGGAACTTTTTTTTTGGAGGTGTTAAAGGAGTTTTATTTGTGATTTTTTATGGTTTTAGCTTGTGCTTTAGTGGGATTTTAGTTGCTTGTACACATTATTTTGGTTCTTGATTGCCTGCTGTTCTAAATCTAGTGTTGAAGAAACATGGAGTCATAACTCCCTCTCCCACCATAGGATTTGTATGGCCTCTTGGTACTTGGGAGATGATCCTTGTACATATTTTATAGTTAAGGATGGGCCTTGGAAAGCTAAGGAATCATTTTTATGTTGATTCCCTAGCCAAGCTAGTGATGCATGTCTAGGGATCATAGTATGTAGCAGAGGTAATATGAGTGATTGAATGCATGAAAAGATTCAATAAAAGTATGGATTATGGAAGGATAAGGTGTGTATGAACCTCTACTATAGGGTGGAGCATTGGTGGAAATATTTAAGGAGTATTAAACTTGTTTCTTACAAAACTGGTTCAATTACCTTGGAAACCCTAATTTTTAAGCACCAATATAAGTCATACTGTACGGATTCCTTGAGAGTTTAAGACCTCATGAATCCTTAAGTTATTTGAAAAGGGTGTTAGAATTAGTGGATAGGTTACCCCCTTGTTAATGATTTTTCCAAGTTATTCAAGTTTTTCTTCATTGGAGGGCTAATTGCTTGCAGCCTTTTTACAAGCAATTTTGAGCACTTTTGTGTATTTCTTGTAACTCAATTAGGATTCCATTTATAATGGTGGTAGAAAATCTTGTAGAGTATCCTAAGGATATTTGAGATGCCCATGCCTTAATTTGAGGGTTAATTGTGAGGTTGGGGTTGAATGTGGAGACATGGAAGGAGAAGCCAACCACAAGACTAAATCAAGCTTAGGAATGGTGTTAGAGAGTGGTTGTTCTTACCTAATGGTGTGCACTAGTTGAAGAGCCTAGGACCTCATAGTCAAGATCCTAAAGGGAGTAGGGTAGGTAAAAACCCTACTTGGTTAGGAGTAAGACCTAAGGAAACCCTAGAGAAAGCTAGGGCAGAAGCAAGGCTAGTTGTCACATCAAAGAGAAATTAAAATAAATTCACTAATAAATAAAATGCATGTAAATACAAGAAGAATCGAGAAGGAGTTAAATGAGTTAAAAATACTAAAAATATGCGGGCCATTGTGATTCATAAAACTATAGTTGTTGACATTGAAGAAAGCTAGGAAAAAGAAATGACCCCAAATGTTGATCACAAGGATTGTGTTCTTAAGACATTAGAGGCGATTCTTTCCTATAGGGTAAATCTTATTTTGGCCAAATGTGATGAGGTATTTGAAGGGTTTAATAATATTGGTAATATGTTAGATTTCTTACCTAAAGGGAAAGCCATTCTTTCTAAGAAAGAGAACGAAATACTCCCCTTCTAGGTATGAATTAAACAAAATCTCTGAGGTCACTTAAAGAGATCTAGATTCCCCTGCATAAATAAAGGCCACCATTGATTTTATTGATAGTTGTTATCAATTAGGATTGCGCCTATAGCGAGATAAGAATCTAGCTATCCTGTTGGAACATGGAAACCTCTCTCGGATGGTGGGGTTAAGAATGAGAGAAGAATCTCTGGATTCTAGGCTGGTTCCTATATGATATCACCTATAAAACTAACTTTGAACTTGGGAAAAGGGTTGAGAATGTATGTGAATAACTGGATACTAAAACTTAAAATAGGTGATATACCAATGGTTTTGAATGTAACTTTGATCAAATTAGCATTAATTATGAAAAAGACAATTGATTCACAATACTCAGACAAAAATGTAAACACAAAAGTGTTTCTATGCAAGGACCGTGATCTTCTACTTTGAAAGGGATACCTAGGTTTCACCAATTTTTTGCAAAAAGACAATAATCACAAACATAGACCTGTAATCACACATATCAAGATTCAAAGCTGCAATAAGGGTCATAACTAAAATAAAGGTGAACACAATAGTAAAGTAAAAAAATCCATAATATTGCACAAGAACCAATGAGAAGGAACTGTTGAATCTCTATAATCAATGCTGGAAAAATGATCTCTACTACAAATGCCCTTACAATCAACTCAAAATCTGCAATGTGCCAAAATCTAAATCCGAAAGAAGGTCCTAAATAATCAGATGAAAATAAGATAAATAGTAGTCCTAAAACCCTAATCCATATGCATGAGAAAACCCTCCAAAATGAGGAGTCAAACTGCCCAAAAATGGAGTCGAAGTGCCCCTTTAACTTCCTCAAGTCATGTGTAACTAGACTGCCACTCAAAATCCTCTCTAAACTGCTCCATAAATCCAAAAATCATGCATAACTGGTGGGGGTCAGATATGAAAGAAAAGCCTGTCAAAACATGAGTACAACTGCTAGAAACTGATAGAGAACTACTCCAAAAAAAATCTCAACTGATAAAAACTCAAAAATCATCACCAAGTAGGCTCCAAATTTTGTCAACAGTCTTTAAACTATCTTGGAACTAAAAGAACTCCTCCTCAAAGTCAACAAGTCTCAAAATAATTCCAAAAATATGTATTTAATTACTAACACATTTACACAAAAGGCTTATTTTTCTTAATCATGTTTAATATATTTAATATCTTATAAATAATATAATTTACTCAATATTCAATATATTAAAAAAAATTAAAATAATCTTATTTATAATATTTAATATTAAGTAAATTATTAAAGTTACAAGATATTAAATATATTAAATAGAATATTTTGAGCATAATATTTTAATAACATATATTCTAATATATTTCTATTTAATATTTAATAGACAATAAAATTATCTATTAAATATAAATAAACTAGGAATATATTATAATATACAAGGTTAAAATATTAAGTCTAAAAGAAAATGAAACCCTTTTGCATAAATGTGAAATAAGAAAACCATAGATAAGGAAATTGCATCAGACATTCAATTGGATTTTATTTGAGGAGAAGTCCGATCTATATCTTAAGAGATCAAACCCTAAATGCAACCATTTGATATTTTGGAAATTTGTTTTTTTCTTGGGCACCACTCTCTACTAGCCGCCAAGGGTTTGACTGTAGTGGTTTTGCTCTGGTCTTGGCTACATAAATCTAGAGCTTGAGCTTGGACTTTTAAACTGTGGTTTTAATGTGAATTTGGAGTTTCTTTTCCTTGCCTCTAAGCGCAGGCTGTGAAACATGAGATGGAGTTTGTTTGACTGGTGATGCTTGGGGTTTGGGGGCATCAACTTCGTATTCCAATTCATGCAAAGATATCAATCTTGCTGAAAGATAAGTAGCACATTCCCTTCCTTTGCCATATTAGCTACTGTTAAACCCAAGTTTCACTTTCTTTTCCTTTGTATTTTGCTTTGGCACTAAATTTGCTGTTAAATGATTCTCCCTTTTTATGCATGAATCTAGCCTTTTTCCCTTGGTATTGAAAAGAAAATTGGTTGTTATCTTTTCCTCAAAACATGAAACTTGGGCTTTTGCAATGCTATGTTGTTGATTCATTGAAAAAATCTAGGTTTATATATAATGTGCAAGAAACTTGCTCTCACTTGCTATAATAACTATGAGTTAACTCATTTGTAAGAATGCAGTTGATTGGTCACTCATTGTCTTTAATGCTAGAGATATAATATGAAGGTTTTATTTCTTCACCTTGCTTTGACATTGTACAGACATGGCAGAGATCACTTATTGGTCCCTTTTTATTTCTAGCTACTTTTCACATCACTTAGGTACACAACTACTTCAACTATTGAATCTCAGCTAGACGAAATGAATACTGTCCTGTTACTGACATTTATTTACTAGCTATTGTAATTGGTATTTTGAATTAGAAAACTTGGGCCTTTAGAAAAACCCAACCAACTGTGATCTTTATATTATGCCATTGTGTTATCTAGCACCTGATAATTTATTTTAATTAGGAACACCTTTTCAAAACAACATTACTATATTCTGTATTTTGTCTCCTAAATACCTCAAAATTTGTAACCGCATATATTTACTGTGTATCAATGAATTTGTACTCTTCAAGATTTCGCCTCTCCACTAATATTGTTGAAACTTATCTCCATTGTAATGGTTGTGATACACTCTGTGATTAATATTTCATTCTGATAGTAAAAGAAGCTGTACATTGTTATTCAAATTTAGAACACAATTTCATCATTGACAAACCAGAACTTTGATCTTTGTAAAACATATGCTGAAAGAACATTCATTGGTGAGGTTCGAGCACAGGCTTGTGACACCCACCAACACATGTTCGCTGAATATTTCCTTGAAAATTAATTGTAGTGTAAGCTTGGCATGACATAGCTAGAATTGTATATCACTATAGCAAAAATTAGTCTCTAGTCTTAGTTGTGTCTCCAATGAATGATTGATTGCTCTCTATCTATCCTGGAAATGTCTACTATTTAGATCATGTCTACTTTGCCCCTGCTACTCATAGTAGTCATATCTCTATTGTTTGTGATAGTCATACCTTTGTTTCCCATTTTGACAGTGACTATCTCTAGTCTCTTTTCCTTTTCCGCTACATGCTTCAACCAAAAAATTCCACGCTTGTAGTGTATGTGTATCCCTTCAATGATCTCCTCAATGTCTTTAATCAGCTACATTTGTTTAACCGGAAGGTCCCATACCTGAAACTTATGTATGCCCCCTCAACGGTCTCCCCAATATCTTTTGTCTTTGCCTAGACAAACTCAGCCAAAAAGCTTCATGCATGTAACTTATGCATGATCCTTCAATAGCCTCAAGCTCTTCATACCTATATCTTCACATGGAACAAACTCATTAGTAAAAAAAAACATATTTTATCTTCTTCAGATTTTTCTTGCCTTCTTGTCTTTTAGCATAGTTATCTAAATAACCATGTTGTAGGAACAACAAAATATAGATGATAGAAAATTTTTCCATTGCTCAGTTCATATGAACTGACCCATTTCTTCATTCATTTTTTGTAGGTTTACTCCCAGATGGAGATGCGAGATCAACACTTCAGCATTCAGTGCAACAAACCTTCCATTCACGCAATGGATGCCTTTCCTCTTATCTCCTTATTCAGTACTTTTCTATTTGTACAATGTTTTTAATTCAGATATTTATGTTAGGAGCTAAGAACACTTGTAATATATGAATGCATTGTATTCAAGTACTGTGTAAACATGAACAGTTTGTAAAACATTTTTGAATATTTGAATAAAAAATCTTATTTTGGTACTTGTATCCTGAAAAAGTGATCAATCCTCTTATTTATGATTCCTGTACTTTGCATTCTACATTCCTTTCATTTTGCATTGTATATTCTCAGCAACTAAACACACTTAGTAGATAAAACATATTTAGTACATAGTAATTTAAGAGGCATGTTAAATTGGTAACATTTTTGGCGACCTCTCAGGGTTGTTTTCCTACTAAATAGTAATAGACCAGTTGCTTTGTCAATCCATTGGGTATAGAGTCATCTTTAGCATTTAGAAAACTGAACCTTCTCAAAATTTAGGAAAAACTCAAATTGAAAACCTTGCTTAAAGAAACACACCTCACCGCACCAAACTCAAAACTGAAACTGAAAATTGAAAGGACAAATCTGTTAGTTGCCATAGAATCCCGTAGCTATTTATTTTGATAACCAGGATGGAATTGTATCACAGAAAAGAGATAACATGATTTATTTTTTGATCTCTTTTCTATGACATAACAATTGTATTGTGGTTGTGAGGACTAATAGCTGCTGGCTGTTATGACACCTTGTAGATTTGGTTTAAAATCTATTGAAAGACAACTACAAAACTTGAAATGCTAAGCTTGAATGTGTACCTTGCGTCATAACAGCAATGTGGTGTGATATTTATGATTGTACTAGGATGCTATACCAACTACTTTAGAGTGACCATTCCTCCTATTTTGCAATATTTTCATGTTGTATACAATGGTATATTAGTCTAGTATGATGGTGGATAACACATCATATTACTATTGTGGGGCAAGATATTCATTCAAGTCAACCATAATTCAAAACTAGAATTTGTACTTGCTATTTTTTTGAAAATATTCCAAAAGGATCTGTACCAACAATATGCCTGAATGTTCTTTGATTTTCTTACAGTTGAATGGCTGAAAATTACACCATATCATCATGAACCTGTTATGGAATCGTTAGGTATGTATTATTCAAGGCATTGAGACTTGTTCCATGCTTTGTGTGATATGTATCTCATGTGTTGATGGCAGATTGATGACGATGTGCTGTAGTTTCCAGCTTTATTACTAACAACTAACATGTTGAACTCAAATCTAAATGTGTTGAGACAAAACTTATTAAAATCTGAAAATTAATCACACCTCTATTCTACTGTGCCAAAGCACTTCTTACAATCTGAAAAATACCTAAAAAACACAGCTTGAGGTGAATCCCATTAACTAGGATTTTCAATTCCTCTCCTTCAAGTGTAGACAAATGGAAAACATTGTGTTGCGTGGTTCCAATTATGATGTATGGACCAACCCACATGGAATCAAACTTCGTATGCTTTCTAGGCCTACTTTTCAACTCATCCCATTTCAAGACTATGTCTTCCAGCTAAAAAATCCTTAGAGATGCCTTCTTATCAAATGTCCTTTTCATTTGAGTCTATTGACTCTCAATTTTTCACAATGAATCTCTTCACTTTTCTTCTAATTCATTTAGCTGATTCAGCCTTGTTGTCATAGGTTCTTCATCCAGCATATCAAGTTGGTACATAAAATCCAATGCTGGTAGCTCAACTGAGATTGGTAACTTGGCCTCTTTACCATAAAGCAACATGTAGGGAGACATGCTTGTTGATATTTTAGGAGTAATTCTATTAGCCCACAATGCTGATTTTAATTTATAATGCCAAGAACATTGATTACCCTCTAATGTTCTCTTGATAATGCAAATTAGGTTCTTATTGGAGGACTCAACCTGTCCATTACCCTGTGGGTAATAGTTAGATGATGTATTCAAATAAATACCTTTTTGAACAATCCATTCTGCAATCTTATTTCCTACAAACGCAAAGGCATTATCTGAAATAATAGAATCTGGAACTCCAAACCTGCAAACCAAATCTTCATAAAAATTCAATACAGTACTTTCATTTGCATCTTTGAGAGCTACAGCTTTCGTCCACTTGGTAAAATAATCTGTGGCTGTCAATACCCACCTATGCCCTACACTTGAAGGTGGATTAATGACACCAATAAAGTGTAGACCCCATTTCATAAATGGCTGGTCCACTTGAATAGGCTGCAAAGGAAGTGCAACCAACCTTTCTTTTCCAGCAAAAATTGTGCACTTCTGACACTTTCTTACCCAAAAATGAGCATCCTTAAATACATTGGGCCAATAATACCCAGCTTTCATTACCTTAAGAGCTGTAGCTCTTGGTGAGAAGTGACCTCCAGTTGGCCCTTCATGAAATTGATGAAAGATGTGGTTAGCCTGATCTGGTCTAACACATCTCAAAAAAACACCTTGTAAATCCTTCTTGAACAAAATATCATTCAAAAAACAATAAGGAATGGCTTGCAACCTATAATATCTTCATTTTTCTTTATCTAAACCTTCAGGATAATGTCTTGTCTATAAGAAATTTACCATGTCATCTATCCAATCATTTTGAATATTTATAACAATAGGTTGTTCTTCATCATTCTGAACTATAATAGTATCTAAATCTTCGTTAAACTCATTCTTTCCTATTTCAACAATTTGTTCACATAGCCCCTTACCTCTCATCAGCTTGGTAACTTTGATTTCAATATCATATTACATAGCTTTGGTAATCCAACCAACCCTCTTGGTATTTAGATCCTTATTCAGCAAGAAATATTTGACTGAAGGATGAGCAACCATTAGCTGTATTTTATTATTTGAAAGTATATATCTAAATTTTTTTAGACTTCTTATGACAAAAAGGACGTGTTTCTCTACAAATAAATAATGCAACTCATAATATTTCAGTCCTTGGCTAAAAAAGGCTAATGGTTGTTCAAAGACTTCATCATTCTGTTGTACTAACATGGTAGAAATGCTATCATTATTCCCATAAGCATATAGAATGAAATCCTTTGAAAAATTAGGATTTAACAATGTGGGAGCTGAATCCAATGCTTCCTTTATCTCCTCAAAACTTTGCTTACCTTCTTTAGTCCAGCTGAAACTCATGCCTTTTCTCAACATACTTGTTAATGGTAACAACAATTTTGCAATATTTAGGATGAATCTCCTTATAAAGTTTATCCTACCAAGCAAGCTTTGGAGACCTTTCTTATGAGCTGGCAGCAGTAAGCTAAGATAGTACTTACCCTTTCTAGCTCGATGGTGACACCTTCCTTGGAAATAATAAATCCTAAGAGCTTGCCTTCATGAATTGAAAAAACACTCTTTTTGGGATTCAATGAAATACTATATTCCCTACATCTCTCAAATATTATCCTTAAATGCTAAAAGTAATTTGCTACATTTTTAGAGAAAATAGTAATGTCATCAAGGTAAACAAGAACAAACTTGTACATCAGATTCAAAAAAGCTTTATCCATGGCTTTCTAAAACATTGCACCGGCGTTTGACAAACCAAATGACATCTTCTGATATGCCATTTTTTCCCATTTGGTGGTAAATGTTGTCTTATACCTATCTTCTTCCTTGACATGAATCTGATTATATCCTGAAAAACCATCCAGCAATGAGAATCTCTCTGAACCTAAAACAACCTGCAAGATTTTCTCCATTGAAGGTAAAGGATGCCTATCCTTCAATGAAGCTTGGTTCAAGTCACGAAAATCAACACATAGCTTGATTTCACCATTTTTATTTCTTACTAGAGCCAAGTTTGAAACCCAAGAAGTATGCTTGATAGGAAAAATAATCTTGCTTTCTATTAACTTATTCAGCTCCTTAATCATAAGAGTTCCAGCTTGGGATTAATTGGCCTTTGTTTCTGCCTAATTGGTTTTGCCCCTGGGGCTAAATCAATGGTATGCTGGCATATGTTAGGATTGAACCCTTTCAAATTTGTATAACTCCAAGCAATGACATCCTAAAATTCATTGGTTAGATTAACAAAAAACTATTTTTCTTTAAGGGTGCATACCTTCCCTAGCTTCAATTTTTTACCTTTAGCAACTTCAACTTCCTCATAGTGTTCCTCCTTAATTTGAAAGCTGGATCTGTCCTTTCTGAGTTGATCATCAGTATTGAAAATAGAATCTAAGGTAATCAATCCTTTTGGCAACTTATTTTTCCTTAGTTGAATAACTTGGTCCTCATACTAGTCCTACAGCTTTCGTTGGTTCGGTTGAGCAAACTCAGACTCTTTTCTTATAAAATTTACTAGGTGCTGATCAGATTCAAATACCTACTAGCTTTCAGTGTTATTAGATATAGTAGGTCTAAAAACAACATTTACATGATTATTTCCTTTATTCTTGCTGATTTCAGTAGGAATATCATATTGTGCACCAATTGCAGCAAGTCTGTTAGCATGTTTATTCTGATTTCTAGGAACAAATTGCAAATTATAAGCTTCAAAACCTTCAATTAAATCCCACACAACATGCTTATAACTTTTGAACAAATCATTTTTAGTAGCATGAATGCTTCTAACTTGATTAACAATTAATTCAGAATCACCATAAACTTGCAAGCAGCTGATACCTCTTTTTATGACCCATTTTAATCCATTCACCAGCACTTCATACTCAACAACATTATTGGTACACCTAAAAGTTAATCTGAAAGAGGCATAATACCTCTCATTTGTTGGTGAAATTAGCATGCAACCTCCTCCCACAGCTATTTTGCTGCGTGAACCATCAAAAAATAATTTCCACACCTCATTACCCTAGTGTTCTGCATTTAAATCTGCACTTTTCATGACATTTGGTAGAAAATTAGTAGCCTCATGAATAACGTAGTTTCCCAAACTTGGTTCCTCAACCCGTTGTTCTAAAATCTCAGCATTTTCAGCAGCCCACTCGTCTAATAATATATCAAGAACATTATTTATGGGCATTTTGGACTCATAAACAACATTAATTTCCTCTTGATCAAATAAAACTGTTGCTGTATTATTTTCAGCAGCAACAAAATTATGTTCAAGGAAATCTTTAGCGATAGATTCAGATGGAATTGTCACTTTAGTACCATAGCTTGTGAGAAAAAGCATGTGAGACCAATCAGCAGACACATAACCTCCTATTTTGGCAGTGAAATCACGTGACAAACATATGGAGAAATATGGAGGTAAGTCAATGATGTATATATCCATAGGGACTGAAAAACTAGGACAAGCATGCAAGGTTAAATCCATGTTCCTTATTACTCCAATCATTTCGATGGCTGTCCCATTTAGTTGAACTACCCCCTTTTCAATTGGTTCATATTCAAGGCCTAGCTAGTCAACAATCTTTTTTGGCATAACTGAGCTAGTGGCACCTAAATCTATCATGCAATTATGAACAAGGTACTTGCCTATTATGACTATAACATAAAAAGGTGGTGGTTTCACTATTTTGGATAGCTATTGTGAATTATTAGCATTTGCAACCATTAGAACTATAGGAGTTTGCTGGGTCAAAGCATTATTAGATAAGGTAAGTGACTATAATGCTTCTTGTAACATATATTTTTGACCCGGGAGTGCTAAAACATCCCACATAGAGATAGGAACATGAGTCTTCTTTAGATGCTCAACAATATTGAAATTTTGGGTACTAACCTTTGACTGATTCTTTGGTATAGTAGGCTCTTTCTACTATTGTCATGGCTATAAACTCACTTTTTGTGCTTGAGTTTGTTGTCCTTTCTATACTTTTGGCACATATTGCATTTTTTGTGCACCTGATGGTCTTGGTTGATTGTTATCAATATTGACTTGCTGCTGTTTTGACTTATCAACTTGCTGTAGTATATTTGCAGCTTGGGTGTTTGACCTTGTTCCTGCTAATATAGGCTTCCAAGTCTAATTTTGATCAAAATTTGCTGCTATAACAACCTCATCTTCACTAAAGTTCATTAGAGTAGCATCAAGATTACCTTGTTTTTGTACTTGTTGTTGCACTTGTTCATGATGAACCTCTCCTTGGTTTGTTACCTGTTGTTCTTTCAAAAGGTCTCGCTTCCTTGCCTCAAGTGCATACACACAATCCAACCAATAATGACCAACGTTACAAGTATTGCACCATTCTTCATCATGTGCATAGTTTTTTTGAGGAACAACTACCAATTCCTTTGAATTGCTAGGAGTTGCATAATTGTAGGGCTGATTGGTCCCTTTACCATAATTTCTTTGCTATCCTTGAGGTTTCCTTTGCTAGTTTGAACCTAAGGCCTAATTGAATTGCCTATTTTCCTGATAAGAAGCTTGATTAGGCCTATTAGATTGACCTTGTTGTCTCTTTAATTTTTTTATCTCATTCCCATAAGTTTGCAATGTTCTCATCATACTGTCACTTTTCTCAATTAAGCGTCGATTCTGCTCTCGTAACTCTCTAATAGGAGCTGTAGCAACATGTTCTTCTACTACAACCTACACATTGAATGCTGATAATGCCAGCGTAGGTGGAATTACAACCAATGGTGGTATAATAGGTAGTACAATCTGCTGTATTTCAGCAAAATAAGGAATTGGAGGCCTTGGAGGTAGCTTGTTGGCTTGTATTAAGCCATTTTCAGCTCTTACAACAATATCAAATGCATCAAGAAAAGTATGTCCTCCCATAGATTGTATCATAATTGAAATATCACTGTTAAAAGCCTTTAAATAAAATAAGAATGCATAATCATTAGAAGGCTTGATAGTTGTTGGAATTCTATCCCAAGTTCGCTGAAAATGAAAATGAAAATTAGAAATGTGCTCATTAAGATGCCTCTTAATGGTAGTCAACTGTTCAACCAAAGAAAGATGATCAAACTTATCTTTAAACTTGCTGATTAGCATGCTTCCCAATGCATCCCATGTGGCAATTGAATTTACTGCAAGACTTTTGAACCAAATTAATGCTTTACCTCTGAAAGATGTTGCTAATAACTTCAAGGCCACATCTTCATGTTGAACTTGGTGTAATCCACAAAGGGTAGCAATATCCTTAATATGTTCCACTACTGAAACATGATTTTCACCAGTAAAAGATGGCACACTTTTCAATGTTGTTGGTGGAATATCATGATGGACAACAATTTGTAGAGGGCTACCAGCATTAAAAGCTACAAATGGAAAATTTTGGGCCATTTGATGAATTGGTGGTACTTGTTTTTGTGCTACAAATGGCAATGAAGGTTGGATAGGCTGATTTACCTTTCGCTGATATGTTTTTAAACCTTTAACAACAGCTGTAGTACTACTTGTAGATGCTAAAAATACAAATTGGTCCTTTGGTAATTGGTCAAAAATGGGCACCTTGAATTTAGAATGATCATGAACACTTAAATCTTCAAGCAAACCAATACCTTTAATGACTATCTCAGATTCTTCAAAATTTGTTAGCTGTTCTTCAATTGTAGGATATTCAAATGCTAAAAAATTTGATCTTGATGGTGAAACTGACCTTCCTCTTGAAACTGTTGGTGTTTTTCTTCCTCTTGTTGTCCTTCTGGTAGCTCTTCTCATTAAAAATCACCAAAACTGCAACTGAATTTTGGATAAACCTTTAAAATAGAGTTGCCAGGTGTTAATAAAATACCTTCAAAAAGGCTGAAATATTGTTGTTCACACCAAAAAAATAGTAAAATCTTGAAATTCAGTGAATTATGAAGTAGTTCCTGGTCCCACCGGGCGTGCTAAAAACTATTATCAATCAGGATTACACCTATAGTGAGACAAAAATCTAGCTATCCTATTGGGACATGGAAACCTCTCTTGGATGGTGGGGTTAAGAATGAGAGAAGAATCTCTGGATTCTAGGCCGGTTCCTATATGGTATCACCTATAAAACTAACTTTGAACTCGAGAAAAGGGTTGAGAATGTATGTGAATAACTGGTAACTAAAACTTAAAATAGGTGATACACCAATGGTTTTGAATGTAGCTTTGATCAAATTAGCATGAATTAAAAAAAAGATAATTGATTCACAATACTCAGCCAAACACGTAACCACAAAAGTGTTTCTATGCAAGGACCAGGATCTTCTGCTTTGAAAGGGATTCCTAGGTTTCATCAATTTGCTTCAAAAAGACAATAATCACAAACATAGACCTGTAATCACACGTATCAAGATTCAAATCTGCAATAGGGGTCATAACTAAAATGAAGGTGAACACAACATTAAAGTAAAAAAATCCACAATATTGCACAAGAACCAATGAGAAGGAACTGCTGAATCTCTATAATCAATGCTGGAAAAAAATCTCTGCTACAAATGCCCTTACAATCAACTTAAAATCTGCAATGTGCCAAAATCTGAATCCAAAAGAAGGTCCTAAATAATCAAATGAAAATAAGATAAATAGCAATCCTAAAACACTAATCTATATGCATGAGAAAACCCTCCAAAATGAGGAGTCAAATTGCCCAAAAATGGAGTTGAAGTGCCCCTTTAACTACCTCAAGTCATGTGTAACTAGACTGCCACTCAAAATCCTCTCTAAACTGCTCCATAACTCCAAAAATCATGCATAACTGGTGGGGGTCAGATATGAAAGAAAAGCCTGTCAAAACATGAGTACAATTGCTAGAAACTAGTAGAGAACTACTCCAAAAAAACTCTCAACTGATAAAAACTCAAAAATCATCACCAAGTAGGCTCCAAATTTTGTCAACAGTCTTTAAACTATCCTAGAACTGAAAGAACTCCTCCCCAAAGTCAACAAGTCTCAAAATAATTCCAAAAATATGTATTTAATTACTAACACATTTACACAAAAGGCTTATTTTTCTTAATCGTGTTTAATATATTTAATATCTTGTAAATAATAAAATTTACTTAATATTCAATATATTAAAAACAATTAAAATAATTTTATTTATAATATTTAATATCAAGTAAATTATTAAAGTTACAAGATATTAAATATATTAAATAGAATATTTTAAGAATAATATTTTAATAACATATATTCTAATATATTTCTATTTAATATTTAATAGACAATAAAATTATCTATTAAATATAAATAAACTAGGAATATATTATAATATACAAGGTTACAATATTAAGTCTAAAAGAAAATGAAACCCTTTTGCATAAATGTGAAATAAGGAAACCATAGATAAGGGAATTGCATCGGACATTCAATTGGATTTTATTTGAGAAGTCTAATCTATATCTTAAGAGATCAAACCCTAAATGCAACCATTTGATATTTTGGAAATTTGTTTTTTGCTTGGGCACCGCTCTTTGCTAGCTGCCAGGGTTTGACTACAGTGGTTTTACTCTAGTCTTGGTTGTGTAAATCTGGAGCTTGAGCTTGGACTTTTAAACTGTGGTTTTAATGTGAATCTGGAGTTTCTTTTCCTTACCTCTAAGTGTGAGCTGTGAAACACAAGCTAGAATTTCTTTGATTGGTGATGCTTGGGGTTTGGGGGCATCAACTTTGTATTCCAATTCATGCAAAGATATCAATCTTGCTAAAAGGTAAGTAGAATGTTCCCTTCCTTTGCCATATTATCTGCTGTTAAACCTGAGTTTCACTTTCTTTTCCTTTGGATTTTGCTTTGGCACTAAATTTGTTGTTAAATGATTCTCCCTTTTTATGCGTGAATCTAGGCTTTTTCCCTTGGTATTGAAAAGAAAACTGGTTATCTTTTCCTCACAATGTGAAACTTGGGCTTTTGCAATTCTGTGTTGTTGATTCATTGAAAAAATCTAGGTTTATAAATAATGTGCAAGAAACTTTCTCTCACTTGCTATAATAACTATGAGTTAACTCATTTGTAAGAATGCAGTTGATTGGTCACTCATTTTCTTTAATGCTAGAGATATAATATGAAGGTTTTATTTCTTCACCTTGCTTTGACATTGCACAGACATGGCAGAGATCATGTGAGGCCTCGCCCCGACCCTGCATAGCCTTAGTTGTTACTTTACCATTTTGATACTCACAACTTGAGATGTCGAGACATTATCAGATACTTGAACACATCATATTATTTCATGTTGTGTAATATTATTTTCAGATATTTGATGTTTGTCATTTAATGTTTCATGTATATGTATGTTGATGAAATCAGTAAATGTAGGATTGAGACTTTGATTTAAGATATTTTAAATGGTTAAGAATTAAGTAGGATGAAGAAACCCTTATTGATGTATGTTTCAATTTATTTGAATTTCTGATACGTATACATATATGTACATGTGATTCTATGAGACTACTGATGTGTGCAATGAGTGTGCAGATATTTTAGCTGAGAAAACCTACGGAGGAATAGAACTGATCTTTATGTGCTAATTTTTGAAACTTTGTTGTTCGTAATTCAAGTATTGTATTGTGAGATGTATGTATGTATCTTTCTATGTTTAGTAAATGTTAATGCTCGTAACTGTGTTCTTATGGTGTCGCTTGACACTCGTGAATTGTTTATGTTCCTCAGTGTGCTGATTAGGGTTAGCTATGTAACCTCTGGACCTAAGTCAGACTAAGTTGATGTCTTTTTGCTAATTTGGTTCTTAATCGAGTTTAGTCATCCTTAATCTAGATTATTGCTTAATCTGCATGTTAGAGTAGTTAGATGGTCCTATTTTATTCCTAGCTTTTGTTTGGCTCTAAACCTATTCCTAAGGCTTAAAACATGAAATATTTATACCCAAGGGGGGTATGGGTTGGGGGTATTTTTCAACCCCTAAGCCCCTTTTATTGACTTTTGAGGCCACTCAAAAAGTCTCTTTTTTCTTTTGTGCAAAAATTGACTATGGCTACCATGAGTTGTCTCATCTCACCTCCATTTAGTGGTTAACCATTGCATGGGTTGAGTTAGGAGCTTCTAGATTTGTAGGTGGGTGGGAGAAGTTATTGATCCTTTGGGTGGTTGAGTTTGAGGCTTATTTAGAGGCCCTTCTTGGAATAGTTGAGGTTGTTACCCAATCTCTACTTTTAGAGAGGAGACTTAGAAGATTGAAGGAAGGAAGGGAAAAGCTCTACTCAAACTTGTTCATTGCCATTACCTCTTTGTGAAGGTAGGAATTCTCATCTCCCTTGTTCAAATTTTCATGTTTGTTTCATGCTTATGCTACCTTGTTGTTGTTTGAATGTTGTATGTTTGTGGGTATGTTGGAAAGCTTTGAAAACCATGTTAGTTTGAATGATTTCCTTTCATGTTTTTGTATGAATTTTTGAGATGTTCTTGCATGGGTGTTTTGGCATTACTCACCCTTAGAGAGCGCAGAAGCGGCCAATTTCGGGAAAGGGCATTTTAGTTGGACTCCAACAGTGTAGAGTCTCTTCTCAGGATGAGAAGAGGGAGAGAGGGTAGGGTGTTATGGGTCCCTACCTGTTAGCACAAACCACGTATGAGTTTTGGCATGTAAGAATGGAAGAACGAAAGTTCTTGATTTATAGCCCCGATTGGGCACCTGGTTTGGTGTTGTGTCTGACATGTCCTATTGGAAAAATTGACCTTTCCCTAGTTTGATTCATTGAGAATCCTATTGTGTAAACCATGTATGAATATGCATGTTTGATTGTCTCTTGGTTATGCTTGGTTGTCACCCGATCAGATTTTGTTCCCTCCATGGTTCTTAGAAATATGTTGCAGAAATTGATATGGAACCCTTGATGAGGGTCATGAAGGAAATTTAATTTAAGTGTTGTAATTCAAGATTTGAAATCCTATGTAATTTGTATCTCAAAACCTTGTTGTAATGGTAACGATGCTAGGTTTTCTTCTTGGTTCTTTCTCGACTGAGCCTTTGAATCAGGTTTGCCAATAAAATTGGTGTTTAAGTATAACTGGTTATCATGTGATTTAATCGTAATTTTAATTTAGATGGATGCACATCAAAAATAGGATGGAATTGATGTTGATCTAATTTGGCAAAATTTTCAAGTTTTCCTTATATGTTGAAAATGAAAACTATGTTAAGAAAAAAAAAGGGGATATGGTTAATATATCTCAATTCA
The DNA here is from genome assembly GCA_028749045.1 of Cupressus sempervirens. Classification (NCBI taxonomy): domain Eukaryota; kingdom Viridiplantae; phylum Streptophyta; class Pinopsida; order Cupressales; family Cupressaceae; genus Cupressus; species Cupressus sempervirens. The sequence goes on from CM053791.1 coordinate 384,079,410, forward strand.
AGTTTGTTTAGGAGATCAAATGAATCTAGTATTAATGTGACACAAACTATTGGATCTATGTTTTAAATCCTTTAAAAAAATGTATATATACTCCTTGAAGAAAAATAAATATATATAGATCACTTGTAAATCTATACTTAGAAAAATTTTTGGCAAAAAAAAATGTTTGCCCAAGAGCAAAAGCCCTCTGGATTTTGTATGGGCTTGGAAATTAAATGTCTCCTTGCAATAGAGAATATTCTTAAGAATATTCATTTATTTAAAAAAAAATGGGAGTAAAACAAATAGAAAGAATACATAGAATGTTTATAATAATAAGGATATTGAAAAAAAATATCTATATAACATACCATCGCAAATATCCAAGTCTTACCAAATTAAATTTTGGCTTTAACTTCTCCTTGGTAGGCATCAGTCTTGGTTTGTTTTCTTTTTGAAAGAAATGTGTTAATCATAGTCAAATTGCTTTGTGGGAGGGTGACATCATTCTGTCCCCACATCCCATCTCCCATCTTTTCCTTATCTTTTTGGGCACTCACCTCATTATGGGATGGGAGTTATATTGTTTAAAAGCATGGATACTTTTTTTGTCTTTAATCCTTATTCCTCCCTTGGTCCGGTCACCACCTTTTTGTTGAAGCCTGCGCATGATTCTTAGTCTTGGTCTGCGCTATGTTTTGGTTGGGCAGAGCACTATCCCAAGGACAGTGCTTGGGAAGCGTTGCCCATGGTGTAGGGGAGTGTAGGGGGTGTTAGTATAGAGTTAGGTGTTAGTGTAGGGTTAGTTTAGTTTTTAAACAAACTTTAGATTAGTATGTTATTAACATTAGTTTGTTAGGATTAGTTTTTTTGATTAAGTGTTAATCAATGTTTTTGTTATAACTTAGTTTAGTTTATTTAATTTAAGATTAGTTTAAAATTAAAGTTAGTTTAAGTATATTAGATAGCTTTATTTTAGGAAATGTAATTTTTATGTTTTAAAATTTAGTTAGTTAATTTAATAAATGGATTAGTAGTAAATTTGGTTATGTTAATACATTTATTTAAGCTATTTGTTTTAAAATTTATTATATTATTAGTAGTGTTAGTTTATTAACATATTTTAAGTAGTTAATTTTTATGACATGATGTTATGGGTATATTTTGATGATTAGCTATTAGTTATTCTATATCAAATTAAGTTAGTTTAGTATCAAATTAATTTTAAATGTAATATAGTTTAGATTTTAAATTAGTTAGTATTTTTAAATATATATATTTTAATATAGTTTAGTTGCAATTATAGTTTTAATTTAGTGTTAATTGAATTGGTGTTTGAATGGTGATTTTATTAGAATTAAACGGATAAGTTTAATTTTGTTGTGAATTAAGTATCATGCTAAATTAATATTAAATTATAGGTTCCATCATCATTTAAATTGTGCAACTTTAGTTCTATACTAATATGTTTTTTTTAAACTAGTTTAAATGTATTATTGATTTATAATTAGTTAGTAGGCATTCGATTTAGTTAGTTGGTAGTAAATGAAATTTAAATTTAGTAAGATTAGATAGTTAATTTTTATGTTAAGATAGTCGAAATGTTTAAAGTTAATAAATTTTAGATATATATATATATATATATATATATATATATATATATATATATATATATATATATATATATATATATATATATATATTCAGTTTTAATTTTAGTTAATTGTTTTTCTTATAAGTGACTTTACAATATCGGTTAGATTGTCAATCAATATTTTTCAAAGAGATTTATAGTTGTTTTTGATTAGATATTTTTCAATTAATCTAAACTCGAATTCATTTACATTGTTATTTAAATAATTGTTTCATATTGTTGTAAGTTAATAAAATAACGTATCTTATGATCGATATCAATCTAATAACGAAAGCTTCAAAATCTTAATGATGTATTCCTCCACTAGAGTTTTAAACTTAATATGAATTGTAGTGAACCTTCACTTCTCTTGCAAGAAATCAGATTAAAACTTAGAGCATTTTAATTATTAATTTAAAAAAAAGAATTGTGTGTTTTTTCCCTCATTGTTTGGGCATGACAGATCACTTATTAGTCCTTTTTTATTTCTAGCTACTTTTCACATCACTTAGGTACATGGTTGCTTCAACTATTGAATCTTAGCTGGATGAAACAAATACTATCCTGTTAATGACATTTATTTACTGGCTATTGCAATTAGTATTTTGAATTAGAAATCTTGGGCCTTTAGAACAACCCAGCCGACTGTGATCTTTATATTATGCCATTGTGTTATCTAGCACCTGATAATTTATTTTAATGAGGAACACCTTTTCAAAACAAAATTACTATATTCTATATTTTGTCTCCTAAATACCTCAAAATTTGCAATTGCATATATTTACTGTGTATTAGCGAATTTGTACTCTTCAAGCTTTCGCCTCTCCACTACTATTGTTGAAACTTATCTCCATTGTAATGGCTGTGATGCACTCTATGATTAATATTTCACTGTGACAGAAAAATAAGCTGTACACTGTTATTCAAATTTAGAACACAGTTTCGTCATTGACAAACTAGAACTTTGATCTTTGTAAAACATATGCTGAAAGAACATTCATTGGTGAGGTTCGAGCATGGGCTTGTGACACCCACCAACACATGTTTGCTGAATATTTTTTTGAAAATTCATTGTAGTATAAGCTTTGTATGACATAGCTAGAATTGTATATCGTTGCAGTAAAAATTAGTCTCTAGTCTTAGTTGTGTCTCCAATGAATGGTTGATTGCTCTCTGTCTATCCTGGAAATGTCTACTCTTTAGATCATGTCTACTTTGCCCTTGCTACTCATAGTAGTCATATCTCTATTGTTTGTGATATTCATACCTCTGTTTCCCTTTTTGACAGTGACTATCTCTAGTCTCTTTGCCTTTGCCACTACATGATTCAACTAAAAAGTTCCACGCTTGTAGTTTATGCATGTCCCTTCAATGATCTCCTCAATCTCTTTAATCAGCTACATTGGTTTAACCGAAAGGTCCCATGCCTGAAAATTATGTATGCCCCCTTAACAGTCTCCCTAATATCTTTTGTCTTTGCCTGAACAAACTCAGCCAAAAGGCCTCATGCATGTAACTTACGCATGATCCTTTAATAGCCTCAAGTTCTTCATACCTGTATCTGCACATGGAATAAACTCATTAGTAAAAAAAAAACATGTTTTATCTTCTTCAAATTTTTCTTGCCTTTTTTCCTTTTAGCATAGTTATCTGAATAACCACATTGTAGGAACAACAGAGTATAGATGATAAGAAATTTTTCCATTGCTCAGTTCATATGAACTGACCCAATTCTTCATTCATTTTTTGCAGGTTTACTCCCAGATGGAGATGCAAGATCAGTGCTTCAGCATTCAGTGCATCAAACCTTCCATTTAGGCAATGGATGCCTTTCCTCTTATCTCATTATTTAGTACTTTTCTATTTGTACAATGTGTTTAATTCAGATATTTATGTTAGGAACTGAGAACGCTTGTATTATCTGAATGCATTGTATTCAAGTACTATGCAAACATGAACACTTTGTAAAACATTTTTGAATATTTGAATAATTTTTTTTATTTTGGTACTTGTATCCTGTAAAAGTGATCAATCCTCTTGTTTATGATTCCTGTACTTTGCATTCTACATTCCTTTCATTCTGCACTGTATATTCTCAGCAACTAAACACACTTAGTCAGTAGATAAAACATATTTAGTACATAGCAATTTAAGAGGCATGTTAAATTGGTAACAATAGTATTACAAGGAATCTAAGTTATATAAGTTAAAAGAATAAAAAATTAGAGGAAAAATTAAAAGCAATTTCATCTGCTGATCATCTATGTTTTGCTGCTATTAGAAATGAAGAGGGTAAAATCAAATAATTTGAGGATTGAAGACTTGAATTTCTAATGCTACCCTAGGCATTGATAACCAAGTTAATATTAGCATGAATTCTAATGATACTACTTTTGGGGAGTATCCTAAGCATTGGAGAGTATTGACCTGTTGCATTCACAACTATGTTTGTCATTGATGTCAACATAGCAGCAAGTCTATGAAGAACTAGCATAATAACATAGAGAAATTGTAGTTGTATCAACAAGGTTTTTCTTGTCTAGTGATGTGTGATCATGGATATGTTTAGTATAGTGTCTTGATGATGTGGTTCAATGTGCAACATGTAAGTCAAAGATGTACAAAAGTTGTACTTGATTTACAAAGAGTAGTACACAAATAGAGTATTAGGAAAGAAGTTCTTGATATTTGTTTGCTATCTTACATTTGAGATGCAATGAAGAGATGTGTAGTTAGCTGATGATAGAGGATAGTCTATTGGTGATGTTAGCAAGTGTGCAAGCCCTAGTATTGTACATATGAGTTTTTGTATACACTATGAGCCAACAATGCTATTGTAATTGTAATTAATTAATTATCTTAATATAGTTAATTGAGAAAGCCTCATGGATGACTCAAGGAATTATTTTGAAGATATGGTATTAAGGAAAGATGTTTTCCTTGTATTTAAAAGGTATTCATTATTGTATGAAGTGCAAAGTGTGCAAAGGAGTAGAGTGTTTGGTGAATGTGAGTAAGTAATCCAAGGGATTATTAGATGTGAGTTTTGTGATTTAGTTATGAGATCTGAAGGATAAAAAGTTTAGTCAATAGGACAGAGGAAGAGGAAGGAAGTAACTTTCAATTCTACTATTCTGCATGAAATAATATAGAGATCATGTGGACAATGAGTTCATTGGTCTTTCCCTTGAATTTGTTTGGGCACTAGGTCCAACTCTCTTCTACAACTCCTAATAGGGTTGGCACAATTCCTAATAAGGTTGTGTTAGGATAAACCACGGACAAAAATAAAAACTACATGCAAATATAACCAATAACAAAAAATAATAGAACACACAGAAATGAACACAAGGCACCAAGATTTAATGTGGTTCACCCAATCCTTGGGCTACGTCCACCAAACAAAAAGTTCGATCTTATTACAATCTAGTGATTACAACCTGATTACAATTCGTAATCCCTTACAGCTCAATACCGCCGCAAGAACCAATTTCGTATCATAACATTATGAAAAATACCCAACCCTAAGCCCTTTTATACAAGTATTAAACCACTTTAGGGTTATAACATGTCGGCCATATGTCAGCCATAATATGTTGGCTACCATGTCGGCTACTGCCCAAATTTTTTTTTTTGGGGCGATGCCCCGAACCCCACTATTTATTAAGTATGTACAGTACTTTCCTGATCAGTCACCACAATCTAACAATCTCCCACTTTGAGACTGATCAGGCTCCACACTAAACAACAATCTTCCACTTGGAGACTGATCCTGTAGCAATACCACTACCACATGGGGCTCCCACTGGATCAAACCATTCCGGACTCTACTGTTCTTGTATTCATGTTCAGGCTAAAAGACCAACTGAAACTGAAGAGGAGTTTAGCTTCTCCCTTGTTACAACCTTTGTCAACATATCTACTGGATTGTCATTGGTATGTATCTTCTCCAGCTTTAACTGTCCATCCTCCAAAATTGACCGAATGAAATGGTACCGCAACTGTATGTGTTTGGTCTTAGAATGCAGAGCTGAATTCTTAGCAAGATGAATGGCACTCTGACTATCTGTGAACAAATAATTATCCTTCTAAGGATGTCCCAATTCTTCCAAGAAGAACTAAAGCCATATCATCTCTTTGGTTGCCTCTGTAGCAGCAACATACTCTGCCTCTGTAGTGGAGAGAGCATTAATCTTCTGTAACCTAGAAACCCAGCTCACAGCTGCCCCACCAACAGTAAAGACATAACCTGTAGTACTCCGCCTAGTATCAATATCCCCAACCAAATATGAGTCAACATAGCCCTGTAAATTAGTAGTAGAGCCCCCAAAGTGTAAACACTTATTGGAGGTTCCTCTCAAATATCTGAGAATCCACTTGACAACATTCCAATGCTCAAATCCTGGATGACTCATATACCTGCTAATGACTCCCACTGCATGTGCAATATCTATCCTAGTGCATACCATAGCATACATCAAACTTCCTACAGCTGAAGCATAGGGTACCTTGGACATCTTATCCTCCTCTTCCTGTGTCTTGGGACACATCTCCTTAGTCAATTTCAAATGACCAGGTAAAGGTGTGCTAACAGCTTTAGCATTCTCCATAGAGAAACGTTGCAACACCTTCTCAACATAATCAGCTTGAGATAGCATCAATGTTTTGTTCTTCCTATCTCTGCAAATCTTCATACCAAGGATTTGTTTTGCTGCCCCCAATTCCTTCATAGCAAATGTATGTGCTAATTGGCGTTTCAGCCCCTTAATATGATCCATGTTAGACCCAGCTACAAGCATACCATCAACATATAAACATAAAATAATGTACCTATCATCATCCAACCTCTTAAAATAAACACAGTAATCTGAATGACACCTATTATATCCATGCTCATGCATAAAACTATCAAATTTCAGATACCATTGCCGAGGTGCTTGCTTCAAGCCATATAAACTTTTCTTCAATTTGCACACTAAGTTCTCCTTACCTTTGACCTCAAAACCCTATGGCTGAGCCATATATATTTCTTCATCCAAATCACCATGAAGAAAGGCTGTTTTAACATCCATCTGCTCTAAATGCAAATCTTTAGTAGCCAAAAGACTTAAAACAGTATGAATAGAAGTCATTTTAACAACAGGAGAAAATATCTCATCAAAATCAATTCCCTTTTTCTGTGCAAATCCTTTTACAAGTAACCTAGACTTAAATCTTTTCTTACCTCCTTCCTCTTCTTTCAACCTGTAAACCCATTTATTTTGTAAAGCCTTTTTACCTGTAGGAAACTTTCACAAATCCCATGTCTTATTTTTCATCAAAGAGTCCATTTCATCTTTCATTGTAGACTCCCACTGAATCTTAGTATCCACCTGCAGAGCTTCATCATAACTTTTAGGTTCACCAGCATCAGTAAGTAAAATAGAATACAAAGAGGGAGAAAAACTTTGTGGAGGTCTAATTTTCCTTGTTGACCATCTAACATTCATTGGTGTGTGTGGTATTTGTTGTTGTAGTTGTTGCACATCATGAGGAATGGCTAGAACATCAGCTTTTGGAGTATCATCCAGCACTACATAATCATCTTCTTTCTTCTCATGTTGCTGCAACAGATCTTTGTACAACACTTTCTCATTGAATATGACATCCCGACTTCTAATAATTTTAAGATTTTCAAAATCCCAAAGCCTATAACCAAATTCATTAATGTCATATCCAAAAAAGACACATTTCTTTGATTTAGCTTCTAGCTTGGTTCTATGTTCAGAGTCTATATGAGCAAAAGCTTCACAACCGAAGGTCTTGAGAAAAGAATAACTCACCTTCTTACCAGTCCATGCTTCCTCTAGAATACCACAACCCAAAGGAGTAGAGGGACCTCTATTAATCAAATATACTACAGTATTGACAGCCTCCGCCCACATGTGTAAGGGCAACCCAGCATGCAACCTCATGCTCCTTGCACACTCCATTATAGTCCTGTTCATGCGTTCAGCCACTCCATTTTCCTGTGGAGTCCTTGGAACAATTTTTTGTCTACGAATACCATTAGTGGAGCAATAATCTTCAAATTCATGACTGCAATACTCACCACCATTATTAGATCTGAGACATTTTAATTTCTTACCAGTCTCATTTTCAACCAAGCATTTCCATTTCTTAAAAGTTTGAAATACATCAGATTTTTGTCTAAGGAAATAAACCCATACTTTTCTAGTTGCATCATCAATAAATGTAACATAATAATGAGAGCCACCAAGGGAAGATACCTAGGCTGGTCCCCATACATATGTATGCACAAGCTCTAATTTCTCCTTTTTGTTTTCCTTCACTGTCTTTACAAAACTCACTCTCTTTTGTTTTCCATACACACAACTTTCATAGAAATACATATTCACACATTTTAGACCTGGTAAAACTTTCCTTGAATGAAGTACTTTCATACCTTTCTCACTCATGTGCCCAAGTCTATTGTGCCACAGTGCTGTATCAGAATCTACAGCAGCTATTTGTTCTCCCTACTCAACTGCAATAATTGTTCCTAAATATTCATTTTTCTTTGAAACAATCAAAGTAGAAGGAACAATATGACCTGTACAAAGATATAAGGTGCCTACTTTCACACCTTTTACTACTACAAGGGAACCTTTTGAAACCTTCCAATTTTTATCATTAAAAGTAACTACACAACCCTCATCACCGAGTTGCCCTGCTGAAATTAAATTTCTACTTAGATTTGGAACATGTCTTACCTCATGTAGTAGCCAATGATTCCCATTCTGCAACTTAATCTTAATTTTTCCCTTTCCAATAATCTGATAGGGTTCATTATCCCCCAAATAAACAAGCCCAAAATCCCCTTGGACATAATCAATGAAATAATCTCTATAAGGTGTAGCATGAAATGAAGCACCAGAATCTAAAACCCATGAATCATCAACACTCTCTAAAGATAGAAGCAAAGCATCCTCTTCAGATTTGTTACTTACCACATTTGCCTCCTTGTCTCCATCTAATTTATCTCCTTCATTTTTTTTTTGATTTGAGCAATCTTTCTTTTTGTGCCCTGGTTTCCCACAATACCAGCAATCATTTGGTCCTCTTGATTGAGACCTCCTCCCTTTTGACTTTCCTCTTGATTTCCCATGATTTCCAGAGTTACTTCCTCTTTTAGGCATTCTACCCCTACTTTGTGAATTTAAAGCACTTCCTGATGTAGATCCACCTGAGGATTTTCTATGAGTTTCCTCACTTAAAATAACACCGATCACATCATCATATTTTAGGGTACTAGATCCAGGAACAAAATTACTCACCGCCATTACCAAGCCATTCCAGCTTTCAGGCAAAGAACACAAAATCAAGAGAGCCCTAATTTCTTCATCAAAATTGATACCCATAGAAGATAATTGACTAGTAATAGTATTAAACTCATTTAAATGATCTGCAACAGATCCACCTTCTGCCATTTTCATATTAAATAAACGTTTCATGAGAAATACCTTATTTGAAGCGGAGGGCTTTTCATACAATGTCACTAGGGTTTTCATCAAATCTTCTGTCGTCTTTTCTTTTGTAATATTAAATGCCACCAATGGTGCCAAGCATAACCGAATGCTTTCGAGTGCCTTTCTGTCCAAAAGATCCCATTCAACCTCTGACATAGTTTCCTGATTCTTGGCTTTTCCTTCCAATGGCTTCCATAAATCCTTCTAATATAAATAGTCTTCCATTTGCATCTTCCATAACTGGAAGTTCTGCCCATTAAACCTGTCAACCCTCAACTTACCCTCATCTGCCATCGCTCCCACTCAACTGTGAGACTCCCAATTAACTATGAGACTTTCTTGCAGAGGATAACTGAAAGACAACCTTGCTCTGATACCACTTGTTAGGATAAACCACAGACAGAAATAAAAACTACATGCAAATATAACCAATAACAGAAAATAATAGAACACACAAAAATGAACACAAGGCACCAAGATTTAACATGGTTCACCCAATCCTTGGGCTACGTCCACCAAACAGCAAGTCCGATCTTATTACAATCTAGTGATTACAACCTGATTACAATTCGTAATCCCTTACAGCTCAATACCACCACAAGAACCAATTTCGTATCATAACATTATGAAAAATACCCAACCCTAAGCCCTTTTATACAAGTATTAAACTGCTTTAGGGTTATAACATGTCGGCCATAATATGTCAGCTACCATGTCGGCTACTGCCCAATTTTTTTTTTTTTCAGGGCGATGCCCTGAACCCCACTATTTATGAAGTATGTACAGTACTTTCCTGATCAGTCACCACAATCTAATAGGTTGGATTCTCCTAACAGGGATTCAAAGTCTCCTAACAGGGATTGATATGCACTGTATGTTATAGAATCCTAACAAGATCCATCCTTTAACAACGAATATTTATATTAGTACATCATCTTGTGGATACCATCCCCTCTGAGGTTTTTTGTGTGGTCAAGGTTTCCCTAGTTAACATATATGGTATTATTGTGTATGAGTATATTGTTGTGGTTTTTGATTATATTACTCATATGGTTAAGTTTTTTTAAAGTTGATAATTGTGATATTAGTTGGATAACTGATTCACCCCTCCACTCTAAGTTATATTGGTGGACTATATATTGTAACAATTGGTATTAGAGCCTTAAATACTTGAAGGATAAGCTTAATGGCTTTTGAAGATCGATGGTGAATCTTTTCAAAAAGGATAGTCCTTGATTTGATGGGGCAAACTATGATAGTTGGAAGGAGAAGATGAACTCATCTACTAGGCATGGGTCTAGGTTATTAGATCTTGACAAAGAGTCAAAAGATGATTGTCGAAGAAGAGAATATTGAAGAATACACTAAAGTAGAGAGAGAGATATGTTCATGTGCAACATGAGAGCTAGAGAAGCCCTACTATTAGATCTTTTAGAGAATGATTACAGTTAGGTAAAGACACTTCAAACATCTCATGAAATTTGGAAAGCATTAGAATCTATTTTGAAGGTGATACACATACATAGAGTAAGATTGTAAAATTGGATATGTGCATTTCAATATGCTAAGATGATGGAAGATGAATCTATAAGAAAATTTATTGGTAGGATATCAAAGATTATTGTAGGAATCAAGTCACATTGTTCAACCAAGGAAGAAGACGAGGTTGTGTGGAAGATCTTGAAAACTTTGATACCACCATTCAAGCAAGTTACTTAGATGATTCAATTACTTATACCCTACACTAAGGATTTTACCAAGGAAATTTTGCTTGGAAGGTTGGAAGAAGGAGAAGTAGATTTGAAGCAATTAGGAGAACTGACAAGAGTTGAGACAACTTTTAGTGCCTTGAATGTTCGACCAAGCCTATCTAGAAGTGCAATAACACATGAAGATATTACTGGTAGTAGTAGAACTAGATCTAATGAAGATAAGAAGATTGAGGAAGGTATAAAACTTCTTGTGAGATGAGAAAAAGATGGCAAGAATATCTTTAAATGTTGTAAATGTAATGAGTTTGGTCATTATGCATCTAAATGTCCTAAAAGAGAGAAAAAGTATAAGTGAAAGTTTAAGGCTAGAAGAACTAGAGACTATTTGTACACTAATCAAGATGAAGAATATGATGAAATATCTCAAAGGTAAAGTGATGATGAGATAGGATTTTTAGCTATTAAAGAAGATGATCTTGATAGAGAAATTAGAGAAGAAAAGGCTCTAGTTTTCCAAGTTGAAAAGAAATTTGATTGGATAATAGACTTTGGTTGTTCACATCACATGACTGGTGATATGAATAAGATTTTTAAGTTCAAGAACTATTATGGAGGTATGGTTAGAGTTGGTAATAATGTAACCTATCATATTATACGAATTTGATCCATTAATTTAGATGGAAGAACTAACACTGACAATGTTTATTTTTTTGATGAATTGAAACATAATTTTTTGAGTGTTGGGTAGTTGGTGGACAAAGGGTATCAATTACAATTTACATAAAAGACTTTCACTATCAAGGATAAGGATGGTAATATTATTGGAACTAGAACTATGTCCAGTAGTAATGTATTTTAGTTAAATCCCACTGAAATGACTTTTTTGCTTGCTAAAGTGGATAATAATTGGTTATGGCATAGGATATTCTATCATATAAACTTTGATAATATTGTAAAGGTTAGTAGCATGTTTGCAATCAGAGATCTACCTAAGATAATTAAGCCTACTAATGTAGTTTGCAATGAATGTATTTTGGCTAAGCAGAAGAAGGTGTCTTTTCCTAGCAAGAAGTTCACTACCACAAAGAAGCTGGAGATTGTTCACATAGATCTGAGTGGTCCCTCGAGAACAAGAGGATTCAACGGTGAAAAGTATTTCATAATTTTTGTTGATGATTTCACTAGAATGATGTGGATAGCATTTCTTAAAGAGAAGTTTGAAGCTTTTGAGAAGTTTCAAATATTTAAAAATAGAGTTGAGAAAGAATCTGGCATTAAGATAAAATATTTGAGATTAGATAGAGGAGGAGAATTCACCTCTAGAGAGTTTAACATATTTTGTGAATAGAATGGAATCAAAAGGTAGTTATCTTCACCTAGAACACCTGAACATAATGGGTTTGCAAAAAAAAGAAATAGATCAATAGCAGAGGCAAAAAGAGTTATGTTATTTGAGAATGATGTATCCAAGAAATTTTGGAGAGAAGAAGTCAATACAATAGTGTACAACATGAATAGAGACAAATTAGAAAAAGTATGAGAAAGACACCCTATGAACTATGGTTTGGTCATTCATCATCAGTTAAGTATTTTAGAATATTTGGAAGTAAGTGTTATATTAAGAGAGATGATGATGTTAGAAAGTTTGATCCAAGAAGTGATGAAGGTATATTTTTTGGCTATTCATTAAAAAGAAAGACATATAGATGTTTTAATCATAGAACTAAAACAATAATTGAATACACAAATGGTAAGATTGATGAAAAGTTTGGAACTAAGGAAAATATGGTAGATTACAATTCAAATGAAGAAAAAGAAAATTTTGGAATTGTTAGACAAAATGCAAAAATTTTCTTTAAGACTAACAATGATCTATAGAATGATGTGCTAACTATTGAAAAAAGAGGAGAGTAGAGGTCTAAACCTAGAGATGATATAAGAGTTGATATGTAAAATGCTACCCCTAATAGGATTCTGATAAAGAATCACCCTCCAAAGCATATAACTGGAAGCAAAGACAAAGGTGTGATGAAAAGAAATATAGTTAATGAAGAGATATGTTTGATTTCTCAAGTTGAACCTAAGAGTGTTGATGAAGAATGTAAAGATGATCATTAGATTCAAGAAATGAAGGATGAATTGGATTAGAATGTGAAGAATGAAATATGGGAGTTAGTACCTAGACCTATAGATAAGAATGTGATAGGAACCAAATGGGTATTCAAAAACAAGATGAATGAGAAAGCAAAAGTTGTGAGGAAAAAGGATAAACTTGTATGCAAAGGATATTCACAGCAAGATGACATAAACTATGAGGAGACATATGGACCTGTAGCTAGAATGGAAATAGTAAGAATGTTCTTGGCTTATGCAATGAATAAGAAGTTCAAGGTATATTAGATGGATGTTGAATTAGCGTTTCTAAATGGAGAACTTGAAGAAGAGGTATCTATTGAGAAACCTATAGGTTTTTGTTTGACAGAAGACAAAGACATGGTATGTAAACTAAAGAAAGCTCTATATGGTTTGAAGTAAGCACCTATAACTTTATATGCAAGGTTGGACAACTATTTAACAAAGCTTGGATTTGCTAAAGGTATGATAGATAATAACTTGTATTTGAAAGAAATTGAGAATGGTTTTTTGATAATAGTATTATTTTTTGATGACATCATATTTGGAGGAAATGATGAAGCAAGTGATAAGTTTTCTAAAGAAATGAATAATGAATTTAAAATGAGCATGATAGGAGAAATGAAATTTTTCCTAGGATTGTAGATTGTGTAGAATAGTGATGGAGTTTTTATTTCACAAGCTAAGTACTTGAAGGATTTGTTGAAGAGATTTGGATTCAAAAGTTGTAAGCCTACTAGTACACCTATGATAATTAGTCACAAGATATTTAGTAAGGATGAGACACCCATAATTGAGTAGAAGAAATAAAAATCCATGATTGAAGGTGTGCAATATTTGACTCACACCAGACCATATATAGAAAATGTAGTTGGGATTGTAGCTAGATTACAAGATGGTCCTAAGGAGAATCACTATGCAACAATAAAGAGGATATACAAATATTTGAAAGGAACATTTGACTATGGAATTTGGTATGATAGATCAAGTGATTTCACTTTATGTGCATCTACTAATGTGGATTGGGCAGACAATATGGATGACATAAAAAACACTAGTGGTTGAGCATTTTTTCTTAGCGAATGATTGGTTTCTTGGCTAAGTAAGAAACAAGATAGTATTTCTTAGCGTACAAATGAGCCAGAGTATGTTGTAGCAGTAAATAACTATAACCAAGTGATGTGGATGAAACAAATGGTGAAGGATATCAGGATTGAGTTTGGAGAACTTTTTATCATTTACTTTGGTAACACAAGTATAGTGAGTATTTCTAAGAATAATGTATTTCATTCTAAGACTAAGCATATATCTATTAAGTATCATGTGTTGAGAGAGAAGGAAACAAAATGTGAGCAGTAAAGATCAAATTGTAGATATCTTTATGAAGCCTTTACCTAAAGATACATTTGAGTACCTAAGAGGTATTCTTGTGGTTATGCCCCTACCTATTTCTGAGTAGATGATGTAGTAGTTGCATCAGTTCAATGCTATAGAGCATTATTGTTAGACTAGATGGAATGTTGATGCTTCCTATATGAGGGAGTATTTGTGATGAGCCAAGTCATTGAGGACCTTTGGTATTTGGTATTGAACAATGTCTTTGGACACTTAAGTTGGTTTAAGACTTCGAGTAGTAAATTAACATAATGAGGAATTTCTCATTGATGTCAATGGGGGAGAGAATAAAAATGAAAAACATCTCCTAAGTATGTATGGGGAGAGTGAATGGAAATCTCTACCTTAAAATGAGAAGAAGGAATATCTCTATAGGGGAGATATGTATTGTAAGTTGTTTACTATGAACAACTATTGCCAATCCTAATGAAGAAGAAGACCAATGCAATTTTCCTGAGGATTTTAGATTTGATTAATGAAGAGGATTTGAGAAGATGAGAACAACAACAACAACATAGTACTACTTTGGTATTCTTGGAACTTAGATGTTTTTCATCTATGTTGCCATCAATTCCAAACGGGAAGATTGTTGTAATGGATGTTGATGATACTACTTTGGAGGAGTAGCCTATGCATTAGAGAGTATTGAAATTTTGTTTTAATGACTATGTTTGTCATTGATGTCAACATAGTAGTAAGTCAATGAAGAATTGGCAGAGTAACAAAGAGAGATTGTAGTTGTATAGACAATATTTTTCTTTTTTGGTGATGTGCAATCATGGGCATGCTTAGTACAATGTTCTAATGATGTGGTTTAATGTGTAGCACATAAGTCAAAGACTTATGGAAGTTTTACCTAATTTATAAAGAGCAATACAAAAACACTGTATTAGGAAAGCAATTCCTAATGTTTGTTTGCTAGGTAGAGGACAATCTATTGGTGATGTTAGTAAGTGTAGAAGTCCTAGTATTGCACATGTGAAGTTTTGTATAGACTATGAGCCAACAATGCTATTGTAATTATAATTAATTAATTATCTTAATATAATTAATTGGGAAAGCCTCAAGGATAAATCAAGGAGTTATTTTGAAGATATAGTATAAAGGAAAGATGTTTTCCTTGTTTGTAAAAGGTATCCATTATTGTATAAAGTACAAAGTGTGAAAAGGAGAAGAGTGTTTGGTGAATGCAAGTAAACAATCCAAGGGCTTATTGGATGCGAGTTTTGTGATCTGGTTACTAGATCTAAAGAAGCAGAAGTTTGGTTGACAGGACAGAGGGAGATGATGGAAGTATATTTAAATTCTATTATTCTACAAGGAATAATACATAAATCATTTGGATAGTGGATTCATTGGTCTTTCCCTTGAAGTTGTTTGGGTAGTGGGTCTAGCTATCTTCCACAACTCCTAATAGGGATTCAAAGTCTCCTAACAGGGACTGATATCTACTGAATGTTGTTATAGACTCCTAATTGGGTCCATACTCTAATAAGGAATATTTCTATTAGTACATCATCCTGTGGGTACCATTCCCATTGAGGTTTTCCTTTTGATCAAGGGTTTCCATAGTTAACATAGCTAATGTTATTGTGTATGATTATTTTGTTGTGGTTTTTTATTATATTACTCATATGGTTAAGTTTGTTTAAAGTTGATAATTGTGATATTAATTGGATAACTAGTTCACCCTCCCTCTTAGTTATATTGGTGGACTATATATTCTAACAATTAAGGGATGAATACAATTTCCAAATAGATTCATTCCATAGGTTATTGAACAAAATGAATTTTATGGAAAAAAAATTTACAAAGTTTATAATAGATGTTAAAATTGACTAAGGGAAAATGTGGGTTCATTTGCAAGACTTTGCTCCAACAATTTCAAAATTTGTATGGCCTACACATGCTCAAATTTCCAAGTGTATGGAGGTTTATCTAAAAGTCCCCAAAGATGCACTTGAAGATGTCATGTTCATTGGTGATGAAGAAGTTTGAAATAACTTTCATGTTTTCAATTATTTTTTAATTATACTTTTAGTTGTTATTTAGTGTTATTTATGAAGGGGTCTAAATCTCTATTGCACCTTTTCATTTTTATGAGAAAAAGTACCAAGACCCCTATGTAAGAATAAATTTTTTTAAGACACAAGGTAGGATAAAATAATATATTTTTGAATATAATAGAAGATGTTGCCTTATATTAAAGGCATTATGAAGTGATTTCCATTTCTATGCAAGTACTTCTTTGGATATGCAACTAAACTACTTGGATGTATTTCCTTATGAATGGAGTTAATAAAATGATGCTTCATTTACATCTATTATGGTGAATGGTTTTGTAATTTCTCACATTCTTCATTGTCCCTATGGATTATGCTATTTATTTGATGGATTAGAGTAATGCATAAACTTCATTATAATATATTTTCATACTGCATTATGGTGTCTATCTAATTGGTCTCCTTTAGTTGGGGTTAAAATCATTTAGATTGGGGATTGCATTTAGATTTTTTATGTCCAATGGTTGATGGGGTGCACATTGTTTATTGAGGTTTGATAATAAGATTATATGGGGTTGAGTCTATTTTCTCCAATTGAATTAAGGACTAGTCTTTTTATACTTATTGTAAGTTCATATATATATATATATATATATATATATATATAGTTTTAGATCAGTGAAGTTTGCATTATTAATCTTTAAACTTGTCTTAAGAAACATAAATATAGGTACAACCACCTAGGTTTTGTAGAGCCTAAAGTGTCTAGATTGAACAATTTTGATTTAGTTTTCTTCATTGGACAAGATTGTGTCAAGATTCCCAACATCAAAAAGGAAAGGATCATAGGAATTCAACCAATCATTTTGAGAACCAATAGATCCATTTATACAAATTCCCCTAATATGATGACACATTAAGTTGTCTTCTAAAGTCCTTTAGCCAGGTTTCTCGTGACAGGGAAAGAATTTCACATGTCTTATTTAAATCCATTAACTGGGTAATACCTAAGAATGTTGTTGTAATCTTCTAACAAAGATAATCTCTTGTCTAGGTGACCAAAAGAGTGAAAGCTTCTAAGGATTAACTAACACAACTTATTTTAAACCCTAGCTATGTTTCTACAAGATGAATTGTGTTATGTATTGCTATTGACGTGTTCATAATTTTGCTTGATTCTAAATAGTTAAGTTCTAGCTAGCACTAACTTGTAGACTAGTGTGAGGTCTAATAAGAGGAAAAAGTTGAAGTATCATTAGTATACTGATTCATCCCCCTTCTACAATATACTAACCTATTAGTAGGACAAACAATTGGTATCAAAGCTTAGGTCCTCTAAAGTAAAGAGTTTAATAGCTTGAGGAAAATATAAAAATGTTTAAAAGAGAAGTTCCAAAGTTTTCCAAGAAAAACTATAGATCATGGTTTAGAAAGACACAGTGGCATCTAAGAACTCTTAGTGATGCTCCCATGTGGAGGTCAAATATGTGAAATCTAATAGTCAAATCTATCTCAAGTAGAGAAAGGAGAAGGAAAATCACACTGCCACAATGGATGCTCTAGATAGCACCCTATCCTACTCTAAATATAAAAATGTAGAAGAACTAGACATAGTATATGAAATATAGTTAAATATCAAAATCATCTATGGTGGCAATAAACATGTCTAGAAGGCCAAAGCTAAAATCCTAAGAGGAATATCTATTGACATGTGGGTCTAGGAAGGTTAATGCATCAAAACATATGCCAAATGGGTGAAATACATGATGCTAGCTTCTACAAAAGCTTTTGGAGGTACACTATACAAAGATGAATATGTAAGAAAGATTTTGAGAACCTTGCTACCCGAGTATGCCATAAGGGTATTGGCAATTTAGGAGCTAAGAAAAAAAGATAAAATGGATATACCCCTTGACACATTGATAGGAAAGCTCATTGAATTTTAGATAAGAAATTATGAAAATAATAAACTCAAAGTTAAAGTGACATTTAAAGTGATAGTTATAGTGGATCTAATCCAAAGAGGAAAACATAAAATGTGTACATCCAAATACAAGAAAGAACTAGAGAGCCTCTATGGTGAAGAAGTCAAACAAAAAGAGATGGAAGCTTTGTTCACAAAGAGAATAACTAAAGGGAAAGGGAAGTACAAAGGTAAGCTTCCATTTAAATACTTTTAACTACAAGAAGGTAGGACACTATGATGCCAGATGTCCAGAGAATGTCAAGAAGGAGACCAATAACAAATGCAAAAACTCCAAAGAGAAGGAGAAGATGCTGGAAACCACAATTAGAAAAATTATTATTTTGTCATTGATATCAAAATTTACTAGTAAGAAATTTGTTAATAGTGTAGAGTGCCATATTAGTTGATTGCTAAAGAGGATTTAAAAAGAGAGATAACTAGATGCACTAGTGAAGTTAATGAGTCAAGAGGAATAAGTATGATAAAATTATAGTGACCACTAGATTAGTTAGTGTTTGACAAGATAATGTGTTGTTGAATCCTTATATGTCGATGTAAAAAAGTCAATTGAGTCGTTGACAAGATAATGTGTTGTTTAATCCTTATATGTCAATGTAAAGAAGTCAATTGAGTTGAAGTATGGAAAACATGTTTGAAGAAAGCTAAGAAGTTAAGTAAACAATAAGCTTGTTCAAGTGATAGTTTCACTAGGTCAATGAAGTAGAAGATTAAGGAAATTAAGAGATAGGTGAGCAAATAAGTATCAACCAAGTGATAGTTATGGCCGAGCAAGATTAAGGTAATATGGAGTAGTGATCGAGTGTAATGAAGATCAAGAAAGCTAGTGAAAGCCAAGTGATAGACATAATATTAGAGACCAATCAATCCATTGATGACTAAGTAGAAGAATATAGTGATGACCAAGTGTCAACAAAATAAGAGTTTGGGAAAGAATCGAGTTTTGAGGTAGACATAGTTGAAATTTTGAGTTGGTCAAAACCCGTGAAAGATAGGAATTGATGAGTTGGTGCATTTAATGTAAGAATTGAGTTATTTATTATGTGATCAAAGGAAAGGATTTGATGAGGATTTTCCAGAAGTGTCAAGAAAGAAGAGGAAGAACAAAATGGCGATTAGATTCAATGAATCTAATCTAACCCTAAAATCTACAATTATGTTTAAGTGATAAAAGATCGAAGCTGCCTATTTAAGGAGGTACAAGGGATGTTTTAGATTGGATATTGGCTGGTTGATTAGAAAATTTGTGAAGACCCTATGAAGAATAGAAGTAAAGGAAAATTAAGAAGATTGGTGAAGTGTGATTGCTTGAAGGGTTTCCAAGAAGATCAGAGTTGAAGAATGTGATGAAGTGTAGTCAATGAACAAATGTGATCCAAATGGAGATCAAAATTTTAAAAGTGAGTTGTGTTTTATAGATCAAACCTACTATTACTTTCTAACCATTGTGACAATCAAAATCCTTTATTCAAAGTTGACCTAATAGTCATTTTTAAATCCTTTAATCAAGGTGACATTATAATGGAATGATCTAAAGTCCTTTGACCATAACACTCCTAACAGAGTGATTAAATCCTTTAATACTTGATCACACCTAACAATGTATTTTGTAACCTTTAATAGGGTTGGTCTTTACCAATGAGCTTCAGAATAGTGAAAAGTTGGTAGTATGTTACTAGTAGCTTTTTCCAAATTAGGTTTCTGCATAAGATCCTTGTATCATTTACATGTGTAAATGTCATGTTGTGATGCATGATATTTTACAATTGTTTATTTTTCTATTAGTCAACACATATACAAAATAAAGCATTAAGTGATGAAAATAATGTTAAGTTGCTAATGAGATGCTATAGAGACCAAGTGGTTTAATGAGATTATTTAAGTTGTTTGAAGTTAGTAAAATTTGAATTGGTACATCTTGACCTAAGGATATTTGATTCAACCCCTATCTTAGTTATTCTAATCATCTAAAAATTGGTATATGAGCTTTTTGTGCTTGTAGGTAAAGTTTAAAGGGACTCAAGTCAAAGATCAAGATGTACAAGAGAGAGGTTCCTAAGTCGAACAAGGAGAACTTTCCAACATGAAAACCTCTAATAAAATTGCATCTATCTAGAGTTGGAGATTATGCAACACAATACTTGGAAAATGAATACATTGAAGTACCAAGAGCCATGAATATTGAGAAAATAAAGGAGAATTAGGAACATAATCAAATTATGATAGTTCTGGCATCTTCATTAAATTATGTTCAATTTTATAGTGTGAAGGAATGCACTACTGCAAAGAAAATGTGCAATAAGTTGGCACAAATTCATGGAGGAGACAAAAATGTGTTGAGAGATAAAGATGAAAGATTGAGAGGCAAGTTTGATGACATGAGAGTGAAAGAGGGAGAAATGGTTTCACAATATTGTGGTTGAATCAAGGAAGTGGTGAATGGTATTAGAGGTGCTTGAGGAATCATATCTGATAAAATTGTGATCAGAAAGGTATTAAGGACTTTACTCCCTATTTTTGCAATTTGAGTTTCTACAATTCAAGAATTGATGTCTACACCTAGTAATGATCTATCCCAAAATCGTTCTATTGGTAGACTCACTGCATTTAAATTGTCAAATTTTGATAATTATTAACATGATAGTGTTGAATGCTCTTTCAAGTCTCAACTAACCCTTGATGGATCTAAAAGAAAGAAAGAAGAGTAAGCATGTGGATAGTGATAGTGAATCAAATGATGGTCTTAATCATCTAGAAGCATGATTGGAAAGAAGACTACTAAGAGGAAAAGGAGAATACAAAGGTAAACTTCCTATTTTCTTTTACATATAACAAAGTTGGTCATATTGTAGAAAGATGTCCTGAAAGAGATGAAAAGGAGAAAATGAAGGAGAAAAAATAAAGAGCTAGGATAAACAATAGAGACAACCAAAGTAACAAAGACTACAAAGGAAAAGGTAAGAAATCTTGTTACATGGCTGAAGAAGATGGTTTTGATAGTGACTATAATGAAAATGATGAAGCAGATATTTATGTTGCAATGAAAGATGAATATGATGAAGATGAGAAAACTAATTTAATATCTCATGTGAGTAAGAATGACAGATGAATAATTGATAGTCATTTCTCATATTATATGATTGGTGATACAAGTAAGTTTGAAAAGCTAGAACATTATAATGGAAGTAGTATTAAGTTTGGCAATGATGCACCATGTTATGTGAAAGGTAAAGGATCAATTAAATTGAATGATAAGATTTGATGAGACAATGCATGGTTGAAGGACTAAAATATAACTTGTTGAGTGTGGCACAATTGAATATTTTAGGATATTGAGTTGAGTTCCAAAATAAGAAGGAAAAAATATTTGATGTTTGGTTATGGCGTAAGAGGCTATGTCATGTGAACTTTGATAATGTGGTGAAAATTAGTAATATGAAAGAGTAAGAGGGTTACCAAGATTAAGAAAACCTAATAAGGTGATGTGCAAACAATTTCAAATGGGAAAAATGACAAAATCTAGTTTCAAGAGAAAGATTTATTCTTTTGATGATATTTTGAAGTTGGTTCATACTAATTTATGCGGTCCTATTGGAGTAAAAATCTATTATGGTGAAAAATAATTTATTCTATTTGTTGATGACTTCTCTAGAATGATGAGTATGATATTTTAAAAAGAAAAAAGACATGCATTTCAAATGTTTAAATGGTATTTGGCTAGAGTTGAGAAGGAAATAGGAAAGATTTGTTGAAGTGTTTGAGATCAGATAGAGGTGGTGAATTTATATCTGAGGAATTCAATACATTCTATAATGACAAAGGAATCAAGAGACAAATGAGTGACATAAATGGGATAGTTAAAAGAAGGAATAAAACAATCATGGAGTGTGAGGAACACTGATGATGGAGAAGAATTTTTCACAAAATTATTGGAGAGAAGCTATGCGTACTGTTGTATATACTCTAAACTAAGTTCATGTGAAGAAAGGTATAGACAAAACCCCTTTTGAACTTTGGTGTGGCTATGCACCCAATGTCAATTATTTCAAAGTTTTTGGAAAAAAGTGTTACATACAAAGAGATGCAAGGAAAGAAAAACTTGACGCAAAAAGAGATGAAGGTATATTTCTAGGATATTCCACTAAAAGCAAGACATACAAGTGTTTGAATTCTAACACTAAAAAAATTGTGCAAAGGGAAAATGTTAGAGTTGAAAAATTTATAAAAAAATATTAAAGAAGAGTGCAAGAAAGAACCTAAAGATTACAAAAAAATTGTCTACATATATGAATATGAACCTAGTACCTTACTTGAACCAAAGGAGGATGCTGAGAATTAGTAGCCACACACTGTGGAGGTTCAACATAAAATATTTGTTGAGCACCAACAAAATATCAAGTATCAAGTTGTAGGAGATGAGTCACAAAATGAAAAAGAAAAATTTTAGAATGAGGAGGACAAACACTAGATATACAATGTCGATTTAAAAATAGAGATACTTGAAGAAGATAAACAAGAAAGACCAAGTGAACTACAAAAAGAAGAGAGAAGATCTAAAACTATCTTAGCAAAATATGTAAGAAGGAATCATACACTAGATCAAATAATTGGAGACAAAGATTTAGGAGTCATGAAAAAAAGTAAGTTGAAGAATGATATATGTTTACTATGTAAGTTTGAGCCTAATTCAGTTAAAGATGCTTTGGATAATGAAAACTAGATTAAGGCAATGTATGAGGAAATTGAATAAATAGAGAAGAGAAAGAGATGGACTTTGGTACCCAAGCTAAAGGATAAGAATGTGATTGGAACCAAGTGGGTTTTGAAAAATAAGTTGATGAGAAAGGTAAAGCCACAAGGAAAAAATAAAGACTAGTTTGGAAGGGATATGCACAAGAGGAAGGATTTGATCATGGAGAGACATTTTTGATAGTTACAAGGTTGGAAGGAGAGAGAAATTTTCTTGCATATGTTTCTTATAAAGGATTCAAATTATATTGAATGGATGTGAAACCTTAATTTTTGAATGGAATCTTGAAGGAATAAGTCTATGTTGAAAAATCTAAAGGATTTGTCAATCCTAGCAAGAGGAATATGGTATGTAAGTTACACAAAGCATTTTATGGTTTGAAGTAAGATCCTCGAACATGGTATGAAAGTTTATACACTTATTTGGTAAAAATTAGTTTTGCAAGAATAATGACAATAAATTTATTTACTTGAAAAGTGAATTCAAGAGAAAGATATTGCTAGCTGAAATTCTTATTAATGATATCATATTTGGAGGACATGATATGTTGTGTAAATAATTTGCTAATGAGATGAAGAAAGAACTTGAGATGACAATGTTTGGAGAGATCAAGTTCTTTGTTGGTTTGAAAGTTTATCATATGAGGAAATGTATTTACATTACACCATCAATGTATATCAATGATATATTTAAGACCTTTGGAATGAAAGATTCTAGACCAGTTGCAACATCTATGGTGTCTGGACATAAACTTTCAAAGAATGATGATTCTAGTAAAGTGAATGTAATGTTGTATAGGTCAATAATAGGATAATTGCAATATGTTGTACATAGAAGACCTAACATTGTATTAGCTATTGGTATTGTTATTAGATTTTCTTCTAATCCTAGAGAAAATAATATGATGCAAGTGAAAAGGATCTTGAGATATCTAAAAGGAAAATAAGACAATGAATTATGGTATAAAAAGAGTGACTTGTTTGAACTAAAAGTTTACATAGTTGCTAATTGGGCTAGCAACATTGATGATAGAAAGAGTACAAGAGTACATGTTTTCTTTCTAGGTAGAAGATTTATTTCATGAACAAGAAAGAAGAAAATTTGTATTTCTCAATCTACAACAGAGGCTGAATATGTTGCTACAATAGTTAACTATTCAAGCATTTTGTGGATCGAGCATTTGTTGAAAGGTGTAAAGGGGGAGATTATTGAATCTATGGTGATATATTGTGACAATAGAAGTGATATTAACATATCTAAGAAATTTTGATGTATACAAAGATAAAACACATTGCTATCAAGTATCATAATTTGAGAGAGCTCATTCAAGACAAAGAAGTGAGCCTAGAATATGTGAACACAAAGGAGAAACTAGTGGATATGTTCAAATAGGTACTACATAACAATGCATATGTGTATCTAAGAGGTAATCTAGGGGTCATTCCTATATATAAAAAAAACTAAACTAAGATGCATCATTACATCAAAAGTTATGATTAGAATATCTTACAAATTGATCTAGGACGAACCACTTTAGGAACTGCCTAAAGTTGTGAAAAAAAATAATATAAGTATGAGAAAATGAAGTTTCAAGAAGTCATGAAGAAATTTGATAGAGGAAGTGATATACTAATATAAATTAGAACAGTGACAAGAATATGTTATGTATCTTGGAGTAAAAAGGAAGAATGGATGATGTCTTTGGATTATTGTCAAAGAGGGAGAATATATTGTTGAGTTACCATCCAAAGAAAGAGGGAGTTGCCATTCAATGTTAAGAGGGAGAAATGTTAAAAGGAAGATTATTATCAAAAGAAGAAGACACAAGAAATATAAAGTTGGAGATGTATGTGATAGAGGGAGATATTATAGTTGATATTACAATTGATATATGTAATCACCTAAAAATGGTCATCTAGACTATTGGCCCCCTTCTTAACATTTTGGCTAATTTAATTAATCATTTACCTAGACCAAATTGTTAATAATCAATTAATTTTATTATAACCTATAGTTTGACTATTCTATCCTAAGTTCATTACTTGATCAAAACAACATGTCCCCTTTTAATTAAATAAAATCCCCCTTTCTTCTAACCCACTTAAAGTGCACACATAAAGTCCTTTTTCTATTTTTTCAATTTAAAGAAAAGGGCTTTGTGACTTTTGTCTTGTATGAGAAGTCAATTTATATTTTATTGGTTGACTTGTGTGTGCACATGGATCACTCCTCATTTTGAAACTCCACCCTTGATCATCCATCATCTTGACTTTGATCTCTATCGTCTGTACAACTTTAAAAGAAAGAGCTCTCCCCTTGTCAAAGGACCCACTCTCTTGAGTATTGTTATGCTACAGGTTTATTATTTGAATAATTGAAGAGCTACTATGGAGAACTTCTACTTCTCATTTCATTTTCTCATCCATCACATGTTGGATTAGAATCATATTACATAGTAGTTTAGTTTCTTTGCAATAGCTTAAATCACATAGTAATTAGTTTAGTTTGTAAAACTCTCATTCTTGTTAATATAGCTACATTTTGCATATTCACACTAGTTTAATCCACATTTGCATTGCATTTTAAGAGTTCTCCTTGTGGACATTTGCATTCTTGCATCTTGTCTTTGGAACCTCCTATTGCATAGTTTACTAGCAAGGAATGCACTTTTAAGGCTCAGCTAAGAGCACATTGCATTTTATCTTAAGTGTCCTTTCACTTCATGGATAAGGAGCTCTAAGCCACATCCAATAATTCTTAACTCATGGAATCACTTGGATAGAAGGGTTTAGAGTGTGACATTTTCTTAGTGTACATTTTTGGCACCCACCACAGGGCTTGATTTAAGTTTCTAGCTCCATTTACTTTCATTTTTCATTTCTAGTTTTTTTACAACAACATATTGGATCTAATAAAGTGGGTTTTTAGAGTTCTCACTTTTATTTTAAGGCTAACCCATATGTAGACTAGTTTGAAGGCAAAAACCCTAGGTTTTTGATGATTTGATCATATCTCCTAAACTACTTAGATTTTGGTTTTGAATGTTTTGTTGAAAGTTGATGATGAGTTTGAGATGTCTCAGTCCAATTTTCAAATCATTTTGACTTGATTTGTATTAGTTATGATTTTTTCTTTATTTTTCATAAAAAGTCATTTTTGGTCATAAATCAATGACTTTTTAAATAAAAAATACATTTTCAAAAAGGTTTTTGAATTCTATAGGGGGTATTTTCTTTGTGTTTTGAATGTTGAGGTCATATGAGAGCTTAGTAACTCAATTTGCAAAAAATGGTCTATTTTGGGAAAATAGGTCTGTAGGGTACAAATGAAGAGATATTGCTAAATTTCTTGCATTTTTGGAAAGCTGTCTAATTTTTAGTAGGGTAATCTTTTATTCATTCTATTTTAGAACCAAAACAATAGCAAACAAATCAAATCTTGTTGACTAGGTCAAAAACAAAAAGTAATTTAGAGATCATTTTGTGATTAGCTTGCACTTTCTTTGCATACACTTGGTTGGAAGATAACTTGGATTTTTCTTCGGCAATTAACTACTTTACATTGCATGTCTTACTTATTTTTTCTGCCCTACCCTTGTTGTTTTGTATGGTTTTCACACTTAATTGCCAAAACAAAACAAAAATGCATGCCAAAGCTTCAAATGCACAAGGGCTACTAACACTTGTTTGCAGGGGCTACCCAAAGCATAAAAATTAGACTTTCTTGTATTTATTTTATTCCATGTGTGGCATTCTACTATTTGCTTTGATTTCCTAGGCACATTAAACTTGTGATTGAGATTCTTTGGTGATAGGAGAGTATGCTCTTTACCCTTGTGGTGAATCATAATCTTGACTCACCTTTGGACCTCAAAAGAAAGGGGGTAATTAAAACTTATTAGCATGTTTGGGGGAAAAAATCAAGATAGGAGAGTATGCTCTTTACTTGTGTGGTGAATTAGAAATTTTTAATTTTGAAAGTGGATCCAATCTATGGTAGTTAGAATCCTTTAGCAGGCCTTCTCTTGAGAATCAAGAGGAACGATCTAAGTGGGGACAATAAAAATCAAATATTCCAACCCAGTATAATCTCAAGGCTATCAAGGACACAAAACCTCAATAGCACTTATCTTACCTAGTGTGATTGCTTATGGGATTGTGACCATGAGGGGATGACTAGGGAGGAATGCTTAAAGTACTCTTGCGATTGCGAGACCTGTTACTCACCGCAAGGTGAGGTGTCCTATATTAGGAGTGCGAGGAGTGATATGAATGAAAACCCTTCCTAAAAACCCTAAGTTAGTAGCTACCTTATTTTTTTCCCTCAACTTCTTGGTGCAAGGATCGATCCTAGTGGATTACCTAGATCACCCCAAGATTTTACACTCACCATTTGTGTTCCCTTGGTTATTCTTATGGAATTTCCATGAAAAATCTAATATCTCTTGTGGGAAACCACTTGGTGTCAGCAAAGGAACACATAGCCTGGGCCAAGTTGTTGAGTAATGAACTATGTCCTTTAGGTAGAATTTTTTTGATGTGTCTTCGAATGTGCTAGACCTTTGGAAATATTTTGAACATACACATGATGATAGTTCTAGGGATTTATTTTGAGACCTCACATATGCTTGTATCATGCAAGGTTGCTTTGTCCCTTGCTTGGTTGTTTGTAGACTACTCCATGTGTCACTATCTTGCTTGGAAATAAATTACTTTTGAACATCAAACTTTCTATGCTATCAACTATTGTCCAAATTTGTCAACCAAGTCAAAACATCAAGTGCAAACATTTTCTTGTGTTTCTTACTAAGGGGAGTTTCATCATTTGACTTTTATTTGCTACATTTCTAGTTTTTGAACATTCTTAAAATGACTCCTTGGTCTTAGTGCTCTTGGTCTTTGTATCTTCATGGTCTATTTCTACTTGCTAGTAATTTTTTTTCTAAAATGGTTACCTTGATTTCTTGACTACAATCTTGGTCTGGGAAGTTTGTTCACTTGTTCTTTCTTGCTCTATCTACTTTGCTATTTGGGCTTATTTCCTAACTATCAACTTGAGTCATTCATGTCATAAGTTTCTTAGACATGTTGTTTGAAAAGTCATTTTTCTCATTGCTACCCTCTATTTGATAAGTGAACACTCTACCTCCTATAATTTGAACATCAAGTTATCTTCTAGTAACTCTCATGCTTGGTTTTTCATCTACAATTATGGGATCTAAATCTTGTGCTATCCAGTTTCAACCAATTCTAGATGATCTTGAGTTGCTTGAGATCTTTAGGGAATTACAAACCCTATGCACTCAATACAATAAACTTGAAGAGACCCCTAACCCTTCTTACACTAGTTTAACTAAGGGTATGATAAAAACATAAACTACATTTGAGAAAATGGTCAAGGAAAAAAAAACATCATTAGATGATTCTCTTTCTAGTTCTCTATATGCACACAAGTCACCCTCTTTAAGTTCATCCTCTTCTTCTAGTTCTACATGCTCTACTTCAAGACATCAATTTTCTTTGCCTACTAGATCTAAAGGCCTTTTTAGAGAGCTAGAGAATGATACATCCTTGGAGCATACACCAAAATTTCATGACAAGCCTATCTTTGACCAATATGATGAAGATGTGAAATCTTGTTATTTTCTTGAGAAACAACAAAAGGACCCTAAACATACTTTGAGAGAAATTTTATTCCCTTGGGAGATTCCTATGATGTAATTTTGCAAATACCTTTTGGCACCAAGCTCATTACATTACCTAAGTCTAGCTCATATGGAAACCCATTATTGGATATCTATTGTTCTTATCATTGAGATAATGAGCATAGTACTTTAGATTGCATAGAGTTGAAACAATAAATCCAAGATCTTATTGATTATGGGATTGTTGATACCTCTAATGACTCATGATGAGGATATTTCTCTTGAGCAAGAGCATGTTGATGAACCTATTACTAGTGATGGTCTCCTTGACACCCCTATTTCTTCCAACACTAATGCATCTCCCAACACTTCAAAGCTTTCTAGCATGCCTCCATCAAAAAAAGATCCCAATTCTTTCCACATTGACTATGCCTATCCTCAAGGGGTACTTCTAAAAAAATCAAGCTAATCTTTACTTGGCTGCAAATATTTTCCATTCTACTAAGCCAAAAGACCCCGAATTGTCATGCACTACTATACTTACTTTGATAACTACTCCATTCTCTCTTCATACTCTCTTGTCCTTAGAAGTGGATCCATGTCAAGATGACTCAAAAATATAAAGCTATAAAGAAAGATAAAGATCAAGCACCTTTTCATCTCCTTCAATATGTCATCCCTCCATATCTTATGCCTTATCCACCTCCTAAGTATGATGAAGACATCACTTCTACTATTTCAATTGAGCTTACTGAAAATTATGAAAAATTTCTCTTCATATGATATCCAAAGATACTTTCAAGATCAAAGCATCCCCTCATGTTCTACTTCTCCACATCCACCTCAAAACTATGCTCAAGCTTCAAATGTTCCTATCAAAGGTGTTGCTCCTATCAAAGCTACTCATGATTCTATTGATGCCCATGGCCATATTTCTCACTCTAAATATTTTGATATCCCTACTCACTATCACTTTGCATCTTCTAAATCTATCCTTGGTCCTTATCCATATAAGCTAAAGCCTTCAAACCTTTCATCCATAGTGGGACCTTATATTCCTTTATTTCCTACATTTTCCACTTCTATCTCATCACCCACTTACCCTATCATACCTCAAGATCAACAAAGACACTCATCCTTGATGAATTTCCACCCATCTATCCATCTAAACCAATTATATCAGCCTTTGATAAGTAGGAGATAATTTCCACAACAAGTTAAATTGTGATATTGTTATAAGGATTAAACTATGTAATTTTTGAGTCAAACTCATTAACCCATGTTTAATGAGTAGTGATTCAACATGAATCCATATCTCATGAGAATAAATGGAACACTTAGCACTCATTGGGTCTAGGTTATGCTCACAGGGGTGAAGCATTGGGACTTCCTAGGAGGTCACCCATCTCGAGAAGTCCTGGTGCTTCACCCTTGTGAGCATCGCCTAGACCCAATGAGTGCTAAGTGTTCCATTTATTCTCATGAGAGATGGATTCATGTTGAATCACTACTCATGAAACAAAGGTCAATGAGTTTGACTCAAAAATCATATAGTTAAATCCTAATAGCAATATCACTATATCAGCCTTATTCATCCACAAATCCCAAGTCTTTTGGAAGAGAGAATGAAAATAACAATCCATTGAAAAATTAAGATCACCATGTCCCATATAATAAAAATGTGAATGATAAGAATGAAAAAACATTCAAGATACCACAAAGGTCTACTACCCAAAGGGATAAATCAAAGAAAATATGGGTTCCTAAATCCATCATTGAAGGAGTGCGATCTAAATCACCCAAAGAAAAAGAAACTTATAAAGCTATATGGATTCTCAAGTCTCTCTTGAAATACTTGACTATTGAATATAAATCAAGTTGACATTCAAGCTTCCAAAGGCCTCCGCCCCATCTTCTTCCAAACAACTTCATAAAAAGCTTCCAAAACCTTCCACTCCATCTTTCAAAATTGCTCTACTACCTCATACATCTAAACCTCAAGGTATTTCATCCACAATTTCTCCATTATTCTAACACCCTTCAAGGTGTGTGTCAATGTTGATCTTGCCCAAT
Source organism: Cupressus sempervirens (assembly GCA_028749045.1). NCBI lineage: Eukaryota > Viridiplantae > Streptophyta > Pinopsida > Cupressales > Cupressaceae > Cupressus > Cupressus sempervirens. Next base: position 384,110,224 of record CM053791.1, read on the forward strand.
ATTTCACCTACCCTCATGAAATCCTCTAAAGCTTACATTTACTTGCTATCCTTGCTCATTTAATCCTTTCAAGACATGAACTCTTATCCTCCATATAGTATTCCTACTATTATCTCCCTTCCATCACCTTATCAACATATTTGAGCATACCTTTCTATGGTCTTGGATTATCATGAATTATATTTCCTATAGAAGCACTATCAAAATTGAAAAAAAGCTTGACCTATTTCTAAAAATCCAAAAAAAGAAAAAAAAGAAAAGAAAAGAAAAAAGTGAAAATGTGCCTTGTTGAAAACCACTTCTTGTGGCAACTTGGTAGCAAAAGTAAAGAGAAATAAATGCATCCTATGGTGAAAACCACTTCTTGTGGTGCCTTGCATAAGTACCATGATGAAAACTTGGTAAACATACATCATGTGTAATTATTCCATCATCCATCTATTCCCTTTTCCTCTTTGATCTTGACAATGTTGAGCTATCCTTGTGTATTGGCTATCTTATCCATGAGATTGTCTATTGTGATTTCTCATTCATTCATACCCTTAATATCTAGCTTCATTCTTATTGTTCTTTCCCATCACTATCCTATTTGTTTGACCCCTTGGTCTTGATCACAATAAAGAAAAATATGCTTCTTAGGCCTCTTGACATGTCTACTCTCTTGGAATACACCCTTTCATGCTATCTCATTTATTTTCTTCCACTACTTATGCCATATGCTATCTCACTTGTTGGCTTCACAACTTATCCTATAAGCTATCTTGCTCATTTCTTCCATTGCTTCTCCAACAACTACTTTATATGACTATCTTCCCCTAGCTTGGGTACTCTTGAGGAGTCAAGTCCCTAAGGATCACTTTCACTTGCTTCATATTCCTTACACATCCAATTTTCTTATCCACCATCTTGTTTCTCTATCATGTCCTATAAATTTCTAGACATTGGAAGAAAATGATGTCATCTTTCTTGAGAGTGAGTAATCTCTAAGTCATTCTAACCAAAAATCCAAAAAATCATATATGATGCTGAAAAATCCTAAAAAAATGATTATTTGTGTGAAGACCTAGCAATAGACGGTTTGATATATCACCAAAAAAAAAAAAAAAAAAAAAAACAATTTTTTTTTAAAAAGTCCTATTTTTTTTCCAAGTGGTGAAAATCTAGAAATGAGTGCTACTTGAGACCCTCACACTTGTGTCTATTAGTCTCACTCATTCACTCTTCAACACATTTCCTAGTTTGGAATTGTCTATTCTCCTTGTCTTGGGGGCACGACTGCTTAGCTTATCAGGGTGTCCTTATGTGTTAGATTTTCTTTGGCAACTCATGTAAAAAAATCTTGCTCAACACTCTCCTCTTGACATTGAGTGTTTCTCAACACTTTTTGGATACTCTACCCACGGTCTAGGATGTTGCAATATTTCTCACTATCATATTCAAGTCTTGAAGAAATAGTCATTTGACTTACATTGAACTTGTTGAGATATGATAAACTTTATCTTCTTTGTGTGTTGTCTATGACAATTTCTTTGCTAATTCTTCCCTCCCTAATAGTCTTTCTTTCTGCTTGTGGGTATACTTTGTTAGCCTAAGGTGCTTAGAGAATTTGTACTTGTTCTACTTAACACTTTAGACTTACAATGTATCATCCTTGTTTGTTTTTGCAAGACTACACTTGGGGGCTATCCTCCTGCTTATGCCTTGATACAAGGAATCTAATCATGTGGCCATCTTGACTTACATGTCTTTGATACTTAGATTGGATTTCCACATTCCTATCTAATATTGATCCTATTCATATCCTCATAGTTATACTGGTGATGGTTGTATGATCTCATGATGTCCTTCATAAACACTCAATGATGAAATAAGAGTCTAAATGTTATGCGTTTCTTGCTAGTATACCACTTTGCATTATAGGTTCATGCTTGCATCTTTTTCATATGGGGAGAGCTCTCTCTCTTCATCTTTTCACGGACATATCGGCTAACTAATTTTGTATCTTTCTTTGCTTTCTTCTAGATCATGTCTTTTCATCTTCTTGATCTTTCACTTTGCCTCTATTGCTATCTAGTCATCACAAGGGTTAATCTAAGAATCACATTCAATCTATCCAAGTGTTACATGTTTCAAAAATAGAAGTCTATATCATACACATGAGAGCTAAAAATTATACATGAGAGAGATACATGCACATATCCACATAAGCATAAAAGAAACACATACATGAGCAAGAAACTAAAACATTGAATGAAAACTTAAAATGCTAAAACATCCATCAACATGAGACAAGTACACAAATCTATCGATCAAATCCATTATCTCATATATATCAATGTGTCACAATACATATACAAATGCGAGATCCAAAATTTGGATAGCTATCTCAAAATACATGGAGTACACTCAAAGCTGTCAAAACTACTAGCCTAGACCTAAGACTAACTCACATCCTTTGTAGCTAGTGGTGGCCCTAGTGGTGGAGCCTATCTCCTATTCAGTGCTTGTACCACACCCTTTGATCTGTTGGCCCACTCTAAATAGTTGGGAAGTCCCTTTCTTGGTGGCACTACACCTTTATATGTTGCATAATAATATGCCACTCAAGCTCCATGATGTGCTGGCTCTCACCTAGTAGCATCCCTCTCACTTTGGAGCTTCTTTGCTCATGCCCACTCATCCATGAGTTGCTGATCCTATATAGTAATGGTGACCTAGACTATTTATAGCTCTACCTCTAAGGTTTGGATCCTCACATTGTAGTCATCATCTCCCCTAGTAGGCTTCTCTACCTATGCCTATACTTGCTCCACTCTCCTATGTCTTAATTGACACTCCTCTTACTCCTCCACCTATCTTGTAGCCTATATCCACATCCATCTCCTCTTAGATTAGGAACTACCCCTAAACTCCACCTGTCTACTACCTTTGCCTTTGCCTCTTCCATCACCTCCTCCATGTCCCCTTGCTATTGGTGGGACATTTGGCTCTATAAATTGAGGAAAAGGATGTCTTTGCATCACATATAGGTAAGCTAGATTTGCCCCTACATCAGCTACATCTGGGTGATAATGCTAAGGAGTCCACAATAGGGATGTTGTCTCTCAGATAACCATCTGATATTCTAGAATGGGCAACCATGCTTGTGTCTCCACTAAGATCACCTGTGGCTCTTCAAACTGACACCATACCCGACTGATCACAAATATCTCTGTAATCTCTAAGTGCCTACCTACTAATGGTCTACAGTATCACATATATACTTTAGCTCCCAAAAATCATACCATCTATGACACTCTCGATAGGGCCACCATGTGAAAGTTGTCAACTCATCAAAAATTCACTAGTAATAAGTGATATCACTACTATGAGTTTGTGGAATAAATCCTCTATATCAAAAAATGTATGGCTAGCTCTGCTGCCATGGTTGTACCCATGGTCAAATAATAACAATGTGCTCCCATTCCTAGATTTGTGCTAACATCACTCTGCATGTCTAGGAGTGACCCTTATGGTACACTATCTCATGTAGCTCATGATACATGTTTGCAATAATTGCTAGCCCCTATGCCATCCTATGAGGCTGTGTAATCAAATTTGCTACTAGTCGATCCCATCCCAGTGGGAAGCCCTTCTGGCTCCTACCATCACCAACGCTTGAGCAACTAGGGAGCATAATAAATGGTAGTGGGTAATCACCCCCATACTCATTAATGAGTTGCTCCCAACTCAAATAAAAATCTAATATGGTGACATTTTAAAACATCTACTACATCATTGCTCACCCCTCTATCAGAGTCTAATCATAGTACAACTATGACATATAACCAAATTTGACATCAGTATACCTTGCATCAATATCAGAACTTGAAAGTGTAACAAAGCAATCAAATATACAACTCACCAGACCACCATGGCAAGGTACTTAGAGGATATGATACACATCATCTAAGGTGATCATGGCCTCTCTAATTGGCAAGTGAAAGGTGTTATGCACATTATGCCACTGCTTAGCAAGTGTAGTCAACAATCTGGGATTCACCCATATATGAGGAATTCACATAACCCATCTCAAGCCCATACTAGCTATGGCATAGTCTTATCATCCATTAGATACTCTAAAACTTGTAACCCCACCACTTTGGGGGCTCTGATAAGAAGTGTAGGAAATACTATCTACAACACAAGACATGCAAACATTAGTAACACATCAAAAAAATGATCGACACACAAAATTCAATGTAAAAACTGCTTCAAAATAGGTTGTGTGACATTTCCTACTATATGTAGGTGATATAAAATACTAATTAAATATCATGTGACATTTCTTGATATACCCGTGTGATACATTTTTGTCATGCGACATTTCACACTAGTTCGAGGGACAAATGGGTATGTTTCATATGACATAGTTTTGACTAGACGTGTAACACATTTTTCAATGTGAAGTATTGCATGATATTCTGTATTTCACTTCTAAAACATGTGAAAAAAGGTCAAATAAGCTCAAAAAAGTGATAAAAAGTTGAAAACTTACTAACAGCTCATAGTGGGCTAGCCGATTGTACAATCGACTATGCTTGAAATAGTGTCGATGGGTCAGAATACTTGCTAACATCATTTTCTCTCTCCAAATTCACAAAAGACAAAATAAATTTGAAAAAGACACTTGGACCATTTTATAGCCTTCCAACCTCATTTTGACCTAATTTTCAAACTCCTCAAAATTCTACAAAAATTACACCCCTGGCTAATTTTGACATCCTAGATTCATTTTTGGGATCAAAATCAAAATCTAAGTTCATATTGATAGTCAAAATTGCATTTTAAAATTCTACCTTCTTTTGAGTAGTTAGCTAACCTTTTCAGCTCTAATCTTTGAATCATCACTGGGGCATCTTTATTTCTTCATTTCTTCATCACTTCTACACTTTATATCTACTTCAATTCACCTTTTCATGTCTAAAATCACTATTCTACTCAATTTGACCTAATTTTCATGCTTTATCCTTTTTGGTCAACTCTAGTCAAATTAGGGCATTCTATCATTCTTTAATAGTCACTGTACATTAGAAATGTGTCACACTCTAAACCATTCTATCCAAATGATTCCATGAGTTGGAATGCTTGGATGCCGGTTTAGAGCTCCCTATCCACGAAGTGCAAGAAGCTAGTATTCAAGCATGAAGGTTCTCAGCCAAGCCTTAGAAATGTGCTTCTTGCTAGTAAACCATGCAACGAGAGGTTTTTTGAGACAAGAGCAAGAGTGCAAATATCTCAAGGAATCCCTCAAGTATGCAATGCAAGATGGAAGACAAAACTAGAATGGAAATGCAAGATACAACTATGCTAGAATATGAATGAGAGTGTTACAATACCATTATTTAAACTATGTGAGATAGATTATTGCAAGAAAATAACTAATCTAGCATGTAAGTATGAATCTAAACTAGTGTGGAATGGTAATGAGAGAATGAGACAAGAAATGAGAAGTTCTCCACAAAGCTCCAAAGAAACCTGTTAGAAAACCTGTAGCATAACAATATTCAAAAGATGGATGGATCCTTTGAGGGGGAAAGCTCTCTCCCTTTTAAAGTCGTATGGACAGTAGAGATCAAGATAAAGATGGTGGATAATCAATAGTAGAATTCAAAAATAGGTGTGATCCATGTGCACACACAAGTCAACGAATAGAATATAAGTTGACTTGTCATATAAGACAAAAGTCTCACAAGCCTTTTCTTTTAATTGTAAAATAGAAAAAGGACTTTATGTGTGCACTTTAAGTGGGTTAGAAGAATGGGGTGTTTTATTTAATTAAAAGGGACATGTTCTTTTAATCAAATAATGAACTTAAGATAGCATAGTCAAACTATAGGTTATAATCAAATAAATTGATTATTAGCAATTTGGTCTAGATAAATGATTAAATTAATTTAACTAAAATGCTAAGAAGGGGGCTAATAGTCTAGATGACCATTTTTAGGTGATTACAGTCACTTTTTGGATCTAATCATCTATTTGTCATCTTGGACACTACTATATCTTGATTTTCTCATATCTTGCTCATTTTCGCATTTCACTTACCTCATTTTGATTTCAATCCCAAGGGGGAAAAAATAATCTATCATTGCTTGCTACAACTATCTATTTCTTAGGAGCATATGATTGATCTTTTCATTTTCTCTCGATCTATCTACTTTGCTAGGTAGGTGTTAGCATTCTTCTTGAATTTTGACATTGTCTCTTTCCTAGTGTTTAGTTCTATAGCTATCAAGCTGTACATTTAGGATTTTTTATCTCCTTCTGCATTTTGTTCTTTAGAATCAAATATCTTTATTTATTGCTGCCTACTTGGATTCTATTTTCTTTGACATAATGTGTTTCTAGATTAGTCATGCATTAGTCAAAGAGGGGCAAATGTAATCACCTAAAAATGGTCATCTAGACCATTAGCCCCCTTCTTAGCATTTTAGCTATTTTATTTATCACAATTTTATTAAAAGAACATGTCCCTTTTTAATTAAATAAAATCCCCCTTTCTTCTAACCCACTTAAACTGCACACATAAAGTCCTTTTTCTATTTTTCAAATTAAAAGAAAAGGGCTTTGTGACTTTTGTCTTATATGAGAAGTCAACTTTTATTTTATTGGTTGGCTTGTGCGTGCACATGGATTAATCCTCATTTTCAAACTCCACCCTTGATCATCCATCATCTTGACTTTTATCTCTACCATCCATATGACTTTAAAAGAAAGAGCTCTCCCCTTGTCAAAGGATCAACACTCTTGAGCATTGTTATGCTACAGGTTTATTATTTGAATTATTGAAGAGCTATTGTGGAGAAATTCTACTTCTCATCTCATTCTCTCATCTATCACATACTATCTTAGAATCATATTGCATCGCAGTTTAGTTTCTTTGCAATAGCTTAAATCACATAATAATTAGTTTGGTTTGTAAAACTCTCATTCTTGTTAACATAGTTGCATTTTGCATAATCATACTAGATTAATCCACATTTTCATTGCATTTTGAGAGTTCTCCTTGTGGACATTTTTATTCTTGCATCTTGTCTTTGGAACCTCCCATTGCATGGTTTACTAGCAAGGAATGTAATTCTAAGGTTCAATTGAGAGCCCATTTCATTTTATCTTAAACATCCTTGCACTTCATGGATAGGGAGCTCTAAGTCAGCATACAAGCATTCCAAACTCATGAAATCACTTGGATAGAAGGGTTTAGAGTGTAAAATCAATGAATAATGATAAATCAAGTGATGTCTTTTTTATTTGCATGGTAACTTGAGGTGTTTCCATCAATGATTGAGAGGGAGATTGTTGGAAACCACAAATAGAATAATTGTCATTGATGTCAAACCTTACTAGTAAGACATTTTCTATAGTGTAGAGCACCATATCAATTGATTGATGAAAAGAATTTGAAAAGAGATATAAGTAAATGCATTAGTGAACTTGATGAGTCAAGATGGGTAAGTATTATGAAATTACAATAGACACTTGATTAGTTAGTATTTGAAAGGATAATGTGTTGTTTAGTCCTTATATGATGTAAAGAAGTCAATTGAGTTGAAGTATGGAAAATATGTTTGAAGAATGATAATAATTTTAGTAAAACACCAAGCTTGACTAACTAATCAGGTGAATGATGCCTCCTAATATCTTGCTAACATGGGTTCTTTGGATTTATTGATTTCATTATGAACTTTAGTGTCAAGCTTGAGTCCCATTGTCTATGAGTTGGGTCCATCAGACTTGGTTTGCTCTTGAAGTAGCTTGGTAGCTTATGACTATGACTCAAGTCCTTCAAACTATGACTTAGGTTACACTATCTGTGACTCGGTAGCTGGTGGAGAGTTTGGGGACTTAAGAGGTGAAGCCTCCTTTCTTTTAGATAGATTTGGTAGGGTATCAAGTTCATAGTAAACAAATCTTTTGTAATCCTCGGGCTCTTTACTAATTTCTTCTTCACTCTTTTCTGCAAACTCATCAATTCTCATATGTGCACTTTCTATGATTTTATGAGTAGATAAATTTAAACATTTGTATGCTTTACTTTTGCAAGAGTATCCTATAAATATGCCTTCATCACCTTTGACATCAAATTTTCCTTTTCTAGATTCTTTCAAGATGTAACATTTGCTACCAAATACTTTCAAGTAACTTACATTGGGTTTGTAGCCATACCATAGTTCATAAGGAGTTTGATTTGAGTCTTTCTTTAGCTGTACTTTGTTCAAGGTATGAATTGTAGTGCTAATAGCTTCCTTTTGGTATTTTATTGCAACATTCTTTTATATCATCAATGTTCTTGCACAATCCATGATGAATCTATTTATTCTTTCAACTATACCATTCTGCTCTAGTGTACCAGGGCCTAATACTTTTCTTTTAATTCCTTTTCAATGCATAATTTATTGTATTCATTAGAGATGAATTCACCACCTCTATCTAATTTTAAGCATTTTAACTTCTTTCTAGTTTCTTTCTCGACTCTTGCCAAGTACCACTTGAATTTTTGAAAAGCTTTAGATTTTTCTTTTAGATACATTACAATCATCATTCTAGAATAATCATCAATAAAAAGAATGAAAAAAAATTCTCCACTATAACTCTATATTCCAATAGGTCCACATAAGTATGTATGCAAAAGCTCTAAGATTTCTTTAGAATGATAGTTTTTTCTTTTGAAATTGGTCTTTCCCATCTTACCAATTTGGCAATTTTTGCATAGACCCATATCAGGTTTCTTCAAACTAGGAATACCTCTTACTCTTTTGTGTTTTCTTATCTTAACCAAATTATTAGAGTTTACATGACATAATATTTTGTGCCATAACTAGCTTTCTTCTACTTGAGAAATAAAACATGAAATTTCATTGAGATCAAGGTAAAATAGGTTACCTTTTGTTTGCTTGCAAGATCCAACTAGATTTTCTTTACCATTCAATAGTTTGGCCTTTCCATTCATATATTCTACCTTGAATCCATTGTTATTCAACTATGCCACACTTAGTAGATTATGCTTTAGTCCTTCAACCCAATACATTATTATATACAGGTTCATTGATCAAAGAGATATGACCTTTTCCTTTTATGTAACAAGGTTCATTGTTTCCAAATCTTACACTACCTCCATCATAATGTTCCATGTGTTCAAATTTTGTTTTACCTCCAGTCATATGATATGAGCAACCACTGTCAATAATCCATGTATCATTTTTTCTAACATGAGAGATAAGTGCTATCTTATCTCCTTCATCATTAGATTCATCTTTTACAACAATATATACCATTTTATCTTCACTATTATCAGATTCTTTAGCCACAAAATAAGATTTCTTACCTTTTTTCTTGTAGTTCTTGTAGTTTTTGAATTCCTTCTTGCCTTTGTAAATATTACTTTTCTTCTCATCCTTATTTTCTCTATTTGGACACTTGGTAGCAATATGATCAATTTCTTCACAAGAAAAATAGATTAGAGGAATCTTGCCTTTGAACTTTCCTCTTCCTTTGGAGTATTTCTTTGCAAGTAGGGCATTAAAAATTTCAAGATCACTGCCAAAACTTTCTTCTATTTCTTCTTCACTTCTTGATTGATTGTCCTTTGATTTCTTGCTCTTTTCATTGAGAGAGAGTTTGGCTTCAAATGTAGACTCAATATTTCTAGAACTAAGAACATAGTTATCATTGTTATCCAACTCAAAACCTGTCAATCTTCCAACTAGAGCATCTAAAGTTATTTTTTTATTTGGTTCACATCTCATTTCTTGAATAGTTGATACTCTAATTGAATAAATAGGAAGAAGAGTTGTGAGCACCTTTATTACAACTATTTTTTCATCAATGTCTCCTCTAGATGCTTTGATTGCACTCACACTTGCTTTGATTATTTCCACATATTTTGTAATATTTTCATATTCACTCATTTTCATCTGATCAAAATGATCTCTAAGACTTTTTTCTTTGGATCTTCTTATATTTTCATCTCCTCCATGGATATCTTTTGGTTTGGTCCACATTTCATGCACTGTTTTATAGTCTTTTACTTCATCAAATTCAAACTAACTAAGAGCAGATGCAATATCAATCATCATGATGTTATGATTCTTCTTTTCAGCAATATCTTCAACTAATAATGTTCTAGTGGGATTCTTACATTTAGAATCAAGATATTTACAACCTAAATCACTAATAGTCACCAGATGTAATCTCATAAGTCCTTGCCATGCTACAAATTTGTCTCTGTTCAACTTGGGAATCTCTCTTCTGTAAGACATTCTAATATTTAGCTTAGGTCATTAAAACCTTCTCTACAAGCACCAAAAGCTTTAATACCAATTTTTGGAAATATAAGAGGAGTAACTAAGAGGGGAGGGGTGAATCAATTACTACAAAAATAAATCTTAGATCCCTTAGATGTCATTACAAAATAATTCTTCTGATGCTCGGCAAACAAAGAAATGTTGTAACTTAGTAAACACTATAATTGCTTGGTAATTACTTTAACATGTAAATCTTAAGATATTATCTATGATTATTACTATTACTTTAACTTAGTTTCAAAAAAAAAGAGAAATTGCATGAACACATTTGACACCAAGATTTAACATGAAAACTCAATTTGGGAAAAATCATCAATTACAACTAGTTATTATTTTCACTCTTCTTAAGTTAGCCCTATTAGAAGCCAACCCTAATTCAGATGTAACTGAATTACTGATTACAGATCTCAATTCTGGGTTGTATTTGACCCTTCTTAATTGAATGTATCCTTTATAATTTACAAGGATATTGTTTTTATCCTTCTAATTCACTTCCTCATTGCATCATTATATCTTCAAAAGCTTCTATGCACTCACACTCTTACAAACACTAATTCTCAATTTGATCTCTTTATTTATATCTTTTATTTTGTCAAGTTGGATCATATACAACTTAGAGTAATTAATGCTCATCTTCTTAGTCAGCTAGAACCATCAGATAAATCAATTGAACTCAATACACCAAAATAAGAAAATCCTTCATTAGCCGACCTTGCTCGGCAGACACTAGCTCAAAAATAATTTTCCTATGTTAACCAACTAAAACTTAGTCAACACTTCATATTAGTAAAGTTCATTTGGTAACCGAGTGAGCTCACCTAACACTAGTTCCATCCCAAATTTCCTTCATTAACTAAGTGACATTGGTTAACACTCATCTTTTTAGACTTTCCTTTGATGCCCAAGTGAACTCAGTAGATGCTACCTTCTAAATTAGGAAAACTCGGGGACACTCGGTAGACACAAAAAACTATCTCCACTACCCAAGTGAGATTGACATACACTAACTGATAGTGACATGCCTTTTTTTGTAACATTCAAAGACAATACACAATTAATCAATTATATTCAACATAAGAGTGTTTGAAGAAAGTATAATGATGTAAGTAATGATAAGTGTATGGTATTGAATGAGAACTTGAATGAGTTAGACTCCAATAGTATAATGTTGGTTTAATTATTTTACATGATTTTATTAAGTGTTGAGATCATGTAGAAACAAGTTAGTTTGGTCAGTGAATGAAGAATCCTACTATTGATCAAGTAGTTATAGTATTAACTGAGCCTAGTATTGACTAAGCAAGATGTAATGTTAACCAATAAATCAAAAGGAGAAAATATTTAATATAATTCCAACATTTGATGAAAATAAAGATTGTTCAAGAAGTTTTAAGAATAAGGATGAAGCTAGTTATGAGATCCCTGGCTGAAGAAATTCATAAAAGATCTAATAAAATTGGTTTTGATGATTTTCATGAACACATTTCAAGGTGAAGATGTGTTAATTGAGTTTCTAGACTCTATGAATTTGTGTTGGATGAAGATTGATGATTGTGATTAAGTGGAAAAACTTGTAAGATTCTAGAGGAATGACAAATTATTCTATATAATTGATTGATGTGATGTTCATTAGTGCTGATCAAGTTGAAGAAGGACATTGAAAGCCATCAGATAACTTAGTAGAGATGCATTGGGAAGATCAATGGAAGATAAGTTCTAAGTAGATGTGTGAGTGAATGAATTAGCCAAAAGATAACAAAAGGAAGATAGAGGAAAAAGATTGAACAACACAAAGATCTGAACAAGCTAGGTAGTTCTAAACCTAATCGATCATTTCATTATTGCATTCTAACCATTGTAGAAGATAATCTCTTAATGGAGTGGACCTAATAGTCTTATGTATAAATCCATTGTATCATGACATTCTATTAAATATTTTGTAAGTCCTTTAGAGTGAACCACTCTATAGATGTTTTATGGAGTGATAAGGTCTTGATGATATTTGGTGAAAATCCTCTAGTAAAGTCACATTAACAATGTGCATGTAATATTTAACAAGGTTGGTTCCTAACACATCTTACTTCAGAAGAGTGAAATTTTTGGGTTGTGATTTCTGTGGTAGTTTTTCCCTATACAAGGTTTCCACATTAAATACTTGTGTTAAAATTGTGTGAATGTTTATTGTGTTGAAAATTAATTACATGTTTACTGTGTGACATTGTAACTTAGTATACAAAAGAAAGTTTACTTTGATACTCGGTAAAAGTAGTTAATTTTTTTTTGGATGATTAAGTTGAATGACTGATAAGGTTACCAAGCTATTGTAATGAAAGATTAAAGAGGTTAAGTTTATGAATTTTTTTTTAAGACGTGTATGATAATTAGCTATAATTGAATCACCCTCTCTTAGTTATTCAATAAGAGTTGAGTGGAAGGGAGTTAAAGATTAGAAGATTTAGAAGAGAGAGGTACTAAAGTTGAACATGTAGAATTTTTATTCATAGGAAAGTAGGATGAGGCTACATCTGTTAGGAATTAGAGACAATACATTGCACTATTTAGAAAATAAAGATACAACTCCAAAACTTCCTATGATAGTCGATGAGATGAACTAGAAGAAAGAACATAGTACCTTGATGATTGAGATTGTTTTTACATTAAATTATGCTAACTTTGATGATGTAAAAGATTGTGCTATTGCTAAAGAGATGTGGAAAAGAATGATATGTATGAATGGTGGAGATCAAAATGTATTGACAACCAAAACTTAAAATATAAGAGGAAAGTATGATGACATTAGGATGAATGAAGGAGAAAATATTGTTCAATATAGTATCTGAATTAAGGAAGTGGTGAGTACCATTGAAGATGTTGGAGGAGTCATCAGTGATGAAGAAGTTGTAAGTAAAGTATTAAGATCCTTATTACCTACTATGCCATTAGAGTATCTTCTATTCATGAATATAGATATATTCCTGGTAATATTCTTACTCTTGATGTCCTAGTTGGTAGATTGATTGTATTTGAATTGAGTGACTTTAATAATAGTGTGCCTAAATTTGATAATACTTTCAAGATATCACTAACTATTGGAAGTTCAATGAAAGTGAAGTGTGGAAGGGATGGGATTGATTCAAATTTAGATGATAAAGAGATGGTAGAGCTTGAAGCAGTACTAGCTAGAAAGCTACCAAGTAGAAGGAAGATTCAAAAGTAAACTACATCTGATATATGTTAAAAGCAATGAAATTGACCATATTATTATTAGATATCCTAAAAATAACAAGAGTGAAAAGAAGGACAAGAAGGAGAAAACATATAGAAGAAGTAAGGATTACAAGGACTACAAGAATGAAGAAACAAATTCATGCTAAATTGGTAAAGAAGAATTCACCAAGTCAAAATCTGATAATTAGGATCAAGGTGAGAAAGTTATATATGTTATTGTTAAAGAAGACTTAGATGAGGAAATTTATGAAGGAAAATCATGCATTCTCATATTAATAAAAGTGATACATGGATTATTGATAGTGGAAGTTCACATCACATGACTGGTGATATTGATAAGTTATATAAGTTAGAAGAATATGATGGTGACATTATTGAATTTGGAAATAATATTCAATGTCTAGTGAAAGGTAGAGAAGCATTGATGTTAAATGATAAGATAATATGTGATGATGCTTATTGGGTTCAAGGAATAAATTATAATGTATTGAGTGTTGCATAAATAAACAATATATGTCACAAATTTGAGTTTCATAATAGAAAGGTAAATATCTATGATGTTGATGAATATTTGATTAGACCTATAGAGTAAACAAGAGGTAACTTATTTTACCTAGATCCTACTATAAGTACATGCCTATAAGTCATCACTCTATAATAGTCATCAATAGATAGAATAAAATATCTATCACCATAGTAGCTCTCAACATTCATAGGACCACCAACATGACTACCAGAGGTGAGAGGACTCTTGGTCAACATTTGGATAGACTCTTAGATGTTATTGGAAATGTAGAAGAAGTTAAGAATTTAATGAAGAGATTCCCACAATTAGAAGCAAAGAATAGAGCTATGGAGAAAATGATGAAGGAAATTCACAAAAATATGGATTTGATGGGAAACAAAGTTGACAATATTGAGAATGCAGTAAAGAAATTTCAAGACTAGATTTGTCCATCTTGAAGACTATTGTGGATAACATGAAGATTATGCTTGAAAAACTAGAATAGGGGAGATTTCAAGGTCCTAAGGACATGAAAGAGGATCAAGGATTTAATAAATACACAAGGGAAAATTCAAAGAAGATAGAGGTGACAGATGAAAAAGAAATTGATGAGCTAAGGGCCTCTCCTGTAAACATGAATATCCTAGCAAATCAAGCTGGTGATTTACTGAAGAAATTATAGTTGTCTTGATGTTTTCTTTTGGTTGTCTTGTTATTTTCTTTTTTCTTATATGATTTATTAAGGATACTTCTTTTAGTTTGTATTACTTTTTGGCATTGATGGTTCCTCGTGGGCTTTCTGGCTTTTCTGTTTGGTACTTTGTAAAAGGTTTTGGGTCCTTCAAAACCTATTTTTACTTAATCAAAACATTCATAAGACCACATAAATCAATATGAACCAACTCTATAATATTATTAGATGAATTTTACTTACTTGAGAAACTATACTTAATTATCTTACTGATTTGACATTGTTTGCACATAGCATTATCAAGTTTATGCAAGTTTAGTAATCTCTCACTCTCCTTCTATTCACTTGAACCATATTATCAAAGTTCACATGACAATTATCTTAATGCCATAACCATGCATCTTTAACTTTAGAAAATTATTATTTATGAAGTTCAAATCTAATGTGTTTCAAATGTTCAAGTGGTATGATACTAGAGTTGAAAAGGAAATTGATAAATAATTGAAATGTATGAGATCTGATAGAGATGGTGAGTTTATGTCTAATGAATTTATGAACTACTATTGAGAATGGAATTAGAGAAAATATACATGCACTGAAAACACCATAGTAGAAAGCAATTACATATAGAAGGAATAGATATATTGTTGGTTATGCTAGATTAAAATTAATTCAAAAGGAAGTTGGACAGATATTCTAGAAAAAAGTTGTAAGTATTTTTGTTTACAACAAAGGAACAAAAAATACACCATGTGAACTCTTGTATAGTTATATATTGAATATAATTTGTTTCAAAATCTTTGGAAGTGAATGTTATATTCATAAAGATCCAATAAATGAGAAGTTTGATTTAAAAGGTGATGAAGGTATATTCCTAGGTTACTCTACTAGGAGCAAGGCATATAAATATTTGAATAAAGTAATTAACACTATGAATGAAAGTATAAATATTAGAATTGATGAGTTTGTATATAAGAATGGTGAGGATAGAAAGAAAGAAAATTAGGATTACAAAAAAATTGTATATGTCCATGATGACGTACTTGATATAGTACCTGAGCACCAAAGTAATTCATTGTAATGGTACACAAAGCAACAAAAAAATGTACCAATCAATTTCCTGCAATACCTGATCCATAGATAGAACAACCGCATCATAGTGTTAAGCCCCAACTAAGAGATGATAATGATGAAGATGTGAGGCCTCACCCCAACCCATCATAGCATAGATATTGTATTTCCATTTCATTACTTAGGACTAGATATATCGACATGTTTATTTTATACTTGATGGACAATAAATTTTGCTACTTATCTGATGATATTTACCTTGTGATATTTCATTATGGTATGTATTAGGACATAGTTGGCTTGGTCAATGAATTAATGGACATTTATTTAGTATTTCACTATTATGATAAGAAATAGAATTATGATGTGATTCAAATGCTTAATTTGATCTTGTTAGAAAGATAGTAATATGTGGTTTGTTTTGAGGATTAATGATTAAATGTTTAGTTGTGAATGATGGAGAATAGGAAGTCAATTATGGAATGTGTCATATGTGCATGGTGGAATAAAAAAATTATTATGTACCTTTACTTTCATATTTATTTTATATGTGATTTTTCATTGCAATTATTGATGCTCAAGTTTAGTGTGTAAGGAAGGAACCATGGATACATAATGGAAAAACAAGGTATAAACACATGTTAATATGACACTGCCAAGGTGAATCTTTAGAAGATTCGTAAACCTCATTGTGATGTGTTTATTTTGTAATCATGAGATGTATGTGTGTGGTATTTATTTCATGAGTAGATTTAGAACATGTCATCTATGATGTATAGTGAGTTTTGTGTATGTCACTTGACACTTGTACTTATTATGTAAAAATGACATGCTCTTTGAAGATGGATCATGTAGCCACTTTATCTCAAGCTAAATTCCTTAATTGAGAAATAGACTTAATTGCCTTGATTTAGTAAGGAAAACAAGGGTTACCCCATAAGAAATTTGAATTGGACTTTACCTAGCTTTATGAGGGCCAAAAAAGTAGCTCTAAGTGTAATTGTGATGAAAATAAACCCTACCCATGATAATAATTCAAGTTAGGAGGAAATTAGTGACCCCTGGGGTGCCTAGAAGACCTAGGAGACCCCAAAAAGAATGCATTTTATATTGAATCCAAAAATGGGAGTCATATATAGAGGAATGGTAAAATTAGAAACTCACTTGCCCATTCTCTAACTTTAGAGACCTTTAGGGTTTGGAGGAAGAGGATAAGGAGCTCTACAACAACTTTCATTGCCATTTCTTGGAGTGAGTTTGTTATCCATGATCAATGGTGTTTCTTCATTGCACTAAAGATTTGATATGGTGTTCCTTCTTTGCATTGTCAGATTGATATGGTGTATCTTCATTGCATTATAGATTTGTTATGTGTAAATGTGATTTTTTTGTGAAGAATCTTTTTGTATGTGTGTTGAATGTGAGAAGTTTTATGAAATATCTTTGCTTGAATCTTGTTTGTTCATGTTGACTGTTGTACAAAATGGGTGTGAAGCATCACTCACCCTTTGGAGGGAAGAGATGCTTGGGTGAAGGGGTTAGTTGGGCTTACCCATGTAGTTGAGAAACTCTCCCATGTGTGGATATGATTTGGATGTGTTTCAATGGAGTATGGAATTCATGATTTCTTGCATACTTGGGAGGTATAAGGAGGTGTATGAAGGGGGAAGATATTGATAAGCCTTGAAGGGCATGTTATTTATGGGAATATTTGATTTTTATGAGATTCATGGATTTGGAATTCTCCTCATGGAGAGAGCCCACCTTCACCCTATATCTTGATTCTATTGTTGAATCTATGTGAAAGCCTTGGGATGGCTTGTAGTGTTTTGTGTTGAATTGTGTTGTTATAGTTTGCATGGTATGTGAATGCAAAGGTGTACAACTATTTGAGCCTTGTATCCCCAAGCTCGATGGGTGGCCTCCTTGAGGCCTAGGTTGGATGGTGAGCCTCCATAGTTCCCCATTTTTGTCTCTCTTTGTAGGTTTCTACTTGATGATCTTGGAAGCTTGGAGTTTCTTTCATGTAGTCTACTCATTGCATAGGAGAGAAGACTCTGTTGTATTATGTTGGAATGGAGAAATAAACTCCATCTTGTTATGTGATTATATTGTGTTGCGAGAGTGTTGTTTTGTTCTATTTCATTGTCAATAGAGAGATTGTGAGTCATCTATGTATTGTGAAGAGAAAAAGTCCCTCCATTGCATATGTTGATATAGTGACTTCACCACCTTATGTGCATGCTTGTTAATTGTTGGATAAGAACTTGAGAGGAACATGGAAAAAAGAGTTATTGTAGTGATGATGTTGGATATGAATGTATTGAAGAGAAGAGTTAAGTGTCAATGTAGGCATCTGTATGATGTAATAAGATTATCCATTGTTATTCCATTATTCTCCATGCTCATAGAATAATTAGATGTTCTTTCTTTTTTTATCAATCTTGATTCATACATAGTCATAGAATATGCAATTGATTAGAAAGTGGAATCGTATTTAGTTTAAATCATGAAATGGAAATCATTTTGAAAATTGAATACTTTCTATTCCCGAAGTTGCATGCATAGATTTTCAGTTATGTTTCATATAAAAATATTCTTGTAATTTAGTAGATAGCAATAGGATAATTGTTATGAACACAATCATTTGATTTTCTCTATAAAAAATGCATTGGATTGGATTTTACTTTGTTAAAATATGATGAATTCATTTTTGAAGACAATCATAAGAATCCATGAAGAAAACTAGTCAAAAAAACATTTAACTTCAAAAGCAACCTGTAGGTGCTTATTTGCTTGCTAGAAAATGTATGGCAACCCAATTAAATCACTCCCCAAAAATTACAGTCAATAGAATATTAATATTTGAATAGAATAAGCATATTACACATTTATTAATATAAATATAAATATATATTAATCAACTTCATAACTATGGGTGCTGCCCAAGAAGTAAACAAAAAAAAAATAAATTTATGAATGTATGGAAGGAAGAAAGTACCTTAGCCAAACACCAATAAATACATCTAATATATATATATATATATATATATATATATATATATATATATATATATATGTGCATGTATGTATGTATGTATGTATGTATGTATTAAAACTACATGTTATTACCATCCCATGGATGTGACCTGGTCCTTATTCATGGAAAGTGACTAAATAAAAAAAATAAATAAAAAAAATTCAAGTGGGGGAAGGTAGGACATACCTTTTCCCCCCACTTCGTAAACTAGGTGGCCTTTCCTTTAAGGGAGGCATTTATGATATTAAGTGCCTTGTAAGGCACACCTCCCTCTTCCTTCCTCTTTCCCATGTGGGAAGAGAGAGGGAAGGGTGGGGGCATTGGGAGAAGAGGAGGGTAGATGGTTAGGGGTAGGGGTAGTTATGTAGGTAAGAAATAAGTTAGTTTTAAATTTAAATTTTATTTTGTTTGACTTTTTTTGTGTATTGTTAAAGTAGAAAGGGGTAATATGGGATTAGGGAGTTAAAGTTTTTATGGAAGAATTGTATTTAAAAATTTAAATGTTTATTTTATTAGATAGAGGTAGCATATGATTAGATAGTAATTAAGAAATTAATTGAGCAGTAATTGATGGGTGCTTAGGAAATAGTTTTGGAAAGATGAAGTCATAGTCACTTCTATCAATTATGTGTTGAGCTATGTGGGGGTGAAGAGTGATTGGATGTTTGAAGTATCTATGGTTGTCACAATCAAACTTGCTAAAGCTATCTCTAAGCTTGATGTGGCTACTAGTTTTCTTGGAGAGTGAGGAAATGAGGCAATGACTATAGATGATATCTTCATTGGGTCAGCCTCCTCATCATCTTCTTTATCTTCTTTGGTAGCTTCCTCCTCTTTATCTTCTTCAACTTCCTCATTATCAAAATGTGTGGGCTCAGTGTAAGTTTCTTCTTCATCATTATCATTGTCATCATCATTATCCTTAACATCTATTGGGAAGTCACTTGGTTTATGTAGATGATAAATATTCTTCCACATGCTTGTGGCATTCTTAACCACATGCTCTATATCATTGATCAAAATTAAACATGTATTAAATCTAAGAGTCATTTTGTCTTGATTTTTCTTCAGACTCTTTTACCTCAACATCTATCATGCTAGGTAGCAATTACCTCAGGTTTGTGCATAAATGTCTTTTTTTGTTTGCATTGAAAAGTCCCATCTTGGCTTTATTTTCTCTAATAATTCATTAGAGATTTGGGATTCTATTTGATCTAGTGAATACTTCCATTTTCCCATTTTAGTCAACACTAGTTCTTCCACCTGTTTCTTCTCTACCTCTTTCCTAGTTTCATACTTCAAGGATTTGAAGTTGGTTATACCTGCACCTTCTTCCATTTGTTTCAATTTTTCTTGGAAAGTGGGAGGAGGTTTGCTAAGGACAATATCACTTCCTTTCTTTGTAGACGTCCTTGTGAAAACTATAGTGGATGGCTTAGGTGGCTTGTGATGATAACCTTGCCTTTCTTCTTCATTGGTTCTTCTTTCTTTTCTAATTCCTCTTCATCCTCTACCTCTTCTACATCTTCTCCTTTACCTTTAGTTAACATAAGAGGTGTACATGTTTTTAGTTTTGCTATCCTCCTCTTACCTTTGTTAATCACTTATGGGAGCTTTATCTCCAACTCTATCCTTGCCTTTGCCTCATCATATGTTCCAAAGTATGGTGCCTTTGAATCAAAAAGTTCATTAATTAGAGCCTCAATAATATCCTTTTCCTCATCAATATTTAGCTCATAAGGAAGAGTTTTTACCCATATAATTCTAGTCTTTACAGTCTAAATGTAGACTCTATCACAATCAACCATAAAACATATATCATCTTTGTAATCTTCTACCATCTTCTTAGGTATTCAAAATCTATTATTCATTTTCTCTTTGAATACTTCAAAGTAGTTTTCCATAATGCTAACAAAGTTCTCTCCCATTTCTGCAATGTATTCATTAATCTGGTATAGTACAGGCACATCTTTTCTCCATTCTACTGTGCCTTTGAAAGGGAAGAACTTCTGAACATAGAAAAATAATCAAGTCAATAGAAAGCCAAATTTTTAGGGGTTGTTCTTGGAAGTCTAAATATTTTCTATGTTCTTGTTGAATTGCTTCAACAATAGATCTTCCAAGTCATAAGACAAATTGTTCTTGACAAATTTGTAAGCAAAGTCCACAGCTTCACATGATACACTATTGAGGCAGTTTAAACTATATATCTTGTGAGCTATCACATGTATCCTAAATCTCAGTTCTACATTAGTTACACTATTGATTTTCATGCCTCTACTATCCCACTTGGCTAGGTTTTCTTTTCTAGCTTAGCCCGACCTAGGGTTTTGGTGGTTTTAGCTTTGGTGAGCATAGGGAGGCTAGTGATGCAATGAATCACTTTCTTTATGATTACAACTTCTTTCTCTAGCCATAGCTAATCATTATGCACCCAAATTAGAATGTATCTGATCCATTTGATTTGAAAACCTCAGGGCATGTGAGGAATGTTGGTCAAACCTTTGTCTTCTAGATGTTTATGCTTGGGTTTGAGAACTCCATTAACACACAATTCACCTAGGGCATCTTCCATTTCTAGGGTTCCAATTTCTTGAATAGAAAACTTGAAATGAGTAAAAATTTCATTAATAAGGAGTACCTTAGGTGGGATTTGCAATTGAGCTCCACTTGGGTTGAGAGTTTTTGTGATTGCAGGCACAAGTTTGAAGTCTGGCTCTTTCCACTCAACTCCTTGAACCAACATCTCAGACCCTTTCTTCACTTTTCTACTACTACTTGATGCCATGATTACTTGATAAATTATCAAAACTTTGAAAAATTTGCTGCAAATTCACTTGAAGTCACTTGATCGCACTGGAATTTTCTTCTTTGTAATAACACTTAGATTTCATGGTGAAAAATGAATTCAATTTCATGTTTTTTGTTAAAACTTTGCCATTAATGCTCAGTACAAAGATAGCTGAGTTTACATCATGCTTGATATCATGCTTAAAAGCCTATCATCCACTATTCTATTGATTACTCGATGAAGGTTTCGTGATTCGGTAACCATGTGTGTCTTGTTACTCCCAACCTTGCTTGGTAGAGTCTATGACCTAACCTTACTTGTTAAAGAAGGTAACTCAGTGATAACTAATACCGATCTTCCCTAGTGATCATTTTGTATCTTGAATACTGATTTGGATCTTTGTCACCTTTCAATTAGAACTATTTGAATGTGATCTTGATAATGCATCTCCAATTCTTCTTTGAAAATCTAGTTGAAAATGGTGGAGTCACCCACTTCATGAGTGACATGACCATCATTACTTGAACTAGCTTCCTTTATAGATTTAGGAATCCATTGCTACCTCATCTACTTTTGAATGTTATCTACTTTTACCTTCTTTTCATCTTCAATTTTACCTATATTCATGCAATTTTTGGCTAGATGACCAAGTTCGATACAAGTGAAACATCTTATGATGGTATCTCTCTTCCTTGTGTGATGTTTAACACAATTCATGCCACTGTATCCAAATTCACCACAGTAATGAAATCTATACCAAGTATTGTAGTCCCAACCAAATATTTCTTTCACAATTTACTCTGCTAGATTAAATGACTTAGTTCTACATTCTGAAGCCTTGTCACCTTGTTTCTTGCACTTGTGACACTTGCCCTCAAATTTTGGTTTCTCATTGCATTTATTAGCCTTGTGACCATGCTGATTGCAATTCTAGCATTTTCCATTAAATTTTTCTTTACCATTATTCCAACATTTGTTTGATGTATGACCTAACTTACCACTATGATTGCAAGTAGGTCTTTGATTCCTTTGAGAAACTTGTTTGAAGGATTCACCTTCTTCTTTGCATCTATTTCTTGCTTTACCCTTTTGTCTATAGAGATTTTGCTCATTCAATTGATTTAATTGATTCATGTCTACTTGGAATTTCATCATTCTTTCATTGATTTGTTTTTTAGTGTTTAGTTCATTTTTGAATCTTTCACTAATTTTCTTTTTAGACCTCAACTCATTTCTTATTCTATCATTGTTTGTCTTTCCAAATTTAGATCATTTCTTAATCTTTCATTGATCTATCTTTGGCTTATGATTTCCTCATTTGCATTGGAGATTTGGTCCATAAGATTTGCTTGCTAAAGGGATTGGTTTTGCATTTTATTATTTCTTCCATCCATTTCTTCTTTCATCTTGTTCCTCTATTCCAAGATTTCATATAGCCTCACTAACTAAATTTCTTGTTCTCTTTTGAAATTTCTTACTTCTTCTTACAAGGAATCATTCTTCTTTAGGATTTCTTTTATTACATCATTTTCTTCATCTAAAGTACTTGAAGGGAAGATATCTTCAATTCTTTCTTCAATGTACTAATGATCATTCATCTGATTTGCAAGTTTCTTCCTTCTTTTTAGGGATTGGGAAAGTTGCTCCTTAGCTTTCTTGAGTTGTGCAATGGCCATTTCTAGATCCAACTTTTCATTGTCAATTGCCTTATCAAGTTTGAATATCTCCATATCCTTGATCTTTGCTCAAGCTACTAAACATTCTCCTAAGAACTACAATGCTCTAATATCAATTGTTAGAAATATTCAAGACTATGCTAAGTTACTGAGAGGGGAAGGGTGAATAAACAACCTCTAAAACTTTATCAAATTCAACACTTTATAGCAATATACCAATTATCATTAATTGATCTAATTGCATGCACGAGAAACTAAAAACATAAAACATTCATAACACTTGGACACAATAATTTGGCGACTCAAAAACCTTCCAAATAGAAAGTAAAACTGGGGTGGAGATGAGACCCACAAAACTTCAATACTATAGCTTAAATTTGGCTTGTTAAGGCTCACAATGATCACTTCTAATGATCTTCCCTATTAGGAGAAATTAGGACTGCTAGGTCCACCTTGTTAGAAGTTTTTACAAACACACAATAAAGTATACACTCTGTTAAGAGATTTAGGAAAGACTGTTAAGTCTACCTTGTGAAAGGATTTTGACTAGTTCACTTATTAGGATGAAACAATAGATCTTTCACATAAAACTGGATTGCTGATAGAGATTCCTTGATTGCATTGATAACCTTTTTTTAATAGATTTGTCACTACTGCTCCTTAGATAGATATGGCCTTCACAATCTTTATCTGCTGCTTATATTTGCATTCATGTACTTGCATTACATTTTATCATCTTACACACTACTACATTAGATATGATACAATACATTACATCAATCCAATTTACATAATAATAAAGTTAGCTATTATACAAGTTAACACCAATATTACAAAGTCAGCCCAAATGAAGACAGTCAGGTTCTAAAGACTAACTTGGTGAAGTTCTGATACTCATCACCCACTATCATTACTCAGCATCATCATGCACTAGGTAGAAGTAGAAGCTCAGTCCATACTAATAACCTCAAAGTAGTCTCAAACTTGGTTTGCACTAGTGACTCGATAGATACTATGTTACTTGGCATAAACTAAATTACTAGTTTACCATGACTTCACTTGGTAAACACTAACTTTGCATTACATGAACTGCTAGCTCAGTAGAAACTGCAAAGCTCAATACCACTGGAGTGCTTGGGTTGAACTACCAAACTTTACATTTCCTAATTCTACTCAATTTGAATTGTTGCACTTTACACTAACTTAATTCCCTTGGTAACCACTAGAATGTTCAGTGGCCACTAAAGTACATGGAAAATACTATAGATTATTCAATGAGCTCGGTAGCCATACAAAATCACAATGTATATCTATGAATATACTCTTAAATTCATAATGTAATCAAGTATTTAGATTCAATAGCCTTAACTCAACTTCAAAAACCCTTGAAAGTAAATCAAAGTAAATCAAAACCTTCATGAATGAATGTTCTTAGAATCCACCTTAAGAATAAATGTAGATCTTGAGAGGATGAACATAGAATATGCAACAAAGGATCTTGAAGTGTATAAAGGGATATCTTAAATGTTGAAAATGCAATAAAAGATCTAGCATACACTCCTCCAATAGCTTAAATGCACGAATCCTTGATCTTCAATGGAGAAATTTCTTGACTAACTTGAATACTTGAGAACTTGAGAGATTGAGCGTGATTGCTTGAACATGAACTTGATGGTATGAGATGCGATGCAAAATGGAGAAAATGGATGGTTTTATAAAGGGCTCAAAATTAACTAACTCTCATAGGTCAATAGACATAGAATTTAACACCTTGGAATAATCTAGACGCAAGACCTGAGATATGGACCCAAAATAGGGGCTAAGTAGGGGCATCTTGCATCCCTAATTTTCCCAACAAGGGCATGTTGTTTCCTAGCTAACTATGGTTTAGAACCTTCAAGATTACCTCAAGGTATTGAAATAGATCCCAAATCAGAGATCCTAGAATTCAAGTGCAGAATTCAAGATATAGTCATTATAATGTGGAAAAGATATTATGAGTGACTAGATGAATGAAAGGGAGGACCTTGGTAGTTAGATCCTACGTCAAGTTTTATACCATGAAAATTAGATATTTTAAAGTGGAACAATTAGGTCTTACCTCAATTCAATCTAAGAGAAAGGAGAAGGAAAGAGAGGAAAGGAGGAGTGATGCAAGGAGATGATGATTTCATATTAAACGGGTGTTAAACCATCATTAAATTGAGGTTCTTGCAATCTAAGATGGTATAGGATAAATGTGAGTTTATGAAGAAGGAACTTATATATTTCGGCTTTGTGGTCTCCAAAGGGGAGTTGAAGATAGATACATGAAAGGTAGAAGCCATTCTTAACTAAACTACTCCTAAGATAGCTAGTGCAGTGAGAAGTTTTCATGGACTTGCTCAATTTTATAGAAATTTTATAAGGAACTTTAGTGTAATTTGTGCTCCCATACTTGATATAACCAAAGGAAGTATGAAAGCTAAGTTCAAATGGATAGAAAAAGTAAATAGGGGATGTGAAGTGTTGAAGAAAAAGGTGCCTATGAAACTTCTGTTAGTGCTACCAATTTTTGAAAAACTCATTACTTTTCAGTTTAATACAAGTAACATTTGTAGTAGGTGCAATTTTGAGTCAAGATAATATACTAGTGAAATTTTTTAGTGAAAATC
Source organism: Cupressus sempervirens (assembly GCA_028749045.1). Lineage (NCBI taxonomy): Eukaryota > Viridiplantae > Streptophyta > Pinopsida > Cupressales > Cupressaceae > Cupressus > Cupressus sempervirens. The sequence goes on from CM053791.1 coordinate 384,136,226, forward strand.
TCAATGAGCCCAAAAAGAAGTACTCATCCTATGACTTAGAGATTTATGGCCTTCTTTAAGAACTTAGGAAATGGAGGCATTACTTCTTTCCAAAAGAGTTTTTTGTACATAGAGATAGCCAATAATTGAGTTTCATTAACTTACAAGAAAAATTGAGCCATATGTAGATCAAACAAATGAAATATTTACAAGCATATCCCTTTATAATAAAGCATAAATGGGGGTAGTGTAATAAGGTTGCATGTGCCTTGAGCAGTAGGCCACTCACAATCCAAGAAGTTTATTTAAAGAGAATAGGAGTTGAGAGTTATAAAGCCCATTACAAAGAGGATGAAGATTTTGAAAATTCTTATATGGTATGTCAAGAGTTCAATAGTCATTTCCATAGTGAATATTTAGAACTTACCTAACATGATGGGATTTTATTTAAGGATGGAATATTGTGTGTCCCTAATGGACCAATGAGGGAGGACTTAATTTAGGAAAATGACAACATAATTTTAATTGGAATCTTTGGTCTAAATAAAACCTTAGAGCTAGTATAAAGATTATATTACTAGCCTAAAATTCATAAGGAGGTTAGGTCATAGGTTTGAATCCACACAAGTGAGTGATATTGGGTGGGGGATTGTTGAGGGTGGAGAAACATCTCTCAGAAAATTCTTTACATGTCTTAACCATATCATATGATCTAGAAGACTAGTGTTTGTATTTGGCATTAACAGTTTAATATATTCATGCAATGACAACACTAGCAACTTACCATCTATATGCTTGGTCTCATAGGGCATCACTAAGTTGTTTGAAATTTCAATAGTGCTTGGATTATCATAGTATATAATGTCCAATACTATTATCTTATCCTAAATTACTTCTAGAATCTACTTGATCCATATTATCCATATGAAATTAATTATAGTAGCCATATACTTGTCTTTAGTTGTTGTTTGAGATACACAATTCTACTTTTTCTTGTTCAGGATAGAAGCATATCATGAGAAAGAATGTACCACCACTCGTACTCTTATGACCATTAATGTTTCTTACCCAATAAACATCGATAAATACATTTAAAGTAAAATTTCCTTTATGTTTTTACCATAGGCCATAATCTTTAGTCCCCTTGAGATATCTACAGATTCTCTTTATTGAAACTAAATGAGATTCCTTGGCATTAGAGGAAATTACAGCCACTAACCCAATTTTTGTGCTATATATAATATTATATCTACCATATATTGTATCTTATAGATAATTAATTTTTGTAGTGTCCCATTCACTTCTTTCAATTCATTTTCCTTTGATAGATAGTTTCCAAGTGGTTACCATGCAATACCAATCTATTTTGAGTCTCCTAACCCAAAAGTCTTCAAAATATATTTCATGTACTTGTCCTGACTTATGTAAATGTCATATTTGATTTGGCATACATACAATCTAGTGAATAACATGATCTCATTGATCATGGTCATTTCAAACTTCTTCATCTCATCTTCAAGTGCATTTCCCATCTCACCATTTCCTCCAAAAATGATATCATACACAAATATCTTAGCAATCAGTAGCTTATCATTATTCTCATCCTTCAGATAAATATTACTATTATCTCTTATTTTGAAAAATCCACTCTTGATTATGTATTAATGCAATATTTTATACAATGCTTTTGGCACTTTCTTCAATCCATACAAATCATTTTATAGATTTCAAACCATGCTCTTATCTTCTGAGTTGGAAAAACATTTAGATTGTTCAATGCATACTTCTTCCAAGATACCATTAAGAACTACTAACTTAACATTCATTTGATATACCTTGAATCCTTTCTAATTATCAAATGAAAGTAATATTCTTACCTCTTCAAGTCTAGCCATAGGTGCAAATGTCTCTTCATAATCCATGCCTTCATCTTGTGCATACCCTTTTCAACTAGTATTTTCTTTTTTTCTAACTAATTCATTGGACTCATTCATCTTGTTTCTACAAACCCACTTGGTAACAATCACATTTGTTTCCACTAGTCTAGGAACATATGTCAAAATTTTATTCTTCCAATATGCTTTCCTTCTTCTTCCAATTCTTTCGCCTCATTTTCTTTTAGGTCATATTTAATTACTTCAATTTAGATATAAATAGTAAATAGGTACCTTCTCTTTCATTTCTTCTTATTAATACATCGTCATTTTTTTCAACAATGATTTTATCAGGGAATGGTTCAACTTAATTTACATACCTTGGCAATATTGGTTTAGAGCTAGCACTTCTTCAAAAAACTTGAATTATTTCTTGTTCAATGGCATGTTCTTCCATTAGTTATTTTGTAGTATTATTCTCAACTAGTTGTATATATACAAACCCTTCATATTCTTTAGGTTCCTTCTTGTTAGATTATATATTCTTATCACTATCAATGTTAATGTCCTAGCACTATCAATCATGTATATGTTTCTTCCTTCAATAAAACTATTTTTTTGAGGTGTTCTATGAGCTGACATATGTGTTAATTGATTTTTTTATAATATGTAGTAAATTCATGTGTAGTAAATTGATCTCCTATATATAATCTAAATCATTTTAATCTCTTACTATTTTCTCTCTCTACTATGGCTTTGAATATCTTGAACATGTGAAAGGATTTAGAATATTATTTAGAAATACATCTGATATCATTCTAGAATAGTTATCCATAAATTGCATGAAGTATCTATCACCATAATAAATTTGAGTTCCTATTGGGCCATACAGATTAGTATGAACTCGATCTAGGATAACTTTAGAAGAAAATCCTTTACTAATGAAACTAAACCTAGTTAAAATTTCAAGCTGGTATTCTTTACACATAACTTATTCTAGTTTTACTAGGTTAGGAAAATGTCTCACTATCTTCATCTTACCCAATTTGACTGAGTTATCAAAATTAACATGACAAAACCTCTTATGTCATAACCAAAAATCTTCTACTATAGAAATCTAACAACTATTAATAGTAGAACTCAGATGAAACAAGTTTCCTTTGGTTTATTCTCAAATAGAAATCACATCTCCTATTTTGCTAATAATCCTACACATATCTCCTTTGAACTCCAATATATATCCTTTTTTATTTTGCAAAAAAATGCTTAACAATTTGTACTTAAGACCTTTCATCTAGTAAACATTATCATATTTTGTTTATTTATTCAAAGCATTAGATCCTTTACCTTTTACTAAATTAAAGACTATCATTATAAAATCTTATTGATCCTCCACCACATTCCTCCATCTTGATGAATTTTCTTCTTTTATATTGGTCATGTGATGATAGCATCCACTGTAAATTATCCAATCTATATTGTTATTCATACTGGAAAGTAATGTGCTCTCACCATCTTCAAAATCATCCTTTTTAACAATAACAAAACATAATTCCCTCTTCATCTCTTCCTTCTCATTCCTCATTGGTAACACCTTCTTTAGCTAAGTATTATGCTTTCTTGTTATTGTCATCGCCGAATCTTCTTGTCTCCTTGTTTTCCCAACTAGTTCATTTGAAAGAAAGATATCCAATCTCTTTACATGAAAATTATTTTAAAGGAAATATAACCTTGTAATTACCACTTCCTCTAGACCTCCTAAAAGGAAATAATTTCAATTAATATTGTTTCTTTTCTTTTTTTAAAAATAGATTCATAACCATTAGAGAATTATGTCATTGAAATATAGTTATTAGAAGTTTCCTTTCCCTTCCTTGTAGGAGAAAGTGTCATCAGTGACTTGAATACAACTTTAATCTTCAACATATTATTATCAAATACTCAACTCAAATATAGTAAACTTTCCTATTGATACACCAAGAGTAAAAACACTAGTACCTAGAGATATGACTTCTTGAATGGTTGAAACTGTAATAGCATACTAAGGTAAAAATATTCTAAGAATATTTCTTACCACATGCTCTTCTTTAAAAGTTTCACCAAAACCTCTAACAACAACAATCATATTTTTATTCTTTGAGTATATTGTTCAATGTTCTCATTATCCATCATCCTCATCTCAGTGACCTTTCCTTATAGGCTATCCACCTAAGGCTTATGTACATGTGATTATCCACTATAAATTTACTTAAATTTCTATCATATGTCATGATTGGTCTCTAGATCTTGGCCATTCATGTATTTTGCATCAAAAAGAGTGCTATCTATGGCCTCCATAGTAGTTGTATCCTCTTGTTATATCCTCAATTGGTAAAAAAAGGGAGTTCCTGTAAGAACAACATATCTTGTGACTACATGATTCTAATATTGTTCACCCATACCTTTGAGATAAAGTTTCATCTTGGCACATTATATGATATAGTTCTCCCTTCTAGTCTTAGGACCTTCCTTTCTCATCGTCTTTAGATATTTTCCTCAATTTGTTAAGCTTCACCAAAATAGAGGACACAATATCTAATACCAATTGTTGGTCCTAAGGGATAAGATTCTAAGAGGAGGGTGAATCATTAATCTATCCATAATTTTTTTTTCAATATTTAAACCTAGAATAATAACTTAATAAATGCACATGAAAACATTCAAAATATAAACATGTCCACAATATAATCCCAAAGATTTTGGTTTTGTGGAAACTCAACATGGGTGAAATTGTGGTGTGGGTTAGTACCCACAAATTGTGCACTCTTCTAAAGTATGCTCTATGAGGAGATCAACTTTATTAGGGGTTATTATAGTGCCTCTCCCATTTAATTTCTTTTGGTCATCTTGATGGATGCAAATTTTTGATCCTCTTCTTGGGTGAGTGAACATGTTGGGACCCATGAGTGGTCTACACCCTTGGGGTGATTTGAGTTATGTTACTATTATAGATATATTGATTATGCTTATGTATATTCATTTAATTATGATATATTTGATGGTTTCGTTGAGGTTTATGCTAGTGGCTACCTAAAGTATTTTTGTATCATGATGTTGTTGTTTAGTGATTACCCTTGAGATACAAACTATCATTGTACTATGTTTTTGGTGTAGTTTATATTATATTATTATGATGTTACTAGAGGATGATAATCTAAGATCGTGTGTTTTATCATGCCAATTTTATCATTTTCATTATTAAATACTTAGAATAATTAGAAATATTTTATCAATATAGAATTCATTAATTATTGTGCTATAGATATGTATCTTTCTCTTACAGTAGATTTAAAAAATGATAAAATTTATTATATAAATGGAATTAATTAGATTCTTTATTACATGATCATGTGTACTTTTTTCTTTGGCTATTATATATTGTGTGTCTATATTTGATCTTGGTTGCTTACTGTACAAGACTTATATCCCTAGTAGTGGTACATGACCATTCATGTTGAGCCAATTTTGTCCCTATATGGGTGATGTATCCTTATATTTGTTACTAATAACCCTCTGGTAATTGGTAAATCTTGATACATACTACATTATGTAGATATGTACATATCATTGTATCTATGCATTTAGGGTTTTGTAGTTATCACAAAATTTATTTAATTAAATGTTGATTTAATGGTTTAGAGGTATTCTTTTATTTGTTTTAATTTATTTTATTTATCAACTAATTTTTTGTAGTTGAATTCCAATTTAATTAGAATTGACTAATTTGATTTGGGAAAGGGGCAAATATATTATTAAGTGGATTACTCATCTATTTTATAAGGCACTTGATAAAGTGCTTATATTATGCCAAAAGTGAGTTTCTATTCTCACATTTCTCTTTTCATGTTTTTAGAAATGAGGAAATTCCTTCATTTTCTCATTGTGATTGATTCGTTTGTCAGATTCATACATGGATCATCTCATTAGATTTGTGTTAGGATTTCTCTACTTCCTTGGTGATTTCATCCAATTCATGAAGCCTCATTATTTTATGGTTGTACTTCTCATGTTTTTCCCTTGTGGTTATGAGGTAAGGCCTTTTGTTTCTAATTTTATACTCTATTTTAACTTATATTTCTTGTTGATAAATGTTAGGGAGTGGAGAAATAATGTCCCCCTCTATTTTTATGCAATCCTATCACCTAATTGGATGGGGATGAGCATATCCTTGTTCTAAAATATTAGAAATATAATTTTTGTTGTTGCTATGCTGTTGATTTTTGTGTGTGTTCCTAGAAGTCAAATTTTATTTGATATTCCTTAGTTTAGGTATTTTTTCTCAATGAATTTATCAAATTCCTAGATGTTTTATTTTTAGGTATTTTTGGCATCACCTCATTTTGTGTGTCATCTAGTTTTCACATCTTTACTTAATTAGCCTGATTAGGGATTTAATTTAGTAGCCCTTTCCACAAAAAGGATGATCATGGAATCAAAATGATTGTGGGGTATTTTATTTCTTGCTTTGAAATTATGTTTACAAATTGATTTTTTGGTCTTGGGAATTTTATTAGTTTTATCAAATAGGATTTTGTGCCCAATTTATGAATTTTATTAGACCCTTGGTCATTTGACCCCTTTTTTTTTAATGGGTTTTTAGTTTCATTTTTATCTAAGAAGTTTGGACTTTGGGTCTTTCATCTTGCCTCATTTTGCATACCACCCATAGTATGTTGGGATTTTGGCAGTACTTTGTTTTATCTTGGAAATGGGTTGGTTCTATTTCATGTCCCCTTTCACATTAGGCCTATATTCCATAGATATTTAGATTCATTTTGAAAGGCTGTGATTTAGGTCAATTGAGTGAGTTTGTGATACTTGGTGATTTATTGCATTATTGGGATTCATGTTGAATCTATACTCCTAGTCATATGTCAATGGAGTGAGTTGTTACACTACTACATTTTAGGTCAATTTTTTACCTTTAATTTTGACCAAGGCTTTTTTTGTCTTATTCAATTCTTTTTTGTTATTTATGAACCCAATTTGGTTGAAATTTTATCCAAATCGGGCTCATAAATGAAAAAAAAGAAAAATGAGTGCACGAGATTTATTTCACAATTTTAGTATTTTGGGCAAGAACTAATTTGGAGGTCTATGCACTTTGGAGGTTTTCATTCTAGGGAACTAAACTTAGAAATAGGGAGGGCTTTTGATTCTAGGGGGGAGTTCTGGTGCTTGCCAAAAGTTTGGTTGTTAATTTGTTATTCTTTCTTGGAGGTATTGGAGTTGAGGATTACTGGAGCTAAATGATCATAACCCATGGGAGCTGAAGATTTTAGGATTGCTAGGATTGTGCATAGAAAGATCATCAAATATTTTTGTGATTAGGATTTGAGATTGTAAGATTGTGTATGAAGTTTTAAGCTAGGAGTAGAGGCAAGTTAGGTAGCATTGGGATAGTGAGAGTCACATTTTCAATGCACAAAGATGCATTAGTAGCATCCCATATAATTTTAGGGAACCCACACTACTCTTCCTTAGTAGTGTAGTGCCCCTTTGTCATGCCCAAAATATATAGGTAAAACACACACACTTTTTTTTTATAAAAAGAACTAGGATACAATAGGATAATTAGGTCATACAATATTTTAAATGTTTAACTATAGTGGAATTAATTGTTCGAGTAGATTAACATTCAGATAACCATAGGTACTTGAAGTTAGATACAAGTTCTCATCGATAAACAAGGTTACAACTTAGTTTGAACATTTCGCAAAAGGGATTATTTGAGTGTACTAGAAGTTTCTTAGTAAATCAATTAATTAAATAGAATGACTAATCTATTTAACTAAAATCCTAATCCATCAACTTGTTTTAATACTACCTTACAAAATTACCTCCTAAGGATGACATTAGACATAACACAACATCCATTCGATACGTTTAAACTAACATGCTAATAGATTGACCTCTATCTCTTAATTACATAATCTTGTTTTAGATACAATTTAATTACAATTAATATACCACTAACCATAAAATAAATGATCTAATTAACTAGACCCTTTCATTAACTCGATAACATGAACATCATTACTATTTAAATCATCTAGCATTAAGAGAATTTGATACTTTTAGAGGGTCAATTTAAATCTAACTATTCCACAAATGCTAATTATTTTTTTAAAAAAATTTTAATTCCCAAGTTTAAACTAACTTTAAAATCTTCTCTAACATACTTCTAACAATTAAATTAATTAAATTATTGTTTACCATTAAAATTGATGACTAGAATAAATTCATTAAATCTATAATTTAAGCTAAACTTTATTTGAGACTATCATAATTTAATTCCATATTAAAATCAATCTACAAGCTCACAATAGTATAAAGCTAATTAATAAAACATTAAAATTGTTTAAATTAAAATTTTCTAATCTCAAGTTAAAAATTTTTAAATTTAAACTAATTTAATACTCTAACATCTAAAAAACTATTTGATATTAACATCATTACTAACATAAAATTATTATATTACTTCCTAATGTTATCAAACATCTACTAATCTAACTTAAGTTTTAATGCCACACTTAATTAAAATTAAATATAAATTTAAATCTTAACTAACATTACTAATCTATACATACTAACTAATACAATTAACTATACTAACAAATGATTAATACTAAAATTCTAACCTAATACCTACTAACTAGCAACTACAGCACATAACAGAAATAAATTAAAACAAACTACACTATACAACTAACATAAGAATCCCCCCCCCAATACCTACATGGCCTGTCAATTCCCCAAAGGGTGCGCACAACCCAATGGCCTGAACAATGCGCAGACCTATCCCCTTTTATACCTGTACGCCATCATTCCAAGTGCAGCGCATAAAGTGGGGGTGATATTGGGTATGGGGGTGGTAGGATAGGTAAGTTTAAAATTTCTCTTGTTTTATTAAAACCTTTCTGTCCCACCTGCCAATACGCAGGTACTCTCTGACATCATAGGGCCCCCTCCCCTCTCCCCACCACAAGCAACTTCAATGACATTAATGTCATTTCCAAGTTGGGAGAGCCTGCGCCTAGCCCTTGGAGGGATAGGAGAAAAAGGTAAGAAAATAGGGGGGAGAAAGGATTAAATTTAGTGGGTGAGTTTAAATGTTTTTTTTTTAATAATAAAATAGATAGGTATGATGATCTAGGAAAGTACCTTACCTTAAGCTATATGGAGATTAAATGCAAAAGTTTTGTTGTTGAGAGATGTCAACAAGATGCCCATTTAAATATTCTAAATTTTAAATGCATTTGATTTATTTTCTTTTAAGAAGACTTTTTAATGATTTTTAGTTGCAACACAAAGAATAATTTAGAGAATATTCTTTGTGACTTAGGAGGGGAAATTAAAATTTTCCCCATACATTTTCCAGAGAGGTTTTTCACTCCTAGAGATGCACATTTCTTTTGTGAAGCCAATTTTTGTCTAAGTGTTGACATGTTTGCTATAAATTTATTTTTGTGATATACTAAGAGTGATTTCAATCCTAATGACAACATTGATTTTTTAAAATTTTTTACAATCTACCATTACAAGGATGTGCATTGTGGTTATTCTTTTCTTCTCTCCTATAATTTATGTTTTAACAATCATCATGTAACAAGGTGGATGATCCATTTATTCAGAATTCAAGGTGATGCATAATTCTCAACCACATTTGATTTTGTCTATTATGGAGTTTATCAAGGAGAGAGATAACTTTGTGACCACAATGGAAGATTTTCATTTCCTCTTGATACATAAACATTGAATTGGAAGTTACAACATATCAAATTATTTTTCATTACATACTTGAAACTTGAGAATTCATAATTTGAAATCATTATCTAATGAGCTAATATTTTTCACATCCATATGCATAATTTGAAATCACATAAGAGCAATACACGGAGGTTTTCATAATCTTTTCTTTCTCTATTATTCATCCTGGTTCAAGGCTCCATTGGGAAAGAACCAGTAAGAAAACTTGACATCTTTGCTAAATACATCAACATTTAAAATACATTATTACAATTATTACAATTCAATTGAGTTTTCTTCAAAGGCTTTCACAAGAGATCTTTTTCAATGTCCTCAATTCATCAAGGAAATCATGGGAGAGACAAGAACCAACATGGAGTTAAAACAACACAATGAGATGGACAATTCAAGCATGCATTCCCAACCCGATTTTGCACAATAGGTTCAACAATGAACCAAAATAGGGGGGAGGTGGATTTTCTTAATAGGAGATGTCAATCACCATACCATAACATAGCCCTTTCGAGGCTAAAACTTCAAGAACTTCCATTCTTTTACAAGGCCCTTTCGAGGCTATTTCTACAAGGATTTTCATTCCTTTCCATATTCAAGAATTCTCAATAACAAACAAGGTATGGGATGAAAAGTAGGGGCCCATACACCCTACCCTTTTTTCCCTCCTCTCACCATGAGAGGAGACTCTACACCATTGAGGTCCAACTAAGGCTCTTCCCCCATACATGGCCACTTCTTCCCTATCCAAGGGTGAGTAATGCCAAAACAATCCCCATGAAATCCCCTCAAAACAAAACATCAAAACAAGCATAAGAAGAACATCAAGAACAAGTTAAGATCCCTCCAAATAAATCCCAACACACAAGCAAGAAAAACAAAGAACAACACAACAACTTATGCATGATTCAAGCATGAACAACATGGAGAAACAAAAATCAAAGAGTAAAGAACTCTTACCTTCTAAAGAATTATGGCAAAATGGAAAGTTGAGAAGAGCTTTTCCCTTTTTTTCCTTCAATCTTCAAACTTTGTCTAAAACTAGAGATTGGGTGACAAAATCAAAACTACTCCAAAAATGCCTCTAAGTATGATCCTTAACTCAACTTGACTTCAAGTAAACTCAAGATGGAGTTTGAGTCACCAATTCAAGTAAAGGGACAATCCATTTTCGCAATCAACCAAAAGTAGGGTTTTTGAGTGACTCTAAAAGTCAACCAAGGAGGCTAAAGGGGTGGAAAGTACTCCCCACCCATACCCTTACCCCTAGGGTGCTTAAATTTAATGTTTTTAGGCCTTAAAAGACTTAATAGGACCCAAAAAAAGCTAGGAGAATTTTAAGACCAATTACAACCTTAAAGAATTACAATAAAAAGATAGCACAATATTAACCAGTGGTTTAGTTCTATCTTTCCATTGAGTTTTCTCAGCTAAATTTCCTACACACTCATTGCACACATCAGTAGGTCAAGAAATCACATGCATTATGTAAATTATGTATAAAAAAAAATCATATAAATTAAAGCATCCATTTTCTAATAATCAATTGTTTATCTAATTCTACTCATATTTTTGACCATTAGAATTGCATAATCCAAGTGTTAGTTTTGCATTCATTTACTTCATCATTATACATGTTCATACAACATTTAATGAAGAAATCAAATAACTAGAGTAAAGCATCACACATCATAAAATAGCATAATAATGTTTAGTGCATCAAATAATGTTCTGACGTATCAAGTCATGAGTATCAAAATAATAATGTATTATCGATGCTAGGATGGGTCATGACAAGGCCTCACATCCTCCCCCACTAGGCATGAACTTCCTCCTGGAGTTCATAAAAAAGATATGGGTACTGAGATTGCATCTGTGCCGCATCCTCCCATGAAGCTGTAACCTCATCATAGCAATCCCACTAGACTCTAACTTGGTCCAGCTCTTGACCTTGAAGTGCTAGGGTTCATCGAGCAATAATACGGATAGGCTCCAGTGCTAACTGGCCATTCAACTCCACCTACAAGGCATCCCAATCTATAATATGAGACTAATCATAAATGTATCCTCTAAGTACTAAAATGTGAAACACATCGTGGATGCATGACAGGCTAGGTGGCAAGGCTAAATGGTAGGCAATTGGCCCTATCCTCTCTAGGATCTTGAACGGTCCAATGAACTAGGGTGCCAACTTAGAGCCCTTTCTGAATAGGATTAGACTCATGTGTGGCTACACCCTCAAGAAAACTCTATCACCAACCTTATACTCTTGATCTATCCTCTTCGTATTAGCATCCTTCTTATGTCGATCCTGTGCCTCTCTCAAGCACTGTCTAATCAGAGTCACCTACTGCTCCATCTCCTTAAGTAACTAAGGGCCAATAGATACTCGATCCTTAATCCTATCCTAACTTAATGGCATCCTACAAGGTCTTCCATAAAAGGCCTCATAAGGTGGCATACCTATGGAGGAATGGTGCCCATTGTTAGAGGAAAAATTGACAAGGTGTAGGTATCCATCATGTACATATGCAACATGTCCTCCAAAACTTGATTCACTCACTCAATCTATCCATTGATCTGAGGATGGTATGTCGTACTAAAATTGAGCCTAGTGCCCAATGCTGACTACAACTCTCTCCAAAAAGATGAAGTGAACAAAGAGTCCCTATCAAAGATGATCTTACAGGAACACCATGAAGTCTAACAATATCTCATAAAAAAACCTAAGCTATGTTCCATGCTGTGTATGTAGTACAAATGGGAGAGAAGTGGGAAACCTTGGTCAACATGTCAACTGTCACCAAAATGGCATCATGGTGACGAGATGACAAGGGGAGACCAACAATAAAGTCCATAGATATAACCTCCCACTTCTACTCTACAATCTCATGAGGTTGAAGGAGCCCACCAGGATGACGATGCTTTTCCTTCACCCTCTGACACTCGAGGCATCTCACAACTATGTTAGCAATCTGCACTCTCATGCCTAGCTAATGATATAACTACCTCAAATCTGCATGTAAGTTCTTAACATCAGGGTTCACTGCATAAGGTGCTTTATGAGCTTCAAGTATAATGAGCTCACACAATCCCCTAATGGAAGGTACATACATATGTCCTCTATGATGCAAGAGTCCATCAAACTCCAAGGAATACTCTGAATACTTCCCTTCCAAGGGTCTTTGAGAATGCACCACCTGACTAACCTCTACATAAAGCTCATCCATTGGCAAGTGCTGAAGAATCTGCTCTCTCAAATTGATACTAGTAGTCATAGATGATAACTCATGGTGCCTTCTACTTAAGGAATCTGCAACTACATTCTCCTTCCCCTTGATGTAATGAACATCAAAATTGTACTCACAAAGGAACTCCATCCACCTTCTCTTCCTAGCATTAAGGTTTGGATGCATGAATATGTATTGCAAGCTTTGGTGATCAAAATGAAGCTCAAATCTATGACCTAGTAGGAAGTGTCGCCACCTCACTAAGACATGAACCACTGCTGCAAGCTCTAGTTCATGAGTAGAGTAATTGAGTTCATGAGTCTTCAACTTCCTAGACTTGAAGGAAATAGGTCGACCATCCTACAAAAGAACTGCCCCAATACCATCCAAAGATGCATCAATGCACACCACAAAATCTGCAAATGGATCTGGTACTGCAAGAATTGGTGCACTCATGAGGGCTCTCTTGAGCTCTCGACAAGCTCTATCACACTTTTTTGTCCACTCATACTTCTTTTCCTTCCTCTGAAGGTACGTGATGGGGTGTGCCAATCTAGAGAACCCTATAATGAAGCATTGATAATAACCTGCTAAGTCCATAAAGCTCCTCACCTTAGTGACATTGGTGGGTGCTGGCCAATCCATGATGGCCCTAATCTTTGATGGGTCTATTGAGACACCATCACCTGATATGACATAACCCAAATAACGTATCTCAAGTCTAAAGAATGCACACTTCACCAAGCTACCAAACAACTGATTCTCTCTCAACTTCTGCAATACTTGTCTCAAGTGCTCTTCATGCTCCTTCTCATCATGAGAATATATCAAAATCTCATCCATGAAAACAACCACAAATTTATCCAAAAAGGTATGAAATACTCCATTCATGAGGCTCATGAATACAGCTAGAGCATTCGTGAGACCAAATGGCACTACGGTGAACTCGTAGTGACCATACCTAGTATGAAATGCAGTCTTAGGGATATCACTATCCATAATCCTCAACTGATGATAACTTGACTTAAGATCAATCTTTGAAAATACTCAGGCACCTTGCAACTAGTCGAAGAGGTCATCAATCCTAGGAAGAGGGTATTGGTTCTTGATAGTTACTTTGTTCAATTGCCGATAATCAATACACAACCTAAGTGATCTATCCTTCTTCTTTACAAAGATCACTGGTGTGCCCCAAGGTGACACACTAGGTTGAATATGCCCCTTCTCTAAGAGTTCCTCCAACTGAATCCTTATTTCACTAAGCTCATGAGTAGTTATCCTATAAGGTGCTCTCGACACTGGATCTGCTCCTAGCACAAGATCAATATGAAAATCTACTAATCTAGGTGGAGGCCTACTAGGGAGTTCTAAAGGAGAAAAATTTGCAAACTCATGCAATATAGAAAAATTATCGAAGGATGGCTCCCTCTCTGAATCTTCCTCCCTGTCGTTGATGGTCATAGCAAACAACTGACATCCCTTTCGCATGCACTGTCTAAGCTGCATAGCAGAAATCATATGAAGGGATATGGGTCTCTTAACCCCAAGGATCACTCTAGAGATACCATCCACATCCACACATTCCACCCTCTTCTGTCGATAATCTATCTAGGCACTGTGGGCATAAAGCCAATCCATGCCAAGAACAACATCATAAGAACCTAAAGGGGTAATGCATAGATTAGACATCATGGACATGTCTCCAATCTATATCAATCAACTATGCACCATGGAACTAACTGACACTCTGGCTCCTGAGGCTAACTCTACCTCCCAACTAACATCTTGACTAACTGCCACTAGCCTACAATGCTCCATAAAAAAAGGAGATATAAATGAATCAGTAGCTCTAGAATCAAATAAAATAGTAACCATGCTACCCTAAATGATACTTGTAGCCTCAATAGTTGTAGCCTGATGCTCAGCCTGGCAGTTGTCAACCACTGCAAAAACTCTGTGGGACTTGCCTATGTCACCGACTGTTGGCTCTGAATATGCTCCTCTCTGACCATTGGAGGACTATCCCTAAGGACACTCTCTAGAAATATGCCCCATGCCACCACAAGTGTAACATGGTCCTCACATGTAAGATTGTGCACCCTATGATCCAGACTGCTATGGGCCTCCTGACCTACTAGATCCACTAAAACCACCCCTAGAAGATTGTTGAGTCTTCGCTGGCTGAGACTGTGGGGTCTGTACCTTTTGATCCTACCTCGGACCTTGTGAATGCCACCACTTGGGCTTGGAGCCCTGATAATCCTATGAGGGGTTCTACTACTGCTGAGGTTTCTACTGCTAAGACTGTTGGCCCTTAGAGGACCTTGCTGTGTAATTCTGATTCCCTTTCCAAGGGGGTTTCTGCTGGGTAGAGTTTTGGTTTTGAGATCAATCCCATGACTCTTGTCTACCCTAAATATCCTCTGCAACCAATGCAACCTCAACTACCTATCTGAAGGTAGTAGGAAAGGCCATACGAACTAGACCATGAAGTGAGAAATTTAGACCCATGATAAATCGATGCACTCGTAGTTTCTCATCCTTCATGTACTCAACATATGGAAGGAGCTCAAGAAACCTACTCTTATACTGAGCTATGGTGAGACCCCTCTGATGTAGTGAATGAAACTCCTCTATCTGCTTCTTCCTGAAGTGCTCAGACAGGTACCTCTCCCTGAATCTCTATAAGAATGACTCCCATGTAAGGGTATCCATGCCACCCTTAATTAAAATTAAATATAAATTTAAATCTTAACTAACATTACGAATTTATACATACTAACTAATACAATTAACTATACTAACAAATGATTAATACTAAACTTCTAACCTAATACCTACTAACTAGCAACTACAACACATAATATAAATAAATTAAAACAAACTACACTATACAACTACCCTAAGACCCCCCCCACCTCATCCTAATACCTACATGACCTGTCAATTCCCCAAAGGGAGTGCACGGCCCAATGGCTTGAACAATGTGTAGACCTGTCCCCTTTTATACCTATGCGCCATCATTCCAAGTGCAGTGCATAAAGTGGGGGTGATATGGGGTATGGGAGGGTAGGATAGGTAAGTTTAAAATTTCTCTTGTTTTATTAAAACCTTCCTGTCCCACCTGCCAATACGCAGGTACTCTCTGAGATCATAGGGTCCCCTCCCCTCTCCCCACCACAAGCAACTTTAATGACATTAATGTCATTTCCAAGTTGGGAGAGCCTGTGCCTAGCTCTTGGAGGGATAGGAGAAAAAGGTAAGAAAATAGGGGGGGAGAAAGGATTAAATTTAGTGGGTGAGTTTAAACCTTTTTTTTTTGATAATAAAATAGATAGGTATGATGATCTAGGCAAGTACCTTGCCTTAATCTATATGGAGATTAAATGGAAAAGTTTTGTTGTTGAGAGATGTCAACAAGATGTTCATTTAAATATCCTAAATTTTAAATGCATTTGATTTATTTTCTTTTAAAAATACTTAATAATGATTTTTAGTTGCAACAAAAAGAATAATTTAGAGAATATTCTCTGTGACTTAGGAGGGAGAATTAAAATTTTCCCCATACATTTTCTAGAGAGTTTTTTCACTCCTGGAGATGCACATTTCTTTTGTGAAGCCAATTTTTGTCTAAGTGTTGACATGTTTGCTATAAATTTATTTTTGTGATATACTAAGAGTGATTTCAATCCTAATGACAACATTGATTTCTTTTTTTTTTTACAATCTACCATTACAAGGATGTGCATTGTGGTTATTCTTTTCTTCTCTCCTATAATTTATGTTTTAACAATCATCATGTAACAAGGTGGATGATCCATTTATTCAGAATTAAAGATGATGCATAATTCTCAACCACATTTGATTTTGTCTATTATGGAGTTTATCAAGGAGAGAGATAACTTTGTGACCACAATGGAAGATTTTCATTTCTTCTTGATACATAAACGTTGAATTGGAAGTTACAATATATCAAATTATTTTTCATTACATACTTGAAACTTGAGAATTCATAATTTGAAATCATTATCTAATGAGCTAATATTTTTCAAATCCATATGCATAATTTGAAGTCACATAAGAGAAATACAAGGAGGTTTTCATAATATTTTCTTTCTCTATTATTCATCTTGGTTCAAGGCTCCATCAGGAAAGAACCAGTAAGAAAACCCGATGTCTTTGCCAAATACATCGACATTTAAAATACATTATTACAATTCAATTGAGTTTTCTTCAAGGGCTTTCACAAGAGATCTTTTTCAATGTCCTCAATTCATCAAGGAAATCATGGGAGAGACAAGAACCAACATGGAGGTAAAAAAACTCAATGAGATGAACAATTCAAGCATGCATTCCCAACCCAATTTTTCATAACAGGTTCAACAATGAACCAAAATAGAGGGGAGGTAGATTTTCTTAATAGGAGATGTCAATCACCATACCATAACATAGCCCTTTTGAGGCTAAAACTTCAAAAACTTCCATTCCTTTACAAGGCCCTTTCGAGGCTATTTCTACAAAGATTTTCATTCCTTTCCATATTCAAGGATTCTCAATAACAAACAAGGTACGGGATGACAAGTAGGGGCCCATACACCCTACCCTTTTTTTCCTCCTCTCACCATGAGAGGAGACTCTACACCATTGAGGTCCAACTAAGGCTCTTCCCCCATACATGGCCACTTCTTCCCTATCCAAGGGTGAGTAATGCTAAAACAATCTCCATGAAATCCCCTCAAAACAAAACATCAAAACAAGCATAAGAAGAACATCAAGAACAAGTTAAGATCCCTCCAAATCAATCCCAACACACACACAAGAAAAACAAAGAACAACACAACAAATTATGCATGAATCAAGCATGAACAACATGGAGAAAGAAAAAATCAAAGAGTAAAGAACTCCTACCTTCACAAGAGTTATGGCAAAATGGAAAGTTGAGAAGAGGTTTTTCCTTTTTTTCCTTCAATCTTCAAAATTTCTCTAAAACTAGAGATTGGATGAAAAAATCAAAAATACTCCAACAATGCCTCTAAGTATGATCCTTAACTCAACTTGACTTCAAGTAAACTCAAGATGGAGTTTGAGTCACCAACTCAAGTAAAGAGACAATCCATTTTCGTAATCAACCAAAAGTAGGGTTTTTGAGTGACCCTAAAAGTCAACCAGGGAGGCTAAAGGGGTGGAAAGTACTCCCCACCCATACCCTTACTGCTAAGGTGCTTAAATTTAATGTTTTTAGGCCTTAAAAAACTTAATAGGACCCAACAAAATCTAGGAAAATTTTAAGACCAATTACAACCTTAAAGAATTACAATACAAAAATAGCACAAAATTAACAAGTGGTTTAGTTCCATCTTTCCATTGAGTTTTCTCAGCTAAATTTCCTACACACGTAATGCACACATCAGTAGGTCAAGAAATCACATGCATTATGTAAATTACATATCAGAAAAAATCATATAAATTAAAGCATCCATTTTCTAATAATCAATTATTTATCTAATTCTACTCATATTTCTGACCATTAGAATTACATAATGCAAGTGTTAGTTTTGCATTCATTTACTTCATCATTATACATGTTCATACAACATTACATGATGAAATCAAATAACTGAAGTAAAGCATCACACATCGTAAAATAGCATAATAATGTTTAGTGCATCAAATAATGTTCTAACATATCGAGTAATGAGTATCAAAATAATAATGTATCGTCGATGCTAGGATGGGTTGGGGCAAGGCCTCACACCCTTCGATGATGGCATTATTTCTTGAGAAGGAGGCATTTGAAGAAATTTATCTTGCAATGTACAAGAAGCTCAAAGTTCAGAAAGATTTCATCTATGTTTAATGGAAGAAGGATTTCAAGCAATATAATTTTCTTGTGTTGTTTAAATACACCTATATATTTGTAGGATTATGATTTGTGTTCAATAACGAATAAGATTGATCTCTTATTTCTATAAATTGTTTCTTGTGGAGCAGTAGTTAGGATATAGAATTTTGGTGAAACAGACTTTAAAGATACACTTGTGTAGAAGGAAACTATTGAGTCTCAAGGATTGTTTGAAGAGGGACCTGAAACACCTAAAACTTTTTAAGAGGTATGGAACTCAAAATTGAAAGAATAGAAAGTGATTTTACTGTTTGCATTTGTGATTATAGATTGCTAGAGAGTGGGCATTGAGATTATTTTGAGTTTACTTATCAATGATAAGATCTTAGCAAAGATGAAGTCACTTGAGTGTCATGAACAAGGATGGGAACTTCATTCATATGTGGTTATACTATAATCATCTACCACGAATTCAATCAACATGATCAATATCATAATCACATATGAAAGATTCTTTAAATAAGTTAGTGAATGAAATAAAAAATAAAATTCTATTTACTAAAAATAAATAATTAACAACATTTGAATAAATAAGTAAACATGATTTAACTAAATGATTAACTATATAAAATAATAAATTATTGCTATAAATATGAATAAAAAAAAACTCATTCCTTCATAGATAAATGCATAAAACAATGAGAACACGAAACAAATCAAACTTTGATGAGCGGAAGAATAACACTAGCATCTGCTAAAATAACCCCTAAATAGCTAAGATGATTGTAAAGAAATCTGAATTGTTTAAATAAATATATTAGAGATATCCATGTTGGTAATCTCTCTCATTACCAAATCTAGTAGTTGCTACCAATGGGCAGACAACACTTGAATCATATTCGATTCTATCAATGCATATCTTTTATAACCAATTACATGAGAACACTACAATGTGGGCCAATAAAAAAATTACAATGATTTTTTAGCTAATGAGAAAATGAAACCTTGTATAATTTGATTAACACTACTTGAATTGGAATTTTCTAATTGGAGAAGACAACTTGGTGCCACCTCATCATCCTTATCCTATAGTTTCATTCGAGAAGATGTGTTTTGAATGCTGGTTTGGGCTATTAAAATTGCAAATATTTCTTTGTCAACTATTAGAAAGTAACTCTCAACATTTCAAACTTTTATTATCTCTTCTGAAACTATCAACTTCTTGAGGATGAATGTACTGACCCATGTTCTCAAATGCCTCATCTTACAAGTCTTCTCTATTTGTTGAGATCTTTCTCATGCCTTAACTTGAATTTGCATCTTGAACTTGTATCTCAATCTAATTTGAACTTGATTATATTTGAATATTTCTTAATGTGACTATATCTGGATTGATCTTGAACCTGAATTACACTTTGATGATGTATCTTCCTCTCATTTGTACATCTTGAAACTTAAAGCACTCCTCATGTAGCTTGATGTCATTCAAAATCCTAGACTTGATCTTGTAACATCATCTCCATCTTCCACATCTGAGACCCTACATAGTTTACCTTACAAAACAAGGAGGGAAAAGAATCAATTTTATTTAATAATAAACTTTGGATGTTTTTGTAAGACTAAATTGAATTAGTATCAAAACAAACCTTGGATCATGTATTAATTCAAGTTTGAAAGCAATCATCATTCCTCTTGCAAAGAAAAAATTCAACCAAATACATCTAAATGAAGACCTTAAATATGATCAACACAATCCTATTGCATTTGAATCAAGTGAACCTCAAGAAATATCACAACCTTTGGTCCCAATAATTCAATCACAAATAACTTGTCCTTCAAAAACATTTCAAGATTATCAAGGTCACATATAACGAAATTTTATGCTTTAAAATTACCAATAATTAGTTAACTTTTATCACTATGTCATCCTAAAAGTAAATAGAACTAAAAAATACTACAAATCCAACTTTCTCATAAAATCTAGGGGCAATCTAAGGTTAGCTTTAGTTATATCTTAAACTTGTATAATCAATTCATCTAAAATTCTTAATTAGTTCAACATATAGGGTTGCATTTATTACTATATTTTTGTTTTTCTTAATTTTCACCAAAAATGAAAGCATAGAGTGATATGAATGTAGGATTTAGTGAGAAGCAACATCGGTGGATCTTTAAAATTTGATTTCAACATGGAGAGGTATAGTTTCAATAACTATCCATGAGAATTTACCGTAGATGTGAATGAGAGTAAGAATCAAAAAGTTCAAATTGTGCAGTAGTACTTGAAGAGCTAAGAGATAAAACACTTTGCTTATAAAGTTGGGCTAACATGTTCTTCTTGATTGAGCTCAAGTACTCCTTGTGGGTACAATGATTTGTAGAAGACCACTGTGTCGTAACAAGATCTCCTATGTACCATGCTAACTATAAACTTACTGTCTATGAACAATAAATACCAAGGTGATGAACTTGTTGATTAAATATTGTATAATGAGCATTGTATATTATACAATTAACAAAAAGCATTGTAAGTGGACAACTTATCATTGATTATAATATGGGTGAATTTGAGTGAGGTGACCAAAATTTTCCTTCAAAATCATATGTGTAGATATAAACATTAACTACAACATGTCTAGTATTTTTGTAGATATAAACATTAATTAGACCAAATTTTTCTTTCAAAACTATATGTGGAGATATAAACATTAAGTAAAATATGTCTAGTATTTTTGTAGATATACACATTAATTGCACCAAATTTTTCCTTCAAAACCATATGTGTAGATATAAACATTAAGTACAACATGTCCAATAATTTTGCAAATATATGTTCCTATGAAGGAAGACCACACCTAGCAATATGAACCTAGAACAAAATAACAAGATAATTGCTAGATTGTGGTCTTAGTTCCAAAGAAAAGTTGATGAATTCAATTGTCCTTGAAAAAGTGTAAGGGCTTAAAGAATCAAAGAATTCTAATCACAATAGCCTAGAGTTATTATAGGCAACATGGTCACATTGAAGGGGACCACAATTTTTGTCAATTGGTTAGTGTGGATTTCAAACTAGAGAAACATGGATGTGTGAATATCCAAGCTGAGGATAACACTCCCATGGAAGAAGATGATAATGTGCCAGAGGACATGATTGAAGAAGATGGTATTGGCACAACTAATGAAGATGCTCACTGTTGATCTTAGATTGGTTTTGAATAATGAGTGTCTACAAACTTAAGTCATTTACCTAGTTCATACCAAATATGTAGTACATGCCAAGTACAACATGTATATGATAGAGGATGCCGAGTCTACAATGAATATTAAGCCACTCGTGCTGAGTCACTCAAGTGCCAAGTAGACAGTGTATGCTGAGTGATTCAAGAGTTGAGTAAGTAGTACATTTTAAGTGATACAGATGCCAAGTCATAATGAAGAAAATAGTATATGCCAAACATCAAAGACTTTAAATGCTAAGTGAGACAAATTTCTCATAGTTTTTTGTAATGGCACAAACAACTATGTAAACCATTTATGAGCTGACTTAAAGATTGAATTATGATATTTTGGAGATAAGGAAGGATCTTAAGTTGGAATCCCTATGAATTTCATGTAGCCAATCAAGTAAAGGGAAGGTTTAAGTAAAAAAATGGATGAATCACAACCATTGATTCATACCTAACCCTAAGTCACCTAAGTCTTTTTAAGGAGGAAAAACCCTAAACTTTCTAATGTGCATGGAAGGAGTGAAGAGAGAAGTTTGCATGCATAGATAGAGCATTCATGGTGGCTAAGGAATTATAATCTAAGATTGCATTGCAAAATAAATTAAAGGATAATAGAGGAAGAGAAGAACATATAGCAACTAGATATCCAATCAATAAGGATTGAGAATACATTAGTTTAATGGTGATCCATCATCAAGAAACCAAGTGCTAACTGAAGGATCAATGTTGAGTCATTCTAATAGGTGAATTAGTCAAATCTCTTAATAAAGTAGTCCTAACAAGCTCTATTGAAATTCTTGAATAGGGTGCTTACATAATTGTGAGTTAAAGTCCTTTAACAAGGAACACTTCTAAAAAGGTGTTGAAATCCTTTAATTGGGTGAGACCTAACAGTCTTTGTAAGCCTTTAACATGGTAGACCTTTCACAAGGAATATCATGTCTCATGATCAAACATTGTAACCTTCATTAGATACACTTTATTAATTTAGTAGTGAAGATTTATGGGTGTTATCCCCACCCCAATTTTACCTTCTCATTGGAGGGTTTTTGGGTAATCATATCTGGTGTCGTACATGTGTGAATGTTTACTTGTTTTCATGATTTATATATATATATATATATATATATATATATATATATATATATATATACACTTTACATGGTATTTTAGTTTACTTAGTGAATGTATGAGATAGATGTATGGTGAATGGTTTTATTGGTCAAAGTTTAAACTACTAATTTACCTCCCTCCCCTCCCCCCCCCACTCTTAAAAGTTTACCTTTCCTATTGTAATTTTAACAATTGGTATTAGAGCCTTATTTTTTGAGAGAGAAGCTTTGCAGCTTTGAGGAAAGATCTTGAAAATGGAAGTCTACAAGTTGGGAAAGATTAATTAAAATACAACTCATTCTACACCAACTGAATGAAGTAAGAGAAGATGTAAAGAAATCTTTGAAGAGAAGTAAGGAAATTTCCATTCAGGAGAATGACACACAACACAGAGAGATAGACACATCTAAGATATTTTTTAATGGAGACTCTAATGAATTTGATGCAACAGTTGTAGATCTAATGGAAAAGAATAGAGCCCAAGCCGAGGAAATCAAAAGTCTCAAGTTAGAGCATGAATCACAAGCCCTACTACTATGTGAGGCAACTGAAAAGAAGAAGAAAGCTATGGAAGAAAAAGCCATGATTGAAGAAGACAAAAGAATTTTGATACTTTGAGTCAAATGATGAGTGCCAACTATAAATTGAATATCAAGGACATTGAGATAACAAAATTGAAGTTGCAGAATGAAAAATTGCAAAGTGACCTAAAAGGGGAAAAGGAATTTGCTGAAAGTTTCAATAAACCAAAAGAAGCCATCAAATAATTTGAGCAATTATTGAGACCCCCTAGACCTAACAATGATACATCTAGACTGGGATACAAAAGTACTATAGAAGGAGAGTCATCCAAACGTGTTGAAGAAAGTAGCAACAAAGGTAAGAATTCCAAACCTACTTGTCATAATTGTGGTAAGAAAGGACATACTGCTAATGTGTGTAGGAGCAAGACTACAAACTAGAATGTCAAGCATATGAACATAGTTCACTATCATAAGTGAAAAAGAAAAGGTCATCAAGAACATGAATGTAGAACTATGACTATGTACACAAAGATTTGAAGGATATTGTTATAATTGTTAGAAGTATGGACATAGAGCTTTTGAGTGTAGATCCAAACCTATGTGGTCATCAAATAGGCAAAAAAAGGTAAGGAACAATGAAAACTCTTACAATTAGAATTACAATACAAGATATAGTTTTCATTATTGTCAAGAATATGGACATGTTCCTAAGAATTGCATTAGGACACACTTCAAAAGTGACTACAAAAGGTGGTTAAGTCAAACCACATGTTATAGCTATTTGAAGACTAGTCGCATCAGTCAATATTGTCCAACAAAGTCAAAGGCACCAAGTTGTGAGTTTGATAAAGGAAAAGGAAAAGAAAATGTTTAAAATTTTAGAAATGAAATGAACAAGACATGGAAGAAAAAAGAGGATTGTTGCACATCAAGTGAAGAAGAGATTACTTCATCCATTGGGTCAGGTGATCTCACCTCATCAAACTAAGCAATCAAAAGGCATGTGAGATTGATATTCAAAGTTATATCATACATCAATTCCAAAGGATTTAGTATTTAATAGATTACATTATCATGAACAAATATGAAAGATGTTATTAGGAATCCAAGAAAAAATCTCTAAGTTTATCATGTTACACCTGATCATGAAAAGTTTCCTATGACTACTAACTCAAATGCTAGAGGATGTTGAGCTAATAGACTGGCTAGTTGATGCTGAGATCATAATGGTTTTCAAATGAATGAAATGTTAATGGATGCTGAGTGAGTCTAAAATTGGTTGATGCTAAGCTTACAGTTGTGTAAGCACTCAACATTCATTACAAGATTTCAGAAGGGTATTTGATCAATTTTCAACTCATTTTACATCATTTTGAAATCAAGAAAGAGAAAGGAGAGCTAAAGGTGATTAAGAAATTCATCAAAGAGATTTCAAAATATTTTAATAGCTATTCAACAGCATTTCAATAAAATTTTCAAGATATTTATCAAGTTATGAGTTACACTGTTTATATTTTCATAAACCCTAGTTTTGTAAAATGGCATCTAGTTCTTTAAAGGCTAAAGAAGTAGAGGGTGAGAAGGTTCTAAATGTTCAACTAGTTAGTAATGAGGTCAAACAACCAATTTTCAAGGCCATACCTGATATTTCTTATAAACAAGACCCTTTAGTGCATTATCCATGATACCACCAAAAGTTTTAATAGTTTAAGATGTTAGGAAATATTACAACTATAACATTGATAGTATTGGTTATATGGAGATTAGGAAAGTATATGATATACTTTGTGAGAATGGTGTGTTGAGGGAAGAATTTAAAATTTTATAAAAAAAAGGCCCTAGATTTCCTGAATATTTTCAAAATAGAATGGATTAGGATTGTATTAAGCAGGATTCATGATAGTTCAATTTGGTTAGACAATGGGCCAATTAAAATAACCAAAAGAATAATCCATAGGGTAGCAAGGTATCCAACCCTAGATCAGCCTAAGACTCTAACGAGTGATTCAAAAGAGGTTATTGAGAAGAATACAAGAGTCATGTGGAATAAGAGATGAATGAAAATAGATACCATCACAGATCCTCTAATAGATTTTGTAGTAAGGGTTATTTCACACAAGTTTTACCAATCAAGTAGATTAAATAGTGTGCCCTGTATTGCAGTGGATGTGGGTTATAAAATTATCAAGAAAGATCACATATATGATCTTGTCGAGTTATAATTACAATAATTGATTAAGAACCTAGGAGCAATACGGAAGACAAAGAGTGCACGGTGGAAATTTGGTTCTATCTTGATATGTATGTTCTTTTATGTTCAAAACACATTTCCTACATTTGGCACTGTGGCATGGAAAATAAATAGGTTACTAGTGGTACAAATTGGTGAGTTCACTGAATAATTGGGTGAGAACTTTGAGTCAGTTATGACTAGCTACTTTCAAGAATTTAAGTAGTCTATGAAGAAAAGATTAAGAATTCTAGTATCACTAGTGGAAAAGCATTATGGTGATATTTGTTTCCTAGTTGATGTTGATTACACTTTTTTTCAAGTAGCAACTCTAAGGGTAAGATGGCTAAGGCCATTAGGATGTGAAATCAATGTAGATGAGGCATCTACAATAATAACTACACTACTTGCTGAAGATATAAACAAAGATGCTATTGCATTTGGAAACTATGCGATGGAAAAATCCAAAATTACCATAGAATTGAAGACTACCTCTGTTATAAAGAAGAAGGAGAAGTTGGTGAAGAAATTGAAAGAAAAATTTGGTGAAGGTGTCGAGTATTAAGAGGATGAAGAGGAACAAGACTCTCAAACCCAAGCACCACTTGCACTAACACAAGGAATGGGAGAAGATTAGCCAGAGAAAAAGAAAAAAGTTGCAGAAGATGTCAAGGAAGAAGAAGCCAAGGAAGCACCTACTCCTACTAATCAAAAGAAGAGGAAGGCTAAGGATTAGCCAGTGACAAGGTCCAAGAAAATTGTTAAACCAAGCTAGCCCAAACCAACTGCACCTACAACAAGTGCTAGTGCATGTGTCACTGCACAAAAGCCAAAGGAGAAAGCCAAACTAGCAAAGTAGGAA
Organism: Cupressus sempervirens; assembly: GCA_028749045.1. Classification (NCBI taxonomy): domain Eukaryota; kingdom Viridiplantae; phylum Streptophyta; class Pinopsida; order Cupressales; family Cupressaceae; genus Cupressus; species Cupressus sempervirens. The sequence goes on from CM053791.1 coordinate 384,162,907, forward strand.
GGAGGAGTGTAGAAAAGGCTGAGGAGGAAATACATTGCACAAGCCGAATTTGATGAAGAAATAATAGAATCAAATGACAATAGCTAATTCAAAGTGGTGAGTCACAATCTAGCTTCAAATCTAGAGAACCTATGTGAGAATGTTAAGAATAATACAAATTTGTCAAGATTTTCTCATGTTGACTTTGATAACCTTGGTAAAGTTGAAAAGAATCAAGTAGAGGAGGCTATATATGCCATGATGGAAAATTTTAAGAAAGCCTCACTAGAGATTGCTACCTCTATGCCTAAAATCTTATATAAGAGAGTGGAGCAAAAATGACATTATTATTTAAATTTGGAAAGACAAATAAGGGAGACATCACTTGCACAAGTCATACCTAAAATTAGTAAGGTGTAAATTACTAAGGCTATGAAGAAATATGCAGTTAGATTTGTTTGAAAATATAAAGCCTTCAGCATATTGCAGAACAATATTGAAGATATTGTTAATAAGTCCACGTAGATGTGGAAAGTCACATATGGACTAGCAACAATAAAGGTAAATGAAAAAGAGCCTATAGAGGTTAAGGATGATGAAGAAAATGAAAATAATGAAGACACTATTGAGGGAGGTACAAAAATAAATGTGGATGTCAAGGCAACAACTGAGGTAGAGCAACAACAAGAAGAATAGAGTGTACAAGATACACAATTGCCCAATGTCATCCTTCAACATATAACAAGTGTAAATATTGAAACAATAATAGTGAAGGATGTTTCTAATCTCATATCTTAGAACATCAATCCCCTTATAGAGGAAGATCTAAAAAAGATACTTGATCAGTCGACATTGCAAGAAAAATTGTGTAATAATCCTATATTGGTGAGTATAGATGAACTAAAGAAATAAGTGACTTAAACTACAAGGGAAAAGGTGGATACACAAGAACCACCTGCTATCACCCCTCAAGTCACTAATGTACAACCTTTGGATAAAATTCTAGAAGTTACATCAGAAAAGGTTGATACAGTTCAAAAGTATACAGTGGAAACTCAAGGCATGACTAAAGCATAGAGTGAAATAGGTTAGATAGATTTATCTCCACCTCCAACACAAGTATAAGGTGCATCATAAGGAATTATGGAAAATAAGCACAAGCCTAAAGAGATTGACTTGACACTAAAGGTGAAGGAGCAAGTAGAAATCCCAGGTAATTTTACCAAAATCTAGCACTCCTTCTAGTCAAACTCTTCAGAAGCCAAGCACAAATGAAAAACCATTGCAAATCTCAATGCAAAGTCCAAGTTCATCAAAGATTGAAGAAGTGATACAATATGGAGATGTAAGCCTAGATGAAGAGATTTTGTTACCAATGTATGATTATGACATAATGACTATAGGGCAGATGGGTATATTGCAAGAAGCCCTAGCTAGAAAGATGCATCAAGAACTACTTATAAGGGAGCATAGGTAGAAGCAAGGATTGTTGGATATCAAAGACATCTTTTTATATGCATTTAGTACCCCTACTCTAGATGAGACAAAGTCACTCATTGAAAAACTAACAACTATAGTGGAAAAGGTTAGTGATGTAGGCCTTGATACAAATGCTAAATTATTAGAATGGTTTGAAAAAAATCCAAAAAAAAGTAAATGAGAAAATATCAAGTGACATAGCACTCACATAAGTTGCATTGGCAAGTAAGATAGAAAGTGTGAAGAAGGTACTTGAGAAAATTTTCTCACTATACACTAAAATGTGCAATCCAACACTCTTTATATAAGAGACAAGAAGTCACATTTTGAGTTTGGAAAGTCAAATTAATGCATTAGGAGAAAAACTACCTATGACACTAGCTCAAAGTAAGAAGCACTTCAGAACATTATTGTAAACCTAGAGTTAGTTAGCAACATTATCTATAGATGAAGCCAATACAAGGACTAAATAGATTAGCATCCAAACAACATTAATGCTACACATGGAGATTTTGCACAAGGAATTAGGTTATGCTAAAATTCTTATGAAGAAAGACCCCAATCTTTCAACATTAGATGCCCTAGTCCACCTTGCTGCTGAGCTGGCCACCCAAATTAAGTCTTTAGATGTAGCATGTGAAAATTTGGATGCAACTTTTAAGATTATAATAGAGGTCCATAAATCTTTCTTGGACAAACATGCTATAAGTGTATAGCCCATTGACATCATTGTCAAAAAAGGGGAGATAGAGAAAAATGAGAAGATAGAGAGGAGATAGAGAAAAAGGGGGAGAATAAGCAAAGGGGGAGTAAGAAAAGAATAGGAAAAATAGCATGAAGTCAAAGAGTATTAGTTGAGACACAATAAGACCTATCAACTTATGGGGAATTATCAAATTTTGAGGTATATAAGTTGTTACAAAATTTTGAAATTTTAAAGTTTTGTACATAAGACAAATAAGAGATATGTTGTGCTCGTAAGGATAAGGATATCAATGCATGACCAAGTGTTTTTGACACTCATGTCAAAGGGGGAGATTTTTGATCTCAGATTGGTTTTGACTAATGAGTGTCTACACACATAAGTCATTTACTTAGTTCATGCTGAATAAGTAGTACATGCTAAGCATAACATGTATATGATAGAGCATGCGAGTCTACAATGAGTACCAAGCCACTCATGTGCTGAGTCACTCAAGTGCTGAGAAAATAGTGTATGATGATTGATTCAAGAACTAAGTAAGTAGTGCATGCTGAGTGATATTGATGCAGAGTCATAGTGAAGAAAATAGTATATGTCGAGTATCAGAGACTTCAAATGCCAAGTGAGATAGTTTTGTTATAGTTATTTGTAATGGCACAAAAAACTATGCAAACCAATTTTGAACCAACTTAAAGATTGAATTATGATATTTTAGAGATAAGGATGAATCTTAAGTTGGAATCCCTATGAATTGCATGCAACCGATCAAGTAAATGGAAGGTTTAAGAAGAAAAATGGATGAATCACAGTCATTGATTCCTACCTCGCCCTAAGTCACTTAAGTATTCTTAGGGAGGAAAAACCCTAAACTTTCTAATGTGTGTGGAAGGAGTGAAGAGAGAAGTTTGCATGCACTGATAGAGCATTCATGGTGGCTAAGGAATTATAATCCAAGATTGCATTGCAAAATTAGTTAAAGGAGAATAGAGGAAGATAAGAGCATACATCAACTAGACATCTGATCAAGAAGGATTGAGAATACATTAGTTTAGAGGTGATCTATCATCAAGAAACCAAGTGCTAATTGTAGAATCAATGCTAAGTCATTCTAATAGATTAACTAGTCAAATCTCTTAACAGAGTAGTCCTAATAGGCTATATTGAAACCCTTTAATAGGGTGCTTACTTAATTGTGTGTTAATGTCCTTTAACAAGGCACACTTCTAATAGGGTGTTGAAATCCTTTAACAAGGAAAGACCTAATAGTATTTGTAAGCCTTTAATAGGGTAGACCTTTTATAGGGTAGATCATGTCTCATGATAAAATATTGTAACTTTCATTGGATATAATTTATTACTATAGTAGTGAAAATTTGTGAGTGTCATCCCCACCCCATTTTAACCTTCTCATTGGAGAGTTTCTAGGTAATCATATCCTATGTCATACATGTGTGAATGTTTACTTGTTTACATGCTTTAGATGTACATGCTTTACATGGTATTTCAATTTACTTAGTGAATGTATGAGATGGATGTGTGGTGAATGTTTTTATGGGTCAAATTTTAAACTATTGATTCACCCCCCTTAGAAGTTTACCTTTCCTATTATAATTATAATAGCTCATGATGATGGTAATAGCACATTTGATATTGATGACAAGGGTGGCCTTGATATACCTATACTTGAGAACACATACAAGTCCCTATACTAAGGCTTGCTAACAACTCTTCTCTCTGCTATAGTATTGTTAGTGAACTTAAAGGTTATGAATGGTTTATCCAATGTAGCAATGCTACATATACTAAGGTATGCCTTTTTTGTCATCTTCAATGTTAGCATACCATTACTATTTATTATATTAATAATTCATATTTCTTGTTGTAGGTTGATAGGTGAGTTTTTGTTACCACCATCAGATATTTTGCCTTGTTCATATTTAGAATTATCTACCATTATGAATCAAATTGGAATGAAGTATCAGACAATACATGCATGTCCCAATGATCACATTCTATATCATAAACAATATGAATTTGTAATAGAATTCTTTGATTTTTATATTAGTGGATATTGGTTAGATCAAATGACAAAAAGGGTGCCTCACAAGGTTCTTTGATACATTCTCATTATTTCACATCTTAAACGATTATTTAGGTGCACTAGCTTGGCACCACTTATGGATTACCATGCATGCAATAGAATTCAAGATGACATTATGTGAATGCATGTAGATGGTTTTGCATTTAAAGAGATAGAAAAAATATGGCCACACTTTAAAAAAGAAATTCATAATCTCAAGCTTTCCTTGGCAGCGAACGGTGTCAATCCATTTGGAGATATGAGATCTGTTTCCTTAGTGTGGTCTATTTTTGTTATTAACAATAACATTCCTCATTGGATGTCCATAAAGAGGGAGCACATAATGTTGTTAGTGATTGTACTGGGTATTATTTTTCATTTAATAGTTGTATAAATTAATTTATAAATAGTACATCAAAATGGTCGTAATAATTATGTATTGTTTATGTTCATTCAATTACTAGATAAGTACCAAGTTAAAGATATAAATGTGTATATTGAGCCCGTTATTGATGAGTTTTTGAAGTTATAGAATGGGGCTACTATGTATGACATCTCTGGACCAATAGGACAAATATAATTTCAATTTCATGCAATGCTTGTATGGACAATAATGATGCCCCATGGGCTAACAAATTTTTGTGGTATGTTATATTGTTAAGGTTACATATTTTTGGTTTATTATAGTGCTTACACATTATTATTGTATGTGTAAGTTGTGCATGATAATTGTAAAAGATCTAATTATACATGATCTTTTAGGTCTTTTGACAAAGGAAAAATTTTCATGTCCAATTTCTGGTCCAAAGATAAAATTTCATCATTCAATAAGTTTAGGAAAGAATATGCTCAATGAGTTTAGAAACTTTCTCCACAATAATCATAAGTATCAAATTACTGAAAAAATATCTTTTTAATGGGAAAGAAGAGACAACATCAAGGCCACAAATAATGACACCTCATCTATGAAAGTTGGAAAATGATTGACTAAATCTCTGAGGTAATGAAGTTTGTGGTCCAAGGTTTGAAATTTATATTTTGATATTGTCTTTTATTTAGTAATGATGTAATTGATGCTCATGAAGGTTGTCAAGGCATCAATTACCAACTTTCTAGAGTAATAAAAAGTTATCCTACTCAATTTAGTAGATTACCATATAACAAGAATCTCCTAATCATGCATTTATTTGATGTTATCCATATTGGAAAGAATGTAACATAGACACTATAGAAAATATTGCATGGAAAGTGTGATAGAGAAAAAATTGTCAAAATTTGTAATGACATTCATGAATCCAATCATGCATTGAAATATTTTATTGAATCAAATAGCAGTGGAGACTAAAAAAAATATATGTGCCCTTCTTTGGTTATTAACAAAATAGAAAAGTGATGCATTAAAAGAAGTCATAAAAAAATTCTCCATGAGGTTTGCTACAAATATAAGCAATCTTGTATCAAAGAAAGGTGGTTTTGGGCTAGGGTTGAAAACATGTGATTGGCATACCTTCATCAAGGTAAGTCATGTTCTCTATTTAGAAAATATTTATAAAATTGCATTTACTACCTATTGTATTATTTCATAATATATTGAATCTTTTTTTTTTGAATGATTGTAGTACATCCTAACTCTATCCCTCCCACACTAGTTTGACAATAGTTGTCATGCTCAAAATATGAAGGCAAAAACACAATTTTTTTTTAAAGTTAATTAATCCACTATGTTAATACATGTTTGACTAAAGACACACAAGATACATTAGTTTTTTTAAGGTTCCATATTTCATTTTGTGTGTCAGTTTGGCCTTGTAGTTGAACCAGGTTTCATCATTTTAGAACCTTTGTCTAAAAAAACTAAATACTTGTTTGTTATCATTATTTAATTGAACTTTTAAACTAGTCACAATCGTTAAATATTGACTATCAAATTATTCAAGACATTTGTTTCATAGGTTAATTCAATATTAATATTCATCTGACTTAGCTTATTTAAATTTAACCATAAACTCTAACTTATAACATCTAACTTACCCTTAACTAGAAATTCATTTGGATAATCACATTAATCAAAACATCAAACTTCCATTTAAATAAACTTTATCTCATTTTTGCTCACATATTTAACCATTAAAATTTGCATAATTAAATTATTAATCATATTCCTAATCTTGAATTCATTTACTGTAATAAACCATCATTATGCATACTTTTAAAATATTAAATAGCATGATTAATCATTTTAAATTAATGCATCACATGATATAAAATAATATAATAATGTCCAATCCATCAGACAATGTCTCGGCACATCAAGTCATAATATATTAAAATAAAAATGTATCAAATATGCTATGATGGATCGGGGTAAGGCCTCACATCATCCCCCACTAGGCATGAACTTCCTCTTGGAGTTCATCAAAAGGATATGGGTATTGAGATCTCATATGTGCTACATCCTCCCATGAAGCTTTGACCTCATCATAACAATCCCATTGGACCCTAACCTAGTCTTTTTCTTGGCCTTGAAGAGCTAGGGTCTATCAAAAAATAATATGGATAGCCTCTAGTGCTAACTACTCTTCTAACTCCACCTACAAGGCATCCCAATCCACAATGTGAGACTCATCATATATATCCTCTAAGAAAAAAATATGGAACACCTCGTGGATGCTTGACAAACTAGGTGGAAAGGCTAGAAGGTAAGCAACTGGTCCTATCCTCTCTAGTATCTTAAATGGTTCAACAAACCAAGGTGCCAACTTAGAGCCCTTTCTAAAATGAATCAGACTCTTATGTTTTCCCACTCTCAAGAAGACTCTATCTCCAACCTTATACTCTCTATCAATTCTCTTTACATCAACATACTTCTTTTGCCTATCTTGTACCTCTCTAAGGTGTTGTTTAATCAGGGTCACCTATTACTTTATCTCTTTGACTAACTAAGGACCAATAGATACTCTATTCTTGATCCTATCCCAACTCAAGGGTGCTCTACAAGGTCTTCCATACAAGGCCTCATAAGGTAGCATACCTATTTAGGAATGCTGTCGATTGTTATAGGAAACTTGACAAGATGCAAATATTCCTCCCATTTTACCTGATGGTTCATTACGTACATATGCAACATGTCCTCCAATACCTGATTCACTTTCTTAGTCTAAATGTCGGCCTGAGGATGGTACACTATACTAAGAATTGAGCCTAGTGCCCAATGTTGCCTAAAATCTTTGCAAAAGGATGAAGTGAATAGTGAGTCTCTATCTAAGATGATCTTACGGGGAATGCCATGAAGTCTGACAATTTCTTGCAAAATCACCTGAGTTATGTCTCATGATGTATATGTAGTATGCATGGGTGAGAAGTGGGAAACCTTGGTCAATGTGTCAACCATCACCAAAATGACATTATGGTGGCAAGAAGACATGGGAAGACTAACAATAAAATCCATAGATATAGTATCTCACATCTACTCTAGAATCTCATGAGATTGAAGAATCTCACTAGGATGACGGTGCTCTACCTTCAACCTCTGACACTTGAGGCATCTTGAAATAATGCTAACAATATGCACTCTCATGCCTGGCTAGTGATATAATTGCCTTAGATCTGCTTGTAGCTTCTTAACACTGGGGTGCACTATATAAGGTGTTCTGTGAGCCTCAAGTATAATGAGCTCGCACAAACCCCCAATAAAAGGTACATAAATATGTCCTCTATGATAGAAAATTTCATCATAATCCATTGAATACTCTAACTACCTCCCTTCTAAGGGTCTTTGAGAATGCAACAATTGACTAACTTTTGCATAAAGCTCATCTTCTTAAAAATGATGTAGGATTTGCTCTCTCAAATTAGTGGAAGTAGTCATAGATGAAAGCTCATGGAACCTTCCACTTAAAGCATCTACAACCATATTATCCTTTCCCTTGATGTAATAAACGTAAAAATCATGCTCACAAAGAAACTTCATCCATCTTCTTTTCCTAGCATTAAGGTTTGGCTATGTAAACATTTATTGCAAGCTCCGGTGGTTGGAATGAAGCTTGAATATATGACCTAGAAGGAAGTGTTGCCACCTCACTAAAGCATGAACAACTACTACAAGATCTAGATCATGAGTAGGGTAATTGAGTTCATGAGTCTTCAACTTCCTAGACTCATAGGAAATAGGTTGTCCATTCTACATAAGGACTACCCCTATACCATCTAAAGATGCATCTCTCCACACTAAAAAATCTATAGACAGATCTGGTACTGCAAGGATTGGTGCACTCATGAGGGCTCTCTTGAGCTCTTAGAAATATCTATTACACTTCTCTATCTACTCATACTTTTTCTCCTTCCTATGTAGAGATGTGATCAAGTGTGCAAATCTAGAAAATCTTGCAATAAAGCATCGGTAATATCCTACTAGTCCCATAAAACTCCTTCCTTCAGTAACACTGGTGGGTGTTGGTCAATCCATGATGACCCTAACCTTTGATGGATAAACTAAGACTCCATCACCTAATATAACATGACCTAAATAATGTATCTTACGTCTATAGAATGCACACTTTGACAAGTTTTCATACAACTCATTTTCTCTCAACTTCTACAACACTTGTCTTAGGTGCTCTTCATGTTCCTTCTCATTATGATACTATATTAGAATATCATCAAGGAATACAATCAAAAAATAATCCAAAAAGGTATGAAATAATCTATTCATGAGGTTCATTAATATAGTTGGAGCATTCGTGAGGCCAAATGGTACCATGGTGAACTTGTAGTGACCATACCTCATACAAAATATAGTCTTGTGGATATCACTCTCCACAATCCTCAACTAATGATAACCCAACTTTAGATCTATCTTTGAGAATAATTCGGCACCCTATAACTAATCAAAGAGATCATCAATCCTAGGAAGTGGGTATCAGTTCTTAATAGTTACTTTATTCAACTGTCGATAGTCAATGCACAACCTAAGTGATCTATCCTTTTTTACAAAGATCATTGGTGCACCCCAAGGTGACACACTATGTCAAATATGCTCTTTCTCTAAGAGTTCCTCCAACTAAGTCTTTAGCTCAACAAGCTTATGAGTAGTCATCCTATAAGGTTCTCTCAATATTGTCTTGGCTCCTGGCACAAGTATCTTTGTGAAAATCGACTGTTGTAGGTGGAGGCATACTAGGGAGCTATAAAGAAAATACATCTACAGACTCCTACAAAATAGTAAAATCATTGAGGGATGGATCTCCCTTTGAATCCTCCTCTCTATCACAAATGGTGATGGGGAACAACTGACATCCCTTTTTCATGCACTATCTAAGCTAAATAGTGGAAATCATATGAAGAGATACTAGTCTCTTCACTCTAAAGATCACTCTATAGATCCCTTATTCATCCACACATTCTACCCTCTTTTGTCAACAATCCATCTTGGTGTTGTGGGCATAAATCCAATCCATGCCAAGGACAACATCATATGAACCCAGAGGGGTAATATATTGATCAAAAACCATGGTCATGTCTCCAATTTGAATCTAGCAATTATGTACTATGGAACTAACACTCCAACTCTTGAGGCTAACTCCACTTCCCAACTAACATTCTATCTAACTACCACTAGCCTATAGCACTCCACTACATATGAAAATATAAAAGAGTTGATAGATCTAGAATCAAATCAAATAGAAACCATATTATGTTGTATTATACCTGTGGCCTTGATAACTGTAGCCTAATGCTTAGCCTAGCAGTTTTTAACTACTATAACTACTCTATGAGATCGACCCATGTCATCATCAACTGTAGGCTTTAAGGTAGCCCCTCTCTAACCATTGGCTGACTATCCTTGTTGACACCATAGTCCTTAGGTTAATCTTATAGGCCCTATGATCTAGACTAATGTGGACCACTAGACCTACTAGATCCACTATATCCACCCTTAGAAGATTGTTGAGTCTTTTCTGACTGTGGCTCTAGGGACTGTTCTTTCTGATCATATTTAGGACCCTGTGATAGATTTTGCTATTGCTATTGTTGTGGTTTTTGTTACTGCATAGTTCTGATTCGATTTTTTTTTTTCTTGACTGTTTCATAGAATTTCAATTCTAAGACTGATCCTAAGACTCATGTCTGCCCCAAGAATCCTCAGCAACTAGTGTTGTCTTGACTACCCATTTGAAAGTGGTATGGGAAGACAAATGAAATACACCTTAGAGTGTGGAATTTAGGCCCATGATGAAGTGGTGGATTCACAATTTCTCATCCTTCATGTATTCAACATAACGAAGGAGCTCGAGAAACCTACTCTCATACTAAGCTACTAAGAGGCCCCTTTATTGTAGAGAATGGAACTCCTCTATCTGCTTCTATTTGAAATGCTAAGAAAGGTAACTCTCTCAGAATCTAACCAAAAATATCTCTCATGTGAGGGTATCCATCCTAACTCCTCCTATAGACTCCTCCTATTGCCACTAGATGGAGGCATTCCCCATCACCTGATGGACTTCTAGTTGTGCCTTTAGATTACTCCCATAAGGACATAATCCAAAATACCACTATAGACTCTATATCCAAGCCTATGCTATAGATCTATTAGTGGAACACAGAAATAATGGTGGTTGGAGCTATATCAACTCCTTGATCTCATTTCCTACATGTCTAGGAGGCCTATTGGGTGGTGGTCCTATCTAATGTATTGAATCACCCTCATGATCACCATGTCCCTCAACCCACCTCAATGGGGGACTCCTATTTCTCTCTCTATCATCTACCCTGCTTCCTCTAGGTTCCTGTGCCTCCCCTTTGGGAATTTGTTGCTCAATTTGTACTATAGGTGGTAGCCTCTATTGGACTACTCCAATCAAGGTTTGGAGAGCATCCAAAATATCCTAATTAAGGTTTGGTAGTAGTAGTGGTGGTGGTCCATTCTCCTATTTTGCTCCAACACCTACAACTCTATGACCTCTACCTTTTTAGTTGTTTCATGTGATGGGGGGATCTTACAAAAAATAGAGTTTAGATAAGTTGAAAAATAATGGTTTTAGGTTCCTAGTGTTGAAACTAGGCTCTAATACCAAAATGCCATACCCCAAATATTAGAGCAAAAACCCATGGATTTTTTAAAGTTAATTAATCCACTATGTTGACATGTTTGACTTAAGACACACAAGACACATTAGGTTTTTTAAGGTTCCATATTTCATTTCATATGTCATTTCGATCTCCTAGTTGAACTAGTTTGCATCATTTTAGAACATTCGTCTAAAACCTTAATACTTGTTACCATTATTTAATTGAACTTTTAAACTAGTTATAATTGTTAAATATTAACTATCAAATTATTCAAGACATTTGTTTCATAGGATAATTCAATGTTATGATATTCATCTAACTTAGTCTTAACCCAATAGACTATTGTTCTTAGTTACATGTTAAACTTCATCAAATCTATAAATTATAGAAATTAAATCTCCAAATTCATTTACTTAGTTAAATTTAATCATAAACACTAACTTATAACCTCTAACTTACCCTTAACTAAAAACTTATTTGGATAATCACATTAATCATAATATCAAATTTCAATTTAAACAACCTTTATCTCATTTCTGCTCACATATTTAACCATTAAAAATTGCATAATTAAAGTATTAATCATATTCCTAATCTTGAATTTATTTACTATAACACACCATGATTATATATGCTTTTAAAACATCAAATAACATGATTAATCATTTTAAAGTAAAGTATCACACAACATAAAATAATATAATAATATCAAGTCCATCAAAGAATGTCTTACCATATCGAGTCATAATGCATCAAAATAAAAATGTATCAGATGTGCTATGATGGATTAGGAAGAGGCCTCACAATAGTATTAAATAAGTTATATATAATCTTGGAAAATACATTATGTTAGAAGTGTTTTTCTTAGTTTTTTGTACATATATTATATTTATGACTTACTTTAGTTTTTATATAATTTTTATATATTTTTATCTAAAATCTCATTTATATGTTCTTGCATGTTGAATTTCTTTTAGGTTTTTATCATTTAAAGAATTGATAAAAAAGATATAAAATATTGGAAGAGAAATTTTTTATAGATTATGTGTGAAATGCAAAAGTGTCTACTTTCAGCTTTTTTCAATCCTGAAGAACACTACCTCATACATCAAGTTGAGGAGATTGAATTGTGTGGATCTATACAAACTAGGTCAATGTGGATGGTTGAGAGGCACTTGAAATTTATGAAGGGCTTGATTTGAAAAAGAACACATCCTGAGTGTTCTATGGTAGAGGGATATATGGTATACTAGACCATGGTGTACATTAGTGAATATCTTCCCAAGTTTGCATCAAAATTCCATTTAGATCACATTTGGGATCTCAAATGCATTAATAGATTTGAAAGGGAGTACCTTATGGGAAAAGGTAGATTGAAAAAAGTGAGAGGTAATTATAAGATGTTATTTTAGTTAATTAATTCTTATCTATCACCAATATAAGTTGTTTCGAACTAGTTCAATTGTTTTCTTTATAGTTGATCATGAGTGGGATGCACTACATTTGTATATTGCAAAAAATGTTAATTTGATGACGGTATACATTCAAAAATATCAAGAAAATGGTCACTCATTAACATTAGATAGTGTTGCATCATTGGTTAAAGAAGTTCATCATAATGGAGATCTTAATGTTATGCTAATAGTACTTGATGTAGCATATGAATTAAGAGATAGAAAGGTACATAGAAGATTACTAATCATGACCCAAAAATTTAATTACATCATTGGTTAAAGAAGCTCATCATAATAGAGATCTTAATGTTATGTCAATGGTACTTAATCTAGCATATGGATTAAGAGATAGAAATGTATGTAGAAGATTGCTAATCATGACCCAAAAATTTAATATCAACTCACAGATTGATGCAAATACTCTTGAAATGTTTGAATAATTCTAGATCAAACACCAAAAAGCTATGTACTGCCATGTCTATAAATTTTGCATAAAAAAGTTAAAAATGAAGAAAACTTTTGATTTTGGGATAAGTGCAATCTTCAAGGTCACCAATATTCCATCTAGAAATGACATACATCGTCAACAATCTAAAATATGATACTATGGCAATTTGGATGATATACTTGAGTGCCACTTTAATTCATTCAAATTAGTTCTATTTCTCATCAAATTGTATAGGCTAAGACTGAATTAAAATGGTCTTGATAGGACTTTTATCAAACATGATAGTGGATTTACAATTAGTAATACAAGGTCATTTGTGCCAGTTGCAAATGATCCACATTTCTTTCAAGCCAATGTGATTAAGTATTTTACTTTAGCATTCCACATAAACTAGGTTGGCCATTTATTGTTAGACATGATCCAAGAGGAAGGCTAGTAAAGTATAATGTGATGGAAGAAGAAGATACTAAAGAATTAAAAGATGAAGTAAATGATGATCATGAATGATTTTTACACAATGAAAAAGAAGAAGAAGAAGAAGAAAATGATTCTGGTGATGCTAACGATGATGGTGATGATCATGTTGATGAAGATGGTGATGATCAAGGAAATAATGGTGATGAAGATGATGATGATGGTGATAAAGATGTTGGTGGTGACAAAAATGATCAAAGTGACAAGTATTATGATGGTGATGGTGATGATGACATAGATGAAGATGATTATCAATGACATGATCAATGAAATATATGTCAATGTATGATCAATGTCAAGTATTATGGGTTCATGATTTATTTAGAATATATTTTCTCGACTTTTATCTTTTTATAATTAAGTTATTACATGTTGAACTTACTTTCATGGAGTATATACAATGATATTTCATAGCTACCACACATAAAGTAGAGGTAAGGAACTACAAAATATACAACAATTTCGATGAATACATCATGTAATTTTTCTCTTCTACCTAATGTGTAGCATATAGAATGTTATTTTTGGTTAACTTAAGATAACTGATTTACATATGTAGGTATAAGGCAATAGACCCTATAGATACATTTTTTTATTTGCATATCTTCTCTTTACCACCAACATCAACTTTAGTCCTAGTATGTCTCTCATTTTATGGATTGCACGTATCACCAAATAGGTATTTGTCTGATATGTCTTCCTCAAGTGAGGAAAATGTAGGAATATTGACTCCAATATACAATCTATTGTTTTATTAATATTTTTTTTTAGTAAGTCTATTAGTTTCATCACTATTGATTGCTAAGAATTGCTAATCTTTTTCACAAGGTAACATGGATACACCATAAGGCATAGGTGGGGATGTAACAACTCACACACCTTCTTTAGTAGAGGTAAACCTTAATTAGTATAATTCTAAAAATTATATAGAAACAAATGTCATATTATTATGTTCTTTTCTTTATGTCTTTCGAGTTATTTTGATAGAATTTTACTAATATTGATGTCACAACTTGATACTAATTCATAGGCAAAAGTGAAAATGATAGTATATCAAATGTGATCTAAAACACATGTCATTTTTAGATGAGATCATGTGTAGTGCTGACCCTAAACTCATAACAAAATATAGTGATGAAATTCTTAACTTTTTCCTCGAGAGAAATATAACCAAAGTGATAGAGGTAGTGAAAGAAGAATTGATACTTAGAGTCAATTTTTTGAAGGTCAGCAATAATTAATCTTAAGAAATAATATAATTTCAATAGATGTTTATATTTTATAGTATCTTGAGGATCATGATCTAAAATATTATGTGTTCTTATAGGATTTTGTGACCCCTACGAGACTGTGTGGTCAATATGGTGAGGGTTGTAGCGCACAACCTTCATGTAAGTAACACTTTCTCTTTACAACATTATAACACTTAACTTTGATCTTTATACATTGCAAATGAAAATAAACAATTTTACAAATTTATTTTCTAAAAATATGGCTTCCTCCTTTGGACATCCTTGAAAATCATAGTTTGATTTATGCTCCAAAGTCCATAAAACAACTCCTATGAGAAGAAAGAATGCAGTAGTTGTACATTGTTAGAAATAATATATCATGAATATAATTGTGAGGGGGGCATGAATCAATTATATATTAATCTTGAGAAACTCTTAAATATTCAACCAAGTAAGCAACAATAATAAAGAAATGTGCATATACAATAACACTAGATATGTTGACTAGGGAAACCCTTGATCAAAAGGAAAACCCCGATGGGAATGATGTCCACAAAATAATTTACTAATCTGAATGTACTAATAAGGACAGATGGTGTTAGGAGTCTATTACAACACTTAATATAATGATTCCCCATTAGGAGAATTTGAATCCCTGTTAGGAGATTCCAACCTTGTTAGGAGTTGAAGAAAGTAGTTGAACCCACTATCTAAATAGCTTTAGGATCAAATCAACGAACCCACTATCCAATTGATCTTAGTATTATTCCTTTCAAAATAATAGATGTGAAATAATCTTTAGCTTCTTCCTCTATCTAGTATGTTGGACTTCTTCACCTTCAGATCATGTAATTAGATCTAGAACTTTGTATCCATCAAAAGTAACCCTTCAGGTCACTTACATGCATTAGAAAATCACTCTCCTTTTTTTCTTCTCAATTCACAATCTATCTCTACTCTTCAATCTCAATCATGTATGAAACTTGGAAAACTTCTTTCCTTTCTACCACACTCAATATTAATTCCTTGAGTTGGCTCCATATTTTATTATAAGTTAATTAAATGAAATACATATTTACTTAATGTTGCAGCTCACAATTATACACAATCTTCCACATGTGTGACTTCCATACCTATGCACTCATTGACATCATCAGTGGTCAGTATACTACCTTAGATTAACTATACAACCCTTCATTCCAAACACAATGTGTTATATCAATCATACAATAGAAACTATTTTCTGAATGCTATGTTTCCCTATGGTTCTCTATAAATCATAACTAACTTTCGTATGTTGTTGATTCAGGTTCTGCACACTTTCCCACATGTCATATACATGTTGTAGTATATGTTGGTAACTGTGCATGAGCATATATGAAATGTGTTGTCCTTAATACAAAAATAATAGTCTGCTACTCAATTTGTTGCTATGTTAGTCTTTCACAAACTTATTACTATGTTGTCATCAACAAAAAACATAGTTATAAATACATCATAACAATATTTTGCAATACTCCCCCATAGCATTAGCAAACATGCTAACACCACATTCCTGCATCAAATTTCTACACTATGATACTTATACAAAGATAACCCTAGTATGCATATGAAAATTAACTCTAGTGCACCAAAAAATACAATGTGAGAATTATATCTTTTCAACCATAGAAACCAATCACAGCTGCAACTACCATCATTCCTGATAAAGGATGCTTCCCTTAAAACCATAAACTCATAATAGAAACAAAGAAACAACAAAAAATGTGAGAACAAAATATGGACTTCTTATTTGCACCGCAAATTTAGAACTACATAGTTCAAAAGTACAAAACATTAACCCACATGGGTGCCTTCATTACAGTAATCTACAAGATTAAGTTGCAAACTACTACCTAGAGTTGTCCTAGACAATGTTCAAGCCTTTCTTAAATAGGCAATTTTATGCCACCCAGGAAGGTTCTAGATATTGAAACTTAATACCTAGAGCTGACAAACCCTAACAATACATAAAGAGTTGGCCAAATACATCTTTGACAATTATTTTAGATATTTCAATTAGCCCAAGTTTGGAAGGCCATAACTCTTGAACCATTGCTCTAATTTGCTATTATAACCACTTTTCAAAAATACTAGCTCCTGATCTATAGGCTCAAAATTCACAAGCACCCTTCCATCAAGTTTTTAGAAAATAGTTGAACCCACTATCCAAATAGCTTCAAGATTAGATCAAAAAACCCACTGTCCAATTGATCTCGATACTATTCCTTTTAGAATAATAGATGTGAAATAATCCTTAGCTTCTTCCTCTATCTCATCAAACTTCTTCACCTTCAAATCATGCAATCAAATCTGGAGCTCTATATCTATCATTAGTAACCCTTAAGGTCACTTATACCATTAGCAAATCACTCTACTTTTTTGCTTCTCAATTTGCAATCCTTCTCTGCTCTTCAATCTTAATCATATATGAAACTAGAAAAACATCTTTCCTTTATACCACACTCAATATTAATTCTTTGAGTTGACTCCATATTTTATCATAAGTTAATTAAATGAAATACATATTTACTTAATGTTGTTGGCTCACAGTTATGCACAATCTTCCACACATGTGACTTCCATACCTACACACTCGTTGATGTCATCAACAGTCAGTGTACTACCTTAGGTTAACTATATAACCCTTCATTCCAAACACAATGTGCTATATCAATCATACAATATAAACTATTTTCCTAATGCTCTATTTCCTTGTGGTTCTCTATAAATCATAAATAACTTCTATATGCTATCAATTCAGGTTCTACACACTTGCCCACATGTCACATACATGCTGTAGTATATGCTAGTAACTGTGCATGAGTAGATACACAATGTATTGTCCTTAATACAAAAATCATAGTTTGTTTCTCTATTAGTCTTTCAAAAACTTATTACTATGTTGTCATCAATGAAAAAAATAGTTATAAATACATCATAAAAATGTTCTGCAATACTCCCCCATAGCATCAGCATAAATTCTAACAATCTCCCCCTTTGGCATTGATGGAAACATAGATGAAAAACATCTAGTTCCAAGAATACCAACAAGTTTCTTCATCACTCAATTTTCTTCAAACCTTTTATAGCAATACTTCTCCCCCATAGTACAAAATTTCTCTAATGTTTTTCATGTGACTCTCTCCCCCATTGACATCAATGTCAAAGATTGTATAGAAATAAAACACACAACAATTTATTAGCATGACCACAAGCCAATCTATTTCTGTACAACTTTTACATATAGTTCTATAAACAACACAAGTTTCTAAAGACACTGTTGCACACCAATTGCCTATTTCGAAGAGTCCTTGATTGACTCTATTCATCACATATACTCCCCCATTGAGGAAGCATCAGAATATAGTCCAGTCTAATAATGGTGCTATATATCCTGGACTGATGCACTTTTTGTATCTTCTATTCTAAGCAAGGTAGGGGCATAACCCCAAGCATACCTCTTAGGTGCTCAAATGTATCCTTTGGCAAGGCCTTTGTGAAAATGTGTGCAATCTACTCCTTAGTATTAATGTACTCTAGTATGATTTCTTTCTTAGCAACTTTCTCTCTCAACACATGATATTTTATGGCAATGTGTTTAGTCTTAGAATGCAAAATAGGATTCTTAGACATGTTGATAGTAGTTGTGTTATCACAATAAATGATAATAGGTCTTGTGAATGTAATTCCAATATCCTTCATCATCTACTTCATCCATATGACTTGATTGCAATTTTTTGTTATTGCAACATATTCTTCCTATGTCGTACTTTGTGAGGTACAATTTTTTTTCTTATTGAGCCAAGAAACTAGTCTTTCTCCTAGAAAAAATGCTCCTCCACTAGTGCTTTTTCTATCATCCCTATCTCCAGCCCAATCAACATCTATATAAGCATAAAAAGTAAAGTCATTACTTCTATCATACCAAATTCCATAATTTGATGTTCCTTTCAGATATCTAAATATCCTTTACTATTGCATAGTGATATTCTTGAAGATCAACTTAAAATTTGGCCACCATTCTGACTGCATTGGCTATATCTACTCTGCTATGAGTTAGATACTACAATCCTCCAATCATAGATCTATACTTCTTTTGTTCAAAAATAGGTGTCACATCTTTTCTTGATAACTTGTGTCTAGTTACCATAGGAGTTCTAACAGGTTTGCAATTTTCTAGACCAAATCTTTTTAGAAAATATTTTAAGTACTTGGTTGGAGAGATAAAGATACCTTCCTTGTTCTGAACAATCTACAATCCTAAGAAAAATTTCATTTCTCCTATCATGCTCATCTCAAACTCATTCTTCATGTCTTCTAAGAATTTTTTACTGGCTCCATCATTTCCACCAAAAATGATGTCATAAACAAATACAATGATTATCAACAAATCATCTCCTATTTTATTCAAGTACAAGTTACTATCTGTTGTTCCTTTAGCAAATCCAAGCTTTGCTAAGTATTTGTCCAACCTTGCATACTAGGTTCTTGGTGCTTGCTTAAATCCATACAATGCTTTCTTTAGTCTACAAAACATATCCTTCTCTTTTTTTAAAGGAAAATCCTCTATATGTTCAATGTAAACTTCTTTATTTTCTCCATTCAAGAATGTTGATTTAACATCCATCTAATATACCTTGAAATTCTTGTTTGCTGCATATTCCAAGAACATTTTGATTGCTTCCATCCTTGCCACAAGTGCATATGTTTTTTCATAATCAATTCCTTCTTGTTGAGAGTAGCCTTTGCATACAAGTCTCACTTTATTCCTTACTACTTCAACTTGTTCTTTCATTTTATTTCTGAATACCCATTTTGTGCCAATCACATTTTTGTCCTTAGGTCTAGGAACTAACTCCCATGTGTCATTTTAAATTATCTTTTGGAGTTATTCCTCCATTTCTCTTATCCAATGATCATCTTTGATTACTTCATCGGTGCTTCTTGGTTCTACTTGAGATATAGACATAATTCTTTATTAATTCTACTCCTAGTCATTACTCCCTTTTCCCTACTTCCTATTATCTATTCAATAGGATGATGACTTCTCATGTTCTTATTTGGACTATGAGTTGTTACTTCAATTCTTATTTTAGGCACTATGCTCTGTTCTTCTCTTACATCTTCAATTTGCATGTTATTCTACAAGTCATTGTTAGTCTTGAGAAATAATTCATTACTTTTGTTAGTCATTCTAGAATAATCATATCCATCAGAGTTATAATCCATTATCCTTTCCTTGGTGCCAATTTTTTCATCAATTTTAACATTTGCACTCTCTAGTATAGTTTTTGTTCTATAGTTGAAGCATTTGTAAGCTTTACTTTTTAATGAATAGCCAATAAACATACCTTCATCACTCCTTGGATCAAAATTATTGATATCATCATCTCTTTTGATGTAACATTTGCTTCCAAATATTCTGAAGTACTTGACTAATGGTGAGTGACCAAACCATAACTCATAAGGTGCTTTGTCCACACCTTCCTAATCTATACTTTTCTTAGTGTATATACTACAGTATTGACTACTCTCTCAAAAGTCTTTGGTACATCATTCTCAAACAACATAGCCCTTGTTGCTTCAACAATTGATTTGTTTCTTCTTTCAACAATCCCATTTTTCTCGGGTGTATGGGGTGAAGATAGTTATCTCCTGATATCGTGCTCTTCACAATAGATATTGAATTCTCTAGAAGTGAATTCTCCTCCTCTATTTGACCTTAAGCTCTTGATTTTGACTCTAGATTTATTCTCAAATTTGTTCTTAAATATCTTTAATTTCTCAAATGCTTCTAATTTTTCTTTAAGAAAAGCTACCCACATCATTCTAGTGAAATCATCAATAAAAATCATGAAGTACCTATCCTCTTGTTCTTGCAGGACCACTTAGATCTATATGAATCAATTCTAGCTTTTGTATAGTACAAAAATACTTGTTAGAAATGAGACTCTCTTCTGCTTAGCCAAAATACACTCCTTACAAATAGTATTAGTGGGCTTAGTGATCTTAGGTAAATCTCTTACAACAAGTGTATTACTAGCCTTCACAATATTTTCAAAGTTAATGTCTTCTATGCCATAGCCAATTATTGTCAATCTTAGCTACCAAACATGTTATTTCAGTGGAGTTTAACTAAAATACATTACCTCTAGTTCTTGTGCTAATACCAAGAAGTTTTCCTTCCTCGTTTTTGATAATGCATGTGTTATTACCAAACTGCAGTTGGTAACCTTTTTCCATAAGATTTCCAATGCTCAATAGGTTATGCTTTAGTCCATCAACAAAGTCAACATCATTAGTTTATGTTTTTCCATCAAGTGTGATAGATCCAATTCTTGTAATATGATAGGCTACATTGTTCTCTAGTTTGACAATTCCTCCATCATGGCTTTTGAATTTGACAAACTTATTCATATCACCAGTCATTTGATGTGAGCAACCACTATTAATGATCCAATCTTTCTTTTCAACTTGTGAGATCAGTGAACTTTCTTCTCTAATTTCTCTGTCAAGATCATCTTCCTTTATAGCTATGAATCCTAATTTTTCTTCACTCATATTTTGATCAAATTAATCTTCTTCTTCTTCTCCATTAGCATACAAACAATTTCTAGGTCTTCTAGACTTGAATCTTCCCTTATACTTTCTTTCTCTTGTAGGACACTTAGATGCATAATGACCATATTCATTACATGTACAACATTTGAAGATATTCTTACCATATTTTTCTCCTTCCACAAGAAGAGCTACTCCCTCTTGGATCTTTTCTTCAATGATCTTGCTACTTCTAACAATGTCTCCCTATGCTTTTGTGCTCCTTGCTAGACCAAGTTTGATGTTGAGCACTGAATTTTGTCTCATCTATTGCCAATTCTCTAGATTGTTTTAGATCAAATTATGTAG
The DNA here is from genome assembly GCA_028749045.1 of Cupressus sempervirens. NCBI lineage: Eukaryota > Viridiplantae > Streptophyta > Pinopsida > Cupressales > Cupressaceae > Cupressus > Cupressus sempervirens. The sequence continues at coordinate 384,184,772 of CM053791.1, forward strand.
CTTCCAATCTACCAAGCAATGTCTCTTTTATGAAATGAGTAGTATAGGGTATCATTAGCTGAATCATTTGTGCTACTATTTTGAAAGGTAGTGTCAGACTTTTCAAAATCTTCCATATTACTTCATCATTAGATTTCTTTCCATCAAGAGATGTGATTCCTACAACAATCTCAGATATTTTCCCAACATAGCTTCTTACAAATTTATCTTCCATCTTTCTAGCATCTTGTAAAGTGCAATACAAATTTTTCAATCTAACCATTTTTGCATGTGTATCACCCTCATAATTAAAATCTAAAGTTTTCTAAATTTCATTAGATGTTTTAAGTAATTTTACTTGACTGTACTCACTTTCAGGTAAGCTAACAATATTGCTTCTCTTGCCCTTATGTTGTACACAAACACATCTATCTATTTCTCGATATAGGTTTCAAGATTGTCTTCTTCTATAATATTTTTTTGATGACTTGGTTATAAGCCAATATATTGGACCCATGCACAAGAGATGAGTCTTCATTGTATCCTTCCAGTTATCATAGTTTGTGTCATCAAATCGAAGAATTTCATTTTTGAACAAATTTGCCATGGATCACCCAAAGTTGTTAAACTTCCCTTCAAGGGCTTGAAGCTCTAATACTAATTGTTAGAAATAATATATCACCAATATAACTGAGAGGGGGGGTGAATAAGTTATATATTAATTTTGAGAAATTCTTAAATATTCAACCAAGTAAGCAACAATGATAAAGAAATGTGCATACATAATAATACCAGATATGTTGACGAGGGAAACCCTTGATCAAAGGGAAAACCTTGGTGGGAATGATGCCCACAAAATAATGTACTAATCTGAATATTAGTAGTTGGACCCTGTTAGGAGTCTATTACAACACTTAGTTGAACCCTGTTAGGAGACTTTGAATCCCTATTAGGAGATTCCAACCCTGTTAGGAGTTGAAGAAAGTAGTTAAACCCACTATCCAAATAGCTTTAGGAGCATATCAACAAACCCACTATCCAATTGATCTCAATACTATTCCTTTCAGAATAATAGAGGTGAAATAATCTTTAGCTTCTTCCTCTATCTAGTATGCTACTTCTTCACCTTTAGATCATGCAATTAGATCTAAAAAATTGTATCCATCAATGGTAATCCTTAAGTCACTTACACACATTAGAAAATCACTTTGCCTTTTTGCTTCTCAATTCACAATCCTTCTGTACTCTTCAATGTCAACCATGTATGAAACTTGGAAATATCTTTCCTTTATACCACACTCAATATTAATTCCTTTAGTGAGCTCCATATTTTATCATAAGTTAATTAAATGAAATACATAATTACTTAATGTTGTCAACTCAAAGTTATACACAATCTTCCACATGTCTGACTTCCTTACCTACGCACTCACTAATGTCATCAGTGGTTAGTGTACTAACTCAAGTTAACTATGCAACCCTTCATTCCAAACACAATGTGCTATATCAATCATACAATATTAACTATTTTCCCAATCTCTATTTCTTTGTGGTTCTTTATAAATCATAAATAACTTCCTAACACTATTGATTTAGGTTCTACACGCTTGCATGTCACATACATGATATAGTATATGATGGTAACTACACATGATCAGATATGCAATGTATTGTCCTTAATATAAAAACTATAGTTTGTTGCTCAGTCTGTTGCTTTGTTAGTCTTTCACAAACTTATTACTATGTTGTCATTAATGACAAACACAATTATAGATACATCATAAAAATGTTCTACAATACTCCCCCATAGCATCAACATACATTTTAATACCACATTCCTGCATCAAATTTCTACACTACTACAATTATACAAAGATAACCCTAGTATGCACATGCAAATTAACTCTAGTGCACCAAAAAATGTAAGATGAGAAATATATATTTTTAGCCATAAAAACCAATCATAGCTACAACTACCATCATTCTTGATAAATGATGCTTCCCTTAAAACCATAAACTCATAACAGAAACAAAGAAAAAATAACAAATATGAGAAAAAAATATGGACTTCTTATTTGCACTACAAATTCAGAACTACAAAATTCACAAGTACAAAATGCCAACCTACATGGGTGCCTTCATTATAGTAATCTATAAGACTAAACTACGAACTATAGTGCCTGCCCTAGTTTGCATTTTGCTATCATTGCCGAACTCTTTTAGGCAAGTTTTATGCTTATGTTTAGTGGCATTGTTTTAAGATTATCAGATATCGTTTTAGATTCAATTGATTATATGATGAGATTACTTGATACTTTATATTTCATGTTTGTATGATGACTATTCAGTGTTTTTAGTTATTGATGATGATTAGTTGGATGGTTTATTATCACATGTGTTTTCTTATGGATACTTACCCCATACTTGCATGTGTATGGTGTGTGTGTTTTTTTTCTTTATGTATGGAATTTTTGATGTGGTTAAGGAAGGGAGTCGTTGTCACCTGCTAGTCAAGATCTACACGATGCACCACTTCCTGTCATTGCTTATTTAGCTTAGAATATTATGTTTGTACATGTGTGGATTTTATGTAGGTTACAGGTACCGGGTATCAACGTTCCTAAATTGTCAGGATGAGTGTACCCTATCGCATTATCTCAATGGTAAGAGAGGGGAGATAAATTCTTAAGTCCAAATCCTAAACCATTAAGCTAATTATCCTAATTGATAATTAGGATAAGTATCTGAGTCAAGTACCCTTTGAATGCATCAAATGACATTAATTCGTGATTATAACCCTTTAGTTTGATTTTGTATGTGTTCTTCTATGATGGGTTTTCGTACGTTGTTTATGAGTCCTTAATAATTTTCTATTAATTAAGTCTAATTAAAAGATTAAATTAATGATTTAATTTAATGGAAAATTATTAAGATATTTTAATTTTTAATTGTATCTAATTAATTGAGAAATTAATTAAATAAGAGAATTAAATTTGAAGATAAAGTTATAAGTTAAATTTAGGACGTGGTAATATTTATTTAATTTAATAATAATATATTTAGAGCTCATTTTTAAATAAATGTTAAATATTATTATTATTTAAGTTAATAAATGTTCTATCAATTAAGTTTCTAAAATAAATTTAAGAGCGAAATATATTAATAAAGTTTGCATGGTGCGTGCATGTGATTAATATATGAGAAATTAATTTAAAAAGATTAAACAAGTATATTTAATAAAGATATTTTTAATTGCATTAAGTCTACATGGGATTAAATTTATTAAATTAATTAAAGGAGACATCAAGTGAAAATTAAATAAGGTTATTTCATAATTCAATTAACGTGCATGAAAAAGATTAATACAAGATAAAGGAAGATTAAAAAAGGAAGATTAATAAAAGTTAATATGGAGTTAAGGGTTGTGAGCAAGGAGTTCTCCCAGATGAATGCACAATCAATGCCTCGATTTAAGGAGAGAATTCTTGATCACAATTAGAGGGTTAATTTTTGGGAGAGAGGAATTGGGACACACATTTTGCAAGAGAAATTGGAAGAGGAAATTTGGAAGAAAAAAAAAAGGGGAAAGAAATTTTGGGAAAGAAATTTTGGAAAGTTTTAGAGAGAAGTTTTGGATAGAAGCGAATTCTCTTACAATTGTTAGGGGTTGCATATTAGCATCAGGCTCAAGTAGGGTCTTGTGTTTTGACCACTAAATGAATTATGTGACTTAATATATTCTATCTACTTCGTGCTTGTAGAAATTTGTTTTCTCAAATTTGGTGTATGAACCTTGTCACTTCTCGTTATGAATCTCTGTTATTCGATTCTATCTGTAAATCTAGATTGAAAAAAAAAAAAAACTATTTAGAAAACTCCATTCTTCAATTGAAAGAAATTAGCATTAAATCAAGATTTGGGTTGGAATTAAAATGGTATTGAGAAATTAAATTTGAAAAGGGTTTGAATTTGGAAATGGAAGTCATAGATTGAAAATTCAAATAGTTGATAGAGGTTCTTCTATCAGACTATATTTGCAATTATATTTAAAAAAATAAAAATTACACATATATATTTCTTACAACTTTAGGGGGGGAGGTCCTTTTTTTATATAATTTTTTTATATATATATAATATAAATTATATTAAAAAATAATAAATAATAAATAATAATAAATTTGGAAAGGCGCGGGCGGGGGGGGGGGGGGGGGGGGGGGTTTACCCCCCACCCCATCCCCCTTATCTACCTCTGACATGGCAGCAAGTGCTACTACGATAGCAGTACTCCTGCGGTAGCAAGTACTACTGATGCAACATTACCTTGCTGCAGCAAACCGAAGTCTGCAGGCCACGCAGACCTTAAGCGCATAGTTAATAGTGTTTAAAAAAAATAAAAAAATACAATATGCAATTTTATTTATAAATTTAAATTTTTAAAAATTAATAACGTTTAATTTTTAAATTATTTATTATTTATTAAATCTTATTAGTATTGAATGATTTAATTATTAATTATTAAATAATTAATAATTATTAATTTAGAAAGGAAAATGGATATTGGAACTAATTGGAATGCAATGATAAAATCATGATAATTATATTGATTATTTAAAAATTTGAATATTAATGGAATTTGGGTTTATTTTTAATTTAATAATCAATTATTATTATTTTTTTTAATAATTTAATAAATGATTATTAATAATTTAAAGTCATGTTGTGTTTTCTTTTATTATAAGAATGAGAACGAGTTAATTCTTTGGGGTAAATTGTGAAACTTAGTTACTTGAAGCATACGTTAAACTGGAAATTGGAATCTTACATTTAATTTAGCTATATGTTTTCAAATCAAACCCAATTGTGAGATGGTCTTTTTTTTGTGTGATGTCTATGCTTTGGGGGTTTTTGGGGTTGATTAGATGTTGACTAGTTTAGGTTGTTACAAAAGGCTTGGGGATTATGCGATTGTGATGATATGATGATTTGTTCTTGATCTTTTTAACCCAACCATGATGATGTGTTGATATGCTCTATGATGGATGCTTTTACTGGTTGTTAATGCTTTCCAGTTTCCTTGTGTGAAGCTAAGGTGTATGTATATGAGATACCTAACTTAACCATTGAGTCATCGATCAGTTATATTTGATTTGCGTTCCAATCGCTTTGAGAGGACTGAGATATTTTGGATGATCTGTTTATGATGATGTCATATGGTGACATGTTTTGACTTGACCATTTTGGAGTCTTTGATCAGTATTGTGATTTATTTTAGGATATTTTTGGTTGCTCATTGGAGAACCATTGGATATTGTGATTTATCATTGATGCCTTCAGTTGTTGAAAGAGAATTGTTGTGATTATTATGATTAATCTTTTGATGCTTTCCAATCACTTGTATAGGGCTGAGGTGATTTTGTGATTTGTGATTTCATGAGCCTAGGGTAGGTTATCTATGTGTAGTTTTAGGAAGTGGTTTGCAATGGGGGACAGGGGCCCTAAGTGGCTCTGGGAATGACTCATTGTAAGTTGTTTTTAATAAGTGATAACTTTTACACTAAATGAGGATTAAAATGAACCTAATAAGATAATTTTATGTTCTCTCCCATGCCTCAAGTGTTAGTACATACTAGGATGGGGTAGAGAGAATGCTTGGTTATGACCTTGCATTCCATGGTATGCCTCATTAGTATGAGAGGATACTAGTGGCGACAGAATCAATGGGGACCCAAGATTCCTAAGAGATTGCTTAGGTAACTTTGAATGTGATTTGTGTAATGACACTTTTCTGCTTGCATAGTAGGTTTCTTACATGTCTTGTGTGCCTCTGGGTCTAGATGTCAAACTATGTGTTGAAACCCTTGAGTTAGTATACTTTTAGGATTTTTTAGACTTCGAGAGTATTTGTGTTATGTGATTTGATATCCTATTTGAAACTTGAGACTATCTCCTCAGTGTGGTGGGAGTGGGCCATCTAGGTTCCACGTGGTTAGGTGGTAGTTCTTTTTACTCTTACCATTGAGATCTATCCATAGTCACCATAGCTGGAGCTTCTTAGGTATGCTTGTTTATCATGTTTAGATGATGTTGTTTACTTATGCTTTATTGTAGCATGTTAGATTTCTTTATGCATATGTTTTAGCATGTTTTAAGAGTGACGTCCCTATTATGATAGTACTGATGATTTTTTTAGTGGCTTGGGATGTTACGTGTGGGGGATGGCTAGGGCCCATGATGGTCTTATGATGCTATTGACGGTTGGGAGGAACCACACACTTAGTTGTGTTTTATGATGTTATATATTTATGATGGATAGATGTATCATGTATGTTATTAGTTTCATTTATTGTATTGCATTTGGATCATGGATTCGAGGAGGATGATGTATATTTATTTCTACATATGTATATTCTTTTAGCTTTTCATACCTTGTGACATGTACAGTGGATGATTGAGAATTCCAAATTTAATTTGCCAAGAGGCATTCGAAACAAATGTATATTATGGACATTGGACTTTTTCATTATTCTTTCATGTGGATGTGGTAGTTGTTAAACTTAGAATTAATCAAATTTAAATATGACTCAACATCTTGGGATCCTTAAGGAATGTAATCTGTTATGTATGTTTACAATTGATTGTATGTTATTGCTTCCGCTAATATGTGATTGATGTGAATGATTTATCTTTCTTGTTTAATTTTTTTTTTTGGCAAACTTAGTAAAAACTTTAGGTTAATTCTTTTGGATTCCTTGGTGGGGCATTACACAAACTACTACCTAGAGTTGTCTTAGACAATGTTCGAGCCTTTCTTAAATAGGCAATTTTATGCTAACTGGGAAGATTCTAGATATTGAAACTTAATACCTAGGGCTGACAGACCCTAACAATACATAAAAAGTTAGCTAAATACATCTTTGACAATTATTTTAGATATTTCAGGTAGCCCAACTTTGAAAGGCCATAACTCTCAAACCATTGCTCCAATTTTCTATTATAACCACTTTTTGAAAATGCTGGCTCCTGATCTACCGGCTCAAAATGGTACAAGTGCCCTTCCATTGAGTTTTTAGACCTCATCCAATCACTCTAAGGCCTCCAATAGTGAGCCTAAAGATTTTTCTACAAATATTGCCACCAAAAATCCATAATAACTTCTCTGATACTTAAGCTTGGGAAATGTGATTTTTATGGCAGGCTTATAACTCTAAAATGAACCTTCATGTAGAAAATGAGAACATTCTGAGCTCATATGAAAAACTTATTAAAAATAGCAAGTTCCCATAAATAGTAACCACCCTATCTACTAGTCCTTATTAAAATAGAAAAAAGTGAAAATAATTTTTTTTTTTGGGTGATGTAAGATTTCCCTTACATTGAGGATGCTCTTACATTAGACACCCAAGGTAATTGGAGAAGTGACTCCATCATTGTTAGATTGTGGTGACTGATCAGGAAAGTACTGTACATCATAAATTCTTTAGGGTTCGGGGCAGCACCTTAAAATTTTTTTGGGGTCATGGCTGACGTTGTAGCTGACATATGGCTAACATGTTGTAACCCTAAAATGGCATAAAATACTTGTATAAAAGGGCTTAGGGTTAGGTATTTTCATTAAGTTGTGATGCAAAATTGGTTCTTGCGGTGGTACTGAGTTGTAAGGGATTACAGATTGTAATTAGGTTGTAATCACTAGATCACAGTAATATTAGACTTGTTGTTTGGTGGGCGTAGCCTAGGGATTGGGTGAACCACATTAAATCTTGGTGCCTTATGTTCTTTTCTGTGTGATCTATTATTATTTGTTATTGGTTATATTTGCATGTAATTGTTATTTTCTATCTGTGATTTAATCCTAACAAGTGGTATCAGAGCCTAGTTGTTTTTTAGTTATCCTCTATAGAAAAGTCTAATGGTTGAGTGGGACCAATGACAGACGAGGGTAAGATGAGGGTTGATAGGTTTGATGGGCAGAACTTCCAGTTATGGAAGATGCAAATGGAATACTATCTTTATCAGAAGGATTTATGGAAGCCGTTAGAAGGCAAAGCCAAGAATCAGGGATCTATGTCAAATTATGAATGGGATCTTTTGTAGGAAGGCACTTGGAAGCATTTAGATATTCCTAGCACCATTAGTGGCATTAAATATTACAAAAGCAAAGATGATAGAAGAATTTATGAAAAGCCCTCCGCTTCAAACAAGGTATTTCTCATGAAGTATTTATTTAATATGAAAATGGAAGAAGGTGGATTTGTTGCAGATTATTTAAATGAATTTAATACTATTACTATTTAGTTATCTTCTATGGGTATCAATTTTTATGAAGAAATTAAGGCTCTCTTGATTTTGTGTTCTTTGGCTGAAAGCTGGAATGACTTGGTAATGGCTGTGAGTAATTCTATTCCTAGATCTAGTACCCTAAAATGTGAAGATGTGATTGGTATTATTTTGAGTGCAAAAACTCGTAGGAAAACTTCAAGTGGATCTACATTAGGAAGTAATTTGAATGCACAAAGTAGGGGTAGAATGAATGAGAGAGGAAGTAACTCTAGAAATCATGGGAAATCAAGGGGAAAGTCAAAGGGGAAGAGGTCTCAATCGAGAGGACTGAACAACTATTGGTACTATGGGAAACCAGGGCACAAAAAGAAAGATTGTTGGAATCAAAAGAAAAATGAAGGAGATAAATTAGATGGAGATGAGGAAAATGTGGTAACTAACAAATCTATGCTTTACTTCTATCTTTAGAAAGTGGTGATGATTCATGGGTGTTAGATTCTCGTGCTTCATTTCATGCTACACCTCATAGAGGTTATTTCACTAATTATGTCCAAGGGGATTTTGGACTTATTTATTTGGAAGATAATGAACCTTGTCAAATTTTTGGAAAGGTAAAAATTAAGATTAATTGTAGAATGGGAATCATCGGCTACTACATGAGGTAAGACATGTTCCAAGGTTGAGTAAGAATTTAATCTTGGTAGGGCAACTTAGTGATGAGGGTTGTGTAGTTACTTTTAATGATAAAAAATGGAAGGTTTTGAAAGGTTCCCTTGTAGTAGCAAAAGGTGTGAAAGTAGGCACCTTATATCTTTTTACAGGTCATATTTTTCCTTCTACTTTAATTGTTTAAGAGAAAAATGAATGTTCAGGAACAATTGTTGTAGTTGAGCAGGGAGAACAAATAAGTTCTGTAGATTCTGATACAGTGTTGTGGCACAACAGATTTGGGCACATGAGTGAGAAAGGTATGAAAGTACTTCATTCAAAGAAAATTTTATCAGGTATAAAATGTGTTAATATGGATTTCTATGAAAGTTGTGTATGAAAAACAAAAGAGAGTGAGTTTTGTGAAGACTGGGAAGGAAAACAAAAAGGAGAAATTAGAGCTTGTGCATATAGATGTATGGGGACCAACTCAGGTACCTTCTCTTGGAGGCTCTCAATATTATGTTACATTTATTGATGATGCAACTAGAAAAGTATGGGTTTATTTCCTTAGACATAAATCTGATGTATTTCAAACTTTTAAGAAATGGAAATGCTTGGTTGAAAATGAGATTGGTAAGAAATTAAAATGTCTCAAATCTGATAATGGTGGTGAGTATTGTAGTCATGAATTTGAGGATTATTTCTCCACTAATAGAATTCATAGACAAAAATATTCCAAGGACTCCACAGAAAAATGGAGTGGCTGAACACATGAATAAGACTATAATGGAACGTGCAAGGAGCATAAGGTTGCATGTTGGGTTGCCCTTACACATGTGGGAGGAGGCTATCAATACTACTATATATGTGATTAATAGGGGTCCCTCTACTCCTTTGGGCTGTGATATTCTAGAGGAAGTATGGATTGGTAAGAAGGTGAGTTATTCTTTTCTCAAAACCTTCGGCTATGAAGCATTTTCTCACATAGATTCTGAAAATAGAACCAAGCTAGAAACTAAGTCAAAGAAACATGTATTTTTTGGATATGGCATTAATGAATTTGGTTATAAGCTTTGGAATTTTGAAAATTAGAAAATTTTAAGAAGCCAAGATGTAATATTCAATGAGAATGTGTTGTACAAAGATCTGTTGCAGCAACATGAGAAGAAAGAAGATGATTATGTAGTGTTGGATGATACTCCAAAAGTTCATGTTCCAGCCATTTCTCATGATGTGCAACAAATGCAACAACAAATACCACATACATCGATGAATGTTAGATGGTTAACAAGGAAAATTAGACCTCCACAAAGATTTTCTCCCTCTTTATATTCTATTTTACTTACTGATGCTGGTGAACTTGAAAGTTATGATGAAGCTGTGCAAGTGGATACTAAGATTCAGTGGGAGTCTGCAATGAAAGACAAAATGGACTCTTTGCTAAAGAATAAGACATGGGATTTGTGCAAGTTGCTTGTAGGTAAAAGAGCTTTACAGAATAAGTGGGTTTACAAGTTAGTTGTAAAAAGATTTGTACAGAAAAAGGGAATTGATTTTGAGGAGATATTTTCTCCTGTTGTTAAAATGACTTCCATCCATATTGTTTTAAGTCTTGTGGCTACTAAAGATTTTCATTTAGAGCAGCTAGATGTTAAAATATCCTTCCTTCATGGTGATTTGGATGAAGAGATATATATGGCTCAGCCATAGGGATTTGTGGTCAAAGGTAAGGAGAACTTAGTATGCAAATTGAAAAAAAGTTTATATTGCTTGAAGCAAGCAGCTCGGCAATGGTATCTAAAATTTGATAGTTTTATGCATGAGCATGGTTAGATCATTGTGTTTAATTTAAGAGGTTGGATGATGATAGCTACATTATTTTATGTTTATATGTTGATGATATGCTTGTGGCTGGATTTAACATAGATTACATTAAGGGGCTGAAAAGCTAATTAGCACATGCATTTTCTATGAAGGATTTGGGGGTAGCAAAAAAATTTTTTGGTATGAAGGTTTGCAGAGATAGGAAGAATAGAACATTGATGCTATCTCAGGCTGATTATGTTGAGAAGTTGTTGCAAAATTTCTCTATAGAGAATACTAAAGCTATTAGCACACCTTTACTTGGTCATCTAAAGTTGACTAAGGAGATGTGTCCTAAGAAACAAGAAGAGGAGGATAAGATGTCCAAGGTACCCTATGCTTCAGCTATAGGAAGCTTGATGTATGCTATGGTATGTACTAGGCTAGATATTGCACATGCAGTGGAAGTCGTTAGTAGGTATATGAGTCATCTATAAATTGAGCATTGGAATGCCATCAAATGGATTCTTAGATATTTGAGAGGAACATCCAATAAGTTTTTACACTTTGGGGGCTCTACTATTGATTTACAAGGCTATGTTGACTTAGATTTGGCAAGGGATATTGATACCAGGTAGAGTACTATAGGTTATGTCTTTACTATTGGTGGGGCAACCGTGAAGTAGGTTTCTAGGTTACAAAAGGTTAATGCTTTATCCACTATAGAGGCAGGGTATGTAGTTACAACAAAGGAAACCAAGGAGATGATATGGCTTTAGTTCTTCTTAGAAGAATTCGGACACCCTAAGAGGGATAATTATTTTTTTATAGATAGTCAAAGTGCCATTCATCTTGTAAAGAATTCAGCTCTGCATTCTAAGACCAAACACATACAATTGCGATACAATTTCATTCGATCAGTTTTGGAGGATGGACAGTTAAATCTAGAGAAGATACATACAAATGACAATCAACAAATATTTTGACAAAATTAGTAACAAGGAAGAAGCTGAACTCCTCTTCAGCTTCGGTTGGTCTTCTAGATTGACCATGAAACAAAGAATAGAAGAGTCCAGAAGTTTTTAATCTAGTGGGAGCCCCATGTGGTACTGGTATAGCTATAGGATCAATCTCCAAGTGGGAGATTTTTGTTTAGTGTGGAGCCTGATAAGTCCCCAAGTGGGAGATTGTTAGATTGTGGTGACTGATCAAGAAAGTATTGTACATAGTTCATAAATTCTTTGGGGTTTAGGGCAGTGCCCCAAAAATTTTTTTGGGTCATGGCTGCCATTGTAACTGACATATGGCTGACATGTTGTAACCCTAAAATGACATAAAATTCTTGTATAAAAGGGCTTAGGGTTAGGTATTTTCATTAAGTTGTGATGCAAAATTGGTTCTTGTGGTAATACTGAGCTATAAGGGATTATAGATTGTAATCAGGTTGTAATCACTAGATCATAATAATATTAGACTTGTTGTTTGGTGGACATAGCCCAGAGATTAGGTGAACCACGTTAAATCTTGGTGCCTTGTGTTCTTTTCTGTGTGATCTACTATTTTGTGTTATTAGTTATATTTGCATGTAATTATTATTTTCTGTCCATGGTTTAATCCTAACAATCATGTCTCAAGTGTTTAGAGGAAATCAAGATGGTTAACCTCCTCCCTTGCTAGCCATGATGAATCCTGTACTAGCCTCCTTTTCCATATGACTAGGTATTTCTCATAAGTTTTGTTCCTTGTACTTTTACCAATATGATTGTCTAGTATCTCCTCAACCTTCTTTGTAATTGAACCAGATATTGGAATACTCCACTGCGCTTCTATAACTTCATCTCCATTAGCTCCTTCATAATACTCTACCAAATATAAAATATTAAATACTGATGACACATTCAATTCAACATGCAACTCCACTTCATAAGAATTTCTAGAATCATGCCTTTTCACAATCTTGTATGGTGCAAACTTCTTCATCTTTAGCTTATTATATGTACCCACAAGAAAAAACTCTTTTCTCAAATGAACCATGACTTTATCTCCAATCTAAAATTCCTTATACATCCTTTTTACATCTGCCTAAGCCTTGTACCATGTATGAATCTTTATAATTTGCTTCTTCACCTCCTCATAGATGCTCTTCAAATGTTCAACAAATTCTTTTGCTTCAGCAGTACTTATCTCTCCTTTATACAACTACCTCAATTCAAAAGCATTCCTGGGACTATTCCCATATACAATCTAGAATGATGATTTACCAATACTCTTATTCATAGAATTATTATATGAAAATTCTACCTATGGTAAAATCATATCCCATCCTTTTGGCTTGTCTCCAACCAAACATCTCAGCAAGTTTCTCGAACTGTGATTCACAACTTATGTCTATCCATTAGTCTATGGATGATGTGATGAATTGAACTTCAAATCTATCTTCAACTTCTTCGATAATGTATGCTAGAAATATCCAAAAATTTAGGTATCTTGATCTGAAACTATACTCTTTGGCAAACCATGTAGTCGCACCACTTCTCTAAAAAAAAATTTTCCATATGAACAACATCACTAGTCTTCTTGCAAGGAATAAAATGTGCCATCGTTGAAAATCTATCAACCATCACAAAAATAGAGTATATCCACATTGTGTCATTGATAATCCAAGGAAAAAATCCATGTTGAAATCTTCTCACAACTTCTCTAGTATAGGTAATGGCTGATACAACCCTATATTTTATTTCACTCCTTTTTCCATATGACATACTCTACAACTTTGTACAAGCTTCTTCACATCTTGCTACAACTATGTCCAGTAATAATTCTTGGAAACTAAAGCAATGGTCTTATCTCTACCAAAATGTCTAGCCAATCCTCTACTATGCTTCTCCTTGATCAAATTCTCTCTCATTGAACTTTTGGAAATGAACAATTGGCTTCCTTTGAACAACATACCATCCTGGATCATGAAATCCAACCAATTTGTCCTATCAAGTGTAACATGTTTTTTACAAGTGTTCCATGCTTCACCAAAACTAGGATCATCTATACAAAGCACTAAGTTCCTTGAAACTAACCACCTCTATCTACATTTCTATGAGAAAAAGTTGTCTCCTACTAGGAGCATCTACAACTCTGTTAGGCTTCCCACTCCTATGTTTCAAAACAAATGTATAACTCTATAAAAACTCAACCCACTTCAGATGACTTTGGTTCAATTTTTCTTAACTATTTAAATATTACAAATCTTGATGATTAGTATAAAAAATATGTAGTGCCTCTCCCATTTGACTGTTGTAAGTCATCCTGATGGATGCACCCTTGCTGATCTTTTGTTGTGATGGATCTTGATTGTGACCCTGAGTGGTCTACACCATCGAGGTGTTTGGATTTACGTTTCTGTATCAGTTGCTTTGATTATGCTTTTGACTGATCTATAATATTATGATGTGATTTATGGTTCATTGAGGTTTGTGCCAGTGGTTACTAGCATCGATGTGGTATCATGAGGTTGTTTCATGATTACCTTGAGATGTGTACAGAGATTGTACTATGTTCTTTTACCATGCTACACTGGACTGGGTTCCTGTAGCAGTGGTTAGTCATGTCTATGACTGTGTTTGCTTATGTGTTTTAAGTGCCTTTTTAATGCAGGGTAATCAATCATTATTAAATGCTTAAGTAATTAAAATGGGTTGTTCTTGTTGGATTCTTTGGTTATATGTTGCAGACATTTACCTTGTTTTATTTTGATCTGTGAGATATCTATTCCTATGTGAGGTTTTACATTTGAGACGACCCGAGGGTCAGATGTCATACCTTGATTTTAGTATCATATATTTTAGACTATTATGCTATTTAGTTAATCTTATTGCATGAAAATGCCATTTTGAGATGACAACGTGTTTTATGATGATATTTGGTTATCTGGTATTTGGACATATCTCTGATTGCGTTATGTGATAGATTTAATGCTATGATTATTTACTTCATTCCTGCGTTGTTATTCTTTATGTGAACGTGAGTGATGTAAATAGATTATTTTAATATAATTAAATAAATGGTTAAATTAGGTGATTTAATGCATTTATTGCTTCGGCTATGTTATTATATGCAATTGCACTTGATCATGTTGTTTAGTGTGCAAGATGTAAATCCCTGGCAGTGGCACATGGAGTTAGTGATTCAGCCATTCATATTTTACCAATGTCATCCTTATATGGTCGATGTATCCTTTATTAAATGTTTAAATTAAATCTTTTGGTGATTATTAAATCTGAACGCATTTGCATTATGTGATTAGACCAGTAAGCGTGTCTGTGCATTTAGAGGTTCACATTGTTGCGAAAGTCATTAAGAAAATTTATGTGTTTTTTGGTTTTTGGGGTTTTTAATTGATTTATTTTAATTTTTGGCAGCTTTTCCATAGATGAATTCCTATTTATAGGAATAACGTGTTTTCATTTGGATCGATTCGAGGTTTAACTAGGTTGGCTAGTTATTTGCCCTAATCGATTATTCACTCGAAAAGTGAATAATTATCCAAAAAGGAATTTAATTCCTCACTTCTCACTTTCAAATTGGAAAGTTGGAGAGTAAAACACAAAATCCTCTTCATGAGGATTTACTATTTTGTTCGTTGTGGGAGCTATGGGCATGGGATCGTCGCGAGGTTAAGCTCATTGGATCTAGCTCGGGAAAACCTTGGATTACCGCAATTTTCAGCTACTTCTGTGGGATATTTATTTTATGGTTCTGATTCTTGTTTTGCCCTTTTAGCTGTGAGGTAGGGCTTTCCTATTTTATTGTTTTTGCTCCGTTTCTGCTTCTATTTTTTGTAGCCGTTTGTTTGGAGGCTGAGAACTAGTGTTCCCCTTTGTTTTTGTATGTTAGTTCTACCCGGTTGGGCAGGTATGAACATTTCCTTATTTTTCAAGATGAGGGTTTGGGATTTTACGCCGTTATGCTGGCCATTTTTGCATACGGTGTCCAATTCCATTTATTTTTGGATTTTTGGGGTTTTTGAACCCAGAGGCCAAATGGGTTTTAATTTTGAATTTTTCCAAATTTTGAGGTTTTTACCTCATTTTGCATGTCGCCCTATTTTCTTGAGTTTTTTGGGCACAATGTGGATCATGGACCTTGATGATCTGGTTGGCTATCAGTCAGATCACTTTTGCACTTTTATGTTGCATTGGAATGCGTGTTGCATCCGTACTCCCGATGTTGTGTTCGATTAAGTGATTTTATACCGGCTATGGTTTCTTTTGGACCTTTGCTTTGTTTCATGGACATTGGGATTCATGTAGAATCCATACTCTCGAATTGAGGTCGGTGGAGTGAGTTCATGACCCTTGGTCTTGTTGCATCATTGGGATTCATGTAGAATTCATACTCTCAGATTAAGGCCGATTGAGTGATTTTTATGATGTATGGTTTTATTGGCTTTGGGATTCATGTAGAATCTGTCCTCTTGAGTTGCTTTCAGTTGGGTGTTTATTTTGCATTGTGTTCTCATTCCTGTCCTTGTGTTATGATCTTCATGATGGTGGTGCACCACACATGAGTATGTGCACGTACATTTGTCAGAGGACTTGCGAGTCTCGACCTTCCATGTCTTTTCTAGAAGTTATGATCATTGGGTTGGGATGGGAGTATGCATGCCCATGGGCACTTGTCATAGGATGAGCATGGGTAGGGTAGGGTAGCATATGGAGGGGGCTTCTATCTTGCAACCCAATGATCATGGCAGCATGGGTTGGCAGAGGAAGCTTTATATAAGTGATAATTAAATAAAATGTGTGAATGATAATAAAACTTAAGATAATAAAAAGGTTTGGGGTGCAAGAGCCTTTCCGTTGAGGGATGTTGAATCTGCACAAGTCCTAGCTTGGGCTTTTTGATGCCAAGTGACTCTCCATGATGTTAGTCCCTACATAGTAGCCTATTGAGTGTCTGACTAGGACCTTTACTCCTTGCATTGTCTTAGGTTCTTGGTTCAACCATCATACTGTATGGCATGAGTGTTAGCCATGGATGTTCTTTTGTGTGTTTGTGGCTGGATCTTTATCTTCATCAGCATGGTGGTGTGGACCTACAGGTTCTACGTGGTTGGGAGGTGTAGCTACCTTCACCACTACTAGGGACCGATCTACAAAGATGATCTTGTCCTAGTGCAACCATTGCTAGATGTTTTCACTCAGTACTTCAGGTTCTAGAGTATGCTTTCTTGTGATTTATGCTTTCATTGGAATGCTTGGATATCATGTTTAGATGATGTTAGTTTATTTGAGGCATTCCCTTATTATGATGTTTAGCATATGATTAGATGATGTTATTTGATTTAGTAGTATATTTGTTGCTTAGTTCTGTTTAGCATGTAATAGGAGATGTTATCTACTGTAGGATTATCTTATGCTTTAATACTAGCATGTTAGATTTTCTTATGCTTTTATTGTTGCATGTTTTAGTAGTGACATCCCTATTACAACAGTATCGACGATTTGGTTGGTGGCTTGGGATGTTATGCGTGGGGGATGGCTAGGATCCATGATGGTCTTATGATGCTATTGACGATTGGGAGGAAGTGCACACTTATTTGGTTGTTTAGTTCTGAAATATATTTTGTTCTTTGCGATGTTTATTTCAGTATGTGCTTTGCTTTTATGTTTTAGATGGTTAGATGTTCCTCTTTCCTTGTTGTTTGTGCTCTCGAGTGTTCATTCCTCGATTTACATGGATCCAATACTCCTCGGTGTGGAGATTTCCTTGTTTGTTTAGCTTTTTTTTTGCATTTTGTGCCGCACTGATTTGTTTCCTCGCGCGAGACTGTTTCTTCCTCGTGCAAAAGAATACACTTCCCGTGCAAGAATGTAAATCTTCGTGCAGTGCGTAGGGAATCCTTGCACAAAGCTCATTAGTCCTTGCACGAAGTGCGCACTTTCTCGCGTGAAACTGGAGACCAATTTTCTTTCTCACATGAGAAACAGGGGCTATCTAGGCTTGTCGGATGAAAGTTCGAAAGTTGGTTTTGGACACCCTTTTGGTTTTTACACCTTCCTGGTTGAAAACAGATTTCCTAGGGGTTTAAAATATATTGGTTGAAAACAGATTTCTTAGGGGTTTAAAATATATCGTTTAAGTATAAGTTGACATATATTTAATTCCTTATACTTAAGATATATTTTAATATATGTGACAAATATTTTGAGATAGGTTTTAGACCTCTCTGAGACAAGTTAAGGATTCTAGGAAATTTTCAGGCTTTAGAAATTCAGACTTAGCCAATTTTCAAGGCTTTAGGATTTCAGGCTTAGCCAAATTTCAGAATTTTGCATTTTACCCTAGCTCGGTATTTTGTTGATGAGTGGTTGTTCTTGAACCCTCATCTTGTTGTGGTGGTTGTTGGCTTTTTTTTGCATTTGTCTTTTGGTAGTGGCATTTGGAGATTCGTTGGTTGCTGAGATTGTGGTGAAGTCTTGCGTTGCAATCTTTGTGATCCCTGTATGATGTTGTCATGTGCATTCATACTTGTAAAATTTTTTTTAAAAAAATCTTGGCTTAATTCGAATCCTTGTTTCCAAGGATCTCCAGGCGGGGCATTACAAAACAAACTCCTTAGGAAGAAGACAATGCCTCCACTTCTTCAATGCTTGAACTATAGCTTAAAATTCCTGATCATAAACAAAATATTTTCTTTCTGCATCATTCAACTTCTCACTAAAATAAGCAACAAGTCTACCTTCTTGGCTCATAACTGCTCCTATTGTAGTACTACTAGTATCACAATCTACTTGAAACACCTTGTTAAAATCAAGAAGTGCTAAAATAGGTTGCTCAGTAACTTTCTATTTCAACATATTAAAATTCTTATATGCTCCTATAGTCCACTTAAACTCTTTCCTATCCCTTGTCATTTTTTTAGTCAAGGGTCCACAAATACTACTAAAAGTTCTTATGGACTTTCTATAAAAACTAGCTAGTCCATGAAAATATCTTACCTCTGTGGCACTCCTTGGAGTAGGCCATTCAAGGATAGCCTTCACTTTCTCTGAGTCCATTTTAAGACCTTTTGTTGAGACTATAAATCCTAGGTATGCCAAATCTTTCTTTACAAAATTGTACTTCTTCAGGTTCATCAGCAACTTTTCTTCCCTCAGCTTATCAAACACCTTGCGAACATGGATCAAATGCTCCTCTAATGTCTTACTAAAGATCAAAATATCATCTAGAAAAACAGTGACATATTTACCCAAAACTCCTTCAGTACCTCATTCATGAGCCTCATGAAAGGTGTTGGTGTATTACTTAGCCCAAAAGTCTAGACTAACCACTAATACAATCCTTTGCTTGTCTTGAAAGTAGTCTTCCACTCATCACCTTCTCTGATATGAATCTAATGGTACCCACTCTTTAGATATATCTTTGTCAAATACTTAGCTCCACTCAAATAGTCTATAATATCATCTATCCTTAGAAATGGAAATCTATACTTAATTGTGATCTTGTTGATAGCATGAGAATCTATGCACATCCTCCATTCTCCATTCTTCTTTAGTGCTAATACTACTAGTACATCACATGGACTTAGACTCTCTTGAATTAAACCCTTCCACAACAACTCATGAACTTGTCTGTTCAACTCTTCACTTTCTACTGGTGTCATTCTATGCACTGCCTTGTTTGGAAAACTTTCTCCTAGAACCAAATTCATATGGTGACTAATCTTCCTCATGAGGGGCAATCCATTAGGTACATTATCTGATATAATATCAAAAAAATCTTCCAACATATCTACAACTTTTGTAGGTACCTCCTCTAATTTTTCTCACCTATCATGTATAGCATGTTTGTCAAACTACCATAGCCTACCTAGAAACTTATGACATACATCCATAGGCATGATATCACAAAGTACCTCATCTTGGTAGCTTCCAATCTTGATCTTTATTGAGCACTGCTCATTGACCATGACCTTGTGGTCACCTTGTACCCAAGAAATATGGTATAGATGTTGGTGTTTCTATCTCTTCAACTTCAACCTAGTGATCATTATTTTTTACACTAGATTTTCAATACTTCAACAATCAATAATCACATTACAATACTTATCTTCACATCTGCATCTTATGTGAAACAAGCTCCTTCTTTGATCAAGTTCATTCTCACCACTCAACAAAACTCTTCTGTTAACTAGGACTTCTCCTCTTTTAGCATCTTGAGAATGTGATGATCTAGCATCTTCATCAACATGTACAACTTTGGTTTGGCCTTCTGTTCTTCAATCTATCCTTCCTTGGCATTGGGTACATTCAAATGCTCTATTCCCTTCATCTTTGCAATGAAAAAATTTCCCATGGAAGCCTCCTCTTCCAGATCCTTGTCCTCTGCCTCTTTCTCTCTAATCTCTATTGTTCTACTCATGTAAATGATTGAAATTGTTTCCCCTTTAGTTCTAACTGCTACTTCTAGCCTCATCCTTCTTCTTTTCATCATAGTTATAGCCAATATAAGATTGTCTACTAGATCTTACACCATGACCTTTTCTATTATTCTTGCTGTCAACTTCTTGCTTAGTTTCTCCTCAACTTTTAGGGAAAAGTACTATGCCTCCTCAATACTATTCATTCAAACTAGACTTAGATTTTCCAAAATTCTTGGCCTTAACACATAAAGATAATGGGCCACTTTCTCCTTATTAGCTTCTGCATGGCTAGTTCTAATGAGAACTTAGTAGAACTCTTCGACATACTCTTGAATAGATTTTCCCACTTGCTTCAACCTTTGCATTTTCTTTAATAGATATCAAGCTCATAATCCATGAGAATGAATTGTCACTTCAATTTAGCTACCATTCATTCTCATCTAGTGATTTTTTCATTTCCCTTTCTATTTCCCTCCAACTAAACCTCCTACCACCAAATCTTCACATGTCCCCTCAATTTTGCCTTTGCAAACTTGACCCTATTAGGATCCTCAATATCTTTTTACTCAAAGTACTCCTCTAGTTCATTAATCCAATTGATCAGCTCCTCTAGGTTAAGATTTCCTAAAAAATGTGGGAACCTCAAACTTAAGTCCTTTTCCAATCTTGGATATGGCCCTAAAAAGCCTCTCTTCCTCTAGGTTTAGAACTGCCTCTACTACAACATTTTCTTCTACTTCATCCTCATTGTTGCTTTCATCTCTTATAGGAAGATTTATTCCTCTGTGCATTTTTTCTTCCAATGCTTGCATTTATCTTTAAAGGGCTAGGAAATCCTCAAGCGTAACACCTATAGCTCTTCTTTCATACTCTCTTTGGGGATATTTTCATGCCTCTACTAAACCCTAGTTCAAACTACCTCACAATCAATGATCTGCCTATACGCTCAGTCCAAATCATGGTCCTGGTGTGAACTACCTTATAGTCAGCGATCTATCCACACACTCAAGAACTCTAGCTCTGATACCACTTGATGAAGGGTGCTTCCCTTAAAACCACAAACTCATAATAGAAACAAAGAAACAACAAAAAATGTGAGAAAACAATATGGACTTTTTACTTGTGCTGCAAATGTGGAACTATAGAATTCACAAGTATTAAATGCTAACCCACATGGGTGCCTTCATTATAGTAATCTACAAGACTAAGTTGTGAACGACCACCCAGAGTTGTCTTAGAAAATGTTCAGGCCTTTCTTAAATGGACAATTTTATGCCACTCGAGAAGGTTCTAGATATTGAAACTTAACAACTAGGGCTGACAGACCCTAATAATAAATAAAGAGTTGGCTAAATACATCTTTGACAATCATTTTAGATATTTCAAGTGGCCCAACTTTGGTAGGCCATAACTCTCGAACCGTTGCTTTGATTGGATATTATAACCACTTTTTGAAAATGTTAGCTCCTAATAAAGAGTTATGCTTGGAATGGTGTAAGCACCCTTCTGGCAAGTTTTTGAACCTCATCGTAGCACTCTAAGGCCTCCAATGGCGAGAGCCTAAAGATTTTTCTACAAATATTTCCACTGAATATTTGCAATAAATTCTCTAATACAATAAAGAGTTTTTCTTGGAATGGTGTAAGCACCCTTTTGGCAAGTTTTTGAACCTCATCGGAGCACTCTAAGGCCTTCAATGGTGAGAGCCTAAATATTTTTCTACAAATATTTCCACTGAATATTTGCAATAACTTCTCTAATACTTAAGCTTGAGAAATGTGATTTTTATGGTAGGCTTATAACTCTAAAATGAATTGTCCTATAGAAAATGAGAACATTTTTAGCTCATATGACAAACTTTCTAAAAATAGCAAGTTCCCATAAATAGTAACCACCCTATCTACTAGTCCTTATTAAAATAGAAAAGACTGAAAATAAAATATTTTTTGAGTGATGCAATATTTCTCTTACACCCAAGATGCTCCTGCATCAATTCCATACATATCATTTGTATATACAACCATAATAAGATGCTATCCATTTCTCCCATAGAAACCAATCATTCCATTCTAATATAATGAGAGAGTTGGATCTATTTCTCCAAATGAAAGAATTAGTAAATGAAGTTCACTAGCAACATGTGAAACAATATGAGCAATAACAAAAGATTGTGGCCCTACTAGTGCAATATATTTTATTTTTCATCAACATTATAACACTTAACATTGATTTTTGGATGGTTCTAGCTAGTATCGCTTTTGATCTTTATCCATTGGAAATTTTCTTTCTAAAAATATATTCTTCATCTCATGATGAAGTGTGGACATCTTCTTCACTTGTCATTCTTATATTGTTGACTACATTGTCGGCAACAAGGAGCTTGCATACATCTTTTACTATGCCAAGTACAATTGGTAAAACCTTGGCTTGCTATATTTTGTAATGTACTAATCATGCTTTATTTTCTTTAGGTGGATTTAATACTCATGGACCTATTTTTTGAAATAATAGATACACCATTAGTTGATAGAACAACATAGACCAATACTACTAAAGCTGAACAATTTCCTACACTAGCCCATATGGCTAGTACTGGTTCATTTGTGGGAACATTGTTGCTAGAAAAGAAAACTATGTTTTCGTTAAAATTATCAAAGCTTCTAGGTCCTTTAAATTTTTTATTATTTATACTTTAATAGTAGTTTACTTATACATAACTCATTTTGGACTGATAATCCCATGATGTTTATGTAGAAAATTATGTTTCCTATGATCATCCTTTTGAAATGACATTGAAGTTGTTTGGATCCACCATACATAAAAGGTACGTAGTTTCATATAATTTCTACAATATTTTTCTTTTCTTCCATCTATTGTACTATATTAAAGTTATTGATCTAACAAAAAAAAATTAAAGGTGGAATGAACAGAGTCCTAGAAAAGAAAATCAGCTGATTACATTTTTTGAGGACCTTTTTGGAAAAAATATTTTTGACAGTGCCCTACTCTCAAAAGGTTGGCTAACACAAACTTGGCTCTAGCGGCTATATGGATCTTCACACTTGACTTGCAAGTAGCAGCAATAGAATTTCATATAAAAGAAATTTTTATAATGTTGCAAACAATTTTGTTTAATCAAATCATACATGCAAAACTGACGATATTAAGAAAAAATACAAGTAAAATTGCATGTGCCTCATACATGCAAAATTGATGATAAATTAATGTAGAGCCCACAGATGAAGAGAAAAAAATTTCCTTAGTGGAAGGCTATAAAGTTATGGCTGTATGCCTATGCTAAGAATCTGAAAGCCATACCCAAGAATTTTGTACATCAAATGAGACACTGGTAAATTGGTCAAATGAAAAGTAAATCAAATTGAAGAGTTGAGAATTTTTTTTTTTTTACTATTAGTTTTTAATGTAAATTGGCTACATCAAAATGCACATAACATTTCACTTCAGCTTTCAAATCCTATCATAGAACCTGTGCGTGATGAAGGCCATGATGTGCATCATAGTGGTGGAGGTATTAATTTTTTGTTGGAAATTAATTGTGCAATTATGAATACAATTTAACATCTTCAATTGAAATTTCACGTGTAATATTTTTTTGAATATTTTGGAGTATGTTGAACATCATGGTGAAGGAGTGGAGCATGTTTGAAGTGTTCAACATGTTGAGGTGGCAATGGATCAAAATGTGATTGTACATGATATGGCATTGTCAGGTAAGAAAAATGCATGTTATTGCAATAGAGCCTCCTTGTAGTGCAGCATCCTTTTGCTCCTCAAAATAGGAGGAGACATCATAATTTCATAGTACATGTGGCACAAGAGGAGGAGAATGAGGAAGATATTGATGCTCCTATCAGTCCTTTTCCTAAAAGAGGGCTAAGAAAAAAAAAAAGAAGAAATGATTTTAAAAAAATGCTCTTTGATAAACCTTGTTTAATAAACGTTATTGGATAATGAAAGAACGTTGTTTTAAGTAATTATCTATGAATTTTGTGTATTAATATTGATTTTAATGAATATTGTTATGTGTTTATGAAGACTTGATTAGTATTGTGTATTAATTAATTCTATATCATATTAATGAATGTTATGTGATTGTATTGATTGAATCTTATAGTTCATAAATGGATGAATGAAGTATATAATTAGATTATAATTGGGAGTTTAGATTGATGTTAGGGGGAGGGGGGTGAGGCTAAATGAGTTTCCACCTTCTTGTGGTTGGTCTCATTAAGTAGAGAATACTAAAGTATTCTCGAAACCAATTGAAGCTCAAGCTAACATACCTTCATTAATTAATCAATTGCATTCATTGTAGGTCTAGAATATGATACTCTATGTTATATGTATGAATCTTTGAAAATAATGAACTCTTTTTTATTTGAGCTATTCTTAATTGATAGCTTTTGTTTAGTTGCTTGCTAATGATGAATAAATTGAAGCAGTATATCTATTTGAATGTTGTTACCATAAATGCTAAAGCATGTAACTTCATTTTTTGAGTGTCATGCACCTAAATTTGGATGTGTCATCTTCAAGGGCTCTAATTCAGTTTGTGGAAATCTAAACTATTCTACACCTATATCTCTTCCATTTCATGAGGTTGAATTGCCAATATTTCCTCAAAGCTGATACCTCTTTTCTAGTCTTTCATAATTAATCATGGCTAAAAGGTTTCATGTGCATTCATTTTTATGGTTTATTTTGTAACCAAAGTAGAAACCCCATATTTTGATGGTTGTAATTTTTCATTCTTTTGATTTTTTTGGCTTTAATTTCTATTTCATCATGCAGATTTTGAAAATGGTTAATGTCGTGGTTGCCAAGGTTGAAGAAGATGTTGATTCACCAATATCTATATTGGAAGATGAGGTGAATATTTTGTCTTTTTAATTTTAATTTTCTTATTTTAGAAGAATTCCCATAGTTGTTTCATACTAGTCTTCTTATTCTATCATGGAAAACTAGGGCTCAAATGAGAAAAGTGATGTAAAAGTTCCCCAGCCTAAGGTAAGAGGTGTTTTTAGGGGTCGCAAGAGAAGAGGGAGTGCTAATGAAAATAATGATGCAAAAGATTGCAAGTTAGTGAATGGGGGTAGAGGCCAAAAGAAGGAAAAAATGTCCAAAATAGTAAGTTCCTAAATGTTATCTATTTATTAAAGTTTACAATCATATGTACATGATGCTTGATGAAGGTGTATATGGTCTTGTAGAGAAACTAGGCAGGTAACTTGACACACCATTAATAAAAGTCACTTTTCTAATAGCAAGTTGTCTTGTCTCCATAGAATTTACAATATCATCTTCCTCTATTATGGAAGTTTTCAAAGGGAAGTGATATAACATATTAGTCTTTTTATTACTCAATGAGCATTGAGGAGCCATCTAGGGCCAATTGTTATAACACCATTTTTTATTTATTATGGATTAAAATTATTTTGCATACACATCTTGAAGATAGTTAACACACTTGAAACCAGTTAGCTATTTCTCATAACAACATACCTTGATCAATAGAGGAAGCCATTCACTTAGCATCTATGCATGTTGTCATACTTTTTGTTAAGTATGCAGAATCTATTTGGTGCTTGAGAGAACTATAGATGATTGTCAAAAGTGTAGCACCCATAATACCAATATTTTATTGACTTGAGCCTTCACAATGTTGGTGTAAATAATTATTTACTTACTACACTTTACTTAAGTTTACTTAGGTCAATGCATTATTTTATTATTTATTACATTGACACTTAGGAGTTTTCATACTCTTATGAGTTGTCATGTTGACAACATAGGAGTAAGCAACTCTAATTCAGTACATGGTGTCTACAACACTGGTGTTTGCATAATTAACTGAGTTTTAATGTAGAAAACATAGTTATTAACATTCTTAATTAAGCACATGGTGTCTACAACATAATTTTACATGCTACACATGTGTAAGCTTATCCTCTCATCATCGTACTTACTCCTGTGCTTAATGGAGGATAACCCACACTTGGTGGACATGTGCTTGGTTGTAAGACTACTGACTCCTAGAAATTCTAAAAGCATTCTAGAGGCTTTTATATATAGGAACTCCTGTGTACTTGTACATGACATTAAATCAATTTAGTTGATATTGTTATTCTGATCATACTCTTTTGGTCTATTCTTGTGCTGGTGCTTGAGTTCCTTGATCTTGGGTGATTTTTCCCTAAGGAAAATTCTTACAAAGTATGATTAGAATAACAATATGGCATTGATTTCATGTACATACACACAAATTTGAATGAGAGACAAAAATGGGGTGTTTTCTTAAGCCTTCCAAATGCAACAACACATTAGAAATTTTGAGCTACAAACACTAGAGGAATGGAGGAAGGCTCTCTACTATGTTTCACATGTAAAAGGACTTATTTTTATAGGGTGACACTTTTTTTGTGTTTGTGTTTGTTATTTGATGATTTATTATTGTTCTCATGTCTTACTATAGTTATTGTTTCTTGAAGTATAGATATGGAAGTATACATTTATATATTTCATTTAGCTGTATAATTTTTTTAAATTTATGTCATTCATTTATGTCAAAATTATTTAGTATAAAAAATTTCTTTATATATAATTTATGAATTGAATACCATAAATTGCATGTAGTGTCCAGGGAGAGTTGTTGGTAGAAATTGCAAGAAATGTAGTAGAACATATTGGTAAGCTGTAATTTCAACCAAAAGTAGTGATTGAAGACTTGAAAAGACAAAGTTGTCATAGATAGAATGTTGAAGATGACTAGAAAAATGGTGGAAGTACTAGATTCACATAGATATTTAAGATCTTAAACTGTTCATAAGGGTCATAATTATCTAATATTGTTATATTGCTAATTCTATATTTAATACTTTAATTATTGAAAATGCAACTTGCAATATGTTTTTTTGTATTCTCTATACAAGATAAATCAATATAAAAGATCAATTAGATTATAGTGAGCATATAAATGGAAATTATTTAATATTTTTCTTTAATTTACTCATAATAAATTGCTCTATTTTTTCATAGTATTGTTACTATCATAAAAGTGCAAACAGTTCTAGCCAAAATCTAGAGTAGACAATAGAATCAACTTCTCTCATTATAACTATAAGAATAATGTCTCGATAGTAATTCTATATGATATGATATCCTATCCTAAATCCAACCCTTATAATTATAGGTATTAGATTGGTTACATAGTGAAAGGATATGTCCCTTTGTTTACAAAATTTACAACTAATTGATTCATTAACAATTAACTATATGTAGGTAAAAAATGTTTATAGAAAAAAGACTTATGCTATCAATTCTAATGATAATTATTCAAAAAATCATTTTATTTCCTTATGTGTTCTACATATTTGATATCTCTCAATAGATTTGCATCATTGATTACTTCTCTTGCCTTGATCTCAATTTTGAACATCTCCTCCATCTACATATTGGCTTTTGATATCTCTAGGTCATCATTCTATGTAGCTTCTAGGGATTATTCCTGCATTACATAACACAAATCCATCCATCCATCTTGGTCAATGGTGTCCCCATTTTCATCATGCCAAGATATAACTCTGTATTTTGTAACAATTCCTCCATTAACCTAAAAGAAAACTTAAATTCTTTTAAATATGCAGTATGATCCTCAATCAACCTTTTAGCTTATTGAATATCTTCATCTTCTTCAAGGGTACTCTTTTCTTTGATTAAGTGTTGATTAATAGTTTTTTCTCCTATTATATTTTGTAATCTTGACTCTTTGGTACCTAATGCTTGGAGAGACAAAAGAATTTTTACTAACAAATGGGTTAGTGTATGTATTCTATCACTTCCCTCTGAATTAACTAGGTACAACTCCCTATGATTTGCAATAATATGCAATGAATATGTTTTTATGAGATTAGATGTATTGACATTATAAGCTCTTAACCTGAGAGTTGTAAAGGATAACCAATTTTTTTGTAGGCACAAACAATTCAGGAAAAATAGATTTGGACAATGTATCACACCCAATGGAATGATTGTAATATACTATCTTGAGATCTTTGACTCTTACTTCTATTTTAAATGTAGATTTAACCATCTAAATGCAAAAGAGGAAGAGAAGAAGAAAGGCACATGAGGAAAAATGGAATTTCTTTGACTACTAGGCTTGAATGAAATGCAATTTAGCAAGTTATAATATATTCACACACATCTATCCTTCAATTCCCAATGAAACTATCTAGCATAATATGAAATGAATAAGAGAAAATAAAAAATTATATATGAAGAAAGTAAATGGGATCCCCTCTACTACAAACATCAAAATGAAATGGAATCCACCTAATTATCACAAGATTACATATAATCGTCCTTCAACTCTTAATGCAAAGCTAATCTATCCATGGGCAACAAAACATGATAAGAAAATAGGGTAAATAAAATTATAGATCAATTCACCATCACATTTTCCAACCTTTGTATCATCAAATGAGATTACATTTATAGTTTTCTATCCTTTCTTAATCTTGTAGAGCAACAATCATCTAATAGAAAAAAATGAGAATAAAATATGAAATTATCCAATTAGCATCATGATATGAGCATGTGGTATCTCTTCTATTTATGATTTTGAATCCATGGTGTTTCTAAACACACATGATGACTAATCAACTTCATGCAATCTCAAATAATCTTGTAGAAATTGTTTGACTTCAAATTCAACTATTTTGTGCCAACCTACATATTTCATATTCCAACAGTCACCGAAACTTTGAATTCCCATCATTGATCTCAAATCAATAATCAAGATTAATTTATTATAAACCTTCTTTGTAACACCCCCCATGGGTCCCTCCATGTACATTTTTCTTTCCATCATTATATCACTATGATTATTTTCCTTACAACTTTACATAAAGAGATGGTGACAAACATAGATCTTTTTCTGATATGATAGTGATAATAAAATGGTATTAAGTCTCTTTGTTTCACAACGTAGGTCTACTTTCCAACTAGGCACATTGTGCTAAATAAATGGCAGTAATTTATTGCTTGGAGGATCTAACATTGACCTATTTTTGCTTTGTAAATATGATGGCCCACAAGACACGTGTCTTTCTGTTGCTTTGTCGCATTAATTAATGTTTGTGCAACTTTGGAAAGTGACAAAGTGATGAATGAGGATCTTGTAAGATTTGATGGCTAAAGACATTCAACTTTAATTTAATATTTGAATGGGACCCGATCTGATAGGTAAGCATTTGAATTTTCACCTGGCCAATAGCATATGTCCTTTTGTTCAATTAACTTTTCAACTTTGCAACATATATGTGCAAATTAAATATTAACCATCATTTTCATTTCAAAAAGAGTCTACCACCTTTGACTTGGTTCTTTTTCCATTTGTGCATTTTGGAGTTCTCACTTTGTATTGAATTCAATTGATCTTATTTCTGACTTGTTCTCATGATCTGCATATCAATATTTTAGCCTCAATTTTTGATGTTCTCTACTGCATTTTCTCTATATATGCATGTGATCTCTTTTAAATGCATCCTTCCTTTAGATATAGACCTTTAACCATGAAGTTAGAAATTCTCAAAGATTAGAAATTCTTTCATGAAGAACTTCTTCTCAACATGAATCTTTTTCTTTGACATGATTAGGAACAAGGAAATATCAATTAGCAGAATATATAGACCTTCTTCTCATCAGGATAATGCATAACAAACCCTCCAAACCTTAATCACCTAGCTTTGGACTGATGCATTGCTCATGTGATTCCCACATTAGGTTGACTCAAAGGAAATATTCATAAGAAAGATCATCCTATAGGCTATCTAGGCTCAAACTCAAGACATTAACACTTGACTTGATACAAAACTCTAGAGCAAAAGATATGATCTAAAACTTGAGTAACAAATAGCTCTATCTGGGGATTTAAGCATGATAATTCTTGAAATAAGTCTAGCAATCTATGGTTCTACACAAAAGATGACAACTTGGAAAAGAAAAGAATAGACTAAACTAGGAATACAACAACAAACTACCTAGCGAAAAAACAACTAAGCTAGGACAAACTGCATGAAAGGAAACCTATCTATCTAGCTATTATGTAGGGGTTGCCTTCTTAAAATTTTGCATCTGATACAACTTTAGATCCTGCCCATTATAAGAACATGGTAGGGCTTCTCCTCTGGGATATGTTAACTTGAAAGAGTTATTCTAATTTTCTTGTATGATTTGAAATGGCCCTTTCCAAAAAGACTAAAATTTTGAAAGTATACATCTTGGTTCATGTCTCTTATCTAATTGCAATACCAAATCACCTTCCATGAATTTTCTAGGCCTTTCCCTTTTTTCAACAAACTTCTTTACCCTTCCTTGGTGTTCAATAATTTTGTCAACCATCTCTTCCCTTTCTTCTTGGAGCTTGGTTAGGTACATGATTGTCTTTTCTAATCCATCTTTGAAAATATCTTCTTCAATGATAGTCTTTAACTTACATGCAGCAAGTTCTAGAGGCAATGGAAAATTATCTTCCACCCCATAGAATAATTCAAAAGGTGAAATACCTATGGCTCTTTTAGGTGTGGTTATATTAGCCCATAAAGCATCATGAATCTTCTTGTGCCAACTTTTTTTATTGTCTAAGACCAATTTTTTCAAAATATTAATCAGGTTGTTATTTCTAAACTCAGCTTGTCCATTTCCTTGAGGGAAATAATTAGAGGAATGTCCAAATTGAATACCATTATCATAACTGTTGGTGTAAATAAGTATTTACTATTTACACTTTACTTAAGTTTACTTAGGTTAATGCATTATTTTATTATTTGGAATTATTTTATTATTTATTTAGGTGAGACACTTAGGAGTCTGTGTACTCTCATGAGTTGTTATTATGACAAAACTAGAGTAAGCAACTCTAATTCAGCACATGGTGTCTACAACACTAGAGTTTTCATTATTTACTGAGCTGTCATGTAAACAACATAGTTATTCACACTCCTAATTTAGCACATGGTGTATACAACATTAATTTGTGTGCTACACTTTTGTAGGCTTATCCTTTCATCATTGTACTTATTCACATGCTTAATAGAGGATAACCCATATCTAGTGGACATGTACCTAGTTGTATGACTTATCATGTTGTTGACTTCTATGCATTCTAGAAGCTTTCTAGAGGCTTTTATATACATAAACTTCTAGTGTACTTTAAATAAATATTGAATGAATATATCATCATTCTAATCATACTTTCTTTGGTCTTTTGTTGTGCTTATGTTTGAGTTCCTTGGTCATGGGTGAATTTTTCCCTAAGGCAAATTCTTACATGGTATCAGAGCTCGAGGAGATTCTATATACATAGTCATTCGAGACCATAGTTGCTTTAGCACCTTGACCTAAATCTAGAGAATCTATATAAATTTGAAGCATCTAGAGCCAAATTAGACCTTACCATTACATTAGGAATGTTGATTTGGTAAAAATCAGCTATAAATTTGCCTATGCTAGGCTAAAGTCGATCATGAGGCAATTTTTTTTGCAAACCAACACTTGAAGGTGCTGATATGCAATTTGGGTATGGTCTTTTAATTTGAATTGCACATTTCAATAATTTCAAATTTGTAATTAATTTAACCTCTCTATAATTATTTTTTCAAATTTCTATTTTCAAAAAAAATTCCCCAGTTGGGTTAGCGGAGAATTTTTTTTTGCAAAATCGGGCAGTGATACCCCAACCCTACAATCTAGGTGAAATATTCTATGACATCTATTTATTCAACTAGCATTATATAATTTTTTGAGTAGTGAATACACTTCCACCCTCTGTGTGGCCAACAAATTCTACTAGCCAAATTTGGTGAACAGACCAACAGTTAGAGTGAACACTCAAATCACAGTGACTGCCACACAAGCCACAAGCTCGCTGGCCTTTTTTATTTCAATAAAAGGTAGCTTTTATTTTAAATCTCTTTGGTGTCAATCCCACTACAAATGTGGGATTAAACTCCCAAAATTTTGGTGCTCCAAAACTTTCTTTGACCCCCATGAAACCTTGCTAGCAGTGCCCTATATTTTTGCATTAGATAAAGTATTTCGGCAATTGTAAACTTATTTTTTGGCCCCAAAAATTTAACCTAGCATCGATTCTCAAAGCATCAATAGTAAGGTCTTCCATGCAACCACATAACCTCCCACCACATGGTATTATATTGAGCTGCCACATGGACTAATCCACACCTGCCAGCTCAGTTGTGCGCCAGCTCTTGACACATGGACCATACAAATAGCCAACTTACCTGCCAACATGAAGACCACATCACCGTACCATGCCTATAAACTCTATACAATTCTATACAACTGACATCATCCTAAAATCATGTTGATGTCATCACATGGCCTAGGTATGCTGACATCATTAATTCCTAAGAAAAATTTTGACAGTTGTCTAATCATCATCCAAGGGAAAATTAGAACTACTATAATGGTCGTATGACTGTCAAATTTAACCCTATCTTTTGCTAATCCAACCCCTCTCCAAATTGATTTCTAACTTTGTAGTCCAACTTTGGGAGGCCATATCTCAATCATCTAAACTCAAAATTAGGTGCAATTTTTTTTTTTGGGTAGAATTTCATAATTTTTTTTAGTGGTGTAGCTCTTTTCTAGTTTTGGTGCATAGATTTATCATAAATTGCATCTTTTGGCAACTATACCTATCCAATCTTGCATTTTGCAACTTCAAATGCTCTGTACGGGCTCATTTGGACATGAAAACAAGTTTTTTTTTTTTTTTAAAGTGTGTTATTTTGCTACATCTTTTTAGGCTTATCCTCTCATCATCATACTTAATCTTGTTCTTAATGGAGGATAACTCATATTTGGTGGACATGTGCCTAGTTGTATGACTTATCATGTTGCTAACTTCTATGCATTGTAGAAGCTTTCTAGAGGCCTTTATATACATGCACTCCTAGTGTACTTTAAATCAATATTGAATGAATATATTGTCATTTTGATCATACTCTCTTTGGTCTACTATTGTTCTTGTGTTTGAGTTCCTTGGTCTTGGGAAAATTTCTCCCAAAGGAAAATTCTTATAATAACAAAACTTAACTATTTTTGAAGAAGAAAAATAAGATGCATTATCCATTATCAACTTCACAGGAACTTCAAACCTAATCAATATATACTCTTTGAGAAATTTACATACTAATTTTGATGAAGTCTTCTTCATTGGCTTTTCTTCAACCTACTTACTTAAATAATCTATGGCAGTCAGTATGTAAGAGTGTCCTTGATTAGGAGGATTAATTGGGCCTATAGAATCTAAACCCCATTGATGGAAAGGAGCCTCAATTATCACTAGCCTAAGAGGTAAGGCAACAAGGTGAGGTTTACTAGTAAACATCTTGCATTTCTCACAATTAGAAGCCCATTTATATGCATCT
The DNA here is from genome assembly GCA_028749045.1 of Cupressus sempervirens. Classification (NCBI taxonomy): domain Eukaryota; kingdom Viridiplantae; phylum Streptophyta; class Pinopsida; order Cupressales; family Cupressaceae; genus Cupressus; species Cupressus sempervirens. The sequence goes on from CM053791.1 coordinate 384,218,378, forward strand.
TTAAACATACCAGGCCAATAATAACATTGTCTAAAAATTTTAAATGCAGTGATAGTGCTAGAAAAATGTCATCCACATGCTTCATCATGAAAAGATCTTAACAACTTTACTAGCTGCTCCTTAGCCATGCATCTTAAAAATGTTCCATCAATTGCTCTCTTGTACAAGACATCATCATGAATCACATACTTCAAGGCCTTTGTTTTTAGATCTCTTCTTTTCTTAGTAGTTAATCCATTAGGGCATTCACCATATGTCAAAAAATAAGCAATGTTTGAGAACCAAGGATCTTGAAGACTTACCATAAGAACATTTGGAGTATCTTCTTCTTTTCATTGTTGATTCTCTGTCAAGGCTTTACAAAGTGCATTTCCTCTCACAAGTTTGGTTGGCTTAATTTCTATATCATATTTTTGGACTTTTGCTATCCAAACACCTCTATTATTGCAACCAACATCTTGTTGTGTCAAAATACTCTTTACTATAGGATCTGGCACATATTTTACTAAATGAGAATGCAAAATATAAAATTTGAAATTCTTAAGGGCTCTCACCACTACATATGCATGTTTGTTCATTTGTGAATATCTCAATTCTTGATTCTTCAATGGTACACTCATGAAAGAAATTGGACCTTGCATTCTCTCTTTATTTCCATGCATCAATATAGCTAACATAGTATGTTCTAAGGCATAATAGTAAATGATGAATTTATTTGTGTAGTCAGGATGGACAAGAATAGGGGCTTTGGCAATGGCATCCTTGATGTCTTCAAAAGCCTTTTTTCCAACATCACTCCATTTGAAATTTTTATTACCTTTCATCATATCAACTAGACATTTAACTATATTAGAGAAGTCAAGAACAAATCTCCTCAAGAAATTTACTTGGCCAAAGAAGGACTTCACCCCTATTTTACTCGATGGAAGGCTTAATTACTAAATAGCTTTAAGTCTATCTGGAACAATCTTCACTCCTTCGGATATAATATGACCAAGCAGCTTTCCTTTTGTCACAAAAAAATACTAATTTCTTTGAAGTCAATGAGATACCATGATCTTTACATCTTTGCAACACCTTTTCTAGATCTATGATATGATCTTTTCTGTTCTTGGAAAAGACTATCAAATTGTCAAGGTATATAATAATAATTTTGTAATTCAAACACCAAAGGCCAGATTTATACCATGCTAAAAAATTTCACCTACATTAATTAGACCAAAAGGCATTCTATTATAGGAAAAAGTACCCCATGGTGTGGTGAATGAAGTTTTGGATTGATTTTCTTCATATACCTGAATCTGATTAGATCCTGAAAATCCATCTAACATGGATATCATTTCTGATCCTACAACCATTTGTAAAAGATGATCCATTTTGGGAAGAGAAAAATTATCTTTGAGTGAGGCTTGATTTAGATTTCTAAAATCTACACAAATCCTTATTTATCCATTCTTTTTCCTTACTCACACAATATTAGCAACCCAAGCAGAATTATGAATAGGGTATATAATCCTAGCCTACAACATTTTGTCAATTTCCTTGAAGATTGCTCCTTCAACTATAGGGTTATAGTTTCTTTATTTTTTCCTGAATGGTGTTGCCTATGGTTTAAGAGAGATTTCATGTTTGAACTTTCCACCCATGAAATTCTTTAGTTCTTCATAACTCCAAGAAAAAAATCTTGAAGTTCAATAAGTCATTTCTTGATCTCTACCCTCTCTTTTGGTGTGCAACACTTTCCTATGTTTATCATCTTTGGGCTGATTTGTTTCCCAATATTGGTTCCATTATATTCACACAATCTTTTCCTTTCTTATATATTTCCCTCTTTATGTATGCATCATGTCTATCAAAAAAACATTCTAAAGAGATTAGATGGGATGGAATCTTATTACCTTTAAATTGAATCATATCAAGTTATGTTTTCTTTTTGTCATCTATCACTAAATCATCACCATTTGTATTAGTACTTCCTGCAAAATACAAAAATTCAAAAGGATCTTCCCCTTCAATGAATTTTAGTATGTGTTTATCATCTTCAAACACCTGTCATGAATCTTTCTTATCAGGGACATTAGGCCTAAATAGAACTTCTACTTTATAAGTTTGATCTTTAAAATCAAGAAGTGGTAAGATCAATGATGCCAAAGAATCAGCTCTTGAATTGAATTCTTTGAGTACTGATGTAATTAAGAATACATCAAAATACTCAATTTCATCTCACAACTTATTACGATAGCTCCTCAATCTTGCGTTCTTTATTGCATATTGGTTTTTGACTTGTCTTACCACCAACTATGCATCTCCTTGAGCTTTAGGTATCTTGACTTCTTTTTGTTTTGTTGCCATTATTCCAAGGACAAGAGCTTCATATTCTAAAGTATTGTTAGTATTTTTGAAATCTAACTTATAGGCTAAGCAAGAAATTTCCCCACTAGGTGATGTCAACACTACCCTTGCACCTAAACCAGCAGTAGCAAAACTATCATCAAATTCTAGAGTCCATAATTGATCACCTTTAGTTTGTTCTAATTCTTTGATATATCAAGGGCGTCAGAGAAAAGCATGTAATTACCAAACTACATTTCATGATACAAGATCTAAGATCTAGGGTCATCTAATTTTAGGATAGTAAATTTTTCCTTCTCTTATTGTTTCTAGCTTCACCTTTTTATCTCCAACTTGGATAGTGGCACAAGACTAGTCTAGTTTTATTTCTCCCCCCATGTCTTTGTAGAAACTTCTACTTAGTAGCATACCATAGCTTACAGGGATCTCTGCTACTAGGATAGCAAGTTTAAGTCTTTTTGAAGGATAGGTAGCTAGGGCAAATTAAGCATCTTTTTATTGTCTAAGAAAGGGTACTTGTTTTGCATCCATTGAATACTATTTACCAAATTTTTTAGTTAGTGGAAGCCCTAAAGATTTTTCTATGGAGGTAGGAATTAAATTATTAGAGGCTCCTAAATGTATGATGCAATTACTCAATCTATTTCCATTTATGAACAAGGAAATGTAGAATGGATATAGTTTTTCATTTGGGCATGTGGCTAAGACAAGATGTTCTTCTTCTTTAAACAACTTAGGAAGTACAAACTCTTCACCAATTAAAGAAGATCCACTAGTACTAGCTTTACTAAGATAATCAATATTAACATTAATACTAACCTATTCTTTATCTTTATTGCAATGTTCAACTAAATTTTTCAATTAATCAAGATTAATTTTCAAGTAATCCAATGGAGACATCTGAACTCTTGTCTCTTTATAGTGCTTTATTATGTCAAAAGAATCAAATGTTTTACCTTTGTGCTCCTTTGAAGTTATCATGCCTTTATCTTTATCAATTTTTTTTGATGGTGCATTATTTTTGACAGGGACTGAATTGTTGATCAGATTTCTATTCTTTTGACCTCTAGTCATTATTCTCAACTAAGGCCCTTCTAGAGTTACAAAGCAGTCACTTCCTATCTCTAAATCTAATTCATACTCCAAGAAAAAATTTCATAGTCACCACAAGGAGCATGCTCATCCTCAATTTTAGGATATTCAATTGTTTTTTCTTTATTATCCACCATATTCTTATATTTGATGATATTAGCATATGTATCTCCATCACAATCTACCCTTAAATGAAAAGCACACATATTTTATCTTCTGGTGCACTTTCAATTGGTAATCTCTATTGAATAGCTATTAATTGCAATTCTTTACCTCCATTTAGGTTTCTATAACCTTCTTGATGAGGTTGATGAAAAGAATGAGCAAGCCTATTGATTTGTTTCTTTAATGAAATGAGCCCATTAGACAATTTTTGAAGCATGGTTTCTGAATTATTAGAAGTACTAGTTGTATTACCCATGGTTCTAGATTGGAATTCTCTTTTCCACTTACTAGAGGCTATCATGTCATTTTCCATCTCCATAGCTAATGTCTAGATAGCTTGCAAGTTTTCTACATTGGCTTTTATAATTTGATATCCCAAATTGGGAGGCATAGAGATAATGTTGATAGTATTCTTATTGTCATTTGTAGGTGCACTTATAGCAGGTATTATTTTGATGAATTTATTGAACTTTGAATTAAAATATCTCATGGAAACTAATGGTTTTTTCTTTATCTATGACAATTGCAACAAAAATACTTGTGCATTCTATATACTTTTATAACATTCCTCAAACCTTTGTTTCATAGTGTCCCAATTTTTGATGCATCCTATGTTGGCATTAAGTTATTATTGCCATTAGTGAAAACACTTATCTATATCAATATAGCTACCAATCTTAGCACTTAGTTTCCTACACTCACCGAGCATTCCAGTATTAACCAAGCTTTAAAGTGTTCAATAGTTTACACCGAGAAGAATAGTGGCTACCAAGTGAATACATGCAATGTGAAGAACAACAATGTCTCTCAAGCCTCTTAGTGTCTACCGATCTTCACAGTATCTACCAAGCAGTAAGTTTCTGTCATGAAAATTTAGTGTAAACTGAGCATTAGAAGAAGTGGTGTTTACTGAGTGAAGCAAGGTAAACTCAACGTGTAGTATCTACCGAGTGACACTACATCTACCGAGTCACTAGTGGTTACCAAGTTCAAAACTATATCAAGTGATTAGTATGGACTGAGCCTTCACTTCTATCGAGTGCATGATGATGCCATGTAATGGAGTGGATGCCAAGTATCAGAAGGTCACTAAGTGAGTTCAATGAACCCAAGTTATTTAATATTGGGTTGACTTTGTAATGTGTTGTTCACTTGTATTTTGGATGACCTTATAGTTTTTTTAATTTGGAAAGGTATATATGTAAGATGAATTGTAAGATATCATTGTATTAAAGCATAATTGAAGTAGTATAAATTAATTTTTGAGAAGTGCATGCAAAGGATTATCAACAGTCATTTAAGGAATGCAACAAGGTCAATATAAAAGCAGAAAAGTCATATGTATCACATAAGTTGATTAATGTATAAAGGATCTTATCAGCAATCAATTGTAAGTAGATCCACTACTTCATCCTAATAGGTAAATCAGTTTCCAAATCCTTTAACAAGATAGACTTAACAATCTTTGTAAAAATCTCTTAACTAAGTGTATACTTCATTGTATGTTTGTAAATTCTCTAACAAGGTGGACCTAGCAGTCCTTTGTGCTCCTAACAGGGTAGATCACTAGAAGTGGTCAATGTAAGACTTAATAGGCCAACTTTGTGATGCAATAGTGAATTTTTGTGGGTACCATCCCCACCCCAGTTTTACTTTCTATTTGGAAGGTTTCTAGGTCACCAAAACATTGTGTTCTTTTGTGTGATGAATGTTTTATCTTTCAGTACTAATGTATGTAATAGTGTAGATGGATTTATGGTGAATTTAAAGAAAGGTTTTGAAGTTATTGATTCACCCCTTCCCTCTCAATAACTTATCATATCTTGAATATTTCCAACATCCTATAGGTAGGTCTTGAAACCAATCGGTAGCATTGTCACCTAGTGTATCTACAAACACCTAATAGCCACATCCTCATGTTGAGGATTTACTACTCCACAAGCCTTATAGAAGACACTTAAGTGTTTTTCTGTAGACATGGTACCATCACCATTAAATCTTGGGAAGTTCTTCCTTGATGCTCTTGGCCAATCATTATTAGTCTCAAGGGAAAGAGGACCACTAGCATTTTGACATGGTTGTGACATAATTGTTGGTACAGTGATTTGGTTTATTTATAAGCTAAAAAAAAGTGGGAGTGTTGCACCAATCAACAACAGAGAATCAAAAGTAGTAGAAATGGAAGCCCTAGCAATAGGAGGAGAAGAATATTGACTTCTCTATGTTCTATTAGGAGGAATAATTGCAAAGAAGAGAGTATCTTGGATTTTCTCAGTTACAGATTCCCTTGCACATTTTCTTCCTCTTTTGCAAAGGTCTTCTAGGATAGGATAGTTAGCCTTCTTAAGATCTTCACATATTGCATCAATCTTTCTTTTCTCCTTGACACTCCTAGTATATTTGGAATTCAGAGTGCATCAGATGTTCAAAAAATGGGTTTTTGAATTTATCTTACTAGTCTTCAACTTTGGATTTGCTTGAGGCCGTAAAATTGATATCAAATTCTTATGGAAAACACCTGACTACCAAAAGTCCTTTCTTGCAACTCTAATATATGGAATTAGGTTAAAAATTAATATGAAGGAGAATTCTTCATAGCTTTTATCTGAATTTCTCTAGTAGAGTCGCCAAAAAATTTTGGTTAACAGTTTGGTCTCCTGTTAGATTTTATAATATTGACTCTTTGATACCTAATTCTTGGAGAGACAAAATGATGTTTACCAGAAAATGGGTTAGTGTATGGATTCTATTGCTACCCTCTAAATTGACTAGGTACATCTCCCTATGATTTGCAATGATATGCAATGAATATATTTTTATGAGATCAAAATTCTTGACATTATAAGCTCTTAACCTAAGAGAAATGAAGGATAACCAAATTTTTTGTACACAAACAATTTAGAAGGAATAGATTTTGACAACCTATCACACCCAATGGAATGACTGTAATAGACCATCTTGAGATTTATGACTCTTACTTCTATTCCAAATGTAGAGTTAACCATCTAAATGCAAAAGAGGAAGAGAAGAAGAAATGCACATGAGGGAAAATGGAATTTCTTTGACTACTATGCTTGAATGAAATGGAATTTAGTAAGCTACTAATAGATTTACACGCATTTATCCTTCAATTCCCAATGAAACTATCTACCACAATATGAAATGAACAAGAGAAGAAGTAGAATTATATATAAAGAAAGTAAATGGAATCACCTCTACTGCAAATATCAAAATAAAATTGAATCCACCTAATTATCATAGGATCACATATAATTGTCCTTCAACTCTTAATACAGAACTAATCTATCCATGGGCAACAAAACATGACAAGGAAATAGGGTAAATGGAATTACAGACCAATTCACCATCAAGTTTTCTAACTTTTGTATTATCAAATGAGAGTACATTTTTTTTTTTTTGTCCTTTCTTAATTCTAGTAGAGCAATAGTCATATAATAGAAAAGAAAATGAGAATAAAATATGAAATTATCTAGTCTACATCATGATATGAGCATGCGATATCTCTATTGTTGATGATTCTAAAAACACAAGATGAGTATTCAACTTCATGAAATCTCAGAAAATCCTGTCGAAAATCATTAATTCTTCATATTCTACTATTTCACGCCAACCTGCATATTTCATATTCCAATGATCACTGAGACTTTGAATTCCCAATGTTGATCTCAAATCAATGGTCAAGATTAAATTATTATAAACCTTCTTTATTACTTCACCTATGGGTCCCTTCATGTATACATGTCTTTCCATCATTATGTCACTATGATTATTTTCCTTACGACTTTACATAGCGAGATGGTGACAAACATAGATCTTTTTCTGATCTAACAGTGGTAATAAAAAAATATTAAGTCTCTTTGTTTCATGGTGCAAGTCTACTTTCCAACTAGGCACATTGCAATAGAAAAATGGTAATAATTCATTGCTTGGAGGATCTAAAATTGACCTAGTTTTCCTTTTTGAAAAATGATGGCCCATAGGACATGTGTCTTTTTGTCACTTTGTCACATAAATTAATGTTTGTGCAACATTGGAAAGTGACAAAGTGATGAATGTGGATCTTGTAAGATCTGATGGGTGAAGACATCCAACTTTCATTTAATATTTGAATGGGATCTAATCTGATAGGTAAACATTTGACTTTTCAATTGGCCAATAACATTCGTCCTTTTGTTCATTTGACTTTTCAACTTTGCAACGTATATATGCAAATTAAATATTAACCATCAATTTCATTTCAAAAAGAGTCATACCACATTTGACTTGGTTCTTTTTCTATTTTTGCATTTTTGCGCACTCACTTTGTATTGAATTCAACTAATCTTGCTTTTGACTTGTTCTCATAATTTTCATATCAATCTTTTAGCCTTAGTCTTTGATGTTCTCTACTGTATTTTATTTATATATGTTTGTAATCTCTCTTAAATGTATTTTCCTTTAGATATAGACCTTTGACCATGAAGTTATAAATTCTTAGAGATTTAGAAATTCTTTCATGAATCACTACTTCTAAACATGAATCTTTATCTTCGACATGATTAGGGACAATGAAATATGAATTACCAGAATATCCAAACCACCTTCTCATTGAGATAATGCATAACAAACCCTTCAAACCATAATCAACTAGCTTTAGACTAATACATTGCTCATATAATTCTTGCATTAGGTTGACTTAAAGGAATGATGAGAAGAAAGATCATCCTATAGGTAATCTAGACTCAGACTCAAGACATTGACACTTGACTTGACTCAAAACCCTAGAGCAAAAGATATGAACTAAAACTTGGGCAACACCAAGCTATTATATATCTCATTATGTCTTAAAGCCAAGATTTTATAAGTACTATAAATATCCCAAACCTGACCTAATTTTTCAAGCAACTTCTTAAAATGATTTATGATCAAAGTGCCATAGACTTCTCTTCTAATCATCGAAATATCTTTCAATTTTGTATTCTCTTCTTGTAATTTCTTTAATTCAATTCTTAGAGCATCAATAGATGATTGTATCATTGGTTGCACTTGAGGCTGACCTAACTTTAAAATATTTGCATATAATGTCTTCTAGTTATCCCTCTCAAATGTCACTTGCTTCACACTCGCTTGATTAAATAATGCCAAGTCCACTTGCACACCTACAACCTTGTTAGGGTCTATCACCCCACTTTTAGTGTCATCAAATGACCAAAAGCTTGATCAACATTAATAATTTGTGACTGTTTGTATGGGGGTATAAGGCCCACATCACCATTGATTTTTTTTCTTCCACAATTTTGAACCAACTATGACATCTTTGACTCCTTTTACATCAAGTTTCATATCCTTTTTACCAAATTAATTAAACTATCAAAAATGTATGGTGCACTCAAATCTCAACCAAGAAGAACCATCAACCCTGCTTCATTCAATTGTTTCCTTCCTCTTTCTGAAGTCATATGCTCAATTTCCCTTTAGATGTTTTCCTTCAAACTTGTCATTAGTTCTTCTTCAATCTTAGGAGAGATATTTTGGATATTCTATCTCAATAATTTGCCTATGTTTTTATACAAAACATCCATAAACTCCTTGGATTTGATAAAAGCATCATTATTTATAAATTTTCTTGACTTCAAAAGTATTTCATCCTTTTCAACATGTATCCTATCAAGGATCTACACATCATGCTCTAAGGGTTGAAGTATTGGCTTGTCTATATTTCTTGAAATTAAAACAAGGGAATCTAGCATCTTCTAAATGACTTTTTTAAAGTGTTCTTTGGATTTTTCCCTTTGTTCTTCCAATTCCCTACTTTGTTCCTAAATATTTTGCAGTACTTCTTCCCACTTCAAATTCTCAAAACCTTCCTCATATTCAATGCCTTGGTGAATATAATCACCCAATTTCTATGATTTCCTACATGCATGAATGTATCCTTACGGATCATAATGAATCCAGGAATCCATGTTGTACATGTGATTATCATTCTACAATTTCTCCCCAATCTTTTCATATTACTTAGTTCCAAAAATAAGAAAGTCTCCAAAAGATAAAGTTGTTGAAAGGAAAGTCTTCTTTTTTTGTTTACCTCTAAAATGTTGTTTGCTAGATTTAGACATCTGCCTTACAATTTCTAGATATGCAATTCTATTAGGCACTGATGTTGGTATTCTATATGGCCTTCCTTCAAACCAAAAGAATCTGATACAAGTGAAGTAATCATATGCATACCATTCTCCCCAATTTTGTTTAATTTTCTCTCCTAACACATTGTCCCTAGGTCTTAAAAATCTTTTAATATCAGGGCTAATTGAGGGAAAAGCCTAGTGTCCAAACAAAGTGTACAAAGGCTGAAAAAAATGATCTTCAAATGTAAGGTAACAAGAAGCACTAAACCTATAATCCCATACTGGTTTCCACATTTGAACATGCTTCATTTCCCCATTAGACTCCCTCAAATTCAATTTCAAACCCTCACCCCACAATCCTCTCATTTTCCCAAAATATAAAACCATATGCATAAGTAAGGAATAATGCTAAAAAGTAGAGTAAAAATCTTCAAAATTAACAAAAGTAGTATGAATTTTATCAACAATATACTCTATTTAATCATAGGGTCTAGGCTTCAGCATTTGAATGTCTGATATTAATACCATGGGCCCAATGTCCATCAAATCAGGTGCTCTCATCCCTCCTATTTGTCCACATGACTGGCATGTTATGTCTAAGTATGTCTTAAAATTTTGATGCTAAATGGAGGTCCATATACTACACTTAGAGGCTCCTTTTCTATTTTGTGCAACATCAATTTCTATTGCATATATGAAATATCTAACCTCTCATACTTATTTTTCAATTTTGTGAATGACAACCTTTTAGTTAGACCTTTAGTGAGTCTAAAAGCTTCATTTATAGATTCAATAGATATCTCAATGAATTTTTCCCCATCCTTGTTGTATATGCATCTGTCTTTAGCAATATATTTTCTTATATTGACCTTGAATAACTTCACATTTACAAACACATTTGGCACTGCCAATTTTCCTAAATTCATCTCCCAAGGATGAAATATAGGTGCCTTCTGATTTCTCCTCACATAATAATATAAAAAGAGCTCATAACCCCAAGTCCTAGTCCATACATCTCCAATGTCACTGTACTTGTGTTCAATTTTTTTATGGGGATGCAAATTTTCTTATTCTTGACTTAGAACCTACAAAAGTCATATATTCAATGAGTTCTACATTCAATTTCCTTGGTGGCACTTCACCATTGACTTTCTACTACTTATCATCTTTACCCTTTTTTATTTTCTCGAATTTCCCCTTCTGTGTAGAACCAGAACTCTCCTTGACATTTTCTAAAACTTTCATTGAGTACAACTCTCTATAAAAATTGAATACAAACATCAATCTCACAATTTTTCTTTAAGAATTTTTGAGCTCAAACTAGTAATGATTATCTTTTATTTCAAAATAGACTACATTTGTGCATTTACTTTCCTCATGAATTGAAACATAGAACCATTTTTTTATCATTGTAGCAAATGAACTGACTATCAAAAGTCATTTCGTGTACTCATTTCTATGCTTGATGAAATGTATTAAAACATTTGATTGCTAAAACTTTTAGTGATATAAATATATGAAATTATGGTCATTGTAGTCTATTCTCACAACTAGTGAATTGCTTTTAACTTCATGTCTATCACTATAGGAATGGTGATATCACCATCACTCATCACTATACTAGAAACTCTTCATCTGTGATATTTGATGCACCTTCTCACTATTAGGTATGACAATATCAAGACTTTAGCCTTTGATATTGGCACTTGAAATGTCACTATAACATATAGTGATATCATGTAGCTCATTGCTAATTGATATATCTTAATAACACAAAATGTGATTAGCGATCACATTCAACTTATTGCTTTAACTCATAGTGATGACCTTTTATTAATACAACCATCCATCACTGTAAGTTATAGCTATCTTTAATTTTCATTGCTAATCACTATATCCTTTTTGTGCTCTCATCACTCAGTGATATATCATGCTCGCTGCAACATACAATGTTATATGAAGACTTATAGCTCATCGCTATATTGAGATTCCATATCCTTTGCATATTGATAAGATATATCACTATAAGTTATAACGATAATTCTATTCCATCTATCATCACCATATCAATAATGAGTCTTCTCCACATAGTAATGAATCCAATTGCTATATGCTATAGTGATATCATACCCTACTTCATGTTGCCCAAACTGAAATCACTGAAAAAGACCTTGATATATGATGCCTCATTGCTATAATTGTAGCAGTAATCTAAAAAATGTGAACATCTTCATGAATTCAAATAGGACCAAGGCCTAGATTGATCAATGGATATTTCCATGTGATTAGTAAGCCCTAGGAGTGCAATTCTACAATAGGATTCTTTGACTTGAGTGATAAATAACTATTTTCTATCAAAACATAAAGAGATGAAATAAATGATTCCTTATTTTGATCACAAAATATACCTAGGACATACAAAGGTAAGAAATGAAATTAGATAAAAGGTGAAAAAATATTTGCAAAATATTGAGTTCCACTAGAAGGGATAGACTTATCTTGTATAGCAAGTGTAAGAGGATGCCTTCATTTGATTAATCTTGCAGGGAGTGAGAGGATTGACAAGTTAGAGGTCACTAGGTTTACTTAAAGAAGAAATACACATAAAAAAAATCTCTCTCTACTCTTAGGAATGTTATATTTTCTTTAGCTAATAAGTGTGCACATGTTTCATATCGTAACAACAAACTGGCCCAAATTCTTCAGGATTCCCTAGGTGACCAAGCAAAGACACTCATGTTTGTACATCTTAATCTAGACATTGACTCTTACTTATAGACAATCACCACTTTGAAATTTGAAAAAAGAGTGTCTAGCTTGGAACTAGGTGTTGCACATAGCAACAAGGAAAGCAAGGATGTATGAGATCTCAAGGAATAGATTTCCAAACTGAAGGAAATTATTGCAAGAAAAGATGTTGGAATTTATTATAAATATCATATATACATTTTGGAATTTATCGTAGATGAATTCAATGCAATTGTTGTGATACCTAATCTTATTATTAATTATGTAACTATGACTTCTAATCAATATAGATTTTTGACTTATGCATTTTTTATATTTCCTCAGTATTCAATTGTGTGTTTTTATAAAATTTCTTAAGAAATTAGATTTTAGAAGCTTAAAAACTTACCAAATATTTATTGCATCTGGATGGTTTTCATACAAGTGAAACATCAGTGTTATACAAAATATCATTTTTTGTCTTTAATCACTATAGAGGTGATTACTTTAGACATATAGTGAAACTATTATGCATGTTAATATAGGTATTAGGCACTTTAACACATGCCTTGGTAGAAGTCATGTGCTAGTCTTGTGTGTTTATTTATCTTCATCTTTCTCGAAGCATGTCTAAAATATTTTTCTCTTTAAACATCTCACTAGATTTCTACAAAAACTATTCCATCAAAAGGGAATGCTTCTCATGCTTTAACTTTCCATTGCAGCTTGTACATATAATCTTGAAAATTCTCAACTCAAAGTTTATTGATGTTTTTAACTCTATCATCCACTTATATGCAATAATAAGGAAACTCTACTTGAAAAATAGTACCTAAAATGTGGCTCAAATAGTTTGCCAAGTGATCAAGAACATTTGTACTTTTCTACATGATGCTCTAGGCTTGCTTGTCTACTTGAAGTCCTTGTGAATGTACCTTATTATTTTCCATGGTTATCCATGCTTGCATCTTGTTGTCCACACTAATTAGTCATGTTATCAGATTCCTTTTCAAAGTGTATACTCTATACCTTTCTTCTAAACCTTCATTTCTTCCTCTTGTGCTTTGGATTTAATGACCAAATCATTATAAAGAAAAAGAAGTAACAAAACCCTACCACTATGTGACTTGACACAACCTTGTGAATTCCACTTTGATAAAAATCTATACCACATCAGGATACACCTATAACACAGCTATACTTAGCATCAAAATCCAAAGCAATACCTTCATACTAGCATAGGTTGTCACCATACATTGTAAGAAATATGAATTACTGGGGGGGTGAATTAGTAATTTACAAAATTATTCATGAACTTGATATTTTTAATTACTTTGAATCATACATAAGAAAGTAAACAAGTAATGTTGAACAACAATAGTAACCATGCACAAAGATAACTCATAACACTATATTTTGTTAACTAGGGAAACCTTGGCCAAGGGAAAATCCCAGTGGGGATGATACCCACTAGATAATAAATTGATATATATGTTCCTTGTTAGAGGATGGACCCTATCAGGAGTCAATGATAAAATTTAGTATAGAGAGTCCATGTTGGGAGACTTTAAATCCCTGTTAGGAGATTTTGACCCTATCAAGAGTTGTAGTACAGTAGATGCAAGATGAACCCACTACCCAAACAAGTAATTAGAATTCTAGTATATAGGTGCTAAAACCTCTTTTCTAATTGATCTCTAATCTTCATCTTGATCTTGGATCACAAAAGTAGCTTTACAAAACTTTTCATATATTGCTTTTACAAAAAGTTTGCATATCACAATGTATCACAAAAATTATGCACTTCTCATCACAAGATGTCTTTTGCATAAATACCATGCCTTTTCACAAATGTTGTTGGGTTGGCTAAGACCACAATATAATTTTCCAACTTAGAGTAAACATCTACAATGTCGAACCTAATTGGTCAAGTAATTATTTTATAAACAAAACAATTCCTTCCTTTATTTTTGATGTCCCATTTCACTGTAAAACAAAAATATCTCTTTTTTGTACAGTTTATACTAACTTTTGAGGTTATAAACATCATCATAAACATGTATAAAATCTCCATATAGCTTTTCTAGCCATAATATGAAGTTAGTAATAAGTTACATACAAAACAATACATTGTTGTAAACCAAATTCATACTTAGACAATTTTCTAAGTACCAAAAGCTAAGTATCTTTATTTTTGAGGTTTCCTGTAAGCATGTATATCATGTGTTTCCATAAATGAAAATTTTTTAATATCTCTATTATCCAATTTTCAAAAATCTCCCCCTTTGGCATTGATGGAAATAAGAATAGGGAAAATTGGCTAAGTATCAAAAACTTGTCAAAAATAGTAAAATAACATTACATTAATCATCTATTACAACTTGTCCATCTTACATATGCTACCCCTAACAATATTATTTCATACCTTACAATTTTATCTTCCCATTTACCTTATTTACAATTTTCTTTGCATATTGTCCCCCTTTGACATCAATGACAAAGGTTAGAATGTCAAAAACTATCAAAAACTGCTATCAAAATTTTTTTTCTTCTACCTTAAGCTAATAGTATCTTCATGCAATCATCAAAACTTACCTTAAGACTAGTTAAACCTTTTATCCATGTATCCTTGGTTGATTCAAAAAAGGTGAGAATTGCACATAGGGCATATGATGCAATCTCAACTGCATTAAGATCAGAATATAAAAAGTTTGAGTAGGTGTCCTTGGCTTTGAAACACTCCTCCAACTGTCTCTCAACAATAGATATTTTTAGAGCAATAGACTCTCTAAAATCTGATACTCTCTTCAAAAAAAAATTCTTTTTGAAGTTCCAATTTCTTGATATTACTATAAAGACTGGCCACTTGTCCTTCAAAATCATCAATTTTACTAGAAGGATGTTGTATTTGGCTAGATAGAGCCTCTAGCTCACTCATCTTACCTTCAATTTGACTATCAAGATCCTTAGTCAACTTATGAGATAGGTTATCATTGGTGTACAATATCTTTCCATCCTATTGACATTTCTAAAGTTCCTTGATACAAGTATCAAGAATTAGCAAATCATTCTTGATATTTTAACAAATGGTGCTAGAAAAATTAGCATCATGTGAAATCTGTACCTTTAATTCTACAACATTCAAAAAATTTGTAAATTCTTCATCAAAATATTTTAGCACTACTTCTACCCTCTATTTAGGATTTTCCTTTGTATGCTAGACTTCAAGAGTACTATGTAATCTACTAGTAACTTCCATCAAGGTTCTCTGTAGGCTCTTCATTTTTCTATTCTTTTCAATAAGTTTTGGCAAAGATGAGATCAAGTTAGTTTAATCATCATCATTAGTTTTCAGGCTAGCAAGAAAAGGTGAAGTAGATAAACTAGAAGGTTTAGATTCATCTTCCCTTTTCTTCTTTTCTACTACCTCTTTGACTCTTCTTTCTTCTTCCTCTTTCTCTTCTCTTTCTTTTCTTTCTTTTTCTCTCTTTTCTTCCTCCTCTATTATCTTCTTCTTATCTTCTTCTAAATTCCTTTTCTTTTCTTCCTTAACTCTTCTTTTTCTCTTCTTCAAGTAATTTATGCTTAGCCTCTTCTATTTTCCTCTTTTCTTCCTCTAACAGCCTCTTTTCCTCTTCAATTTGTTTCAATTGATCTTCATTATCCTTAGCATGAGATTCAAGCTATTCTAAAATCTCAAAAGGGTCAGTATAATTATTGTTACTGGTAACATTTGTCTGATCAATTTTCAAATGAAACTCTCAAGGTTTTGGGTGTTGGGGAAGATGTTTCCTTGGATTCTGTCAATATCTAGCTTATAGTTTTCATAGTTTCACTTCTTATTTTGTCCTTCTTATCGACCATAAAAATAAATGGTCTCACCTTTTTTCACAAGTAAAGTGCTCAATTGTTTAAAAATCTCTTGACTTCTTCTTCATCATCAGTCTTGCATATTTTCCTTATCATAGACTTCTAAAGTTCTATGTCCTCTTCTTGAGCTGGTGCCTTCTTCTCAATGAGTCTATCATAGACCTTTTGGTTTATTGTGCCTTCAATATCCTTGAGTTTCAAATTGTTAGCTATTATATATCTCATAGTAGAGGTGTCAATCTTTCTCAATATTATTATACAAGTCATAAAAAAATTTCATCTGAAAAAAGTTTCCATCATTAGCAATAGCTAAATTAATTTTCTCTATCTTTGAATTCTAGGGTTGCCGAGATTTTCTTGTTGAATATTTAGAAGTAATTACCTTCTCTGCCTATTTAGCTTCTTTTTCTTCCTTACTAGATTCAACAATTGTCAACAATGTCTTTTGTCTCTTTCCTAGTCTAGTGGCTTGTTTCTTGACTCTTTTTGTCTTTTTAGCCACAACTTCCACTAATCTTTTCAATTTCCTCTTTGGCTCACTTGGTTGTACATTTAACACTGTTGCATAAGGAATGCTCTATTCCAAAGATATCTCTGCAATAAACACTAACAAAGGTTGCACATACATTATACCTTGTTTCATAGTCTATCTAATTTCCTGTGACTTACTTTTAGTCATAGTGGCCTCTATTAAAGATTTCTTCATTATTGTCTCTATCTTCTTGTGAGTTGCCTTCTCTAAGGATGCTTGATGAGTTGATTGGGTAATTTCTTCATAAGTCCCAAATCTATACTCAGCTTGTTCCTTCTTAGATTTCAACAATAAATCAATGTATCCAATTGCTATTTCATCACTCAATTCATAACCTAAGTGTTCAAGAAATGTTTCCCAAGGTTCTACTACTTGAATATAAGAAAAATCTATATCAACCATAACATATATATCATCTTTAAGTCCATCTACAATTGTAGGTGCAATTTTGAATCTTTGTCTCATCTCATTCTAAAATGTTTTCATTATCAAATTCCCACTATACAAGATTTTATTTGTTGGATGTCTTCTACATACATCTATGATCTTCTCTATTATACATCTCTTACTACTCATAATCTTTGTTATTAACAAATATGGAAATCTCTTAAGTACATGAAAGAATATATGATTGATTAGTGACTGAAATCTAAACACACCATTCTTGGTCCTCTTAATTTTCTCCAATTTTTCAAGAAGTGTCATTCTTAGAATTTCACTAAGGTTAACTTGTTCCTTCTCAACACATATCTTATAGGCTACATATATGAATTTGGCTAACAATTCATCAATCTTAGAACTTGCACATATAGAGTAGGCAATAATTCTACCCATGAATCTTACATCATATTGTTTAATGGTGCTGATCACCATGGCCTTTCCATTATAAATTGCTTTTGTGTAGCTTTCAACCTTCTTCTTAATAGGTTTCTCACCTATAGGTACACTACCTTGTTTGCTAAGACTAGTTACCAAATGAATAAGGTTAGCTGAAATATCAACTACATTATATTCTATTCATATTTTTCCATCATGAATTCTACTTGGTATGATCTATGTCCACTCATCGATGTCTAATTCTTGGCAGAAATGATATTTGAAAAGATCTAGTTTCTTTAAGTGTTCAAACTTGGGTTTCATAGTCATATCATGTTTAAAGAATAGTTCCATATCCTTGTTCATACACTTACTCCCAATAGATTCAAACTTGTTGTTAAGATAACTTCCTATATCTTCCAAATAATCTACATTGTTCTGAGAAATGGATAATGTTGAATTAGGGTTTCCTTCTGTGGGTTTCACAAAAATAACCTTCAATTTCGGTCTTTCCTCATTCTTAACATTATGAACAACTGACATATCCATGATTCTATCAAATATAAAATTTTATCGAATAAATTATGTGTATAAACAATAAAATACCTCTTTCCATAAATAGGATTTTCTTTGAAATCAGCTTGTCAAGTCACTTCTAAGTGCTCTATGTTTTTGATGCAATCACAATGAAGTGATAATCAAGTCTATACTCCATTTTATTCCTTCAATTCAAACTTGCATTAATTGCATACTTTACAAACATGAAAAAGTTGTCAATTACATTTTGAAATTTGATATCTACTCAAGATCTTCTATTAAATCTTCAAATGCTATTTGAAGTTTACTATAGCTTTCTTCCATCATGACAATATTCCAAGAATCTTTGCTCTACAATTTTTTTTGCAAAAACATTGTTTTCATCTTCTACTATAGAATTAACTTTCTCTATAATAACAATAACTCTTAATTCTTCATAACTAGTTCAGATAAGCTCCAAATTATAAGTGAGCTTAGATACTATTTAAACTTATCTTGATACATCTTTTCCCAACTTCACTACCCATAGTTCTATCTCTAAATGAAGTTATCAAATTTTGGTGTAATAAACAAGCTTAATTCAACTTAATTGAATCAAACTTGATTACTGACTTCAATCTTCTTGTCTCATCATCTTCTAACTTTTCTTTTGAGATGTCTAATCTTTTTACAATTGCCTCATTGCGTTCTTCTCAAAGTTTACTAACTATAATTCTTTGTTCCTCATTGTCTTTATTAGTTCCAGAGTTCCTTTTGTGGTTTCTTTTGTCATTTCTAACATTTCTTCCATCATTCCTTTTATTTCCAAAGCTTCTTCCATTGTTCCTTCTATCTCTAAAGTTTCTATTCATTCTACAATACTTTGTTGTATGTCTGAAGTTGTTGCATAATTGACATGCTAGAGTTCTACTTCTAGGATTCTATCGATCATCTGGTGCATGATAATTCTGATCTATGTGTCTAAAGTTGTTACACTTATAACACACGATCTATATTCTATCTTAATAAGGTCTTCCTTCTCTCAATGTCCTTTCATTAGACTTATTCTATCTACAAGGTTAGTATTTCTAGACCTTCTACTACTCCTTATATCATTATCACATTTAGGTTTCCTACAATCATTTTCTCTATGACCCATGCCATGACAATTATGACAATAAAAATCCTTAACATGATTAAATTACTTTTTTTTACAATCTATTTTCATATGACCTATTTCATTACATGAAAAACACTTACCTCTAAATTCATACCTACTTTCCTTAGGAAATTCCATTTTCTTTGGTTCATCCAATATCTCAACTTCCTTATTTTGTCCAACTTCTTTAGGTTTATCAGAAGATTGACTGGATTCAATCTTATCATCAAATTTATCTTTTTCATTCAGATCTAATCTTATCTTAGGTTTATTTGTAGACATGTTAAATAGATAACCAAGACTAGTCTTATCATAAGTAGGTCTCTATATTGGCATTGAATCATCAAGATTTTCTCTACTAGAATAAAGCTTCTCATGTTGATGCTTGCATTGAGTTAACTTGCCTTTCACAATAGTGTTGTACTTATGAAGCTCTTCATGATCTTCCTTCAATGTTTCAAATTCAGACATCTTCTCTGCCAGACTTGCTCTATGATCTATATTCTTAGTCTTCAAATTAGATTCAACTATGCTAGGATCATTCTTCAAAGTCAACTTTGGATTGTAAATCTTCAATTCATGCTTCAAGATTTTGTACTTTGTCTTCAACTTTGAATGGTCATCATCACTAGTTTTTGATTCAGTAGATTTAGGCTTGGAATTGAGATGTTCAATCTTTTCCTTCAATTATCCAATGTATACTTTGGAGTCTTCATATCTTATCCTTCACCTTATCTCTTTCTTCAGTAAGGAGATAAATTTTTTCAAGTTCCTCCTCAATGTTCTTCATTAACTATTCCATATCCATAGGGATCTTACTTAAGCTGTTAAGCTTCTTTTGAGTAACTATGCTCTGATACTAATTGTTGGAAATATGAATTACTTTGGGGGGGGGGGGGGGGGGCAGTGGGTGAATTAGTAATTTAAAAACTATTTTCCAAATGGATATTATTAATTACTTTGAACCATACATAAGATAGTAAACAAGTAATGCAGAACAATAATAGTAACCATGCACAAAGATAACTCATAACACCATATTTTGTTAACTAGGGAAACCCTAGCCAAGGGAAAACCTCGGTGGGGATGATAGCCACTAGATAATATACTGATATATATGTTCCTTTTTAGAGGATGGACCCTATTAGGAGTCAATGAGAAAATTTAGTGTAGAGAGTCCCCATTAGGATACTTTGAATCCCTATTAGGAGATTCCAACCCTATTAGGAGTTATAGTACAATAGATGCAAGATGAGCCCACTGCCCAAATATGCACTTCCAATTACAAGAAGAGCTCATTGCCCAAACAAGTAATTAGACTTTTGGAATATAGGTAATGTAACTTCTTTCTTGACTGATCTCTAATCATTAGCTCAATCTCGATTCACAAAAATAGCTTTACAAAGCTCACATATATCTCCTTCACAGAAAGTTTGCATATCACAATACATCACAAAAATTTGACACTTCTCATTGCAAGATGTGTTTTACATAAATACCATGCCTTTTTCACAAATTGTTGCTAGGTTGGCTATGAACATAATATACTTTTCCAACCTAGAATAAACATTTGGTATGTCAGCCCTAATTGGTCAAGAATTATTTTGTAAACAAAACAATTTCTTCCTTTAATTTCATTGTCCTATTTCACTGGTAAAACACTAGGATAAAGTTTAAGAAAGATGCCTCCAAAATAAGATATTAAATATTGGTGAATCTTTCATTATTTTGAAAAAATATATTTATTTCTATTGGAAAATCTCTCAATTTTTCATTCTAAATATGATTAATATGGACAATTATTTTTGAATCATACTTTTTTGTATAAAATATTGACAAATCTCAATAATAATAGGAAGTTCATTAATCACCATGGAATTTTTAAATTTTTTTTTACAAAAAGTGGCATGACATAGAAATTATATATATAAACATAAAACTAGTTCAATGGCTCGTGAAGGGAAGAATCCAGCAAGAAACCCTCCATTCGTTACCAAATACAAAATAGAAAGTGAATTATATGGTATCAATTACAAAACCTAAACTAGCAAGAGAGTATTTAGGACCCTTACAGACATGGTTTTACATTTTAAGTCTCTTAAAAAAGTATTACAAACTCAAAAAACCACTATAAATATTTTTTCCTAATACTTGAAAAACTCAGTCAACAAATCAACCCACTTTTCTTACTAACAATCTCAAAACTATGCAAATCCCCAACTTGCTATTATGCCCAAAAACAATTAAATATTACAGCCTTTAATACCTACAAAAGCTCATAACCTTTGCCACAAAACTAGGTAGTTACATAAAACTGCCCTCGGTAGAATATTACAAATCAAAATTGAACAACTTTTTTACCTCGTGGAAAATTATACATATACTTTAAATCAATAGTGAAAACTAAATATTGGTGATATATCCTTAAAGTTGCAGTTCAATTTAATTTCTCCAATAATATATAATATTTAGGTGACTCAAATCTAATCCTATATCAAATATTGTGGCAAATATGTGAGTATAAAGTTTTCAATAAAATAAATTATTGAGCGATATTAAATATTCTAGACCTAGATTTTATAAAACTATGGCAATTTGGGTTATATCAAACTTTAAATTATTAGCCAAATTACTAGCCAAAATTTTCTAAAATTAGCCAATTTGCGAATATTAGCCACTAAAAAATGCCTTATAAAACACAAATCTCTTTTCTATATAGTCTATACTAACTTCCAAGGTTATACATGTAATACACCAAAATTGGCTCATTGCCATGATTACCAATTCTGGTTTATTCTGATCAATTCTAAAGTCCTATTTCACTAGGCAATTTTTATTTTGATATTTGCTACTTGCCTTAATTATCAAATGCAGAAAAGCCCTAATCTACATTAATCATGCTATTTATTTAATTCCTAAAGTATTGACTCGTATTAGTCACATTAAACCTATTGATTAAGATTTAATTTAATTTAAAGTATTTATACTTTAATTACATTAAATTATCTCCTAAGGCTAACGTACTAAGGAATTAAAAATATTTAATTTAATAACTATGCTTATTTTAATTAACTAAATGTAATTATTCAATTAAATAGAAAAGGCATTTATGAGGTCATATCTCATTTTATTAAATTGAATATCTTTCCCAAATTCTATTTCTCAATTCAAAATGGAAATTCTCAGTTAACTACTTCTCAAATTAGAAGTGACTTAATTTAGTTACTCTCACACTAAAGTGAGTCTGAGTTAACTATTTCTTGCACTCAGGATCTAAGTCAGTCAACTGCATCTGTATTGGGAACCTTCCACTTTGACTAAATCTTGGCTTCAGTCCTGACCGTCGATCTGAGTTGATCTCAACCATTGATGGATTCTAGGGATTCTATTTAAGAGACTCCTAATTCTTCATTAGGGAGGTTGGATTTTCATGCTATTGAATTGTTGTTGAATTGAGTACCCACTTTCTAGGCTTTTACATAGCTATCACTTTAAATTGTCATTTGGATTAAAGAATGCATCCATCTAGTTTAGTTTACTTTATTATTCAATAGAATAGATTGCATTTCATATATATTACTTGTACACTCATCTTTTGCATAAATCCTTCATTCTAGAAAGGTCTAGTTGCTTCCATCTCGTTCTAAGAACTCATAGGAAAAATCCTTCTAGATAGAAGGCAATAGGTTGCGTTGTTGGGTGTCTTGGATAAATGAATCCACATTTATTCCAAGATGATTCCACAGGTAATGACCATGTTGAAGTGTGTGTTAGGTTTAGAGGCCCACAAATTCACACATACATTTTTGGTGCCCACTGTGGGGTTAATAAAAATAGTTTTTCTAGCCTCATTCATCTAAATTTCTATCATTTTCATTACTCTATCATACTAGTCCATACAAATTTCTAAAATTTCATGTGAGAAATTTCATTTTCACGCAAAGATTTGAGAATCTTATACATTTCTCTCCACTTTCTCATGTAAAAAAGTGCCCTATTGTGCAAGTCTCCATGTGGCACCTCATTTTCTCGCATGGGTTGGTGAAAGATCTCATGCAGGCCTGCACAATATTTTGTGCGAAGTTTTAAAAAAACATAGTTAATTTGTCATTTTTCAGCATGATGTTCATTAATTTTTACTGATGTATTTTTCTCTAAAGCATCATTATTCTATTGTTCTAGTTCACTATAGCTTAACAGTTGTCTGTAGGACATTTTACAAAGATTCCTTATACAAACTCTCCAAACATGAACTGACTATTTGTTTGCAGGACAATTGTTGAAGATACATTTGTCAAAGAACAACATTAAAACCCACTAAACAATTTGTCTTCTTTCCTACTTTCTAAACATAGTCTAATTAGGGATTGTGAACTTCTTAGAGTGCAAGCCAAAAGAATAGGGGATTATGCTCTTCACCACTTGGAGGTCATGACCAAGGTGAAATAGAAATCTAGACACTTCTGAAAGATGACATTCCGAGTGAGGCAAGCAACTTAGTGGTTCTCTAGTGCTAATCCTTTTTTATGATGAGATGATGGTTTCCTTTCAAGGGGATCAAAGTCCTTAGGAAGGATAAGTCTACATTGATTAAGATAAGTTGATAATTAATGTGTTCTACGTGTTTGGGTGACAAACTAAGGTAGAGAAGTATGTCCTTTCCCCTTGAGGGAAATCAAAAACTTTGACCCTTATGTTTGAGCCACTAGTCTGAGTCAATCCTTTAGAGGGCCTACCATAGTGATCCAACCTCTGGGAATGACCCAAGTGAGCACACTCCTTTAGCTAGAGATTCCAACTCACTATAATCAAGATTCTTTGTAGAGAAAAAGACTCCAAAGCTAGATTAATTTCTTTCCCTTGATTCTTGATATCACTTATCAAGGCGAAGCTCTGTCTGTTGCAATAGCCAATGCCTACCCTAGTCTTGCTAAGCAAGTGTGTGCACTCTCAAATGCTGGTGTGGGCTGCTGGTCTCAATTCCACTTGCAAAGCCACTAGGGATTAATACAAAAGGAAGCCAAGTAAAAACCTCTTAGTTAGAAGCTACCTAATTCACCTCCGAAAGGAGGCATAATATTTGTGCAAGGAGGGGGAAGAATCTCTCCTATAGAACTCACCATAAGCATGCTACTAGGCATTGGAAAGTGGTATATGCACTTGACCCGTACCACAAGGGTGTTCACTCAGTGTATATGTTATTGAGCCCTTGGAATACACCAATAAAATGGGTGCCCTCTAGGTGGTGACATGGCTGTGTGAGGTGCACACATGCACATAACTCGTGGGACAAAGGTTTTGTCTTCTTTACCATTTTCTGTTTCTAGGGATAAAGCGTGTTTGTTATTGAGTCCTAAAGATGTTCAAACCTACTTAAACAAATTAAAAGACAAGATTCCTCCATCCCTTTGAGTTGCTTTTCCCTTAGTTGGATTTTATTCAACTACTGCTTGCTTCTCGTGTCTTGTTGAAAATACTTTGTCTTGTCTAAAACTCAACGTCACTTTCACAAATCTGAAAATCAACTCTACAATCTATCTGTTATCTATCAAACAAACCTACAATCTATTCAAAATAGTCCAAAGCTATCAAAAATCTCTTTGAAATCCAAGTCTAATGCTTATCTTGTCTCAAATTTTGCACACAATTTTGCAAGACTTCACCTGAGATCTCACTTCTTTTCACAACTCTATCTAGGTTCTCGTGTGAATAGTTACACATCTCCATGTGAGATCTTGCCTCAGTGTCCTTATTTTGTTGTCAACCTTAGCACTTCTTCATGTGGGCTGGAGCATATCCTCATGTGAAATTTTTATGTTGTCTTAAGTCTTTGCATGGCCTTGTGTACTTTCTCTCATGCCTCCCAGAGGATCTTCACATGAAATCTTGAGTCTAAACTATCAAGTTGGTCTATTAGAGTTATTTTCACTCTGTATCAAGTTTTTTTCCTACATCAATTTACTGTTTCTCTATCTAAAATAGTCCCAAATAGCAGCATTTTTCTCAATTGAATATTCGTGACCCGTACTTTGACTAGTCTCATCTTTTAGTTGTCTTGATCCTCATTCTTTAGTGCTTTTCATACTCCCCATTATGATAGTCATAATCTTTGGCTATTCCAGCCTTCAAATCAAACTATTCATACCTTAGTATACATCACTCTTATCTTGTCCTATTGAGACTAAGTTCTAGTGTGATCCTTGTCCAAGTTTTTGTTTCTTGTCCTTGTCTATGACTATGGGGACAAAAAGTGGAAATGTGTTTTATACCCTTAGGCTTAGATGAGGTAGAGCTAGGGGTTGTAATTGTAGCAGAGGTTACCTTTCCTTTCTTACACGATCTACATCTAGTTCATCCAATTAGGGATCTTCACGATCTCCCTCGCCAATTAGGTCACCTCCAATCTAGTGAACATTCTCTATAAACTTGAGACAAACTAGGAATCCTTTGTACCAAGAGGATCTTGGGACTAGTAAAGGTCTCATATCTCTAAACAAAATGTATGGCTTTCTTTTCAAAGAACCTCTCCAATTGCAACATACTAAAATTGACCACATTCCTACAATGGCTGGTCATGAACTTGAACATGGTAGTCACAACAGACATCAAGAACCACCTAGGAATGACAAAGAGAAAGACCATGATACAGATGAGGAATAGGAAGAGCTGGAAATGTTTCCTAAACACATAGAAAATTATTGAAAAGATTAAAAATTTCAAAAGGTCATGGAAATCCTACTCAATGAAGAGAAAGAAAAGTACTTTCTCAAGCTTTCCCAAGAGGGATCTAAGCTACCCTCTCATTTCAATGTGGAAACCATCATCATGCCTAAAGAGGAAATTGAGACTTCCAAATTCCAAAAACAACTAAAAATCATGCAAGACCAATTGGCTCAGATGATGAATGAGAAAGACAAACCTGCTAAAACATACACCTTAGATGCTCTCTATCTATTTCCATTTGACAAGAGCATAGACATGCCTCCTTTCCCAAGAGGAGTAGAACTACCTAAGTATGAAAAGTACTTTGGAACCACCAATCCCAAGATCACTTGTGGTAATTTGGTACTTTTTTTATGGAATTAATACATAACCAAACATATCTCATGCATTTATTCCCCAGAAGTCTAGTTGGTCAGGCCTTGGAGTGGTTCTCACACTTGCCTATCAGTATCAAAATGTTTGACAAAATAGCTAACTTGTTTGTCCAGCAGTATTCTCATAACATTCAACACCCTATCAATATTTGAGATTTATGCAACCTTAAGAAGAAGGTTTGGGAACCCTTCCTCACATTCCTCCAAAGGTGGAGACAACTTTACACTAAGTATTCATGCAAAATTCTAGAAACTGAGAAGCTTGAAATCTTCATTGATAATCTCTTACCTAATCCTCGGTATAGAGTCCAACTTCAAAGTCCGCGTACCTTTGAAGACATGATCACACAGGCCATCCACATAGAGGAATTCATGGTCAAGAAGGGTGAACTCACTCTTCAAAACAACACAAAACAAGGCTCCACCTCCAACAAAGAGAAAACCAAGTATGTCAACAAGAACCAAGAAATTGTACATGATGAGGTTGTTAACAATGTCACTCCTAAACTTGCTAATGGAGCCTTTAATCTCACAAGTGTTCTCAATGTGACCAAAAATGTTGAGAAGCCTCCTCTTGACAACAAAACATCTAGGAACAAACTGAGAAACTTGTGGGCCACACACGCTAAATGAGAGTATACATCTCTGAGTGAACCTTTGGATGTGGTTTGCAAAACCTTGATACAAAACAAGCTCATTTCACCATTAGACAATTCTCGTCCTTATGATCTGCAACCACGTCCACCATGGTGGAATGAAACTGCATTTTGTGAGTGCCACCAAAATAAGGGACACAAAACTAGCAACTGTATAAACTTGCATCACAAAATCTAGGACATGATTGATGCTGGTGACATTGTGGTAGATAGACATAACAAGAACTTGGATCAGAAGGCCTTCAAAGAGCCCTTTCTAGCCTATGAAAAGGGAGAAACTTCAAAACCAAAACCTAACAACAAGGTCAAATATGCATACTCTAATGACAACAATGTGATAAACATGGTTGAACCTATAGATTTTTAATATTGCAACATCATTACCATCAAGGGCAAGCAAGATAATGATAAACCCAACCATTTGTCTTGAGGGGCCCTACTTCCAATGCAAATGACAACACACCTTTGCAACATTGTGCTAACTCTATTACACACTCTTGCACCAAGTTGGTTCTCAAAGGCCCTACGCCTTCTACTCCCGATCTCGAACAACATAAAGACAAAACCCTTATTGGTCCATCTAGAAAAGGTGCAAAACTTAAAACAAATTTAGCAGCAACTAGCTATAGTGTTCTTGATCAATTGAAATGAACTAATGCTTAAATCTCCATCTTTCAGCTACTTAAAATCTTGGCTACTCATAGGTAGATTCTAGACAAATCCCTCACTAAGGAAATGTTCCTCAAGATCTAGATCTTGAGTTATTTCAATCCATGGTAGGTCACCTGACCTAGCCATATTTTATGCCTTTCTCTAAGGAGGATGATAACTCATTGAGTCACCTACACAATCAACCTCTACAAATCAAGGTCATGATACATCAGACACAGGTTCGTTGGGTTCTCATTGATAATGGCGTTGGGTTGAACATTGTCTCTAACTCTTTGCCTAGACAATTGAATTATTCTGAGAACTCTATTGATCCTCACCACAATATCACTATCAAAGTGTATGATGAAGTTGAACAAAAATCTCTAGGTCTTGTGGTCTTACCCCTTCACGTTGGTCCTATAGAAAGGGATGTCACTTATCAGGTCCTTGACATTCCCTTTCTCATAACATTCTACTAGGATGGCCATTGATACGTGAGATGTGTGTTGTGCCATCCACATATCACTAATGTGTCAAATTCTCATTTCATGGCTCTAAAGTCACTATTCTTGCTACTACTAGCTATACCTGCAATATGCTCAAAGTTGCTGAAAATTTTGTCCCTACTAATAGGGAATCCATTGATTATCATGACAAAAAGCTGAAAAAAATTGAGCAGTCATTCAATCTAAAAGAAACTAGCATGGGGAGTACCATATTGAACTAGTGCTATCATTAACATCTCTTCTTGAGTCTCCTCATCATTATGGGAGACCATCAAAGGCAAAGAAGTCATTTGTACTGACACCTCAAACCAAGTATAATGGAAATATTATCAAGGCTATAGTTCCCTTAGAGGATGAAAGCAGAAATAGAGCCATTGTTGTGTGGCTTTATAAAGAATAGACTCTAGTAAACCTAATAGAGAAAGCTCAAGAGATCACTCCTAAGAAATATGGGCCTAGTCCTAGACTCATGAACCATTTTGGCTACAAGGGAATTGGCCCTATTGGGTACAATAACAATGACCTAGTTGATCCTATCAAGGCAATAGCTTGAAGAAATAGAGATACATCTAGTCTAGGCTTTAAGAAAGTTCCCTTCCATTTTGGAACTAAAAAATTCATTCCATAACCTAAGAGTTCATCTAGAAATGAGTCACAAGATGAGTCAGATACTCAAGATGACCACTTAGATGATGAGTATACTCATCCTTATCCTATTCCTCATGATTTGGCTAATATTCTTTGTTGAGCTAGATGACTTTGTGCCATGTGTTAGTACTATGGATGATACTAGTGATTCATTTGTAGACAATACTGATCCACACAGTACTCATTTAGAAAAGGGAGAATCTAGTTAGTCATTACATATTGAGTACTTTTGTAAGAACCCAGACGATGAAGGTGAGTATGTCCCTATCATTGTAGGGGAATTCTACAACTTGTTGCCATGCAACACTAATTCTAAGGAATATGAGTTTGACTCTCTTTTAGAAGTGAATACTAATAAAGACATTGACCAAGTTTATGTCTATAAAAACTAACTTGAATTGGGTGAAACATCTAGGGTTAGGTCTGATGGGTCTAATCCAACTAGTGTCCTTGAGTCGTTAGTTGCTAATGTTAGTACTCAGAGGCATTTGAACACACTTGTGGACAAAGTTGTCATAGGTCTTGAATTACTAGTCCAAGTATTTAATGACTCTACTATGAATGCAATCAAACCCATCACTACTCTTTCACTCGCACATCTTAAGCTTATAGATTGTAACCCTAATCCATCTAGTGAAGTCCACACATTCTAGAACGACTATGCTCTTACCTACTACCTAAACATTGTCAAACCTATAATGTCTTCCACCAATGAGCAGAGTGTCAACATGACTGAAATTGACATCAAATATCTCAGTCATACACTTAAAAAAAAAATGCAAAAGGTTCGATGGTAAAAACCACATTGTGGCAATGTCAAAACTTAAAAAAGTAAAAACAAAAGACATATCCAAGGGTAAAAACCTCTCTGAGGCACCTGTAAATGAGATATTTGATGCACTTCTTAGTCACTTTCAAGAGAGATCATCAGTGTTGATAGAGCTAACACAACTGATCAACTTGGGCACAAAAGAACATCCTCATATGATACATCTAGCACAGTCACTGTCTCCTAAAGAAAGGGAGGAATTCATCATCTTCTTTCGAGAAAAGAAGATAAATTTTCCTTGGACATATTCTGACATGCTAGAACTGGATCTTGATCTCATCATGCATCATCTATCCATCATGCCAAGTATTAAACCAGTTAAACCAAACTCCATAAAATGCATCCTCATGTTGCATTACTCATCGAAGCAAAATTGGAAAAACTTCTAAAAGCAGGATTCATCCGTACAATTGATTATGTTGAATGGATATCTAAGATTGTCTCAATCTCCAAGCACAATAAATCTATCAGAGTTTTTACTGACTTCCATGATCTCAACTTAGCATGTCCTAAGGATGATTTTCCACCTCACAACATTGATATGATAGTGGATATGATAGCAGGCTATGAGATGTACTCACTCATGGAAGGGTTTTCTAGTTATAATCAAATAAAAATTACACTAGAAGATCAGGAGAAGACTGCTTTCACATATGCATGGGGAACCTTCTGCTGGAACGTAATGCCATTTGGCTTGAAAAATGCTGGTGCAACCTATCAGAGAGAAATAACTACAATTTTCACTGACATGATGCATAAGACCATGGAGGACTACATGGATGATACCTTGGTCAAAAGTGCCAAATGCAATACTCATATGTAAGATTTGGGACCCATCTTAGATCGCATGGAAAAATTTAGTCTTAGGCTCAACCCTAAGAAATGTGCATTTGGAATCACATTAGAAAAATTACTGGGATACATCTTGTTTGCTAAAGGAATTGAGGTGGATCCAAAGAAAGTTCAAGGAATTATGGATATGCCCCCACTTCAAAATATTAGCCAGATGAGAGGTCTACAAGGAAAACTCCAATCTATTTGCAAGTTCATCTCACAGTTGGAAAATAGATCACAACCTTTTACAAAGACTTTACATAAGGATGTGAAATTCAAGTGGAGTTAGGATTGTGAGCAAAGCTTAACACAGATCAAACAATACCTTGCCAATCCACCAATCTTGATGCCTCTTATCTATGGGAAGCCTTTGATTTTGTTCATTTCACCAACTAAAACATCTTTGGGAATCTTATTAGCTCAAGAGGACAATAATAACAACAAAAAAACTATTTATTATTTGAGTTGCATGTTGATCTCTTATGAGAGAAATTATAGCATCATTGAAAAAGCTTGCTTGGCAGTTGTCTTTGCTTCACAAAAGTTGAGACACTACATGCTTCCTTACATAACGCAGCTAGTTGCTAAAATAGATCCATTGAAGTACTTGCTTAGTAAGGCAGCTCTCATAGGATGATTAGCTAAGTGGGTCATGATACTCAGTGAATTTTATATTCATTATGTTGAACAAAAAGCCATCAAGGGACAAGAAATTGCAGATCATCTAGCAAATGCACCTATGCAGAGTCTTCTCCCAATGAACATTGATTTCCTTGATGAATCAATTTTGACACTCACACACCAAAGGTGGGTGATGTCCTTTGATAGTTCCTTCACACAATAGGGATCTAGTGTTGGATTACTCTTCATAACACCACAAAGATATTCAATACCCAAAGCATACAAAATTTTGTATAATTGTACAAATAACATTTCAAAATATGAGGCTTTGATCAATGGCATGAAAATGACAACTGAATGGGGAGTGGATCAGTTAGATATCTTTGGGAACTCTCAGCTCATAATCAATAGGTTAACGATGTGCATCAAACAAAGGATGAGAAATTAATTCCTTACAAATGCATGGTTGATGACTTAAAGAAGTATTTTGTATACATCACCTTCCAGCAAATTCCTTGTGCAGATAATAAAGGGGTTGATGTTATGGCTACTTTGGCCTCGTTGCTACAGATGCCTAAAAATGATCTCTGACATGAGTTCCTGGTGAAAGCATTATACTATCTAGCCTATGACACCCCTGATTCTAGGATGGTCTATTCTATTGTAGGACAAGACTCATATTGCTACCATCACATATGTTGTTATCTCTATAACCAAAACCATTCTAGAAGGTCTAACCCAGAATGAGAAACATTAACTTATCCATAATGCTTCGTGATATGTCATTATTGTTGATGATCTATTTAGGAGAGGTCTCAACAAAACACTCCTTAGGTGTTTAGAACCCAAAGAGTCCAAATGCACATTAATTGATGTTCACGAGGGCATTTGCAGATCCCACTCAAATGGCTTGACAATAGCTCGCAAACTCATTAGAGCTGGTTAATATTGGCCTAAAATGGAGCAAGAGGCAATCAAGTATGCTAAATCCTACAAGTAGTTTCAGCTCCATGGGAATCTAATTCATGCTCTAGCTAGGGAGTTGATTCCATCTACCACAATGTTGCCATTTCAACAATGGGCTTTTGACTTGGTGGATCAGATTCACCCAACTTCTTCTAATGGACATAAGATCATTATCACAGCTATAAACTACTTCACAAAGTGGGTAGAGGTAGCACCTCTCACAATAGAAAATGAAAAAATTGTAGCTCTTTTTATCTAAAACTACATCATCTGTAGGTATGGTATACCATCCTCCACCATTAATGACAATGGAGGATAGTTCAAAAATAAAGACCTCAAGGAACTATGCAAGAGATTCAAAATCACACAACATTGGTCTTCTATCTATTACCCATAGGGTAACGGCTAGGCTGAGGCATCCAATAAGGTGATCCTCAAAATACTTCATCACACAGTCAACAAATTTGGGAGGGACTAGCACCTCCAGATTAATCCAGCCTTGTGGATGTATAGGAAAAGCATCAGGACTCCAATGGGAACAATGCCCTTTTCTTTGGTTTATGGAGCAGATGTTGTACTTCCAATAGAGGTCGAGACTCCTACCTTGAGAATCTCTATGAAGGGCCTTATTACTGATGAAGATTATACGATAGCTTGGCTTCAAGAGCTAGTGCTATTAGATGAATGTTGACAAGTGGTGTGTGATCATCTGTGAGCTTATCAACATCAAATGTCAAGAAGCTACAATTGCAAAGTTAGGCCATGTGACTTCCAATTGGGTGATCTCATCCTGAGAGAGAACTTTAAGAATCAACAACAAGTCCAAAAATGGAAGTTTAAACCAAACTGGCTTGGGCCTTATATCATTACTATAATGTATGGATTTGGTGCTTACTAGCTTCCCATAGTCAAGGGAGAAGTGCTCAAGGAACCTATTAACACTCTCCACCTAAAGTAGTTTTACAGCTGATCTGATTATATAAGCTCTTTGCACATACTTATATGTCTTGAAAAAAATTCTAAAAATTTGAAAAAGTCCTAAAAAAATTGTTACCGTGGTGAAAACATAGCAATAGGCATTTTTTTTTTTTTAATTCCAAAAAATACAAAAAAAATTGAAAAACAAGAAAAGTTCCATTGGTGAAAACCTAGAAACAGGCATCATGGTAGCAAAAAAAATGATAGCTCTGCCAAGAAGGTGAAAACTTGGTAAATAGGAACCTTTTGTTCCTAATGCTCCATATTGTAGCACATCTTTTTGCTTCCTATATAGTTGCTTTCCTACTTTAGTTTTCCACTTTTGCTCATGTATCCATGGATTGAGTCTTGTCACAACTCGGGGGCATTCCCCTTCAGTGTCATTCTTTTCAAGATTCTCCTCACAAAACCTTGTGTGACAATCACTAGTTGTTTTAGCTATGTCTACCTATTGTCACTAATGTCACTCTTTGCCAAGATTCTCCTCATAGAATCTCTTTTACAATAGTCACTAGTTGTCTCAGCTATGTCTGCCTATTGTTGCTCAAGTCACATTTCAAGATTCCTTTATAGAAGATCTCTCTTATGTTAGTCACCAGTTGTTCTAGCTATGTCTATCTACTGTCACTCAGTCCTCTCTAGGTTCTTCACCTCAAAGGTTCCTCCTTGACCTTAGTCACCATTCATTCTGACTATGTCTACCTACTATTGTCACCCTACTAAAGAGATTTCTTTCATCCATGTTCTAGACATTGACACTTGACATCAATCCCATGAAAAACATTGAACTCAAAATGACATATTTTTTTGGATATGCTAAGCATTTTCTTTGTTTATTTTGTTTTTTCTTTATCATGTCTCCTCAAGCAACTCGATGATTTCATTTCTAACTAAAGAAGTAATGACTAGGGGGATGATCTTTTCTTTTCTTTCTATTTGTGGTTTAGTTTCAATAAGTTGAAACATTTATATAAAAGGGGTGTCCACTATAAGAGCCTCCATCTCTTATTGGATGGCAGTGTGTACCTCAACTCCTTTTATATGGATAAATTAATAACATTGGTTCTTCTCCTTATCTGTTGGAGTGAACTCTTCATGCTATAGTATGTACTAATACTCGTCCTGTTAAGTGAATGTATGGGTCACTGCAAGTATATCTTGCATGCTTCTGTCTTAGGTTACAAATGTAAGGTTCATTATAGATAGAATACTTACTGAATACTTAGCATAAGATGGATCTCTTGTGTGTTTGGTGTGTCTACCATGCAAGAAACATTCTAGTCATCCTAACATTTATGTTTTGATGCTTATGATAACTTGCTACAATAAAAGGGACAAATGTTCTGGTCATTC
Organism: Cupressus sempervirens; assembly: GCA_028749045.1. Taxonomy (NCBI): domain Eukaryota; kingdom Viridiplantae; phylum Streptophyta; class Pinopsida; order Cupressales; family Cupressaceae; genus Cupressus; species Cupressus sempervirens. The sequence continues at coordinate 384,252,874 of CM053791.1, forward strand.
TGGCTTCTTGTGCCTTGAATGTTTACATTTAATCCCGAAAAACCTATAACATATGTCCTATTCATATTCCCATGATTGCAATGTCAGTGGAAATTGTACAACATATTAGATTTTTTCCTATTCTTAGTGATGATAATTGTCAAGATTTGGTAACCAGACCTAGGGTTGCACCTAGTTTAGGGTTGCATATCACATAAGATTACATCACTTGGTTTGGCATATGATTTGATTGCATATCTCTTTTCCCCTTCTATGATGGGGGATTTTTGATCTCTTCAAAGTATCATGCTTCTTCATGGTTGCACAAGAATTTGATCCTATGGTTCTTCCCCTCATGCTCCTTGCTAAGATACTTGTCACTGTCAACTAAAAACATGGAACACTACATGTGATGTCAGTCCATTTACGTGTGCATTTCATTCATAAATCCATCTCATTACATAATCAAATAAATTCAAGCATGCATTCATAACATAATGTTTTGCATCTCATAATCATAACACAAACATCTCGTGTACGTCAAAGTAAAAACACAAACATAGACACTTCAATTACATGAACCCAATGATACTCAGCTCAAAATCTCATATATATCTCAAAGAATGTGTTGGTACAAAAAATGAGCACTATTTGAATGTTATTGATAAAAAATGGTAGAAAATGATGCTAGCACACCAATCAATACATAGCCAAAATCATCAAAATCAGAGGTAAGAGCATCAAAGATCTAATTGTCTCCACTACCCTCACTTCCTTGAGGAGGAGGAGGAGGTGGCATGTCTATGCGATCGAATGCTTGTGTAGTCTAATTTTTTTTGATACTTTGTGATTTTTGGAATCTCTTCAACTCAAAATTCATCATTTTTTCCAAATTTATTTCATTAAAAGTCAACTTAAGTCAACTATGGTAAATTTTGGTCAACTTTTGGTCAAACTTGGTCTTCTAGACCTTGAAATCACACTAAATTGACTCTGAATTTTTTTTTGATCATTCTGATCTCTTCTACATTCTACTCAATCTCATATTTCTTCTATATCTCTTAACATAACTACTTTACATCATATTTTTGGTGTGTCATCTTTCGATTTCACTCCCGAGGGGGCAGGATGATTACATCATTGAACTAGAATTTCAAATCAATCTGAATCTTTATTGCTCAGGGGCATCTTATTCCCATCTTATGTCCTCATCACTTGGGGCATCTTATTCTCCTCTTTCTGGCATCTTTTCCATCTATTACATCTTATAAAGAGCTCAATGGATAGGTATCGGGACAATCTAAACCCTGACTCCTAAGGATCAAGCCTCATTCTGGGGATGATGCTATGACTCATAATTTGATCTTGTTATATTCTATTAATTTTAGGTATCTAGATGTTCTATCTGAATTCTTAAAGGTTAAACTTCATTCTAAAGAAAACCTTTTAAATGCTTGTCAATTCCAAGTATTTAGGTGTTCTATCTAGATTCCTTAGGAATAAAATCTACTCTAGATTCCTTAGGAATAAACTCTACTCTAGAGACAATCCTTAAAAGCTTATCAATCTTAGGTATCTAGGTGTTCTGCGTGGATCCTTAAAGGTTAGGCTTCATTCTGGAGAAAACCTTTTAAATGCTTATCATTTCAGGTATCTAGGTGTTCTACTTGGATTCCTTAAGATTAAACTTTGTTCTAGAAATAATCTTTAAAAGATTATCAAATTGGTCTCTGTGTCATCAACTTTGGAGCCAATCTTATTTCCTGATTTGTGCATCACACTTTCTAATTTTCTTTGAATCGAACATGTTGCTTGCACATTCATTCAAAGAGGGGGAAAATTTAATGCCCCAAAATTGGCTCATTGCCATGATTACCAATTCTAGTCTATTCTGATCAATTCTAAAGTCCTATTTCACTAGGCAATTTCTACTCTGATATTCACTACTTGCCTTAATTGTCAAATGCAGAAAAACCCTAATCTGCATTAATCATGCTATTTATTTAGTTCCTAAAGTATTGACTCATATTAGTCACATTAAACCTATTTATTAAGATTTAATTTAATTTAAAGTATTTATACTTTAATTAAATTAAATTATCTCCTAAGGCTAATGTACTAAGGAATTAAAAATATTTAATTTAATAACTATGCTTATTTTAATTAATTGAATGTAATTATTCAATTAAATAGAAAAGGAATTTATGAGGTCATATCTCATTTTATTAAATTGAATATCTTTCCCAAATTCTATTTCTCAATTCAAAATAGAAATTCTCAGTTAACTACTTCTCGAATTAGAAGTGACTTAATTCATTTACTCTCACACTAAATTGAATCTGAGTTAACTATTTCTTGCACCCATGATCTGAGTTAGTCAACTGCATCTATATTGGGAACCTTCCACTTTGACTAAATCTGGGCTTTAGTCCTGACCATCGATCTGAGTTGATCTCAACCATTGATGGATTTCAGGAATTCTATTTAAGAGACTCCTAATTCTTCATTAGGGAGGTTGTATTTTGATGCTATTGAATTTCTATCAAATTGAAACTCACTTTCTAGGCTTTTACATTGCTATCACTTTAAATTTTCATTTAGATTAAAGAATGCATCCATATAGTTTAATTTACTTTATTATTCAATAGAATAGATTGCATTCCATATAGATTACTTGTACACTCATCTTTTGCATAAATGCTTCATTCTAGAAAGGTCTAGTTTCCTACATCTAATTCTAAGAGATCATAGGAAAAATCCTTCTAGATAGAAGGCAACGGGTCGCATTCCTGGGTGTCTTGGATAAATGACTCCATGTTTATTCCAAGATGATTCTACAGGTAATGACCACATTGAAGTGTGTGTGAGGTTCAGAGGCCCACAAATTCATGCATACTATACACATCAGCATAAACATGTATACAATCTCCACCTTGTAATCACCTAAAAATGGTCATCTAGACTATTAGCCCTCTTTTCAACATTTTGGCTAAATTAATTTAATCATTTATATAGACCAAATTGCTAATAATCAATTTATTTGATTATAACCTATAGTTTGACTATGCTATCCTAAGTTCATTATTTGATTAAAAGAACATGTCCCCTTTTAATTAAATAAAACACCCCATTCTTCTAACCCACTTAAAGTGCACACATAAAGTCATTTTTCTATTTTGCAATTAAAAGAAAAGGCTTTGTGACTTTTGTCTTATATGACAAGTCAACTTATATTCTATTGGTTGACTTGTGTGTGCACATGGATCACTCCTCTTTTTGAATTCCACCGTTGATCATCCACCATCTTCATCTTGATCTCTACCGTCCATACATCTTTAAAAGGGAGAGAGCTTTCCCCCTCAACGATCCTCATTTTGAATATTGTTATGCTGCAGGTTTTCTAATAGGTTTCTTTGAAGCTTTGTGGAGAACTTCTATTTCTTGTCTACATTCTCTCATACCATAGCATTTTAGCTTAGATTCATGTTGCATGTTAGTTTAGCTTCTATTTTGCAATAATCTATCTCACATAGCTTAATATTTGGATTGTAACACTCTCATCCATGCTTAGGATAGCTGCACTTTTCATATTCATTCTAGCTTAATATTTATTTGCATTGCATCCATAAGGAACTCCTTGGGACATTTGCATTCTTGCATCTTGTCTTTGGAACCTCCCATTGCATAGTTTACTAGCAAGAAGAGTATCTCTAAGGCTCATCTAAGAGCCTTCTTATTCTTGAAATACACTCTCTTGCACTCCATGGATAGGGAGCTCTAAGCTGGCATCCAAGCATTCCAAAATCATGGAATTGTTTGGATAGAATGGTTTAGAGTGTGACACAAATCAAGTGTACACATCTAACTTCACTAGTCATAATATGATGCTAGTAACAAGTTACATACAAAACAATACATTGTTGTAAACCAAATTCATACTTAGACAATTTTCTTAGTACCAAAAGCTAAGTTTATTTATTTTTGAGATTTCCTATAAGCATGTATATCATGTGTTTTCATAAATGAAAAAAATTATATATCTTCATTATCTAATTGTCAACATACACATACTTGGAATTGTTTTCACATGACTCTTCATTCGTATGTTGTCCTCATCTTCAGATTCCTCAAGCCTAGATACCCCTACTCCTATTAGAAGCTTCTCATCATCATTGTGCCATATTTTTTGGTCTTTTAGCATTCCCTTGGTCTCTACCTTGTTATTCTTAGCCTTGATTATCCTTGTGAAAAAATATTTCCCAATCTTCAAGGGACATAAAATGGTAGCAACTAGTATCATTCTTTCTTCATCAAGCTTTTCTTCCTCTTTGTATACATCAGAAAATTCATCAAAACTTGTTATGAGATGTATTATGTAATAACTACTTGTCATCTTGGCACCAAAAATTATACATTTTCATACACAAGTGAGCTACTTTGGAGGAATTAATAACCTACATCAAATACATTATGTTATTTTTCTTACAGGTCATGTTTTCTATAGCTTGTTTTGAGGGTATACTTGTGAATTTGAAACTTTTGAAACAATAATTTTATGAAGATGGATTACATGGAGGGAATAAAAGTTTTGAGTTCTTGGATGATATCATAATTAGATATGTAGACTGACATAACCTTCTACAACTTGAGACTGTGGAGTCAATGTTTGTGTTGCACTACATAATCAAGATCCCAAGCAATATATTTGTCAATATTGATTGTATCCTACTACATGTTACAACGTCTAATTTTTGCATCTTTTTTGAATCATTATTTTTCTAGTCATTAGCTGATTTGACCTTTTCTCTTCTTATTGATTATTTTATAATGGTAAGAGTTTTCTTAAAAATGATATCTTATATTACTATGCTAAATAATGGGTGTACTCATTTTATTTTACTATATAGGAAATTGGAGCCAACATGTCTATCTTAGCACCAAACTCCATCATGTCGCCATATATCTATTGTTTGGTTTAACTTTAAAAGTAGTCAAATCTTTGAGGTAAAGGTTGGAGGTGCCTATACAAGTTAACTTACATCTTTGTTGCCAAAGAAAGGGAATTCATTATAGTCAAATGGTCTTTTAGAACCCATTACCATGCTAGTTCCTAAATTGATAACTTCTAAATGAGTGGTTTTTACAAAGAAGAACACTCACTGTAATGATTTCTTCCCCCAAACAACCACAATCACTTTTTTTCTAGTGAACATGCCATATTGTTTCATATTTTGACATACAATACACATCTATTAGTCATGTTATAAATAGTCTTTGAAATAGTCAAGGTACATACAATGAGTTATTACAATTGAAGGGCATAATACATTTTGGTATGAGATATTTAGGGAATGATGAATTGATGTTGTAGGGAATTGTGGGTTTTGACTAGGCAAGAGATGTAGGTGATAGGAAGAGGATTTTAGGATATTGCTTTAGAATATGACTTTTCTGATAATGATATGCTGCTTAGTGTAAGTCTAGTTAAACTTTTACAAGTTTTGTTTTAGATAAACTAGTAAATATTAAATGCCTACTTATTTTTTGGAAATTGACACAAATTAATGATTGATTTTCATTTTTCCCATGTAAGCTTGAAATAATAGTAGTACTTGATATGAAGTTTTGAATGCTCTTAGTTAAATTTGTGTATTGGCAAGACCATCATGAGAACGATGATATATGTGAGTAGGTAGAAGATGTTGATGATGAGATTGCAAAAATTGAAACTCTTACAAATTTTCTACTCAGACCAAAACAATAAAATAATTAAAATCAATAAAAAAGGTACCAAGTAAAAATTCATAGGTTATATATGTGATGTATATTCTAATATTAGTGACTTGTTTGTTTGAGGAAAGCTAAAAGTGTAATGGGGGAAGTTACGAGTCCTCCGATTGGTACTATATTAGCTTCTTTATGCTATTCATTACTTCCATCAAACTTTAATGTGTGGATAATGTTTTCACTTAATTATGATAGATATGTTATACATAATGAATTATTATGGTGTGCAATTATTAATGGTTATTATACTATCATATTATTATTGATGGTATAATGTGAATGGATGCTTGTTTTTTAAGAGGGTCCTTGCAACTTGTGTGGAAGAAATTAGAGGACATAAAACAAATGCAATTGCCAGAAAAAAATTTCTTGTCTATCTTGGAAGTAATTAATATCGAGAGGATCTAGAGGAGTTTGTAGGATGATAATATCATGTTTCATTAACTTGTGTATTGATTAAGAATTTAAATATGATTGAGACAGATGTTAGTTAGTTGAGGTCTTTTAATTTCATAAAGCAATAATTCACCCTCAATTTTAGGGAGGTGTGACATGTCTCCCCAATAGAAGTTAAGATGTAACTATGCCCACTCTTTCAAACTATGTATAATATCCAATTTTGCCAATAGTTGGTGGGTCAGCCAATGCACATGTGATATACTTAAATTCTGCCTTGATTTTTGTTTTGCTAAGTTGTTACTACAACTTTCTACTATGTACTCTTTCAGAGGAATAAAGTGAATGGATTAATGATGTGTTAAGATTACTCACGAGTCTAAGGTTACATCTCCTCAAGTAATGACTACTCGAGGCAATGCAATTCTCTTGTAGTTAGATTCATTTAATTAAGCAAAAAAAATTATTGTTTTCTATGGAATAACTATTATGTTGAAAATGAATCGATTAGAAATTATACTACATGCTAAAACCAATTTTTCCTAGAAGCCATTTGTAATTAAATGAATGCATGGGCTAGCTTAATCTTAGTGCCTTAATCATTAATCATTTTGTAGAGGCCTTGTGTTTCTAGGAGCTTCGATCATTTTATGAATATGATATTAAGCACGGTGGATACCCTCTATTTTGTGTTGGGATTCAATCATGTTTTTTCTAGTTTACCTTTGACATATCCACATGTGAAGGAACTAAGCATCAATAGGATAAGGTTAACTTGCATGCCTAATCATGATATAGGTGGGCCTGTATGCTACAACCCCAACATATATTCTCTCCCTCTCCATGGTCTAGATGTAGGGAATAAGACACCCTAATAGATAGAACCTCATCCATCTATAGCCACTTGTAGTGCCATCAATATAGGTATATGAAATCTCATCTCAAGGTGGTGGTAGGCCCACCAAAGACCTAAAGATAAATATCCAAACTAATCACTGACCAAGTTGCTGTCGATGATTACGTTGGATGCTTATCTTCCAATAAATGTTTTTTAAAATAAAACATCTTGGTCGATATTTTCATCAAAAAAATTTCAAAATATCAACCAATGCATTGACCAAAATTGGTGGAACTTTCAACCAATATTGGTCAACATTTCCACCAAAGATATTTTGACATTTTGACCAATGCATTGACCAATATTGATGGATATTTTGACCAATCCTTGGTGTAAATTTTGAGCAATGCATTGACCAGGATGTCATCATGGGTTTGGTATCCTGGTCAATGTTTTGGTTGACATTTTGACCAAACTTGGTTGTAATATTGACCAATAGTCTTATTTGTAATGCCCCACCTGGAGATCCTTGGAACAAGGATTTAATACAAGCCAAGAATTTTTTTTTTTTACAAGTATGAATGCACATGAGAACATCATACAAGGATCACAAAGATTGCAATGGAAGACTTCACCATAATCCTAGCAACCAACAGATCTCTGACGCCACTACCAAACTGACACACACGAAAAAAAGCCAACAACCACCACAAACTAGATGAGGGCTCAAGGAACGACCACTCATCAACAAAACACCAAGTTGGGGTAGAATGCAAAAACCTAAAATTTGGCTAAGTCTAAAATCCTGAAGCCCTGAAAATTGGCAAAGTCTGGATTTTTGAAGCCCTGAAATTTCCTAGAATCCTTAACTTGTCTCTGAGAGGTCTAAAACCTATCTCAAAAGATTTGTCGCATATGTTAAAATATATCATAGGTATAAGTAAGAAACTAAATATACGTCAACTTATACTTAAACGATATATTTTAAACCTCAAGAGATTGACTACAGAAACACACACAATGGAAATCAAAAAGCAACACCAAGGGATTGAAGAACACCTAAGAGGGTACCCTGAACCATCCTTGAAAAGTTCAGATAGGACCAAAAAGTGCCCACTTCCCACCCACGTAGGTTTCATAAAAATTGTTTGACACTTTATCAACACTATGTGATACTTTACTAGTATCGTGCGAAATTTCTCTGGAAGGAGGGTGACACAATCAGGGGTTGGACGATACTTCTCCAAAGGGCATGCGATACTTGAAGTGTATCGTACAACATTTCTTCAAAGGGAGTTTGATACTATAAAGTATTGCACAACAAAACTCCAAGAGGCGTACGACACAAATAGGGTGTACATGACAGAGTTCAAATGGGCATGTGACACTTTATTGTATCACACCATGTTGACACATGGTCGCCCAGGAAAAGACAAGAAGACAACAAAGGAAGAACATTAAGCCAAATAGAGCTAGAACCTCCACATCGAGGAGTACCAAATCCACATAGATTGAGGAGCGAACACTCGAGTGCAAAAAAAAAAGATGCCAAGGAGGAGATACATCTATTCATCTAAAACTACAGTAAAAAAGAACATACTGAAAGAAACATCACAGTGAACAAAAGCAACATCGCAATGAACTGAACAAACAAATGAAGTATGTGGTTCCTCCCAACCGTCAATAGCATCATAAGACCATCATGGATCCTAGCCATCCCCTGTGCGTAACATCTCAAGCCATCGATCAGATCATCGGTACTATCATAATAGGGATGTCACTACTAAAAGATGCAACAATATAAGCATAAGGAAATCTAACATGCTAGTAGAAAAGCATAAGATACTCCTATAGTAGATAACATCACCTATCACATGCTAAACAACAATAAGCAACATATATGCTAATAAAACAATTCACATCATCTAATCATATGCTAAACATCATAATACGAAAATGCATCAAATAAACTAACATCATCTAAACATGATATCCAAGCATTTCAATGAAAGCATAAATCACAAGAAAGCATACTCTAGAACCTGAAGTACCAAGTGAAAACATCCAGCAACGGTCACACTAGGACAAAAGACCATCTCTGTACACTGGTCCCTAGCAGTGGTGAAGGTAGCTATGCCTCCCAACCACATAGAACCCATAGGTCCACACCCACCGTGCTAATGGAGATAAAGATCCAACCACAAACACACAAAACAACATCCATGGCTAACACTCACACCAGAAAGTATGATGGTTGCAACCGAGAACCTAAGACAATGCAAGGAGTACAAGTCCTGGTCAGACACTCAAAAGGCTACTAAGTAGGGGCTGACATCTTGGAGAGTCGCTTTGCATTGAAAATCCCAAGCTCTAATCATGTGTGGCAACACTCTCAAGGGACTCCCTTGGAACCATCACACAAATGAAGATCTTTTTATTATCTTAAATTTTATTAACACTCACACGTTTTAATTTAGTTATCACTTATTTAAAACTTCCTATCCTCTGTCAACCTCTGGCACCATAAACACCGATCTGCGAGATAGAAGCCCCCTCTAGATGCTACCCTACCCTAACCATGCTCATCCTACGACAAGTTCCTGTGGGCATGCATACTCCCATCCTAACCCCAATGATCAAAACTTCCAAAAAAGACATGGAAGGTTGAGACCCGCAAGTCCTCTGACAAACATACGCACATGTACTTGTGTGTGGTGCACCACCATCATGAAGATCATAACACAAGGACAGGATGAGAACATAATGCATAACAAAACACCCAACTGAAAGCAACTCAAAAGGATGGATTCTACACAAATCCCAAGCCAATGAAACCACACATCATGAAATCACTCTACTAGCCTCAATTTGAGAGTATGGATTCTAGACAAATCCCAATGATGTAACAAGACAAAAATTCATGAACTCACTCCACCGGCCTTAATCCGAGAACATGGATTCTACATGAATGCTAGTGTCCATGAAACAAAGGAAGGGTCTAAAAGAAACAATGACAACAGGTATAAAATCACTCAATTGAACACAATGTCAAGAGTACAGATGCAACATGCATCCCAATGAAACATACAAGTGCAATAGTGGTCTAACTAATCTTCAAATAGATCATCTAGGTCCACAACTCACATTGTGCCAAGAAAACTTGAGAAAATAGGGCGACATGCAAAATGAGGTAAAAACTCCAAATTTTAGAAAAACTACAAAATTAAAACCCATTTGACCTTTGGGAACAAAAACCTCAAAAATCCAAAACTAAATGGAATTGGACACCGTATGCAAAAATGGCCAGCATAACAGTGTAAAATCCCAAACCCTCATCTCAAAAAATAAGGAAATGTTCGTACCCACCCAACCGGGTAGAACTAGCATACAAAAATGGAGGGGAACACTAGTTCTCAGCCTCCAAACAAATGGCTACCAAAAAAAGAAGTAGAAACAATAAAACAGGAAAGCCCTACCTCACAGCCAAAAGGGAAAAATGGGAATCTGAACAATAAAATATCTCACAGAAGTAGTTGAAAATTGTGGCAATCTAAGGTTTTCCCGAGTTGGATCCAACAAGCTCAACCTCATGACGATCCCATGCCCATAGCTCTCACAAAGAACAAAATAATAAATCCTCATGAAGAGGATTTTGAGTTTTACTTTCCAACTTCCTAATTCAAAAGTGAGAAGTGAGGAATTAAATTCCTTTTTGGATACTTATTCTATTTTCAAGTGAATAATCAATTAGGGCAATAAACCAGCCAACCTAGTTAAACCCCAAATTGACCCAAATGAAAACAGGCTATTCTTATAAATAGGAATTCATCTATGGCAAAGCTGCCAAAAATTAAAATAAATCAATTAAAAAGCTCCAGAACCCAAAAACACATAAATTTCTAAATAACTTTCGTGACAATACGAACCTCTAAATGCACAGACACGCTTACTGGTCTAATCACATAATGTAAATGAGTTCTGATAATAATCATCAAAAGGTTTAATTTAAACATTTAATAAAGGATATGTCAACCATATAAGGAAGAAATTGGTAAAATATGAATGGTTGAATCACTAACTCCATGTGCCACTGCTAGGGATATAAATCTTGCACACTAAACAGCACGATCAAGTGCAATTGCATATAATAACATAGTCGAAGTAATAAATGCATTAAATCACCTAATTTAACTTTTTTTTAATTATATTAAAATAATCTATTTACATCACTCACGTTCGCATAAAGCATAACAATGCAAGAATGAAGTAAATAACCATAGCATTAAATCCATCACCTAACATAGTCAGAGGTATTTCCAAATACCAGATAACTAGATATCATCATAAAACACACTGTCATCTCAAAATGGCATCATCATGCAATATGATTAACTAAACAACATAGTAGTCTAATATCTATGATACTGAAATCAAATTATAGCATCTGAGCCTTAGGTCATCTCAAATGTAAAGCATCACATAAGAACAGATATCTCTCAAATCAAAATAAAACAAGGTAAATGACTATAGTACATAACCAAATAATCCCACATGGACAATTCATTTAAATTACTTAAGCATTAAATAAAGGTTGTTAATCCCAACATAAAAAAGCACTTAGAACAAATAAGCAAATATAGTCATAAACATGACTAACCACTACTACAGGAACCTAGTCCAGTGTAGCACGGTAAAAGTACACAGTGCAATCTCTGCACACATCTTAGGGTAATCATGGAACAACCTCATGATACCACATCAATCTTGGTAACCAATGGCACAAACCTCAGTGAACCAAAAATCACAACATAAGATTAGCAAGGTTGCATCCATCAAGATGACTTACAGAATTCAAATGGGAGAGGCACTACATCATCCCCCCCAAAGACTAGGCTCACACCTGGAAGCTTGCAATCCAAGAATAGAAACCAAACACACCAAGAACAAAATCAAAAGCGAGCAATAGGAATGACTCAACAACTCTCTACAAGTCAAACCCAAATCACTCCAACATTCTCAAACCAACATGTTAACCCCCAAATAGTTTAACTACAAGAGAATGGGTGTCACACAGACACAAGGTCTTCCAACAAGGAACCTTCTATGTGCTAGGAAAAATCCATCTAGCCATAAAGTCAACAATACAAGGTAAGGAAAAACCCTCTCTACCTCATCAACAGGTGCCTAACTATGACATGCACCTACCACATGACCAAAAACCAAGGTCAAAACACAACACACTTCCAACAAGAGTTGGAATCATGGGGAATAACCATCCCAAATTTGCAAGAATCCTATCATGTCACACATGATCGTTCACGTAAACTCATGCTTAGAACAAAGAAGATGAAAGTTTACCAACAAAAGGACACACTCCAAAAGACTACTCACCACCAAGCGTAGGAGCACAATGCCTCTCCAAGGTACAAAAGCTCAACTATCACTGGGAACTAGGGTAACATAACCCAACCAAACAAGATATCACCTTTCCACAAGGTTGCACAAGCTTTTGTCAGTGGACACAATCATGAAATATCTACATACCACTCATAAGATGGTAACATGTGTCCAATGATACCATGTCCCTCTAGCACCACGCTTGGAATACCACACCCAACCTACCACTAAACTCAATCTCTAACCTCAAGTCAACAGTTAATGAGAAAACTTGACTAAGACAATCCACATGAATATATAAGCTTAGGGAGAAGGATACTACAAAGTATTAGGACTGAGAGGGAGTCACTCTCAACCTCTGCATAAAATTAGCCTAAGCAACATAAGACATGGAATGAAATTAAAGGTAGATCACACATTGAAACCATCATTACTTATCTCCCATAATTTCATTAATTAAACATAACATAAGAACTAATGCATAATGAATCTGAAAGATTTTCAAGCAAGGGTCCAAGAGTCACCATAAAATGAGTACATATCTTTCAATTTCTTTAAAGAGTACACTATGTTTACTCATCTTTTAAACCACCCAATAACATTAACAAATTTAAATCTATCAAAGACACACTTGCATGTTCTCCATGATATTATCCCTTGAACATACTACCAAAGGTTCAATATGAACATGATAGAGTCACAACACATAACTGGACAGCAGTAAAACACATCCAGAATAGTCATCAGGAAACATAACCAAAAATAACTCACTTCAACAATAAGTCAAATGTGACAGCTATCACAAGGAGAGTGATAGATAAAATTTGATGACTACTCCAAGAGAGGAAAATACTAAAAACCAATGCTAGCCCAACAACTTGAGGAAAGTACTTCCAGCCAAAAAAAAATAAGGAATCAAACAATTCACATTATAGGTGATGACTGAGTATAGTCACACAAGAGGGATAAGTCACTGCACAATGCTAAGGAATACATCATCCTAGTAATGTTAGAGAACACACTCACACACATCAAGCAGTATATCATCAGTAATCTCATGCATATACAGAGAACAATAATTTCCATGCAATGCAACATTTAAATATTCATCAATTTAATACAAATTTCCATAAGCTTAAGGAGTAATCAGATTGGGGACTTAAGTCATTAACCCAAGGATATAATGCAAAACTACTACTTTGCAATGATTCACAGTAAACACTCATTTCTCCATGAAAGGAACCATTTTATTACTATAATAAAAAAATAAAGAATCACAAAGAAGATTCATTTATTTACTTACAATTAGGAGAAAAACAAGAAATCAATGCACCTTACTCCACAAGGAGAAACAACAAGAGGCACACAAGCCAACACATGGAAATTAATTGGTGGTTCCATCCAAAAGGGTCACGCAAGCAACCAACCAACCAAGGCACATCGATTCCACTTACAAAACTAGGAAGACTCACTTCCTTCTCCACACATTGCTCTAGTTGCCTCTACTAGACAAGCAAGTCCATCACAAGTAGATACCAAAGCAACAAGATCACAAGTTCTCACCAAGACAATCACACTCAACCAACACAGCAACAACTACATGGGCAACATAAACACAGAGATCCCAATGTTTGAACATGGGCTCTGATACCAGATGTAATGACCCGCCCAGAGATTCTTGGAACAAGGATTCAATAAAAGCCAAGAATTTTTTTTTTACAAGTATGAATGCACATGACAACATCATATAGGGATCACAAAGATCGCAACAGAAGACTTCATCACAATCCTAGCAACCAACAGATCTCTGATGCCACTACCAAACTGACACATGCAAAAAAAAGCCAACAACCACCACAAACCAAATGAGGGCTCAAGGAATGACCACTCATCAACAAAACACCAAGTTGGGGTAGAATGCAGAAACCTGAAATCTAGCTAAGCCTAAAATCCTAAAGCCCTAAAAATTGGCTAAGTCTAGATTTTTGAAGCCCTAAAATTTCCTAGAATCCTTAACTTTTCTCCAAGAGGTCTGAAACCTATCTCAAAAGATTTGTCGCATATATTAAAATATATCTTAAGTATAAGTAAGAAATTAAATATACGTCAACTTATACTTAAATGATATATTTTAAACCCCAAGAGACTGACTACAGAAACACACACAACAAAAATAAAAAAGCAACACCAAGGGATTGAAGAACACCTAAGAGGGTACCCTGAACCATCCTTGAAAAGTTTAGATAGGACCGAAAAGTGCCCGCTGCCCACCTACGCAGGTTTCATAAAAACCATGCGACACTTTATCAGCATTGTGCGATACTTTACCAGTGTCATGCGACATTTCTTCAGAAGGAGGGTAACATAATCAAGGGTTGGGCGATACTTCTCCAAAGGGCATGTGATACTTGAAGTGTATCATATGATATTTCTTCAAAGGGAGTGTGATACTATAAAGTATCGCATGACAAAACTCCAAGAGGTGTGCGACACAAACAAGGTGTACATGACAGAGTTCAAATGGGCATGTGACACTTTATTGTATCACACCATGCTGACACATGATTGCCAAGGAAAAGACAAGAAGACCACAAAGGAAGAAAATTAAGCCAAATAGAGCTAGAACCTCCACACCAGGGAGTACCAGATCCACATAGATCGAGGAGCAAATACTCAAGTGCAAAAACAACAAGATGCCAAGAAGAAGATACATCTATCCATCTAAAACTATAGCAGAAAAGAACGTACTAAAAGCAACATCACAGTGAACACAAGCAACATTGCAATGAACTGAACAAACAAAATAAGTGTGTGGTTCCTCCCAACCATCAATAGCATCATAAGACCATCATGGATCCTAGCCATCCCCCACGCATAACATCCCAAGCCACCAATCAGATTGTTGGTACTATTGTAATAGGGATGTCACTACCAAAAATGCAACAATATAAGCATAAGGAAATCTAATATGCTAGTAGAAAAGCATAAGATACTCCTACAATAGATAACATCACCTATCACATGCTAAACAACAATAAGCAACAGATATGCTAATACAACAATTCACATCATCTAATCATATGCTAAACATAATAATATGGAAATGCGTCAAATAAACTAACATCATCTAAAGATGATATCCAAGCATTCCAATGAAATCATAAATCACAAGAAAGCATACTTCGAAACTCGAAGTGCCAAGTGAAAACATCCAGCAACGATCACACTAGGACAAAAGACCGTCTTTGTACATCGATCCCTAGCAGTGGTGAAGGTAGCTATGCCTCCCAACCACATGGAACTCATAGGTCCACACCCACCGTGCTGATGGAGATAAAGATCCAACCACAAACACACAAAATAACATCCATGGCTAAAACTCATGCCAAACAGTATGATGGCTACAACCAAGAACCTAAGACAATGCAAGGAGTATAGGTCCTGGTTAGACACTCAAAAGGCTACTAAGTAGGGGCTGACATCCTGGAGAGTCGCTTGGCATCAAAAATCCCAAGCTCTAATCATGTGTGCCAACACTCTCAAGGGACTCCTTTGGAACCATCACACGAATGAAGATCTTTTCATTTTCTTAAATTTCATTAACACTCACACGTTTTAATTTAGTTATCACTTATTTAAAACTTCCTATCCTCTATCAACCTCTGGTGCCATAAACACTGAGCTACAAGATAGAAGCCCCCTCCAGATGTTACCCTACCCTACCCATGCTCATCCTATGATAAGTGCCCATGGGCATGCATGCTCCCATCCCAACCCTAATGATCAAAACTTCTAGAAAAGACATGGAAGGTTGACACTCGCAAGTCCTCTGACAAATGTACGTGCACGTACTCGTGTGTGGCACACCACCATCATGAAGATCATAACACAAGGACAAGATGAGAACATAATGCAAAACAAAACACCCAACTAAAAGCAACTCAAGAGGATGGATTCTACACGAATCCCAAGCCAATGAAACCACACATCATGAAATCACTCTATCAGCCTTAATCCGAGACTATGAATTCTACACAAATCCAAATGATGTAACAATACCAAAAGTCATGAACTCACTCCACTAGCCTCAATTCGAGAGTATGGATTCTACACAAATCCTAGTGTCCATGAAACAAAGGCAAGGGTCTAAAGAAACAATGACAACAGGTATAAAATCACTCAACCAAACACAATGTTGGGAGTACATATGCAACATGCATCCCAATGCAACATACAAGTGCAATAGTGGTTTGACTAATATCCAAATGGATCATCTAGGTCCACGACCCACATTGTGCCAAGAAAACTCGAGAAAATAGGGTGATGCGCAAAATGAGGTAAAAACCCCAAAATTAAAACCCATTTGACCTTTGGGCACAAAAACCTCAAAAATCCAAAAATAAATGGAATTGGACACTGTATTCAAAAATGGCCAGCATAATGGCATAAAATCCCAAACCCTCATCCAAAAAAATAGGGAAATGTTCATACCTGCCCAACTAGGTAGAACTAGCATATAGAAATGGAGGGGAACACTAGTTCTCAGCCTCCAAACAAATGGCTACCAAAAAAAGAAGCAGAAACAATAAAACAGCAAAGCCCTATCTCACAGCCAAAAGGCAAAAATGGGAATTTGAACCATAAAATAAATATCCAGTAGAAGTAGCTGAAAATTGTGACAATCTGAGATTTCCCTGAGCTGGATCTAACAAGCTCAACTTCATGACGATCCCACGCCCGTAGCTCCCACAACGAACAAAACAATAAATCCTCATGAAGAGGATTTTGGGTTTTACTCTCCAACTTTCTAATTCAAAAGTGAGAAGTGAGGAATTAAATTCCTTTTTGGATACTTATTCAATTTTCAAGTGAATAATCAATTAGGGCAAATAACCAGCCAACCTAGTTAAACCCCGAATCGACCCAAACGAAAATAGGCTATTCCTATAAATAGGAATTCATCTATGGCAAAGATGCCAGAAATTAAAATAAATCAATTAAAAATCCCGAAAACTGAAAAACACATAAATCTCCTTAACAACTTTCACGACAATACAAACCTCTAAATGCACAGACACGCTTACTGGTCTAATCACATAATGTAAATGAGTTTGGATAATAATCATTGAAAGGTTTGATTTAAACATTTAATAAAGGATACGTCAACCATATAAGGACGACATTCGTAAAATATGAATGGTTGAATCACTAACTCCATGTGCCACTGCTAGGGATTTAAATCTTGCACACTAAACAACACGATCAAGTGCAATTGCATATAATAACATAGCCAAAGCAATAAATGCATTAAATCACCTAATTTAACCATTTATTTAATTATATTAAAATAATCTATTTACATCACTCACATTTGCATAAATCATAACAACACAAGAATGAAGTAAATAACCTTAGCATTAAATCCATCACCTAACATAGTCAGAGGTATGTCCAAATACCAGATAACTAGATATCATCATAAAACACACTGTCATCTCAAACTGGCATCATCATGCAATATGATTAACTGAACAACATAGTAGTCTAATATCTATGATACTGAAATCAATGTATAGCATCTGACCCTCGGGTCATCTCAAATGTAAAGCATCACATAAGAATAGATGTCTTTTAAATCAAAATAAAATAAGGTAAATGACTGCAGTACATAACCAAATAATCCCACATGGACAATTCATTTAAATTACTTAAGCATTAAATAAAGGTTGTTAATCACAACATAAAATAGCACTTAAAACAAATAAGCAAACACAGTCATAAACATGACTAACCATTGCTACAGGAACCTAGTCCAGTGTAGCATGGTAAAAGTACATAGTGCAATCTTTGCACATGTCTCAGGGTAATCATGGAACAACCTCATGATACCACATCGATCTTGGTAACTACTAGCACAAACCTCAGTGAACCAAAAATCACAACATAAGATCAGCGAGGTTGCATCCATCAGGATGACTTACAAAAGTTGAATGGGAGAGGCACTACATTATTAACAAGAGAGGACAAATTCGACCAAATAAATCATCCCAATTTTGACACCTATAAGCTTTGGTCAACTTTTTTATGACAAAAAATAGCCACAAACCTATTAGAAACAATAGTCTACCAAGATAACTGAGAGGGGAGGTGAATCAGTTGTCCAATAATTAAAACATTTATCTTCTTTAAATAAACTTAACCATTGAACCAAAGTAAACAACAACCATAATGAGATGCACATAGATAGTTAAACTAGATATGTTAACTAGGGAAACCCTTGATTAGAGAAAAAAACCTTAATGGGAATGATGCCCACAAGATGATGTACTAATATAAATATTCCTTGTTAGAGGATGGACCCTATTAGGAGTCTATTATAACATTTAGTACATATGAGTCCCTATTAGGAGACTTTGAATCCCTATTAGGAGATTCCAACCTTATTAGAAGTTGTGCCAACCATGTTAGGAGTTATGGTACAATGTATGCAAGAAGAGTTCACTGCCTAAACATGCAATTTCAACTATAAGAAGAGCTCACTACACAAAAACATAATTTACTATTACATTCTTCTTTCCTCTATTCTATCAATCAAACCAATCATTGTCAAACCTTGTAGACTAGGTCATGAGCCTCATATCCAAATATCAAACCTCAGATCACCTAATAAGACCTTGGCAATTAAGTTTCCTTCACTTCTACTCTATTCTTCTCAACTTCACATTATACTCTTTTTGTTCCTTATAATTACTTCACTTTCTTTTTTTTATAAAGGAAAATGTCATCTTTAAACCCAATCCATAAAACATTTCCTTGAGTTGGCTATTACACCTTCTTGATTAATTATTATAGGACCACATTAAGAACATGTTACACTTAGTGATAACATTAATCTTTCACCTTGCAACTTGAATAACTTTTTGTACACACGATATTATGATGAGTGATCTTAGCTATCTCATCATCAACATGTCTTCTTCACATCCTCAACCTTTATTCTTAGAATAAGAATTCTTCTAAGAGATATAACAAGTTTAGCAGAGCATACCTCTGTAAACTCTATCTTAGAACAATCATCACCAAAACTTACATAACTTCTTCTAGACTTAACATTTCTTCATCCAATGTTAACTACATATAATAAATACTCAAAAGTATCTCCCATAATCTTAGATAGTGATAATACTCAACTAGTCATCTATACCAACTTGAACTTTCCACTATTCTTTAGCCAAATAGCACAGAAGACTACTATGTTGACATCAATGAAAAACACAATCATGAATGTAACATATCATCATAGTAACATATCTACTACACTCCCCTATAGGAATATCATTAGCATGCATGCTTCTAACAATTCCTCCTCTGGCACTAATGGTAACATAGATAAAAAATATTTAGTTCCACAAATACCAATTGCAAAAGATTGTTAATCTTTCTTTTCAAATCTTCTTCATCAATCATTCTCCCCCATTGATATACCTCAATGTGCTTTCCACTAAACTGTCATTCCATATTGTACTTCTTCCAAATATGTTGTATTTTTTCTTCATGCTAACTTTTTTTTTCATGCTAACTTCTCCCCCATTGACATCAATGTCAAAGGTTTTAGCAATCATCAAACTCTGCAACAACTAATTCTCACTTGCTCAAGTGTCTAAACACACTATTGAAAAGAACATCCAAAAATATTTTTAGATGACTCTATCCATCAAAGATACTCCCCCATATAGGAAGCATTAGCATTCAGTCCAGACAAATAATGGTACTCTATTGCACTAGACTAATGCACTCTTGCATCTTCCACTCAGATGTAGGAATGGGCATAATCCCTAACATACCTCACAAATACTCAAAAGTCTCTTTAGGAAGAGGCTTAGTGAAAATATCTACAATATATTCTTTGGTGCTTACATACTCCAATCTAATTTCCTTTTCTACAGCTTTCTCTCTCAATGTGTGATACTTGATAGAAATGTGCTTGGCCTTAGAATGCAACACTAGATTCTTAGACATTTACTGTACTCGTGTTGTCAAAATATATGACAACAGGTTCACTTATTTCTATCCTTATATCCTTCAGCATCTACTACATCCAAACAACTTGATTACAATTGTTTGTTGTTGCAATATATTATGCTTTCACTGTACTTTGTGAGGTACAATCTTGCTTCTTTCGTAGCCAAGAAACCAATCTTCCTCTAAGAAAAAAAGCTCCACCAATAGTTGCATAATGTACTTCTCTAGGATTGTCTTGAAATTTTGCAACAATTCCTACTACATTTTCTATATCTAGCCTTCTGTGAGTCAGATATTGCAGTCCTCAGATCATAGATTTGTACTTCTTCTGCTCAACTATTGTTATATCATCCTTCTTAGATAACTTGTGTCTAGTTACCATAGGTGTTCCAATGGGTTACATGTTTCCAAATCAAAACTTTTTAGTAATTCCTTCAAATACTTAGTTTGAGAAATAAAGATTCCTTATTTATTCTATACAATCTGTAATCCTAGAAAATATTTCATTTCTCCTACCATACTCATTTCAAATTCCTTCTTCATTTATTCTGCAAACTTGTAACTTTCATCATCATTTCCTCTAAATATGATATCATCAAAAAATATTACCAAAATCATCAATCCATCATCAATTTCTTTCCAATAGAGATTACTATATGTCATACCTTTGCTATATCCAAGGTTTGTCAGATGCTTGTCCAGCCTTGCATACTAGGTTCTAGGTGCTTGCTTCAAGCCATACAATGTTTTCTTTATTTTGCATACTATGTCCTTGTCATATATCAAAGGATAACCTTTAGGCTATTCTATGTACACATCTTCTTCAAGTTCTCCATTCAGAAATGTTGACTTGACATCCATCTGATACAATTTAAATTTTTCATATGTTGCATATGCTAAGAATAACCTATTGGTCTCAAATTGGTTTTGACAATTGAGTGTCAACACACTTAAGAAATTTCTAAGTTAATTTTGAGTATAATATAAATGCTAAGCTATAGTATGTGCTGGGCCAAAAATTCAACAGGTGTCGAGTTATTCAAGTGTCAAGAAAGTTTCAAGTTCCAAGTGACAATTGATGCCAAGCTAGTTTATGTGTCGAGCTAGTATAGGTTTTGAGGAAGATAGAGTTAATATAAGAGCCAAGAAAGATATAATTCCTATATGTGTCAAGCATTAGAAATTAGTAAGTGTTGAGTAACATAGAATCAACATAAGTATTTGTACCCTCACAAACTCTAATGTAATCCCCACCCTAGTTTTACCTTCTCATTTTAGAGAGTTTTTGGGTGATCAAATCTTGTGTAATCTATTTACATGCATGCCTTTACTTTCATATTTATTATAAGATGTTAGATGCATGTGATTGATTTTAGTTAAATAGTTTAAAAGGTTAAAGTTTTATACTTTTGATTCACCCCCCCTCTTAGAAGTATTCTTCCTGCTTGTGAATTTTGACAATTGGTATCAGAGCTGATTTCTCACAAGGAGAAGCCTTACAACTTGGAGAAAAGATCTGAAATGGAAGTCTACAAACTTGGAAAGATCATAGACAACTAGGAGATTGAGATACATCTCATTCTACACTCCCTAGAAGAAGCTATGGAAGAACTAAGGAAATCCCTAAACCGAAGAATAGAGATTGCCATAGCTAAGAATGATGCACAATACAAGAAGACTGAACCTCAAAAGTGTTTGCAAATGGAGATTCCAAGGAGTTTGATGCAGCAATAATAGATCAGATGGAGAATAATATAGCTCAAGCAAAAGAGATTAGAACTCTAAAGATTGAACAAGAATCTCAAGCCGTGATGCTTTGTGAAGTGACTGAATAGAAGAAAAGAGCTATTGAAGATAAGGGTATGATAAAAGATGACAAGAGAAACCTTGCCAATTGATTGGAGGAAAAATCAATTGAGCTTGCAAGAATTTCTAACATGCAGCTAGACACCCTAAGCCAAATGATAAATACCCATCATGAACTGAATGTTAAGGACATTGAGATCTCCACATTGAAGATGCAAAATGAACAACTGTAAAATGACTTGAGAAGAGAGAATTAGATTGTAGAAAGCTTGAATAAACCTAATGAAGCTATCAAGTCTTTTGAACAGCTACTAAAATCACCAAGATCTAGTAATGACAATTTAGGACTAGGTTACACCAGCATTGAAAAAGGAGAGTCATCCAAGACTGTAGAGGAAAGAAATGACAAAGGTAAGAATGCTAAACCCACTTGTCATTTTTGTGGTAAAAAGGGACATACCTCTAATGTGTATAGGAACAAGAATGCCAATCAGCATGACAAACCTAAAAATATGGGTCATTGTCACAAGTGCAATAAGAAAGGTCATCAGGCACATGACTATAGAACTAGATGCATCAAAACACCAAGATTTTAAGGTCACTACTATAATTGCAAGAAGTATGGACATAGAGCTTTTGAGTGTAGATCAAAGCCTATGTGGACACCTAATCAACTAGCAAGGTCAAATAATCATGGGCATCAATACAATTGGGACTAAAACACAAGGAAAAGCTATCATTATTGTCAAGAGTATGGTCACATCCCTAAAAAATGCATAAGAATACATTTTAGTGGAAACTACAGTAGATGGTTGAGCCAAACAACATGCTTTAGTTGTTTGAAGACTGGACACATTAGCAAAAATAGCCCAACAAGGTCAAAGGCACCCAACTCAGAGTTCAATAAAGGAAAAGGAAAGGTACATTTTGAACACATCAAAGGAGAGATGAATAAAACATGGAAGAAGAAAGATGGAAGTAGCACATCTAATGGAGTGATCACTTCACCTAAAGGGTCAAGTGGTCACACTTCATCCAAATAAGCAAATGAAGGTATGTGGGACTGATATACAAAGCTTTATCATACATCAATTCCAAGACAAGTAAGTACTAAAAGGGATAGATCAGCATGAATAGCAATGCAAAGTTAAAATTTCAAGTTTTCACAAGTAATGCTGAGTAAGGAGAATTACCTTAAAAAACTAAATAAAATCCTAGTATATGTTGAGTTGTTTGCTAAAATCAATAGAAGCTAAGTGATTAGTTGCAGCCAAGTTAGTAGTGGATGCCATGAGGAGAAAATTATATTGAAGCTAAGTGAGTGAAACTCTAGTGAATGTTGAGTGTTGGAAAGATAATGGAAGTCAAGTTGCGTAGAATTGCTTAAGGAGCCGAGTTGATAGTTGTACAAGCACTAAGCATTAAATGTTATGAAATAAGGGTATATGATCACATTTTGAATCTTTTTTCACCATCGCAAGGAAAAAGCAAGAATGAGAAGAGCATAGAAAGGA
Source organism: Cupressus sempervirens (assembly GCA_028749045.1). Taxonomy (NCBI): domain Eukaryota; kingdom Viridiplantae; phylum Streptophyta; class Pinopsida; order Cupressales; family Cupressaceae; genus Cupressus; species Cupressus sempervirens. The sequence goes on from CM053791.1 coordinate 384,276,613, forward strand.
TTTTTCAGTAGAGAATCAAGAATTTGAGTAGATTTCAACTCAGATTCAGCATAGTTTCTTCAAATTCAAGGTATTTATACTTGTGCCATGCTATGTAGTTTCACAATTTCTTTGTGTTGAAACCCTAGATTGTGCAAATGGCCTCCAACTCTAGAAAACCTTAGGATAAAGAGATGTTTGAAGTCCAATTAGAATCAAATAAAGTCAAATAATCCAATTTCAGACCCATCCCTGAAGTTGCATATAAAAATGCCCTTTTCGAAGCCCTATCCATAATTCCTCCTAAGGTTGTAATGGTTCAAGATGTTAGGAGATGTTACAACTATAAAATAGGTGCTATTGGAGACATCAAAATTAGGGAGGCATATAACAAATTGTATGCAAATGGGGTCTTGAAAGAAGAGTTCCAAATCATTCAAAAGAAGGGCTTAACCCATGCACTAGATTTTCCTACAATGTTTAAGATTGAATGAATCAGAATTGTGTTAAGTAGGATACATGATGGTAGTTTATGGTTAGAAGATAGGCCAGTTAAAATATCAAAAAGTATTATTCATAGGGTAATGGGGTATCTAACCCTAGAATGGCCTAAAACCCTGAGGAGTGACTTCAAAGTAGCTATTGAGAAGAATACTGGAGCTAAGTAGAACAAGAGAGGCATGACCATTGATACCATTAATGATCCTCTTGTTGATTTTTCTATTAGATTCATTTTTCATAAATTCTACCAATCTAGTAAACTCAACAGTGTTCCATGTATTGTAGTGGATGTTGGTTATAAACTTGTTAAAAAGGATCATACTTATGATCTAGTAGAATTGCAACTACAACAAATCAATAAAAATTTGGGAGCTATAAGAAGAACAAAAGGAGCTCAATGTAAATTTGGAGCAATTTTGATATGTATATTCTTTAATGTAAAAAATGAATTCCCCTCTTATGCAAAGATAAGATGGAAAACTAATAGGTCTATAGTAGCCTAGGTGAATGAATACATAGAACAAATGGGAGACAATTTTGAGACTATCATGACCAGTTATTTTGAAGATTTCAAGAAATTAATGAAACAAAGACTTAGGATTCTAGTGTCACTTGTGGAGCAGCATATAAATGATATTTTTTTTCTTGTTGATATTGACTACACCTACATTCAAGCAGCCATACCAAGGGTAAGATGGCTTAGACCACTTGGTTATGAGATAAGTATTGATGAGGCATCTATAGCAATAAATTCTCTACTTGCAAAAGAAGTAGATAAAAGTGCCCAAATTTTTTGCACTTATGATGTAGTGAGATCTAAAGTGGATATGGAACTGAAGATTTCTTCTACACTGAAGAAAAAGGAAAAATTAGTGAAGAAGCTCAAGGCTAAACTTGGTGAAGGCTCAGCAAAAGCAGAAGAAGATGAAGAAGAAGAATAGGGGAAAGGACCACTAGCACTAACCCAAGACATGGTTGAAGATGATAAAGCATGAGAAGGTGCTAAAGAAGAAGAAGAGGAAGCACCTAAGGTAGAGCCCAAGAAGAGGAAAGCACAAAAATAACCTACTACTCAGCCTAAAGGCAAGAAGAAAACAAAGCCAAGCCCTGCAAAACCTACCACTAAAGTAGATACAAGGGCTACAAAAAAGGTGCCCAAGGAACAAGAGAAGAAGAAAGCCACAAAATAGGGAGGACCAGTAGAGAAGAACTAAAGGAGAAAATATGTGGTACCTCCAGAGTCAAATGAGGAGAGGACAGAGTCTAATGACAATGGATAGTTCAGAGAGGTAAGTCACACCACTAAATCAGGTTTGGAAAATATTTGTGACAACATTAGGGACAATGCAGACTTGTCAAGACTTAAAAGTATTGATTTTAATAAGTTGACAATAGAGGAGAGAAACATAGTGGAAGAATCAATATACACTATGATGGAAAAGTTCAAGAATACTCCACTTGAACTAGATAATACTATGCGTAAGGAGTTATATTCCTTTGTAGAAAATAAATGACATTATTTTTTAAATATGGAAAAGGAGATAAGAGAGTCAACATTGGCTCGTGTGATGCCTGAACTCACAAAAGGCCAAATAAGAAAGGCTAATAAGAAGCATGGGAGAAAATTTGCACCCAAGTATAGAGCCTTCAACATTTTGCAAAATAAAATTGAAGATGTTGTGAAGAAATCCACTCTAATGTGGAAAGTAATTTATGGGCTCACAACTATAAAGGAAGGACAAGAAGATCCCTTTTAGGGAAGGAAAAATGATGAAGAGGAAGAAGACAATGACAAGGAGGAGGAACCAAAAAAAGGAAAAGGAAGAAGTTACAGTGGAAAAAGATACACAAGAGAGTGTAAAGACAACTGCTGAGGAGTAGCAATAGGAACAAAGTGTGCAAGACAAACAAATGCCACCACCAAGTCCTCCACATGTAACAACGACATCTCTAGAGGCAATAATTGTGAAGGATGTTCCTAAAACCTCTGGTTAGAACATCAACCCATTAACTATAGAGGATCTTAGAAAGATCCTTCACCAAACTACTTTACAATCATAGTTATGTACCAATCCAATTTTGGTGAGTGTGGAGGAACTTTAGAAAGTTGTAGATGAGATAACAAAGGAGAAGGATAATCCAAAAGAACCACCTTCACATACTCCAATAGCTACAAGTGGACAACCACAAGAGCAAGCAACACAAGATGCATCAGCTATGGTTGATTCCATAGTTACAGTCTCAGTAACTTTAATTGTCGAGGAGCCAACAAAGGAAAAAATAGGATAGATGAATACCTCTATCATTACAACACAAGGAAAAGGTGCACCTCCTCCTCATATCATAGTTATTGGTCAAGTTAGAATGGAATAGGATAAGGAGAGCCCTAAGAAGAAGGAACAAGATGCAATTCAAACATTGATCAATTTTCCTACTACAATGACTCCCACTAGAACAACATAGCAGCCAAGAACTGATGCAATACCACTACAAATATTAGCACTAGTCTCGAGCTCTACCAAGGTTACAAGGGTACTTCACTATGGAGACCCTGCTCTTCATGATGAGATAGTCATTCCAAGCTATGACTATAAAACTATGAATATTGATTAGATTAATGAAGTGCAAGAGGCACTAGAAAAGAAGAAGAAACAAGAGATACTTAGGAATGAGTATAAGAAAAGGAAAGCATTGATAGAAATTAAGAACATCTTTCTAGATGCATTTAGCTTGCAAGTACCTAATTAGACAAAGCCATAATGGAGAAATTATCCAACATAGTGGACCAGGTACAAAATGAAGACCTAGACACCAATGTAAAATTGCTTGAATGGTTTGAAAAGAAATTCTAGATGAAAGTAAATGAAAAAATATCTATTGAGATAGTACTTTCTCAAATAGAGCTAGCAAAGAAGATAGAGAAGGTAAAAGTAGTACTTGAGAATATATTCTCACTGTACTCCAAACTATGCTATTCCTCATACTTCACACAAGAGACCAGCTAGAGGCTATTGAGCTTAGAGAGGAACCTTATAGTATCTAGCATGTAGCTACCAAAGGATCTAGCTCAAAGTGAGAAGAATTTTTCTACAATGCTTCACACACAAAAGGAATTAGTTGTACTCACTAAAGATGAGGCAAAAACCAAGGCCAAGCTAATACAAATTCAGTCTACTATAACCGCTCACATGGAAGTTTGGTACAAAGAAATAGCCTATATAGAGAATGTCTTGAAGAAATATCCCAATCTTTCTACATTGGAAGGCTTAGTACACCTTGCAGTAGAGACAACCATCCACCTTAAAGCACTACAAATTGCGTTGAACAACTGGGATGATGCTCTAAAGATCATAATGGAGGTAAACAAATCTTTTTTGGCTAAGTATTCAATTAATCCATACAACCCTTTGACATAAGTTTCAAAAAGGCGGAGATACAATTAGGGGAAATAATAACATTTTGAGTTTTGGAGAGATAAGGAGATAAAGCCAAAAGGATACAAAAACTACAAGGGAAGATGTGTGAAAGGTGGAGCAAAAATAGAGTAGATAGTATAGGATAGATAAGGCAGAATGATAAGGCAAAGCATGGAAATAACATGAGTCAAATCTAGCATAAGGAGTTTTGGATATAGAAATGGCACATCAGCTCAAGGGGAGTTACAAGTTTTGAGGTATATAGTCTTCTACAAAATTTTGAACAAGTTTTTTGAAACTTTGTACATATGCCAAACAAGTTGTATATTATACTCATGGAGATCAGATTCATAATGTTCAGTTAAGTTGTTTTGACACTCATGTCAAAGGGGAAGATTGTTGATCTCATATTGGTTTTGACAATTGAGTGTCAATACACTTAAGAACTTTCTAATTTAATACCAAGTATAATATAAATGTCAAGCTATAGTATGTGTCAAGCCAAAAATTCAACAGGTGCCAAGTTATTCAAGTGTCAAGCAAGTTTCAAGTGTTGAGTGAAAATCGATACCAATCTAGTTTATGTGTTGAGTCAATATAGGTGCCAAGGAAGACATAATTAATATAGGAGCCAAACAAGATAGAATTCTTATATGTGTCGAGCGTCAGCAATTAGTAAGTGTCGAGTAACATAGAATTAGTAGAAGTGTTTGTGCCCTCAAAAACTCTAATGTAAACCATTTTTGAGTTGACTCAAGATGAATCTTGAAGGATCTAAAAGATAAGACTAAATCTATTACATTCCCTATGGAAACAACATGCAACCAATCAAAAAAATGGAAAGAGCATGCAACCAATTAGAAAAATGGAAAGAATTGAGTGGGAAAGATGGATGAATCTCAATCATAGATTCATACCTAACCCTAAGCCTCAAAACCTTTTTAAGGAGGTCAAAACCCCATAGTTAAATGTCATGTGGATTGTATGGAATGCATGAGAGAATGCTAGAAAATTTTTGAAGAAAGTGAAAGGGGTTTGAAGACTTAGAGGAAGAATAACATTACAAAATCAAGTTGATCAGAATAGAGTATCAACACTTCAAATAGAGTTATATCAGATCAAGAAGGATCAAATCAGATTAGATAGAACAAGTATCTAGAATCATAAATTGAAGATTTTAATTCATCACGTCAACACATTCTACTATACTTTCTAGCCATTATATTAGGAGAATGAAAATCCTATGATTATAGGTTGGTTTAATAGCCATATTGTAAATCCTTAACATGATGTTAAATCCTTTAATAGGGTGACATTCCAAGTGAATGTTTATAAATCCTTTAGATAGGTCACTTTTAACAGGGTGTAGAGCCTTTAATAGGGTAGGCCTCTCATAGGGTAGACCATTATTGGTGGTCAAACTTTGTAACATTGACAAGTTACATATTGTTGCAGTGATAAGTTATGGGTGTCATCCCCACTATAGTTTTACCTCTCATTTTGGAGGGTTTCTAGGTGATCAAATCTTGTGTTATCTATTTTCATGCATGCCTTTATTTTCATGTTTATTAGAAGATGTTAGATGCATGTGATTGATTTTAGTTAAATAGTTTAAGAGGTTAAAGTTTGATACTTCTGATTCACCCCCTCTCTCAAAAGTATTCTTCCCACTTGTGAATTCCAACATAACCTTACTACTTCTATTCTAGCCACAAGAACATAGGTCTCATCATAATCTATTTGTTCTTTCTATGAGTAATCTTTACATACTAATCTTTCTTTATTCCTTAAAAATTTTCCTTGCTCATCCATCTTGTTTCTAAATATCCATTTGGTTCCTATCACATTCTTTCTACAGGTCTAGGGACCAATTCCCATGTCACATTCTTTACTATCTAATCTAATTCCTCTTTAATAGCTTATTTCCAATGATAATCTTTACATGCTTCATCTTCATTCTTAGGTTCGACATGGGATATCAAACATAGTTCTTCATTGACTCTACTTCTTGTCATCACTCATTTATCTCTACTTTCGATGATCTACTCAGGTGGATGGTTCTTTGTCATATTCTTTCACAAAGTAGGAGTTGTTATCTCAACTCTTGGCTTTGTTGAAGGTTTTGAGCTTTGTTCCTACCTTGGTTGTCCTTCATTCTGCAAGTCATTATTAGTCTCAAGGAATAATTCATCATTCCTTGGCTTATTAACAACATCATCATCAGAATTATAATCAATCTTTCTCTCTTGTATCCTAAATTTCTCGTTAATTTTCACATTTGCACTTTCCATAATAGTATTATTTCTTAGATTATAGCATCTATAACTTTTTATTTTTAATGAATAACCAAGAAACATACCTTCATCACTTCAAGCATCAAACTTACCAATATCATCATCTCTTTTGATATAACACTTACTGCCAAAAGTTTTGAAATACTTAACTATAGGTGAGTGACCAAAACACAATTCATAAGGGGTCTTGCTTGTGACTTTCTTGACCTATACTCTATTCATAATGTATATTTTTGTATTCATAGCTTCTCTCCAAAACATTTTGGATACATCATTCTCAACAAACATAATTCTTGTTGCTTATGTAACTGACTTGTTTATTCTATCTACTATACCATTTTGTTCAAGGGTTTTTGGAGCTAATAACTATCTTTTGATTCCATTAGCTTCACAAAACATGCTCAATTGATTTGAAGTAAACTCTCCTCCTCTATCAGATCTTAAATATTTAATCTTCATGTCTTATTCATTCTCAACTATATTGTTGATTATCTTGAACTAATCAAATGCCTCAAATTTCTCTTTAATAAATGCAACCTGCATCATTCTAGAAAAGTCATCAACTAAAATCATGAAATACCTTTCCCCATAGAATCCTTTAGTCTTTGTAGGACTACTGAGATCTGTGTGTACAATCTCCAATTTTGTTGTAGTAGTAAACTTCTTATAAGGAAAAGAATTTTTGATATTATTTTCCAAAAGACACTCCTTGCAAATTGTGTTACTAAGCATTACAATCTTAGCCAAATCTCTAACTGTAAACATACTCCTAGTCTTCACAATATTGTCAAAGTTTATATGAAAAAATCTCTTATGTCATAGGAAACTATCATCTAACTTAGCAACCAAACATGTCATTTCAATAGGATTAAACTGAAATACATTACCTCTTATTCCAATTACTTTTCCATCTTTGTCTCTGATCATGCATGTCTTCTCTGTGAACTGCAACTAATAACATTTGTCCAGTAGTTGACCAACACACAAAATATTGTGCTTCAAACCATCAACAAAATATATATCCTTAGCATTAGTCTTACCATCAAGAGTTATAGATCCAATGCCTTTAACTTGGCATGCTACATTATTTTCAGCTCTAACAATGCCTTCATCATGACTTTTGAAGTTAACAAATTTGTTCATATCACTAGTAATATGATGTACACAACCATTGTCAATTATCCAATCATATTTCTTTTCAACCTATGATACCAAAGCCACTTTGTCTAGACTTTCTTCTTTAATAGCTACAAATCCAATTTCATCATCACTAACACTTACTGCTTGTTCATCAAAATCATTTTCTTCATTTGTATACAAACACTCTCTATCTTTTCTATGTTTGAAATTACCTCTATACTTTTTCTCTCTTTTAGGATACTTAGATGCATAATGACCATATTCATCACAAGTCCAACATTTAAGGATTTTCTTCCAACCTTTTTCTCTTCTTACCAAAAGGTTTACTCCTTCTTCAATATTTATGTCCTCATTTGATTTGCTACTGCTAGCATAATCTCCTCTAGCACTTGTTCTCCTTGATAGACCTAGTCAAATATTCAAGGCACTAAAAGTTGTTTCAGTTCTATTCAATTCTCTAGACTATCTAATCTCATTCCCAACTACTTCAAGTCTTCCAAGAAGTGTCTCCTTTGTAAAATATTTGGTACAAGATATCAACAACTGTATCATTTGAACTACTAACTTAAGTGGTGGTGTTAATCTTTTCAATATCTTCCATATCACCTCATCATCTTCTTTGGTTCATCCTCAAGATCTAATACCTCTAGTAATTTCTAATATACTACCTACATATGTACTTATAGATTCATCGTCCATCATTTTAGCATCTTGAAATGCACAAATCCAACTTTGTAGCCTCAACTTCTTAGAATGTTCATCACCTTCAAAACTAGTTTCCAAAGCTTTCCAAATCAAATGTGAAGTAGCAAGTGACTTTACCTAATTGTATTCAGTTTTAGGAAGTGCAGTCAATAAGACTTCTCTAGCTCTCATGTAGTACATAAAAAGACCTCTTTCTTCTTTGATACATAATATTTGTCTTCATTTTTTCCTTCTAGATATCATAATTTGTTCCATTAAACTTCAAAAAAAAAATTCTGAACATGCTCACCATGGATCTCCCAAAGTTGTTAAACTTTATCTTCAAGGACCTGATGATCTGATACCAATTATTAGAAACATTAGTCCACCAAGATAGCTAAGGTTGGGGGGGGGGGGGGGGGGGGGGGGGAGGTGGTCAATCAGTTATCCAACAATTAAAACATGTATCTTCTTTCAATAAACTTAACCATTCAACCAAAGTAAACAACAACTGTAATGAGATGCACATAGACAATTACACCAGATACGTTAACTAGGGAAACCCTTGATCACAAGGAAAACCCCAATAGGAATGATGCCCACTAGATGATGTACTAATATAAATATTCCTTGTTATAGGATGGACCCTATTAGGAGTCTATTACAACATTTATTACATATGAGTCCCTATTGGGAGACTCTGAATCCCTGTTAAGAGTTGTGGTACAATGTATGCAAGAAGAGCTCACTGCCCAAACATGCAATTTCAACTACAAAAAGAGATCATTACCCAAATAATTAATTTACTATTATGTTCCTATTTCCTCTATTCTATCAACCAAACCAATCACTACCAGACCTTGTAGACTAGGACATGAACCTCATATCCAAATATAAAACCTCAAATCACCCAATAAAACCTTGGCAATGAAGTTTCCTTCATGTCTCCTCTATTCTGCTCAACTTCACATTCCACTCTTTGTGCTACTTATAATTACTTCACTTTTTTTTTTGATAAAGGAAAATGTCCTTCCTTTATATTGAATCCATAAAATAATTCCCTAAGTTATTGCAATTTTTTAGTTTCTGGAGACATCCTAAGAGTACTCCAAAGTCAGGTTCAGGGCATTAAATGACCTCGTACAGGACCAAAAAATGGGAGATGATAATAGCTTGTCCATATGGCTATAGAGAACTTTGAGAGCTTTCCAAAAATGTAAATGGTTCATCAATCAAAGCTACAGTTCAAAAGTTATGCCTCCCGAAAGTTCAATTACCGTTTCTGGATTCTTCTAATTTTGTGCCGACTTCTAATGCAGCTTCTGGAGCCTTCTATTTGTTTGGTGGATGCCAACTAGCACTTTCTAGAATGTATTCCTAATCCTTAACCCTTTGGGGTCTATTTAAGGACATTTTTGGCATTGTAAAAGGCAGTTCGGAGTGGAGTTTGAGAGAATGTACTAGGAGAAGAATTTATCTCTAGATTTATGCTATTGTAAGCCCATAGGGCATGTTTTGGAGTCTGTTTCTCTGCACTAAGTGTACTAGCATATTTTTACAATTAATAGAATTTTCCCTTTCCTATTGTGTCCATTATGTGCTTGGTTTGTGTCCCCATCAGTTTCCTTGTGATTTATGTTATTACTTTGATTCTTTGATATCATTATTTCAATGGTGTGCATGTATTAAATGAGTAGTTGTACTCTCTTGATATGCATTTACTTTATCTAGATGTCTTATTATCACTTCTATGGATTAGAGATGTGTTGGTATAATATCATATTTTATGTCTTTGATTATATTTCTTCATGCCTATGGATTACTTGGTATTTAAGTACTCTTGATGCACATGTTGTACTTGGTGCCTTTTGGCTTTGTCTTGATGTTGCATTTATTGGCTTAGAGTTAGAATATTAGTTATTTAGCATAATAGGCTTATTGACATTTAATTGATGATGTCAAGTTTTTACTCCTTGATTTACATGGATTTAGTACTCCCTGGTGCTAAGGTTTCATTATTTTCTTGCTTCTTTTATTCATTTTAGTGGTGTTGTCCTCCTAATGTCATACGAGGATGCATTTAATCATATGAAAATGTATTTTTTCTACAAGACATTTATTCTCTCATATGGAAATGCAAAGTGTCACACAAACCTAGAAGGTGACTAAGATGGCTTGTGGGGAATTCTTACATGGGATCCAATTGTGGCTTACACAAGTATTAATTATAATTTTTCCAATGGAAAGCAATGGGTATTCTCACGTGCATTCTGAAGCTGCAATTTGTACTTTTAGATACTCTTTTGGGTCCTACATATTCTTGGAGCTTAACACTTCTTATTGGATATTTTTGTCTCTAAGTATTTTAGATTTCATCATGGGTGTGTGTTATATCGATAATGAACTTGTATGGTTTAATCAGCTAGGAACTTATTTTTTGGTTTTTGAATGAATCTTGAATGCTTAATGTTTGTATTAAAAAATGTATGCATTTGTAAGTGATGAACATGTGGGGATATTTTATTTTTTGGTTAGTTAAGTCTTCTATTGTGATTCTTTTATTATTATTTACATGTATTTATGCTTTAATTTAATCCCAAAAAAAGTTAGTCTATGTTTATTTGTGTTTCCAAGGACCTCTCAGTTGGGGCATTATAGTTATAAAGATAATGTTAGGTTCCACCATATTAAGGTATTTACCTCTATCCCAATTAATATATTTACTTTTTTAGTAGTATTCTAGTTAAAGGACTTTAAACATAATCAAAGTGTGATGTTGTTAAAGATTTACAGTAAAGGATCTATTAGGGTCCACCTAGTTAAGGGATTTTACTACTACTGTAACTATTAGGGAACATTAGAAAAAATGATTTGTGGAATAGAACTACCACTAATTGATCAAATCCACTAAATCTCATGCACTTCATAGTATACTCAACTCTTCCCTTACTTGCTCACAACTTTTTTCTTTCACTACACTTGTTCAACCATGATCAAGAAAAAAAAATTGTTAAAATTTCAACAATATATATTGGACTTTTTTTGGTTAACACTTTGTCTTCCTTGATATTTTGTTTATATAGTGACTCTTTGACTACCCTATGGCTTATGGAAAAAAAAAAAAGTTAACAACAAAATGGGTCAATGTAGTAATCTATCAAAGACCCCTAAATTGAAATGTACAACTCCCTTATGAGCGTAAGATGTGCAATGAATTTGTATTTCAAGTTTTGGGGATATGCTCTTAACCAAAGAGAAGAAGAGGAAAAAACCAAGATTTTCAACACTTCAAACAACTTGGGAAAATGAAGGGGGGACTAATTCACACTTATGGAATTTATTCAAACTTATAATGGAAAGAATGGAAACATGCATAACTAGCTACCACAAGAAGAAGAAAGGAAAAGATGATGAAATAGGTAATTCTTGGATTACACAATTAGCTTAATGATTTAACAATACCAATATTATCTATCACTCAGCTACTCCACACATCAATTTCTAGCTTCCTTATGCAATAGACTACTCTAAACACACAAACTATGACAAATAGTAGAGAAAATAGAAGACATGTTTATGTTGAAGAGAGAAAGACATAAAATCTACTGAACGAAGGAAAATAACCAAGTTCATCCACATTCATTCAACTTCCAACATTAACACATTCATTCCATATATTCAACTTTAAACTAAATGAATAGAAAAACTTAAAATGAACTTAGAGTTACACATAATAGTCCTAGCTATGGGGGTTTTCTCAAAGTAAACTTTATCGATTATTTCTATTAACTATGAAAGTTACATTTATGGGCCTCCTCTTAGGATTCCTAGCCAGTTATAGATTCATCAGCTATGTTAATAGAGCACTTAAATGACTTAGAAATCCAATCATCATTAGCTACAATTTAATACATCAAAGAAAGAAAGCAGAAATGGTTAGAAATCTTCAAAATACATCATATTCCTCTTTGATCTATAACAATCACCTTGGTGCCAAAACTTTTATATCATATCCTAATAGTCATAGCAATTTTAAATCTCCATTATCGATCTCTTATCAATGGTCACAATTTAAACATGTCAAACCCTCCATCTACCTTGAAACTTAACTATGACAAAACTGTTGCGAAGTCACAATCAACTATTTTCACAACATTGCAACCCTCCAGACTAACCATGACTTTAACCTTGTGAACTTGCAAAAACTACAACTTAATCCTTCTTACCTCTTCACAACTATCCATCCTACAATACTTATACCATTGTGATGATGTGATGACTAACTATTATCTATCTCATAGCTTTTCCACCTTAACTTAAGATTAAGTTTAATTACTTATGATGTTGCGATCATAGGCTATCTTAACTATCATTTCATTCTTCACAATTTTGCAACTCAAAATATTTTCTTCTAGCTTAACCATGTGATGTTGTGATCTATTAACTTTACTATTTTGGCTCTTTATTTCCACTTTGCAACTTTGACATCTTAAGTTAACATTAAATCTACAAATCTGCAAATACATACTTTTGCCCCTTCGCAAACCTAACTTCAAGTCAACTTTAACTACCTAAAAAATAGAAATGACTTGTAATATTACTATTGTAGTTACCATTTTCACACCTTTGTAGCATTCTTTGAGAGTTAACATTAACCTTTGTGATATTGCAAAAATTTGATAAGAGACTATTATCTTGTTTCGCGACTTTGCAACTAAAGAATTTAATTTCTACTGAGACCATGTGACGATGTGATAACCATATAAAATTGACTACTACCATCCATTGCAATCTTGTAACCTAAAACTTTAACTCATCTTTTAACTCTTTGATGTCATGAATACATGCTTTCACTCCTTCACAACTTTAACCTTAGATTATTCTTAACTACATGTGATGATGCAATAGCCTTTGAACTTTAACCATGCTATTCATTCTTTACATCCTCACAATTTAAAAAGTCTTTTTTTCCACATATGATGTTGCGGTAACCATTTTGAGTTTAACTATCACCTTGTACACGACTTCACAGCTTAAGATTTTAACTTCCCCTTTAATTGTGGGATATTGCACAGATTGCACACTCAACTGCCCAAGTCACTTTTCACAGCTTTGCTATCTTAACTCTAGGTTAACTTTAACTCCTTGTGAAGATGCAATAGCCTTATATCTTAACTACCATGTTTGTCTCTTTACACCATCATAGAATGAATTTCTTTAGGATGGATCTAAGTCACGATCATGCGATCTTTAACTTTCATTTCTTTCATAAATTTCACTTTATTAAAATAACAAGATAGTGCTTCCTTCAATCACCTATCTCATTCAATCATTTAATTCAAGCTAACCTTTCAACCAGTGATGTGGAGATTATGATGCATTCTGTGCAATCAATTTAATTTCCATCTTTCATTCCTACCACCTTTGACCAGGGTGTTTGCCATTGCTAGATATTTGAGTTCTTCCTCTACATCAGATTTGAATGGTCTTCCTTCTAACCTATTTCCATGATCTACATCATATCCTCTAGCCTTGATATTGATGTTCTCTTCTCCCTTTTTTCTTTGAATATAAGTGTGACCTTCTTTTTGAATGCATCTTGTCTTCACCATGAACACTTGATCAAAGCATCAAGGTTTCAGAACAACTTTCCTCTCATCTAGGAAATGCATAGACTTACCCTCCCTTTCTAATCACCTAATATGAAAAAATGCATTAGATTTATTTTGAATGCCCACCTAGGTGCACACAAAGGGATAGATGAGAGAGGAAGTTCCTTAAGGGCAATCTAGACACAAACATGACATCACATTGTCTCAACCCTAATCCTAGAATTTTTAAAAATAAAGGGGGACTGAAATCATGGCAACAACTTTCAAGTCCACTTCCCTAATCAACGCATAAAATTTAATTCTAATATGTATTTCAATTATCCCACTCAAATCCAACACCTCATAAGATAAATCTTAAACTAGGAAAAAAAATATTTCCAAGACTGCACCCACCATATCATAGAATTTTGTCCCAAGAGGTCAAACATGTCCTAACCAAATGCTTTTTTCATCTAGAATCTTCTTTTTATGTTTGCATTGAGAAATTTGATCCCATATTATCATCTTCAATCATGAGTATAGATCACTATATCATGCTTGGCTTAAATGAATATAGCTCAACCTCAACATCAATCAGTGATCATCAAGTTACTGATTGTTGTACAATAACTCAATACACTTTAACATGTTCAAGAACTCTATCATTTCATTATTGGTCACACTAATGAGTTGTGGTCATAACTCTATCATCTAAAATGTGTTTCTTACATCATCTTGATATTTCTCCACTTGACTCATCATATATTTGATAAACCAATGTAATCACCTATCCCTTGTCACCAAGTGCTCTATTAGTTGCACTATCAATTCACTTGATCATACCTTTCTTCAGTTCAAAATTAGGAATTGTACCATGGACCGTCAAAGACACTCCTAATGATTAGTGCCATTTGTGTGTCAAATATGTGGACACCTAAAAAAATACACTTCAATAAGACATTATAATGTTAGGGGTTAAGAACTTGAATATATGAAAGGAAAACATAAAATCCCTAACACAACTATATTATTTCTGTCTAACCAAGGCATGAGTGTGAAATAATCTTTCTTTCCCTAAAACCACATACCTAAATCAATGACAATACACCCCTAGAATTAGAGATTCAAATGATGTAATAAATGATAATAAGAGATTCAACTTCATAATCCCAAAATAGAAGATGAGATAATTACTTTGAATGCACAAAAATTAGTAAATAGTTCAATAGCATGACAATGCAATTCTAAATGAGACATCAATTTGATCTTTTAATACATTCTATTTAAATAAAGGAGGCTCAAACGAGTGTTTCAGATTCAAAGTTAAGGGAGGGTTATAGGATGAAACGTGGAAGATTCTTGGTAATAAGGGGATACTTTGATCTTGAAAATGATATTTGGATAGAATAGGAAGAGTACCTTTCTTTTTATATTCAATAAGCTTTATTGAAAGGGTATCTTGATCTTTCTTGAATATGGATAAGATATAGGACATGGGTGGATACATTATTCTTGAGAGGGGAGGATAGCATCTTAGCAAACATTAAAAGGTAGGGAGGGATCTTGATCTTGATCTTTAGTCATACTTGTTTCTTCCTCTTTTGAAAACTCCTCTTGAAATGGACCCACTTCTAAGGACAAGGGAGTATCTTTAGTTTGCATGATATCTAGTATAGTACATGAAGATTTAGAGTCTTTGATTTTGGAAACCTTGAATTGACTTGAAGTCAAATGAAGATTATCTTGAATTTCTTTTAGAGGTACACATAGTGAATATGATAGATGTTAGGTCCTTTGTTCAATGAAGTCATGTTGGATAGATTTGATGCCTTAGGATACACATGAATTTTGGAAGAAGTGGGATCTTTAAGAGGACCACTAATCATCATGGGTTCATTAAGTTGAATTTTCTTGAGAATAGTATTTTCAGTAGATAAGTCATTAAGATTTTCAATTTCAATTGATTTATCATCAATAAGGTCTTGGATCTTATATTTTGATCCCATACAATCTAAAGTTTTATTCTTATTATATTTATGATATTCACAATAATTATTCAAGTATTTCATTCCACTTGAGGTGGTTTAAGGCAATGTGATTATATCTTTCTCAAGATGCTTTACCAAAATTATTTCATATGTTTATTCCAAAGGAGTAAAGATTATCTCTAAGGAATGAATAAGTTATTCTTGATGTTCTTGTAGATATGGAAGATTTTAAAGTGAATAATATATATCCATTTCTTCATATTCTTGATCAAAGATAGTTCCATCATAAGATTGTGTCATATAGTCTTCATCAAAAGATGGTGTTTCTGTGTTTGAAGGAAATATACCCAAATAGGAAAGGACATATAGATATTAATGAATACTCATTATATTGTCTCCTTTTCTTTCTTCATTTTTCAAATCTCTAATTGTAAATCCTAAAATTCTTCAATAAGGTTGAAGATAGGTTGATCATACATATTTTTATCATCTTGATGTTTATCCAAGTCATAATGATGTTGATAGATTCATTTTTTAAGTAATTGTAGGTGTTATTAGTTGTACACTTAGTGTACTCTATTGCATAGGAGTTCTTGATGCAAATAGGAGATATCTATGTGAAGTCTTTTTTTGTTCAAATGTTGTAAGTCTTGGTCCTTATTCCTTAAAAGGATTATTTTTCATGAAGTTGTATATTTTTGATCTTGTAAGTACCATGAGATGCTAGTGTATGCAAAGTGTGTAGGTCAAGTTTATAGTGTTACAAAGTTTGGACAAGTTTTGATTGATGTTATAATTGTGTTTTTCTTAAGAGTTTGATAGATGTGACACAAGGTATAGCTATGTGCCAAAGAGTGGTTATTTTTAGTGTCAAAAGGCTTTTTACCTTATACATGAGCTAATCACTAAGAGGTTTGACTGACAAGACAAGACACACATAACAAGCAAGATAGGTTTAAACTTTGAGCATGTAGTTTGGGGTACACTTAGACATAGACTTGATAAGAGCATCTGATTTTTCGCCTATAAATTGATGGCTTGGAAAGGGATCACAAAATTTTACTAAAATATGCAATTGGGCTCTTGAAAACACCTTTGAAAGTGTCATCTTCCCAAAAATGACTTTTCCTAGAAATCAGGCTCCCAAAAATGGCTTTCCTCCCACAAGCAACTCATGTCATTTCCAAAAATTACTCAACATTGCCATAAATGACCTTGAACCCCCAAAAAAAACTTAATATCTCCCAAAAAGAGCTTTGAGTCCTAAATAAAATGTATTTCTTCTTGAGAGCACTAGAAGCAACTCACTTTTGGGAGTACTAACAATGACTCTGTATGGGAAAATGGACTAGCTTACCAAAATGGAGATGTTTAAAATTTATTTTTGCAATTTGAAAGTTCCAATATGTCAAAATATGGGGTCTCCATTTTCATCAAATGTAGGATATGAAAAAAAACTCCAAGGACAAATCAACTTAGAAGGAATAGAGTAAGGTTTGACAATTTGGGCTTGTTTAGATGAGTTGAGACTCAAAAACCCATTCTTATCCCTAGTTAAAAGAAGTAAAAGAAGAAAAAATATTTTCTCACAAATTATGTGTATACGTTAACCTCACACATTCATATCACCTAAAGGGCACTATATATTTGATGTTTCCAAGGACTCAAAAAATTATGTTCAAAGATTACCCTAAAGGGAGAAATGTCGCATTTCACCTTCAAATGTTTTGGTGTATACCTATGGTGAGTTTCTTTAGGAGATATTCTTCCCCCTCCACACACAAATATTATTCCTCCTTAAAAACTATCTAAAATTTTCTAGTAGGGCTTTCATTCTCATTTACTCTTGATGCCATACAAGTGTACACCCTTGGTAAGAAAGGTTGGGAGTGGCTCCAATCAATAAAATAAATAGGGAATCCTCAAGATATGTGTTAATCTTGAATCAAGAGGATGGAATTAACATGGTTTTGGAGTTTGTAGAGTCTCCAAAACTTTTTGAATTATAGTGGGGAAAAATTAGTGGCATAAGATGTGTTCCCACTTGGGTCATTCCTAGAGGTTGAGAACTTTAACAAACCCTCTTAAAGTAACTCAATAACTAACTAGTTTAGATGTAAGGAGTCTAAGTTTCTAACTCTCCAAAAATGGACAAGAGAATACTCTTTTATCCTCTTCACTTTTCCAAGATACATTGATCAGGTTCATCATCAATCTAGTTCCCTCTTATTAAGTCCAAAAGAATCTAAGTTTATGATTCTCTCAAAGAAATAAGAGAATAATCCCCTCATTAATAGACAAGGAAAAATAATCATTACATTTCTTTGCATCATCTTTTAATAAGGTCTTGGTTTCTAATTTTTCGATGTTCATCACTTTTACATGACAAAGAGCATACTCCCCTATCTTTCTATGAAGACCCGTATAGAATTTTTCATAGGGCCCTACTTATAATATTTTTTTAATAAAACACTAAACAAGCACAATGTTTCAATGATGTATTCAAGGAAACCTACATACACTAATTAGTAGTTTGCAAAACTTCACAAAAGGCATCACCAGAAATGACCTTGTACCCAAAAGCAACTTTCTACACTAGAAAAAACTCAACCAAGAAGGACCTTACCCATTAATTACCTAAATATAACCTTAGAAATGACTTTTTGTCACCAAATGACTTATTACTCTTTAGGTTTCCCTAGAAATGACCTATTTCTCTCAAGAAGTCTCTAGGAGTGATTGATTTCTTTCTAAGAGCACTAGAGCTGACTCACAAACTTATAGGAAATCAAAAATGACTTTCCAAGAGTTTCTTGGGTAGAATGAGGGATAGAGGTCAAAGACAAGAAGAGGGAAGAATTGTGAGGGGTCTAGACCGATGGTGGGTGCCAAAAATATGTTTCAAATATGTGGATACTTTCAAAAACACTTCAAAAAGACATTAAAATGTTAGGTGTTATCACATGAAATATATCAAAGAAAATAATAAAAACCCTAACACAACCTCCTATTGCTCTCCAACTAAGGTGCGACTATAAAAATAAGATTGGTTTCCCTCAAAATAATATCCTAAATTAATGACAATGTACCCCAAGAATGAGAGATTCAAATGATGAGATAAGAAAATGTAAAGCATGGATTAAATTCCATTATTCCAAAATGAAAGATGAGCTAATGACTATGGATGCAAAAAAATGAATTAGAAATTAAACAACATAAGATTACTTCTAGGATTAGGGGCCCTAAATTTGGTGACATAAAAAGGAAAATCTAAATGAGAGGGAAATTTGAGCTTCTAATACAACCTATTTATAAAAAGGATGCTCAAATGAGTGGTTAAGAATCAAATTTGAGGGAGAGTAAGGATGTAACATGTAGCAATCCATGTGATGTTGATCCATGTGATGTGCTCCCATTTTTCCATATAGAAATCGCCTTTCCTCCTTGTCCCCTTGTGGTGAAATATAATTAGGAGTTTCTATTAATTCATCTTTAATAATTAACATAGACAAGTATATTTTATCTTTTTATTTAATTAAAGAGACTCGGCCATCAATGCTTTATTTAGGAATAAATTGGTTGGATTCATCTTTTGTTTGAGACTTAAGTGATTGATTTTGATAAATTATGCCAGTATTTGAGTCAACATAATTGAGTTGATTATTGAAGGAATTTTTTCAATGACATGGTTGACATAATTAGGAGAATATTTTGATTAGGAGAAAATAGGGTCTTAAGTCTCTAGGCCCATTTTTAGGTGATACCTTTCTCATTATTTTTATGCTTGGAAACATTCTAGGAACACTAAGTCAACAATTGAATTCAATGAAAATGTAACAACTTATCATCACACAATAAAATTTGTACAATGACATTACTAAACCAACCCACCATTACAACATCACTTATGCCAACGTTTATGAAATGGCTTAATATTTTAATTCCCAAACAAATCAACATTTATTAATAAAGAATATTTTTGAAATCTCTTCTCCCACTCATACCTCCGTAGATAGGGTTTCTCCTTCCTACAATGTTGTGGGAGGAAAAAATCCTAGTGCAGATCCTTATGTAGGGATCTCTTCTCCTTTGATATTCTTTCTTTCAAAATCTATGTCAATCTTCAGCTTCTTTTCTACTTTGGTGATGTATAATGCTTTTATGCTGCAAGATCATTCCCTCTTTGGCACTTTCTCTTGTCTTATCAATGGATATTTTGCATAAATAATATTTTGGGGTGTTATCTCTACATAAATCTCTACTCCCATGGGGTTAGTTATTTTTATAATCCCATTATTTCTCATTTTGGCTCTTCTTTAGATAGGTTAGCTTCTTCTCTTAGCAAGGTTGTTGTGAGGCCTTTGAGGTAGGTTGATGCTATCCTATTTTCTAAGGTCATTGTCTTTAATTTGGATACTGAATCAAAGGATGATATTAATAATAATTAAAATTGAGCATAAATTAACCTAGATTATGATCTTCAACTATAGTTTTATAATTTAAGAGATGTGAATATTTGGAAGATTAAAAAGGGGAAAAGTTATGATAAAAAAATGTTAATCTTTTACAAAGTGTAACCACCTTTTTCTATAAATTAATGGTTACAATCTAAAGAGACTTAAAGTATTGTAAAGTCCCTAATTTTGGGTGGATATTTTACAACTAGTATTTTTAGAACTTTTATTACAAAATATGGATTCCAACCATAGCATGTGAGACAAATTTTCTCCTACCTAAAAGGGAATGCTCCCCCTTCTCATTGTTAATTGGATCAATTTGAGGCAAGAAATAAGTTGAGACAATCTAAAAATTGATGTTACCATTATTCATTCCTCTTCTTTTTAGGAAAGATCCCTTGTTAAATGGGTAATGGGAACAAGGAGACTAACTACATTTCTATCTTAAATTGAAACAATGATACCAATAAACTAAATTAAAGTAGTGTAGTGGCTTAGATCTATGTCTAATTTCTAATCTATGAGGATGAATGTGAAGCTCACAGACTCCTATGCAGTTCTTTAAAGATGAGTTTCCATAGAATAGACTTCCACAAGTAGATAATTTCTAACTCTAATTTCAAGATCACAAATGGAGCACACAAACTTTCATAGACAATGATTTCTTAATTCTAAATATCTGAGATATCCCAGCACAAGAACTAAAAGAAACTAATTAGATGGAGGCATTAAATATAAAAAAATTATACAAATCTAAGAAAGTAATTAGAATTATAGATAACTTACAATTTGCACCACCACAACTATTCACAGACATAATTTTGAGAAGAATTGCTTATTCTATCAACTTTTCTTTAGAACTTGTACAAATAAATTATAATTATACCTGCACAAATTCTATGGATTTTTCTTTCACATAAAAAGATGATATTTACAATAGAAGGAACTTCCTTATATAGGAAAAGGGGTGAGAAAAAAAATGGAGAAAAGGGTGGGAGAAACTCAACCACCTTGATTGAGTAAAAAAGAAAAGAAGACTTATTTAATTACATTGTTGAGGGGATGTGTAATTTGATTGTATGCAAACCAATTTTACACAACATGTCTTCTAAACAATAAGAAAAAATATAAAAAACAAACTAAAGCTAAATGATGAAATATTGAAACTAAACGAATCAAGCCTTTGGATTATCTATAAATGCTTTGAACATGGTAATGTGATCTTGGATCATTATAGGATCGAGATTTCATGTATTTTTAGCCACTGCATTCACTTTGATAACTATAATGTTGTATCATTTGATAGCCTCTTGGTTCTCTTATTGATCAGCTAGTTTTCATTTGCACACTTTATTTAATCAATCTTTTTTCTCATTCCACAATAGTTATGAATTCTCATTTGTCAAATTTTCACATTCTAGAATTTCTATCATGTTGGAAACCTTCTCAATGATGTCCATCTATAAACTCTAAACAAGTTTCCCATTAGGATCTTTAAATGGTTTTTTTTTTTAATTGAAGTGATTGGCACATTCCTATACGAACTCAAATTCTAGGAAAGCCATTGGGAAAATGGAGACCAAATGAATATTTAATTATTTTGATTCATGTCTTCTTGATAGTATGTCTCTATTCTTTGAAGATATATATATATATATATATATATATATATTTATTTATTTATTTATGTGTGTGTGTGTGTTGGTGACCAACCTCTTTATTCCTAATTCCATTGTATGATGATGAAACTTGGGATAAAGTGGCATGAGACAATTTCTTGTTGTGTTGATACTTTATTTTATCTTTCCCTTTGGAAGGTGAAAATTCATGTGACATATCCTAACTTGATGATTTCACTACAACATGAAAATTCCAAAGAGTGAAAACATCTTTGAATGGGATTGAATACATGAGGCTTTCAAATTTTGGACAATAATGGTAGATCCATGGAGGATAAGTGTTCTTTGTATGCTTTAGATACTTTTTGAACACTTAGATAGGCTAGGAAACACATAGATAGCTTATTTTTTAGGGGAAAACAAGGTCAAAATTAGCTTTGCCTAGGTGGATAGCATATGGGGGAATGTGTATTTTGGCTTCAAAGGCTATGAATGCAAGTGGATGTAGTATAGAACCATGTGGTAGGAAACTTCATATTTAAAATGAAATTTTTTTCACAAAATCAAGATTTAGAAATGCATTTACATCTTGGTAAAAACTCATCATTTTAAACTTGTGTAAATGTGTAATTAGGGTTTTAAATTCAAATTGAATATTTGGGAAATATGGATTTGGGGAAATTTGGAGATTAAATGTAGATGAAAAGCTTACAATTCTTAGGACAACTTTCATAATTTTCCTCACAAACTGGCTCTCTAAAAGTACTAAAAACAAGCAAAAAACATTTAAATAAAGAAACAAATATATTTACAAATAAGGAAAGCAAAGAATAGCATACCCCTTGCATTGAAACAAAATGAAGACTTGAAAAAACCTCACAAACACCTCAACCGTGCAAGAAATTTCTTTTTGGAGAGGAAAAATATTCTTTCATTTGTAAGGAATGGGCATCTAAAATTATTTTTGATCAAATATTCAAAATAAACAAAAATCTAGGGTTCTCAATGAACAAATGGAAGGAAAAATGAAAAATATTCCCCCAAATATGCAACAAAAACAAGAAATGCAAGCAAAAACAAAGATTTACTCTTACTTGGAATGAAAAGAGTAAAACTTGGAGAAAGGATGAAGTTGGAATAAAACACCTTTCTCCAAAATGGGTTTCTCAAATGCATTTACGCATTGCATATAACACTTTTCAAAACACTCTTCCTTTAAAACTCTAAATTGGACCTTTTGGAGCACTTTGCACATTTACATGGGATGTAAGTGGAATTCTTAAATGCATATCACACTTTTTATTTAGAATTGTGTATTATTAATAATACTTGTGAAAATAAGACTTATTGTGGTTATTTACATGTTGCATATTTTAAGTTATATGCAAGTATGAGGGAAATTGCACTTTTTAACTTGGATTACAAATTGCATTTGTTGGAAATATGAGAAGATAAGAGGTGTGTTTTCTAAAGATGAACACACTTCTATAGACCCTTATTCTTGAGAGAACCCATGATGAAGAGAATCTCAAGAGGCATCCTATAGCTTCCTATCTATGACATCCAAGGATACACTAGCGTATGGTGGATCTCAAATGAATCTAGTTAAGCAACCCTTGAAAGGTGTACCATTGAATGGAAGACTCAAAGGAGTAGAGCCAAGAGTGTTAGTATCTAAGAATCAAGTATATAATGCAAGTGCAAACAAATCTAATTGAGATGCAAGATCTAAGTTAATGAAGAGTTACAAAAACCCCTAATTATGCTATGTGAGTTAAGCTTATACATAAGGGAAATATAAGCTAGGAATGCAAGTAAAGAAAAGTGAGTGAAAATGTTCTCAAGAGTGAGTTAAAAAAATGATATCGTAACATTAGAGTACAAGAATGAGATATTAGAGAGAGAGGATAGAGGTGACTTATAAAGAGAAATGGATGATAGGGAAAAAGAGGCAAGTCCTATGATGTAGAATCAACCACAAGTTGAATTTGTGCACAAGAATTTTCATGAGAAAAAATCAATGGTAGTGTTTAAGAGGAAAAAGATGTGTGGAGAAGAAAAGATATTTCACCCACCTTGAAAATTGTGCCCTCATAAGTATAGATAAAATGCATTTCTTTTATTTTAAAGTTAGAAATTACTTTTATGTGCACACATAGGATAAAGTGGATTGTATTTAATTAAAAGGGAGCAAGTTATTCTAATTAAATAAAGACTTAGTATAAAGTGGTCAAATATAAAGTTTTTTAAATTAAACAAATATCTTATCAAAGATGATAGATAGATAAATTAGAAAAGGAGGCTTGTAGTTTAGATGACCATTTTTGGGTGATTAAATTTTCCCATCTTTGAGTCAATTTGTGATCAATTTGGGAAAACATTGAGTCAAAGAATGAATATGTCAAACTGATAGATAGATAGATAGATCTAACTCCAAATATGATCAAATGAAGCACAAAGAGATAGATTATCCTAAATGCACTGTCAATAAGTAGTGGAACTAAATAATAGGAGAGATAGATAAGACAATATCAACACCCATAATTATAAGATGGGAATTAATATGTCCAAGATAAGTAGATAAAGAGAAAGAAGATAAGTCAAGTTAGACAAATTAGAACTCAAAATGACAAGATGAATACTGACAAGTTTTAGATAGGTAGATGTCAGTGCATAGAATTACAGATATAGTGTTCTTGCCCCCTCGAAATTGAAGTTGAAATAAAGTAGAGGAGATATATAAATGAGATAGATTTTATTAAATCAAAATAAGTCCAGGTCCATAATGATAGATAAGATACTAAGCTCAAGGATTAACCACTCAGCATTGAAGATATGCCCTAGTTTTACTGAGTTGGACCAAAAAGATTAATCATGAGAATTAAGTTGAAATGAAAAGAAAGGTAAAATGGAATGAAATGGAATGCATAAGAAAATATTTGAATGGATGATAAATGATGAAGAAATAAAGAAACGATGAGTTCCTCAAAAAAAAATATTAAGCCTTCAAATTTTATTCAACTTTGTAGAAGAAAGCAAAAGTTTAAAACATGATTTTGACCGTCAAGATGAACCCAAATTTTATTTTGATCCCAAAAATGGATCCAAGATGTCAGGAATTTTTAAAATTCTATATAAAGGATTCAAAAGAGTAGATAGATGTTATGATAAGATTAACCCTTTTAATGATAGGGAAAGGAAAGATAACGAGATCAAAAGATCAAAAGAAGATGAAGATATAATTGAAAAGAATCAATAAGGTGAATGTAATTAACTGAGATGTCCATGAAAGATGAGGAGACTCTCTCAAAACTCAAGTCTAAAATTAAAATATAATAAAACCCTAGAATTCAAACTAGTATGCAAAGTTCAAGTTTCAAGGATCAAATAATTAGGTCCTAGTTCCCATCATCAAGCCATATTAGAGACATCACAAGATCATGCAATCATCACTAGTGCTACCTATGAAGATATCAATATGTATTAGATAGGATGTGGGAATCCAACTTATGCATCAAAGACATAAAGATCAAGATGATAATATAGTTAGATTTCCTAGGTTTAGTATACAAAGATTATTCTTGCATTGAGATACAAATTGTCAAGATAGTCATAAGCACAATCTTGCAAGAGAAAATACAATAAATAGACAAGGAGGCCTTAAGTGTCAAGGGGTCAAAGAAAGATACTCAAGACTCCTAAGATCCATAAAGTACACCTATATATAGGAATCAAAAGAAGACATGTCCTATGCCCTCAGTCCTCTAGTTTGGTGACATCCTCAAGAGGCGAAGGAGAAAACATTTAGCAAAGAAATCAGCATAGACAATACAAATAAAATAAGTTAGGCAAGTCTCAATCATTTTAGTTGGAGTGTTTGTGTGAAAGGCAAGTGACTATCTTCTACAAGTGACAAATATTGTACCATCCTAGACTATAGAAAAAGGTTCAACTCAAAGTAAGGTATTTGATAAGTGTTGAGAAACTCTTGATGTTAAGGGAAGCATTGAAAAATACTATTTAGTGAGTTGCCAAGGAAACACCAACACAACTGAGAGACCCAATAAGCCATACAATATTGCCCCCTAGACCTAGACAATGATCAATTCCAAACTACGAAAGGAAAAAATGGATATGATATTGATGTAGGTTTTAAGTGAAAAGTGTCATGCTGATAGACATAATTACAAGGGTCTCAAGTAGCGCCTCTTTCCTGGTTTTTACCACTTGGCAGGATTTTGTTTTCTTATTCATCAAAAATTTTATTAAAAATTTGTTTTTTTTTTATATTTGATTTTTTGGTGATACATAAAAGTGCTTATTTCTAGGTTTTCACTAAGATGCTCATTTCTTTAGGATATTTTATAGTTTTTACGATTTTTCTAGGACCATAAATTATGTGCAAAGCTCTAGATAGTGAGAGAATCAAGCATAGAACTTCTTAAAATGTAGGATATTGATAGGCTTAGGGATTTTTTCTCCCTTAGGTGTAGAAAGCTTATAAGCACTAAGTCCAAAAGAAACAGTGACAATATAGGGACCCAACCAATTAGGTTTAAATTTTCCATTCTAAGCTTTAATCTGTTGATTCTTTGAATTCTCTCTAAGGACTAAGTTGCCAAATTGAAACTCCTTAGGATGAAGCTTCTTGTTATAGCTTGCAAACATCCTTTTCTGATAAGCTCTCATGTGACTAAAAGAAGCTTTTTGACGTTCATCTAGAATCTCTAGTTCTATAGTCTTCATCAATGATCAAACCTATAAAGGAGACCTATAGAGAAGTAATCTCAACCTCAATTAGTAAAATAGCCACAAATCCATACATTAGTGAAAAGGGTGTAGCCCCAGTAGGTGTGTGAATGCTATTCCTATTAAGTCATAATATAGGATTAATCTAAAAGTGCTAGTCCCTTCCTAATTTGTGAATAATTTAGTGCAATATTTTCAAGAGTGTTTTATTGGAGGATTCAACTTAACCATTCTCTTGAGGATAGGAAAGTAAGAACTAGGGATATTTGATCTTAAATTTCTTACATAGATGTATGCGATGTTTGTTCTTAAATTGTCCCTCATTATCAGTGACTATAGATGAAGGAATTCCATGGCAAAAAATTATGAGATTCAAGATGAAGAGAGACACATGTTTCCCTATAGTACTAGAAAGAGGGATAGATTCAACCCATTATGTAAAGTACTCAGCTATTGTGATAATGAATGTATGCCCACTAGAAGAGTCATGATGACTCTAGTCCACTAAGTTAAAAGCCCCCTATTGGAAAGCCCATGTATGAAAGAAGGTATCAACGCATGTCCAAGAGAATGAATCAAATTACCATAAAGCTAACATTTCTTATAGGACTTAGCATTTCATACAACATTAGTTTTCATAGTAGGCCAATAGTAACCATCCTTAAGTAGTTTCAGAGCTAGCACAAGGTCATTAGAGTTAGACCCACATATTCTATTGTGGACTTCAACTAATGCTTGTTTGGAATCATCTTTATCTAAGAACCTAAGAAGCATTTCATCTAAACCCTTCCTAAACAAGTCACCAGAGATAAGGGTATAATGGGAGGTAATGTGGATGAGTTTTCATTTCTCATTGTGGGTTAAGTTTTTAGGTATAATTTTATCATGTAAAAAGAAGTATATAATGACATACCAGGAATGATCATGACCAAAAATGACACAAATAACCTGATCATCAATGGAATAATAGGTAAGGTGATGTATCTCTTCCACTAGGAATTCAAACCATGACTCATGTTCTTGTAGTTGAAGAATGGATGCAAAAGTAGTCATAACATTAGTAGCCTTATTCTTAGCTGTAGGAATCTATAAGAATGTGACAAATGTGAACTAATTTCTCAAAGAATTAATTAGATTCTTATAAGGGATATATTTTTCATTTTTAGTTTGGTAGTTATTATTAATTTGATAAATGACAAGTTGAGATTCTTCAAATTTGTGCAATTTTGTGACCCTCCATTGAATGACTAGTTTAATCTCATTTGTTAGGGACTCATGTTCATCTATCTTGTTGGTAAATGGAAATGAAGGCTTCTATGATTTGAAAATTGTGTATCCATGAGGAGTAACAAAAAAGAT
The DNA here is from genome assembly GCA_028749045.1 of Cupressus sempervirens. Classification (NCBI taxonomy): domain Eukaryota; kingdom Viridiplantae; phylum Streptophyta; class Pinopsida; order Cupressales; family Cupressaceae; genus Cupressus; species Cupressus sempervirens. The sequence continues at coordinate 384,304,390 of CM053791.1, forward strand.
ACTAGCACTGACACAATTCTAATAGTGAGATCCATCAAAGGATATTTTCCAAGTTCTCTCAGTGACATACATGATGGATGATTTAGGAAAACCAATTGGCATTAGAGAATCATCCAATAGTGTAAAATCAGCTAGTTGGTTATCAATAGCTTGTCCTTTGATAGTCTTACAATCAATATACTGAATGTCAAATTCTGATAGAATCAACATCCATTCAGCTATTCGACTAGTAAGTGTAATACCCCAAAATTGGCACATCACCATGCTAACCAATTTTGGTCTATTCAATCATCCCTAAGTCCTATTTTACTAGGCAATTTTGATTTTGATTATCACTACTTGACCTAGGTGTCAAATACAGAAAACCCTAATTTGCATTAATCACACTCTTTATTTAATTCCTAAGCATTGACTCAAATTAGCTACATTAAACCTATTGATTAAGTTTAATTTAATTAAATTACTTCTTTAGCTAATAAAAAAAGGAATTAAATGTATTTAATTTAATAATATTCTCATTTTAATTATTGAATTTAATTATTCAATTAATTAAAGTTTATGCATCTATGAGGCCATATCCTATTTTAATAAATTGAATATCCTCTCCAAAATCTTCTCTTCAATTTAGCTATGGAAATTCTAAGTGAACTAGGACTCAAAATGGAATTAGCTTAGTTAACTCGTTCTTAGACTCAGGTGAAACTTAGTTAACCCTCCATCACACTTAGATCTGAATTAGTTAACCTCGCCTACATAAGGAATTTTCCATTCTAACTGAGTCTCATCTTCAATCTTGATCATTCATTCCAATTGATCTTGACTATCAATCAATCATGGGATTCTATTTAAGAAGCCTTCAATTCCTCATTATGGGGGCTGAATTGATTTTGCATCAGAATTATGCTAGAATATTTATTTGCTCATACATTCATAGCTTGTTTTCATATTGATATCATCTAGATTTAAGAATGCATTCATTTAGTTTAGTATACTCTTTTATTTCTTAGCTTAGTATGCATCTCATCTAGTATAATTTTCACTCTCACATAACTTTTACAAAATCTTTTATACTAGAGGTCTAGTTGCCAGCTTCTCATTCTAAGAGCAAGGGAAAAATTTGTCTAATTAGGAGGCGACAGGTTAATTTGTCGAATCATTTCGGGTGAACGATTCAATGTTCATTTCAGGATGGTTTCACATGTAAGGACCATGTTGAAGTTTCATTGGCTATGGACCATAATTAATGCATACATTTTTGGCACCCATTGTGGGGCCGAGAAATCAAGTTTCTAGCCTCATTTATTCTATTTTTTCTACATTTTTTATTACTCTGTTCCTATCGTTTGTACAATTTTCCAAATTCTCGTGTGACAAATCTCATTTTCACATGAAGAATCTAAGATTTCACCCCTTTCATTGCACTTCATCACATGAAAAAGTGTATAATTATGCATTTTATTGCTCAATATACGTCATCTTCTCATGCAAGTCTATGTAGGATTTTGTGCAAAATTTTACATCAACAAATGCAAAAGCAGTTTTTATCATTATGTTTTAACTAATAGTGTTTTCTAAATCATTTTCATTCTAATTTCTAGTTTTCAAATAGCTTGACAGTGGTTTGCAGGATGCTTGTCAAAGATACCTTATCAAAATACTTGAAACATGTACTAATTTTGTGATTACATGAGGTTTGTCAAAGATACACATGTCAAAGAGATCTTTTCAAACCCACTTAAATGTCCTATTTTCTTTTACTACTTTCTTACACATAGTATAAATAGGGCTTGTGAACTTTTTAGGGTGCAAGATAGAGGAATAGGGGAGTATGCTCTTTGCTATTTGGAAGTGATGCCCAAAAGCAAATCAAAAACCTAGATGCCTCTAAAAGATGGTACCCAAGGGAGACAAGAAAGTTAGTGGTTCTCTTGTATGAGTCTTATCTATAAAAGATAATGATTTCCTTTTAGGAAATCAAAATCTTGAGAAAGGGTAAGTTAGGATTGATTAAGCTAACTCTGTGATTAACATGTATCACATGTTTGGGCGAGGTGATGAGGTAGAGGAGTATGTTCTTCCCCTTGAGGGAAATTAGAAACTTGGACCCTTAGATCCAAACCACCAATCCAAGTCAACCTTTAGAGAGTATACTAGAGCAATCCAACCTTCAGAAATGACCCAAGTGAGCACACTCCTTTCACTGAAGATTCTAACTCACTATAATAAAGAAGCTTTGTAGAGTGAAAGACTCCAAAGCCATATTAATTTCTTCCTCTTGATTTTAGATATTGCATATTAAGAGGAGGCTTTGTCTATTGTGCTGGCCAGTGCTAGCCCTAGTCTTGCTACTCAAGTGTGTGTACTTTCAGATGTTGGTGCAAGATGTTGGTCTTAACTTAACTTGTGAATCCATTGGGGATTAATATGAATAGAATATAAGTAAAAACCTCTTAGTTAGTTACTACCCACTTCACCTCTAAAAGGGAGCATAATCTTTATGTAGGGAGGGGGAAGAATCTCTCCTATAGATTCTCACCATAGGCATGTACCTAGATGTTGGAAGGTGGTATGCATGCTTGACCCCTACCACAAGGATGCTCATTAAGTGTATATTTTTTGAGTCCTTGGAATACACCAAAAATATGGACACCCTCTAGTGGGGTAACAAGGCTATGTGAGGTGAACACATACATAAATTCTGAGACAAAGTTTTTTCTTCCTCTACCATTTTTTGTTTTAGGGATAAAGCATGTTTATTCTTGAGTCTTTAAACTTGTCCAAATACTCCCTTATCCCTATGAGTTGCTTTGTCCTTAGTTGGATTTTTTGCGACTGCTACTTGCTTCTCGTGTCTATCTAAAAACAACTATCTTTTGAAAACACAATGATGTCCAAAAACTTGAAAATCATCTTGCTATCTATCTAAAATCTATAAACACAATCAACCATCTATCTAGAACTCTTTGAAACTTGCAAAATCTCTTCAAATTCAGTCAAATTTGTTAGTCTGGTCCCCATCTTGCACTCAGTTTTGTGAAATTTTACGTGAGAACATTTTCTATCAGCATTTGCTCACATGGCTTTATGCAAGTCCTTGCACAACTCCCTATGAATATTCACTTGAGATCTTACAAAATACTATCTTAAAATGCCAAAATTCTACCCTTTTGTCAATCTATCATTTCCTCGTGCAGCTCTGTGCAAGTCCTCGCACAAGAAAACTATCCAAAAATTGTTGTTCTAAATATTCACTTAGTTCTTTGTGTTTTCTTGCATAGTTCCTTGAGAATCCTCATGTGAGATCTTGTCTTCAAAATTGTTGAATTGTTCTGTCAAAGATATCTGGGCTTTAAATTTGATCTATATCTACAACATTTTACCACTTCTCTATTTGCAGATAGTGTTAAACAGTGACTTCTTTCTTAGCTAACAACTTGTGATATACATGCAAACTAGTCTTATCACTTGTCTACCTTGTTCTTGTCCTTTCATGTTTGCCATACTTTGTGTCATGATAGGCATAATCTTTGGTTGTTCTAGCCATTACTTAGACAACTTGTACCTAAGTATATAACACTCTTATCTTACTTTTTTGAGACTGTGTTTTAGTGTGGTCCTTGTCTAGGGGTTTGCTTTTTGTCCTTGTCTATGACTATGGAAATAAGAAGTGGAAACATGTTTTATCCCCATATACTTAGAAAAGGTAGAGCTAGGGGTCATAATCATGGCAGAGGTTGCTTCTTAGTTTATACATGGTCTATCTCTAGTCCATCTAGTGAGGAGTCTTCACAATCTCCTTTACCTATTAGATCACTTCAAGTTTACAGAATGTTTTCCATAAACTTTCAATAAACTAGGAACCCCTTATATCAAGAGAACCCTAAAACTAGCAAAGGCTATACATCTTCAAATAGCAAAAGTAAATTCTTATTTAGAAAACCTTTTCAACCAACATAGAATGAAGCTTATCACTTTCCTAAAATGGTTGATCAAGAACAAAAACATGGAGAACATAGTACAAACCAAGATCAACACAAGAATGAAAAACATAAGGAACCTTTTACTAATGAAAATGGGGAAGAGGTAGAAATACTCCCCAAACATATTGAAAAATTTTGTAAGGACAAAAACTTCCAAAAAGTATGGAAATCTTGTTTAACAAAGAGAAAGAGAAATACTTTCTCAAACTTTCTCAAGAGGGAGACAAGTTACATCATCACTTTAATATTGAAACTATCATTACACCTGAAGAGGAAACTGACATTTCTAAGCTGTAAAAAAAAATATAGATCATGCAAGAATAGTTAGCTCAAATGATGCATGATAAGGACAAACCTACAAAGACATACACCCTATATGCTCTTTGTCCATTTCCTTTTGACAAGAATATAGACATGTGTCCTTTTCCAAGAGGAGTTGAGTTACCTAATTATGATGAATAATTTGGAACTTTTGATCCCCAAGATCATTTGTGGGAATTTGGTGCCTTGTCTTGGAATTTATGCATAATCAAACATATCTCATGCATCTATTCCCAAGAAGTCTAGGTGGTTAGGCTATGGAGTCATTTTCACACTTGCCTACTAGTATCAAACATTTGATGAGATTGCTAACCTATTTTTCCAACAATACTCCCACAACATATATTACCTAGTTAACATATGAGACTTGTGTAACCTTAAACAGAAAGTTGGGGAACCTTTCCTCACATTCCTTTACAAATGGAGACAACCTAACACCAAATATTCATGCAAAATACCTGAAACAAAAAAACTTGACATCTTTACAAATAATCTTTTACTTGACTTTGTGTATAAAGTTTAACTTCAACGTCCATGCACCTATGAAGACATGGTCACACAAGCTATCTAGATAGAGGAATTCATGGTCAAAAAGGGTGAACTAACCCATTCAGAAGGATACTAAAAAAGTATCAACCTCTAATAAGGACAAATCCAAGTATGTGAACAAGAATTGAGAGGTTGTGAATGATGGAGTTGTTGACAACATTACTCCTAAACCTATCAAGGTAGTGTTCAATCTTATAAACAATCTCAAAGCATCCAAGAACATTAAGAAACCTCTAACTAACAACAAGACATTTGGAAAAAAATTGTGGAACAAAACCAAATTTTGTGAGTACCATCAAAAAAAGGGTCACAAAACTAGCAATTGCATTAACTTTCATCACAAAATCCAAGACCTAATTGATGATGGTGATGTCATTGTGGATGGACATTACAAGAACTCAGATTGCAAGGCTTTTAAGGAGTCATTCTTCTCTTATGTAAAAGAAGAAAACTCAAAAGAAAAACCTCATAACAAGATCAACTATGCATACTCCAATGATGACAATAAGATAATCTACATGCTTGTGTTAGAAGATTGTTGGAAGCATGAATGTTGATGATATTCCTATAGGGGAGTACTACTATGATGATATGTTACATTAATGACTGATTTTGTCATTGATGTCAACATAACGGTTTTCTATCGTATCTAATAGAAGAATAGTGGAAAGATCAAGTTGGTGCAGATGACCAGTTGAGCATTATAACAATCCAATGTTATGGGAGATACTTTTGAGTATTTGGTATATGCAATTAACATCAAAAGAATAAAGGATAAGTCTAGAAGAAGTTATGTAAGTTTTGGTGATGTGTGTTCTGAGATAGAGTTTATAGAGGCATGTTTTAGTAAACTTAACATCTCTTAGCAGAGTTGATATCTTGAGGATCAAGGTTGAGGACATAGAGAAGACATGTTGAGGATGATGTGGCTAAGCTCACTTGTCATAATATTGCATGTATAGAAAGTTATTCAAGTTGCAACATAGAAGATTAATTTTATTGCTAAGTGTAATGTGTTCTTAGTGTGGTCCTATAATAACTAATTGAGAAGGTCTAGCAGCTGACTCAAGGAATTTTTTTATGGACTTGGTATAAAGGAAGGACATTTTCCTTTATGATGGAATTTGGATGAGATATTTTTATGATTGATGATAAGTAGAAAAGAGTGCAAAATGCAAAGTTGAGTAGAGTATTGTGGAAGTGAAGGAAACTTCATTGCCAAGGTTTTGCTAAGTAATTCAAGATTTGGTATTTGGATTTGAGGTTCATGACCTAATCTACAAGGTTTGATAGTGATTGTTCTAGTTGATAGGATAGAGGAAAGAATAGAGGAAAGGAGAAGATAATAGTAAATTACTTGTTTGAGTAGTGAGCTCTTCTTTTAGTTGAAAATGCATGTTTGGGTAGCCAGCTCTTCTTGCATACATTATACCACAACTCCTAACAAGGTTGGTACAACTCCTAACAAGGTTGGAATCTCCTAATAGGGACTCATTGTACTAATTGTTGTAATAGACTCCTAATAGGATCCATCCTCTAAAAAGGAATATTTATATTAGTACATCATCTTGTGGGCATCATTCCCATTGGTGTTTTCCCTCTGATCAAGTGTTTTCCTAACCAACATATTTGATGTAATTTTCTATGAGAATTTTATTATGGCTGTTGTTTACTTTGGTTGAATGGTTAAGTTTGTTTAAGGAAGATAAATGTTTTAATTGTTGAATAACTGATTCAACCGCCCCCCAGTTATCTTGGTGGACTATTGTTTCTAACAATTAGTATTAGAGCATCAGGTCCTTGAAGATAAAGTTTAACAATTTTGGGAGATCCATGTCAAACATGTTCAAGAAAGATAGTCTTCAGTTTGATGGAACAAATTATAATAGCTGGAAGGAAAAGATAAAGACACTTCTATTGTGTATGGGTCCAGGATATTGGATCTTGAAAAAATCAAGGAACACAATCATTACTGAAGAGAACTTGGAAGCTTGCACTGAGATAGAAAGAGATCATTTTATGTGTGACATGAGAGCTAGAGAAGCACTATTGATTTCACTTCTTGAAATTGAGTACAATCAAGTAAAATCACTTGCTACTCTACATTTGATTTGGAAAGCTTTGGAAACTAGTTTTGAAGGTGATGCACATTCTAAGAAGTTAAGGCTACAAAGTTGGATTTGTGCATTTCAAGATGCTAAAATGATGGAAGATCAATCTATAAGAACATATATAGGTAGGATATCAAAAAAAATTGTGGGTATTAAAGGTCAAGGAGAAACCAAAGAAGATGATGAGGTTATATGGAAGATATTGAAGACTCCAACACTGCCATTTAAGTCAGTAGTTCATATGATATAGTTATTGATATCTTGTACCAAAGATTTCATAAAGGAGACATTGCTTGGAAGACTTGAAGTAGTTGAGAATGAACTTAGATAGTCCAGAGAATTGACCAAAAAAGAGATCGCTTTCAGTGCCTTGAATATTTGACCCAACTTAACAATGAGCATAAGTGCTAGAGGAGATTTTACTAGCAGCAATAGATCTAAGGAAGATAGAAAGATTAAAGAAGGAGAAGCCCTTCCAGTAAGAAGAGAAAAAGAAGGTAAGAAAATCTTTAAATGTTGGACTTGTGATGAATATGGTCATTATGGATCTAAGTACCCTAAAATGGAGAATTTAAGTATAAGGGAAATCATAATCCTAGAAAAGATAGAGAATGTTTGTATGCAAATGAAGATAATGATTTTGATGAGCAAGCATTAAGTGCTAGTGATGATGAAATTGGATTTATTGCAATTAAAGAAGAAAGTCCAAAGAAGGTAGCTTTGATATCACAAGTTGAGAAGAAACCTAATTGGATAATTGATAGTGGTTGTTCACATCATATGATTGGTGACATGAACAAGTTTTTTGACTTCAAAAGTTGAGATGGGGGAATTGTCAGAGTTGGAAACAATGCAACATGCCAAGTTAAAGGTATTGGATCTATAAATTTTGATGGTAAAACTAAAATTGAGGATGTATACTTTGTTGATGGTTTAAAGCACAACCTTTTGAGTGTTGGAAAACTAGTAGATAAAGGTTATTAGTCTTAGTTCATAGAAAAGACATGCATGATCAAAGATAAAGATGGAAAGGTAATTGGCATAGGAACTAGATCTAGAGGTAATGTATTTCAGTTGAATTCTACTAAAATGACATGTTTGGTTGCAAAGGTAGATGACACTTGGTTATGGTATAAGAAAAATTTTCATACAAATTTTAATAGTATTGTGAGGACTAGTATAATGTTTACAGTTAGAGATTTGCTAAAGATTGTAAAGCCTACTAACACAATTTGCAAGGAATATGTTTTGGCAAAGCATAACAAAACTTTTTTTCCCATCAAGAATTTTACCACTACAACGAAGTTGGAGATTGTACACATAGATCTTAGTGGTCCTAAAAAGACTAAAGGATTCTATGGTGAAAGGTATTCTCTAATTCTATTTGATGATTTTTCTAGAATGATGTGGGTTGCATTTCTTAAAGAGAAATCTGAGGCATTTGACAAGTTCAAGATATTCAAGAATAGAGTTGAGAATGAATATTGTATGAAGATTACATGTTTAAGATTAGATAGAGGAGGTGAATTTACTTCAAATGAGTTTAACATGTTTTGTGAAGAAAATGGAATAAAATGATAGTTATCAACTCCGAGAACCCCTGAACAGAATGGCATTGCGGAGAGAAGGAACAAGTCAGTTACTGAAGCATCAAGAGCTATATTACCAGAGAATGATGTATCCAAGACATTTTGGAGAGAAGTTGTGAAAACAAAAGTGTACACTATGAATAGAGTGCAAGTTAGGAAGGACACTAATAAGACATCTTATGAACTATGGTTTGGTCACTCACCTATAGTTAAGTATTTTAAAATATTTGGAAGTAAGTGTTACATAAAGAAAGATGATGACAATGGTAAGTTTGATGCCAAAAGTGATGAAGGTAGTTTTCTTGGTTATTCATTGAAAAGAAAGGCTTATAGATGTTATAATTAGAGAAGTAAAACTTTTATGGAAAGTGCAAATGTGAGTATTGATGAGAAATTCAAAATATAAGAGAGAATAGTTTATTACAATTTAGATGATAATGTTGCTACTAAGCCAAGGAATGATGAGGTATTTCTTGAAACTAATAATGACTTTCAAAATGAAGGAGAGCCAAGGAAGGAACAAAGCTCAGAACCTTCAGTAGAGCCAAGAGTTGAGATAGTGACTCCTACTTTGGGAAAGAACATAATAAAGAATCACCCATCTGAATAGATCATCAAAAGCAAAGACAAAGGTGTGTGATGAAAAGAAGCAGAGTAGATGAAGAACTATGCTTGATATCTCAAGTTGAGCCTAAGAATGTAGATGAAGCATGTAAAGAGGACTACTAGAAACAAGCTATGAAAAAGAAATTGGATCAGATAGTAAAGAATGATACAGGAATTGGTCCCTAGACCAACAAACAAGAATGTGATAGGAACTAAATGGGTATTTATAAACAAGATGAATGAGCAAGGAGAATTTGTAAAGAACAAAGCAATATTGGTATATCAAGGTTACTCATAGAAAGAAGGAATAGATTATGAGGAGACTTATGCTCCAGTGGCTAGTGTTGGTATTTTGAAACACAACGGTTTCAAATCACCCCAATGAGAACAAGATGCATCTAGGATCAACAACTTCCCATTTTCAACATACCCTTTCAGACACTAGGCCAAATATAAGGTTAGACCCTTCTTCTACTTCAAGCTCTACAAAACCAAGGTGCACGTACCTTAGATTCACTTATACGATACCAATGCCAAGACATATTCTTGAATCTAACAAAGCAGATAAAAACCCTAAATATTCTTAACACTTATGTAGAGATCTTAGACATGGAACAACTAATAACATGACCAAAGAAATTGATAAGCTAAGTGAGGGCATCCTTTTCAACCCTTCAACATGAAAGGGAAAAGACTTTGATTAATGATGTTGAATATTAGTACAACCCAAGTATGCAGCAATAAACACATGCAATTTTCTAGTTGACCAGTCCCTTATTCATTTGGCATAAGCTAAATCAAAACATATACATGGATACCTAAGATATACTCATATATTTCAATAACTAATCTATCCATTCACCTTGAAAATAGAAATCCATCTTCATAAAAACTCTCATACTAATTGTAATATCCTTCTAGTGAAACTTGAAACCCTATCAAGGTAAATAAGAATTTACTTGGCTCTTTGTTCCAATAGCAAACCTATCTAGACATAAAACCTAAAGGGGTTGTAAATGAGTTTAAGCTCTTTATTCTTAAACACAAAACATTGCAAAAATTAGAGGAAGGAGACAAGAATCAAAATGAAACTAAGAAAATAAAGCTTTGTATTAATCTCCTTAAAACCAATACATCATGGTATATGCCAAAACTTAGAATATACACAATAAACAACTGTATAATCTATTTGCTTATAAGAAATTGCAATTGTTGTTCATAACAGAATGATATGCTATAGAATGTGGTGGAATCACAGTCTTAGATCCAACAATCTAGTCTCACAAACAAAACTAGAACCAATAATATGGTATCACACTAAAAATTGCCAACTAGGGATCACAGTAGTGAGAAAATTTCCCAAAAATTGGAACCCCTACAATGGATGAGAAAGAGAAAGATATAGAAGAAGAATTGAGTCTCGGATCTGATCTAGAAATGATAAAAAACCCTTTTGTTACTAAAATAGCTGAAATGCATCATAAATTGCTGATGATACCTTGACTCAACTAATTTGGATGTAACAAAACTCACCCATGACAAATTTTTACTACCTTTTACATTCACTTAGTTCACCATTTCACTAGAAATCTAGTCTAAACTACCCCAATTGAATGAAACTACAAATTGGGTACCTAAGACAACTCCATGCATAACTTGAACTAATGACCTCATATGCAAAAAAAAACCCCCAAAAACTAAAATTTTATTCTCTCCTAATTCTGATGATATATAATATCACTATATTAGCTTACCGAAAATATCCAGAATCTTAATTTGAAAAATTCAGCTCCTATTATGGCTCTAAAATTGCACTTGGGCATATATTTAACTTTTTCTAAAGTTAAAACTATAGGATAAATCAAATTTCATTTAAAACTCCTTAGGCATGTATTTTTTGAGAGGAAATATTAAAAAATAATTTTTCATACCTACTTGATTTTTCCCTCCTTTTCTCCATCTAGGTCAAACTGGTTTGATCAGCCTTCTCACACATGTCATCATTGGATTGGTTGATTCCTACACAATCACCTGACACCTACCACTTGGGTGCTACATATCACCACCTTATTGGTTACCTATCCCACCACATAATTGCACCACATCATTGGTCACTATATCGCCATCCCAATCAGCATTTTTCCATGTCATTGTGATATAGTGACCTTGTGACATGTGTCACTTTAGTCCATGTCAGCACCTCAGGAAGTGTGCCATGTCTGAACCCTCTACCAAGTGTCAATTTTTAACTCGTCCAACTTAGTCCATCTAGCACCAAATCACTACCCTGTGTCATCCTCCAGTTGTTCCACAGGTGCCTCGTCACTACTAATGTCACTGGTCACCATTGGCATGGTTATCCTCCTTGCAAATTTACTTGGCAACATGGAAACAACTGTCCAATCTGCCATGTGTCACCATCCTATGCCTCAAATTTTGGACTACCACATCACTATCCAATTCATCATTTTGTCACCATGCATTGCCACTTGTCAATTTTTTATTTGTCTATAGATTCCAATCAGCATCTTCTAAATTCATGTTCTTGGTCAAAATATATGTAGGGTCATCAAGGTGGGGCCTCCATAAGTAATTCGTAAGGCTTTGCTATAAAGTATAAACCTTTAGACACTTATACTCTAAGCATGATGGTTTATAAATGCATGTAAATTATTACCCATGGACAATGTGGGACAAATCATTTGAAGGTTTTCTTCCTTGTGCATGGTCTTCTAGGCATCAACTTGGGCAGTGAAGAGCATGAAAGCAACACCCTTGCTCTACCTTTTCAATGGCTTTCTCTCAAAATTTGTTTGAAATGAATTTACCACCAAGGATCACAATTTTTTCCATCTTGTATTGATTGCACTACTCCATTTGATGGATCACAGACTAAAATAAGACATAACATAGCTTATTTGAAAACAACTAGTGCTATTACTGACCAAATGAATTGTTATGTCTAAAAATAAAACACATTTCACATGATATTTCATTAACTTTTCATCATAGACTAGGTGGGTCATTAGGTCTAGGAACAAATACATTTTGGATGATTATTTTCTTTTCATCTCATTATTTAACAATGATTGATACTTGTCATGGTCCCATAGAATTTTCTACATTTTCAAATTTATTTAATGTTGGGCCATATCAAGTTGGATAGTAGATTTGGATGATTCTATTTTGAGAAGTTTCCAAATTTCTAAGGTTAAATGAAAGTTACTTTTCCTAACATTTCATGAAGACTTGTCATCTAGTGGATAGCTATGCAACTAAGGTAAGAAAATATGGCAACCTCCCACCATGATCTACCTCTTTCTGGCATGGATCTCTTTCGTCTGTAGCTTCCTTGTCTCTTTTTTTATTTGATTATTGTATATCCCCTTCAAAATCCTCATGCCACTTAGAATGATGTGTAGAAGCTTTTGTCTATTTATCATTTCCTACATCAGGAACATTTGATGTGTTGTCCTCTTCCCTATGTACATCAGCATTGTTTCCTCTATGCAAGAAATTATGCAAAGTCATGGCTCCCCTGGTTCTTGCAACCTCTTCGTATTCCATTACTTTTCTAGCATAATTTAATTTCACTATCAACATCATATCCTTTGGATCACTTTTCCATGCCATGAAGGAAAGTACTATGATGGGTGACTTCTGTCATCTTCTCATCCTTAAGGGTGGCGCCAAGTCCTTCCTTGACCAAGATTGAAAAAAACTATAACAAAATACTTCTTAATGTCGAATTTCCTTCCATGTGTTGACCTCTTTGATGGCACCATTTTTTAATATTTCAACTTTGATCTTTGATCTACAGTTGCTTGCATATGGGATTAATTTTGAAGTATCTCCCCTTTCATAAGCATGAATGAAGGCTTCTTTCTTGATTTCAAATGCTTCCTTCCTCTAGAAGAGATGGCTCTATCTTAGCCCAAAAACCTATTTTTACATCTCCCATCAATTGGCATTTTAACTCAATCAGGTTAACAAATAAGTTGCATAGGTAGTGAATACACAAAAGCTATTATTTACATCAAATTATAGCACTCATGACCAAACAATAGGCTGACTTAATTAGCAATGCATTTCAATTCTAATATTTTTGATAGGTGGATGCCCAAAGATAGATGTTAAAGCTAAAATCATAAGAAGACAAAGCACACATATAACTGCCCCAACACATGTTATGATTGCATTTGAAACATGACATCACAAAACATCAATCTTCACCATAAATAAAGAAGTTACAATTTGAAATCCATGCCACCCAAGGAGTCATCTTTCCAAAGTTTATTAACTTATTACTTTTCTTATCAAGACTACAAAGGTTAGTAAGTGGCTCCCCTTTGATAGATATGCTAATGCAAGATTAATGTATTATGTGGTATGTTATATATGTTACTTTGTAATGATCCCATAACATCTTCATGATAAAATCATCTACTATGAATACTTTTCCATATCTCATCAATTGGATGATATTAGTTGGGCCCAACAACAGGTCTGACTAAAAATTGTTTTCAAACAACTAACTTCTTAAACTTCTTTGAGGGACACTTGGCATTGACTGAAAGCCATTCGCCACTAAACCATCTATTAGAACTCATTTTAACTAATTTTTGCAAACTATTAACTTTGTGTCAAAGGGTCCTCTTACTGGCCTTAAAAATTGATTGAAACAAGTAACTAATCCATAAGCTCTGACATACTGATTCTTTGTTTTTGCATTCTTGTATCTTATTGAATCTCATCTCATAAAAAATTCTCGGTCAAAAGATATTGATTGTCAAAGTTGCCTTCTCAGAACTGCCTACAAGAAAACATGTTAAAAAACAATAAAATGCATTTAGATTTGGCTTCAAAAATTGGGTAAATTGACACTTGGGGAAATGAAAACTAGGAAATCGGTTCGCTATCACAAGGAGAGTGTAAATCTAGGATTTGGGCTCATGAAAAATAATTGGATACTTTTAGTGGACTACTCAAAATTGTAGAGCTGGGACAAAAAAGCATTTTTTGCACATGAAATAGACATGGGAAAGTGTGTAGACAAATTCATCAAGGTTTGCAAACTAGCATACTTAAAGAATTTTCAAAGGAGAACACAATAGTTCAATCCATTCAATCTCATCTATCATGAGTTCATAGTTATAAAATCTTGAACAAGGGTATTGACCAATCTACACTTCATGACACCAATAAAACATCATAAATTGCATTTGGAATCATGTTTGAAAACTAACCAAATGGATTCATCATAAGATCAAAATTGAAACACAATGTCTCTCACCTCTAAAATGCAATTCAAAAAGAATTTTCGTATTTTGTTCAACTGGGTCAAAGTTATAACAAGTCAAACAGGGCCTCCTAGAATTTTGAATAATTTGCATCAATAAAACAACAATAAATAATCAAATTTTAGGTATTCAAAACCTATCAAAATGACTCAAAATATGAAACATAGGTTCTATGATATGGACACTAAACACTCCCAAAGCAACAAGTCATGAAACATTACCGGGTGCAAGATATTTAGATGCAAATAAGGCCTCCTCTCGATGTTTGACACTTTGGTGAATATGCAGATTTGGTCATTGCTCAAAATAAAACTTCATAGAATGACTCAGAATGGAAATTTATCTTCACAGGACAAATAGTTATACTAAATGCAAGGTGTTAGAAACATTAAACACCTTTTAGGCCTCAATAGGACAGTGGGGTACACATGCATTAAAAAGTGCTTATATGGATTTTTTTTTAATTGATACTCAAAATTAGGGCTTCAATTTTGAGTCCCAACAGTTAAAATAGAAGTAGTAAGATTATTCTTAGCCTACATAGCATAGAAGAAATTCAAAGTATATCAGATGGATGTCAAGTCATCATTTCTAAATGGAGACTTGAAGAAGGGCATATATTGAGTAGCCTAAAGAATGTCCTTTGACAGTTGACAAATACATAGTATGTAGACTAAGGAAAGCATTGTATGGTTAGCCAAACATTTGACAAAACTTGGATATAGAAAAGGTATGGAAAATAGTAATTTGTATTAGAAAGAAACTGATGATGGTTTGATGATTTTGGTAATATTTGTTGATGACATTATATTTGGACAAAATGATGAAGAAAGTGAAAAGTTTGTAAAAGAAATGAAGAAAGAATTTGAAATGAGAATGATAGGAGAGATGAAATATTTCTTAGGATTGCAGATTGCATAGAATAAAGAAGGAATTTTTATTTCTTAGACCAAGTACTTGAAGGATTTACTAAAAAAGTTTGGCTTGGAAAAATGCAAACCCGTTGGAACACCTATGGTGACTAGACACAAGTTATCTACAAAGGATGAGATGCCTATTGTTGAGCATAAGAAGTATAGATCTATGATTAGAGGATTGTAATATCTGACTCACATAAGGTGAGATATAGCAAATGTAGTTGGAATTGTTGCAAGATTCCAGGCTTATCCCAAAGAAACACATTATGAAGTAGTCAAAAGGATATTTAGATATCTAAAGGGAATAGCTAAGTTTGGATTATGGTATGACAAATCTAATGACTTTACTCTAAGTGCTTATAATGATGTAGATTGGGAAGGCAGTATGAATGAAAAAAAGAGCACTAGTGGAGGAGATTTCTTCCTTGAAGGAAGATTGGTTTCTTGGTTAAGCAAGAAGTAGGATTGTACATCTTAAAGTACAACAAAAGTAGAGTATGTTGTAATAGAAAATAATTGCAATCAAGTCATTTGGATGAAACAGATGCCAAAGGGTATAAGGATAGAAATTAGTGAACCTTTTTTTATGCATTGTAACAAAACAAGCACGGTAAATATGTCTAAGAATCCAGTATTGCATTCAAGGACTAAGCACATTTCTATTAAGTATCATATGTTGAGAGAAAAAGTTGTAGAAAAGGAAATCTGATTGGAGTATGTGAGCACTAGAGAGTAGATTACAAATATATTCACTAAGCCTCTTCTCAAAGAGACTTTTGAGTATTTGCAAGATATGCTTTGGGTTATACCCCTTCCTACATCAAAGTAAAAAGCACAAGAGTGCATCAATTCAATGTAACAAAGCATCATTATTTTTCTAGACTACATGCTAATGCTTCCTAAATGGGGGAGTATTTATGATGGATAGAGTCATCTAGGACTCTTGTTGATGTTTTTTTGAATAGTGTCTTTTGACACTCGAGCTAGTAAGTATTAGTTGTTGTAGAGTTTGATGTAGAGATGTTGGTTAAAAAAACCTTTGACATTAATGTCAATGGGGGAGAAGTTTGGCATGAAAAAAAACATTATGCTGAGAAAGATGTTCGACATAAGCACAATATGTGGAATAATAGTTTGGTATAGAGCACATTGAGGTATATTAATGGGGGAGAATGACTGATGAAGAGGATTTGAAGATGGATGGTCTTTTTTTGGTATTCTTGGAACTAGATGTATTTCATCTATGTTTCCATCAATGTCAAAGGGGGAGATTGTTGGAAGATTGTTGGAAGAATGAATTCTGATGATATTCCTATATGGGAGTTCTACTTGTGTGCATAAAAGTGTCACTCTTCTATAAACCATTATTCTTGAGAGAATCCATGGAAGAGGGAGTCTCAAGAGTTGGCTTATAGATCTTTATCTATGATGTGCAAAGGCTATGATATTGAGACTCTAAAATGAATCAAACTATGCAATCGTTGCAAGGTGTACCATAGAATGAGAGATTCAAAGAGTAGAGGCAAGAGTGCCAATATCCAAGAATCTAGAATAAAATGTAATGCAAATGCAAGCTATTCTAAGTGAAATGCAAGCTAACAGAGAGAACTAAGCTAAAGCATAAATGAAACTAAGCTAAAAATTATGCCATAATATAAGTAGAATGAGAGCTATGCTAAAATGAAAAAATGCAAGAATGCTCCAAGTCTCCAAAATCACCAAGAAAACCTGTAGCATAACAATAGCATGAGAGACTAAGAATTTTGAATGAGGAGAGAGCCCTCCCTTTTAAAGAAAAATAGATGGTAGATGTTAAGAGGCAAGATGAATGTAATCAAGGGTGGAGTTTGAATGTGGGAATGGTCCATGTGCACAAGCATCTCAACCAATCACAATTAATGGTTGACTTTTGAGAGGGTTTGAAATGTGTGGAGGAGAATTAAAGTTATTTTAAAAGTAGAAGATTCCTCTCACATAGAAAAATGTGCATTCATGTGTAGACAAAAATGCCTTTCTTTTATTTTTAAAATAGGAATAATACTTTATGTGCACACACTTAGGATAAGAGATGAGTGGGGAATTTTATTTAATTAAAAGGGGGCATGCTCTTTTAATTAAATGTAAACTTGGGATAAAGTGTTCATACCATAGGTTAAAATAAAATAAATAGATTTTTAAGGGTTTGATAAAAAATAACCATTAGATAAATTATGGAAAAATGCTAGAAATGGGGCTCATAGTCTAGATGGCCATTTTTAGTTGATTACATTTTCCCCTCTTTGACTAATGTGTGATTGATATGGGAACACATGACATCAAAGAATGAAAAATCCAATATGGCAGCAATAGATATAGATATTTGATTCCAAAGAATGACATACAGAGAGAGATAGCACATCCTGAATGTACAACCTAATAGTGGTAGTACTAAACATTAGGAACAAGATGATGTCAAAATTCAAGAAGAATGCTAACACTTAGAAAAGTAGATAGACCAAGAGCAAATGAATAGATCAAACAAATGCTCCTAAGAAATAGATAGTTGTAGCAGGTGATGATAGAATTTTTTTGCCCCTCGGGATTGAAATCAAAATGAAATAAGGTGATGCAAAAATGACCAAGATATAGCAATGTCCAAGATGATAGATAGAGGATTAAAACCAAAGAGTGACCACCAAGCAATGAAGATATGCCCTAGTTTGACTAACTTTGACCAAGAAAGATAAAACATAAGAATTAGGTCAAGTGGAAGAGAGTAGAAATGATGAAGAAATGAAGAAATGATGATTTCCCCTACAAGATTCAAAGATTAAGCCTTAATAGCAAAGTAAACTACATAGAAGAAAGAAGAAGTTTTTGACTAGCGAGATGAAGCCAAATTTAGATTTTGATCCTGAAAATGGATCTAGGATGTCTAGATTAGCAAAGATAGGTCAAAAGAATAGATGAGATGGTAAGATAGAAAAGAAGCAAGAAATAGGAAAGAAGAGATAAGATAAGATGAACATAGTTAGCTATCAAGTGCATGAAAGATAAAGAAGAGAGATCTCTCAACATGCAAAATGAAAAGCTAAGCTAGAATGAACCCTAGAATGCAAGCTAGTATGAAAAGGTGCAATTGCAAGGGTTACATAAGTAGGTCCTAGTTTTTATCGAGCCTTATTAAGACATCATAAGATCATACAATCATCACTAGTAAAACTATGAGGGTATGAATATGATCAATGTCAAATGGAAATGTGGGAATGAAACCTAAACATCAAAGACATGCAAGTCAAGATGACTAATACAATTAGATTTCCTAAGTTTAGTATAGCTAGATTACACCTGTATCAAGGCATAAGCGCCAGGATAACCCCTAAATGTAGTCTTGCACAAAAAGAAGTCAAGGATGATATGTTTGTAAGCCAAAGTGTTAAGTAGAACAAGCATGAACGCTCAGAACACTATAGACTAACAAAGTATACCTAAATGCAAAAATCAAGAAAACATGCCCCATGCCCCCAATCTTCTAGTCAATGACATCCTCAAAAGACTATTAGGGAGGGAACATATAGCAAAGAAATCAGCATAGACATCACAAAAATAAAATAAAGATCAACATAGTTTAATCGTTTAAGTGTTTAAGCGCATGTGTGTGAGTCACTTGGCCATTTCTTTGAGACTTGATTCTAATAGTGAGAAATATTGCAACATTAGAGTCTGTAGGTAAACTATCTAAAAAGTGTTGAGAAATACTTGATGTCAAGTTGGGGGAGTGGTGTTGAGAAATATTATTTTCTGAGTTGCCAAATAAACCCTAATGCACAAGGAGACATCAAATAGGCTAAGTAGTGGTGTCCCTAAGACAAGGACAAGAAACAATCCCAAGCTAGGAAATGTGTTACAAAATGGGTGATTGAGACTAATAGACATATGTGCAAGGGTCTCAAGCAGTGCATGTTTCCAAGTTTTCACCACTTGGTAGATTTTTTAGGACTTTTTTCAATTTTTTTCAATTGTTTTGATTTTTTAATTTTTTTGGTAATACATCAAAGTACCTATTGCTAGGTTTTCACTAAGATGATCCTTCTTTTTAGGACATTTTTAAAAAAAAAATTAAGGATTTTTTCAGGATCATAGATATGTTTTTTAGATTTTTTAGAATGATATAGAGATTACTAGTTCTCAAGAAAGATCACATCATTTTCTCCCAATGTCTAGCAAGGTGTATAATATGGAGTAGGAAGTTGGTGGAAAGATAGAGATGGAGAGGCAAGGGATATGAAGCAAGTGAAAGTGATCCTCAAGGATTGACTCCTTAAGAGTACCCAACCTAGGGAAAGAGGTGAAATAGTCAGATGAATTATGTTTTGGATAAGTAATGAAAGTAATGAGCATGATAGCACATAGGATAAATAGTGAATCCAACAAGTGAGATAGCATGAAACATGTAGTCCAAAAGAGTAGCAATGTCAAGACACCTATGAGAACCATGTTTATTTATTGTGATCAAGACTAAGGGGTCAAATAGATACAATAATAATGGGATAGAGCAATAAGAATAAAGTTCAAGATGGAGGCTATGCATGAATGAGAGAGAAAAATACAAAATCTTGTGGATAAGATAGCCAATATGCAAAGATAGCTCAACATTGTCAAGATCAAAGAGAGAAGAGGGGATAGATGGATGCTAGAAGAATTATGCATGATGCTTGTTTACTAGGTTTTCATTATGGTGCTTATCCAAGGTGCCAGAAGAAGTAGCTTTCACCATAGGATGAATTTTATTTCTCTTTACTTTTTCTACCAAGGTGCCACAAGAAGTGGTTTTCACCACGCACATTTTCATTTTTAATTTTTTTGGTTTTTTCCTTTTCTATTTTTTTTTGAATTTTTAGATAGAGCTCAAGATGTTTGAATGTAGATAGTGCTCCTATGGGAAAGATAAGTCATGATAAGCCAAGACCATAGAAAGGCATGCTCAAAGATGTTGATAGGGTGATGAAAGAGAAATGGTAGTAGGAAGAATATATTGAGGATAAGAGTTCATGAATATAAAGTAAGTATAAGCTTTAGAGGATTTCATGAGGGTAGCTAAAATATTGGATAGGATCAACGTTGACACACACATTGTGATGCAGAGCCACACCTTGGAAAACTCAGGAGGAATCAGTCACTCAACTAAGTTGCTTCAAGGGGCATCTACAACCTTCAGGATCACACACACTAAAATAAACAAAACTTTGAAAATAAAATCCCCCAAAATATCTTCTTGCTGCCTCCGGATAGACCTGCACTCAGACATGAATAACTTTTGAACCAAAAAATATTTACTCAATCTAACCATTGATATTTGGTGTAACTAGGTTTCAAACAACATATACAAATTTGAGAGAAATCCAACGGTTCAAACCTGAGATATTGACTCCACATCAAAGTACATTTTTCTACAATTGTTATTCCCTAAACTGATTGCCATGAGAAATATATGAAGCATAACAGTAGAACCATAATCTTGAAAAAAAAACATAGGAGACCAAAAGAGACATAAAACTTCACATTCCTCCCCAAGTTTGAATTATTTTTTACATAAAAGATTGGCTTTTTAATAACCAAAGTCTGACTGGCCTTGCTGTCCAGTAGTAATAAAAATGTTTTCTTTTCCATCTAAGAATAGAAATCTGAAAGATTCTTTACCATCAATACCATGCAGCAATCATGGATATTCTTGTAACTGCTAAGAATAGGAATCTGAAAGATGCTTTACCATCAATACCATGCACCAATCATGGATATTCTTGTAACTACTAAGAATAGGAATCTAAAAGATGTTTTACAATAATACCATGCAACAATCATGGATATTCTTGTAATTGCTAAGAATAGGAATCTGAAAGATGCTTTACCATCAATACCATGCAGCAATCATGGATATTCTTGTAACTGCTAAGAATAGGATTGGATTTTTAAAGAAAACTGACTTTCCTCCAAATAGAAGGAATATGAAATGGTTTCTTTTATTCCATAGCCATTTTTTCGTCATTATGAACACTCTTAAAATTGCCACCAACTTTCTGATGAGATTCTTTTAATTATTGACCACATGGCATTTCTATTACTAATTTTATCCTTTCTAAAACTGACACTAACATCATTAACCCTTTCCTCTAACTCTCTAACATATCCAACTAAAAACTATAACATTTATTTAATAAAACACCTAATTCTATCCACTAAGACATAATCCTAAATTATTAAAATTGACCATTTAAAATATATGGAGAAT
Organism: Cupressus sempervirens; assembly: GCA_028749045.1. Taxonomy (NCBI): domain Eukaryota; kingdom Viridiplantae; phylum Streptophyta; class Pinopsida; order Cupressales; family Cupressaceae; genus Cupressus; species Cupressus sempervirens. Next base: position 384,326,031 of record CM053791.1, read on the forward strand.
CTTGGACCTTTGAAATGATTTAGTAATGAGATGCGCCTACATCATACTCCCGGGGACAGAAAAATTCAAGTCCCATTGAATTGCTGCAATCTTTTTCCGGAGTTTCCAATTGTATATAAGCAATAATGTCACCATAAGAATGATGGAATTGATGCCGCTTGCCAGAACATTCTGATTCCAAACTCTAGAATGAATACCTTCCATGGTACCTGTGTCGAATCTTGGAACAAATATATTTAACAGCCTCGTATCACCTGCATAAAAATACCAAATTATCATACCAACATTTGCTTCTCATTTGTATATCTCTAGAGCATCATAATGATCAACAAATACTTCATTCTTATCATCAATAGTCTTCTTTTCAGCATCTGATCTTTGCACTACATCTTTTCCTTTCTGATCATTTGTGTCAACATCTCCATCATCTGGGAAAATATTGTCTACAACCACACCTGTCACCAACTCTTCTTCATCTGCAAGAACCTTTTCCTCACAAGGTTTAACAACAACCTCTTGTTGTTCACTCTTAGTCTCTACACCAACATTCACCTGCGGTCTATGCCCTTCTGATGGATTGTTTTCCTCTTCCTTATCTAACTCTTCATCCTCTACCTGTGTGCTTTGAATCACTTCTTCCTTCTTATCCTCAGCCTCCAAAATATTTTTCATAGGAGTACCTTCCAGCATTTTACTCTTCTCTATTTTCAAAGGACATGTTACTATTCCAACCACAGATTGTTTGCATTCAAATCCAATAAGGCTTGTCTTGTTACTGCTCTTGTCAAGAGATACTTGCTGCACTTTGTGTTCTTCCTACACTTCTTTCAACTTAGCTTTATTCTCTTTCAACTCAGCATCATTCTCCTCAAGTCTCCTTCTCAAATTGTTTATCTCCTCTTCTATCTTGCTTAGCTCTTCTCTTTGTTTTCTCCTTTCTTCTTTCTCTCTTTTCTTCTTTTCCTCTATCTCCTTCTGTTTAGAATCTTTTCTCTGCTGATACCTTCTAAAAAGATATAATAAAGCAGCTTCTTCTTGTCCCATCATTCCTCGGCTAGGTTATTTTCTTCTTATCTAGTCTCCTGGACTTCTTCTTGGACTATTTCTCTCAATCTTTCACAATCACACAAACATATACACAACTACTTTTTCCCAAACCTTTTGTTGATCTTTGATACCAAAAATGATGCAGAGCCACACCTTGGAAAACTCAAGAGGAATCAGTCACTCAACTGAGTTGCTTCAAGGGGCATCTACAACCTTTAGGATCACACACACTAAAATAAACAAAACTTTGAAAATAAAATCCCCCAAAATATCTTTTTGCTGCCTCCGGATAGACCTGCACTCAGACATGAATAACTTTCGAACCAAAAAATATTTACTCAATCCAACCATTGATATTTGGCGTAACTAGGTTTCAAACAACATATAAAAATTTGAGAGAAATCCAACAGTTCAAACCTGAGATATTGACTCCACATCAAAGTACATTTTTCTACAATTGTTATTCCCTAAACTGATTGCCATGAGAAATATATGAAGCATAACAGTAGAACCATAATCTTGAAAAAAAAACTCAGGAGACCAAAAGAGACATAAAACTTCACATTCCTCCCCAAGTTCGAATCATTTTTTACATAAAAGATTGGCTTTTTAATAACCAAAGTCTGACTGGCCTTGTTGTCTAGTAGTAATAAAAATGTTTTCTTTTCCATCTAAGAATAGGAATCTGAAATATGCTTTACCATCAATACCATGCAGCAATCATGGATATTCTTGTAACTGCTAAGAATAGGAATCTGAAAGATGCTTTACCATCAATACCATGCAGCAATCATGGATATTCTTGTAACTGTTAAGAATAGGAATCTGAAAGATGCTTTACCATCAATACCATGCAGCAATCATGGATATTCTTGTAACTGCTAAGAATATGATTGGCTTTTTAAAGAAAACTGACTTTCCTCCAAATAGAAGGAATATGAAACGGTTTCTTTTATTACATAGCCATTTTTTTGTCATTATGAACACTCTTAAAATTGCCACCAACTTTCTAATGAGATTCTTTTAATTATTGACCACATGGCATTTCTATTACTAATTTTATCCTTTCTAAAACCGCCACTAACATCATTAACCCTTTCCTCTAACTCTCTAACATATCCGACTAAAAACTATAACATTTATTTAATAAAACACCTAATTCTATCCACTAAGACATAATCCTAAATTATTAAAATTGACCATTTAAAATATATGGAGAATCTTGGACCTATGAAATGATTTAGTAATGAGATGCGCTTGCATCACATTGAAGGGTATTGGAATGATGGAGGAATCATGGATGAAATAGCTTGACGTTTAGATGTATGAGGTGGTAGAAGAGAATTAACAGAAGTGGAGTGGAAGGCTTTGGAATATTTTTAGGAAGATTTTTGGAAGAAGATGGAATGGAAGCCTTTGGAAGCTTGAATGTCAACTTTGAAGTATTTTCAATATTCAAGTCTTTTAAAAGAGACTTGGGAATCCATATAGCTTTCAATTTTCTTTTGGATACTTCAAAACACATTTCTTCAATAATGGTTTAGGAACCCATATTTTCTTTGATTTATCTTTTTTGATAGTGGAACTTTGTGGTCTCTTGAATTTCTTCCTGCATTCACATGTCAATTAGATGGGACATAGTGATCTTTATTTTTTAATGGATTCTTATGTTTATTCTCACTTCCAAAGGACTTGGGATTTGTGGATGAATAAGTATGAAATAACTAGTTTAGATGGATAGATGGGTAGAAATTCATCAAGGATGAGTTTCTTTTTTGATCTTGATGCATGATGGGAGAGCTAGGAGTGGAAAATGTAGGAGATGAAGGAACACAAGTTCCTAATATAGATGGAAGGTTTGAAGTCTTTAGCTTTGATGGATGAGGACCAAGTATAGAATTAAGATATGCAAATGGATAGTGGAAAGTGATATTTACATCTTTAGAGTGAGAAACATGGTCAAAGCCATCAATAGACTCATGAATAGCTTTGATAGGATTAACATTTTTTATAGGAGCACTTGAAGCTTGAACACAATTTTGAAGTGGATATTGAGAAGTAGAACATGAGGGGATGCTTTGATCTTGACAAGTAGCTTTGGATAGCATGGGAAGAGAAGTTTTCTCATAATTCTCAGTAAGCTCAAGGGAGATAATGGAAGTGGTACCTTCATCATACTTGGGGGATGGAAAAGACAAAGGATACAAAGGGGTGAAATCTTGAAGGAGATGAAAGTGTCCTTGATCTTGATCTTTCTTGACATTTATAGATTTTTCTTTTTGAGACTCCTCTTGACATGGAGCCACTTCTAAGGACAAGGGAGAATGAAGAGTTAATGGAGTAGTGCTTGGATCTTTAGGCTTAGTAGAATGGAAAAGGTTTGCAACCAAGTAAAAGTTAGCTTGAGTTTATTTTAGAGGTAGCCCTTAAGGATAAGAATAGTGTACATGAAAAGCATTAGGTTCTTTATTTGATAGAGGCATGATGGAAAGATTTGAAGTATTGGGAGGTGTATGAGTGTTGGAAGAATTGGACATATCAAGGAAACCATCACTAGAAATAGGTTCATTAATATGATCTTTCTCAAGAAAAGTATCCTCATCACATGAGTCATTAGAGGTATCAATAATTCCATTATCAATAAGATCTTGTATTTTATGTTTCATCTCAATGCAATCTAAAGTACTATGCTCATTATGTTGATGATAAGCACAATACATATCCAAGAATGGGTTTCCATATGAGCTAGACTTAGGTAACATGATGAGCTTGGTGCCAAGAAGTGTTTTTTAAGTGTCATCATAAGAATCTTTCAAGGGAGAAAAACTTCTATCAAAAGTATGTCTAGAGTCCTTTTTTTGTTTCTCAAGTGAATGGTATGCATTCATGTCTTCATCATTGTCTTGGTCAAACGTAGGTCCATCATGATAGCTTGGAATAGGCTCAAAGGAGGTATCACTTTCTTTTTCTCTAAGGAGGTCTTTAGATCTAGAAGATGAAGACATTTGATGTCTTGGAGTAGAATATGTATACCTTGAAGAAGATGACCCATGTTTATGTAAAGGTCTTAAGGGAGAACCATTTAAGAATGAAATATTCTCCTTTAACCTTTTCTCAAGTTTAAACTTCATTTCTATCATGCACTTAGAGAAATGAAGGTAAGAAAAAATATTTGTCTCTTCTAGTTCTTTGTATTGAGCGTATAGATCTTGAAACTCTTTAGTGTCATGGAGGATATCATAATCATCTAGATTTGGTTGAGGTTTGGTAGCACAAGGTTTGAATTCCATAGTGGTAGATAGATAATCAAGCATGAAGGAGACTAAAGGAAGCTAATAAGGTGACACAAGATAACTTGATGCCCAAACTAAAGAGGTAGAGTGTTCACTTGCCAAAATATTAAAGATAGAGTAAAGTAACTTGTCAAGAAAGTGTCCAAGAAAATTACAACACTAGTGACTCAAGTCAAGATCTAGGCAAGGAGCCAAATAGCCAAGTAGATAGAGCAAGTAGGGTGACAAGTGAACAACTTTTCCAACCTAAGAGTGTAGTCAAGAAATCAAGGTAACCATTTTAGAAAAATGATAACTAGCAAGAGGAAATAGACCATGAAGATAGAAATACCAAGAGACCAAAGATCCACTTTAAGCATGTTCAAGCACTAGAAAAATAGAAAAGAAAAATCAAATGAGGAGACTCCCTTTAGCAAGAAACAAAAGAAAAAATTTAAGACTTGATTTTTTGACTTGGTTCACAAAGTTTGGCAATAGTTGATAGCATAGAAAGTTTTATGTTCAAAAGAAATTTCTTTCCAAGCAAGATAGTGACACATGGAGTAGTCTTCAAACAATCAAGAAAGGGACAAAGAAACCTTGCATGATACAAGCATATGTGAGGTCTTCGAAAAAAGCCCTAGAACAATCATCATGTGTATGTTCCAAAGATTTCCATAGGTTGAGCACAGTCAAGAACATATCAAGCAATATCTATCTAAAAGTCATGATTCATTACTCAACAACTTGGCCCATGCTTGATGCTCCTTTGCCTCACACCAAGTGGTTGCCCACAAGAGATATTGGCTTTTTCATGGAAGTACCATAAGCACAACCAAGGGAGCACACATGGTGAGTGTAAATCTTGGGGTGATCCTGATAGTCCACAAGGATCAATTCTTGCAACAAGAAGTTGAGCAGTAAAATAGGCTACCTACTAACCTAGGGTGTTTAGAAAGGGCTTCCATTCATAATGTTCCTCTTGGAGCCAATTAAGGGACACTTCACCTTGCAGTACGTAACAGACCTTGCAGTCACAAGAGCACCTTAAGTGTTCTTGCCTAGTGATCTCCTTATGGTTGAAATCCCATAAGCGATCAATCTAAGCAAAGAAAAACACTACGTCTATGAAGGTTTTGTGTCCTTGATAGCCTTGAGTTTATAGTGGGTTGGAAGAGTTGTGTAATTTTCTTGTCCCCACTTGGGTCGTTCCTCTCAGGTTGTCTAAGAGTAGGCTCTCCAAAGAATTCTAACTACTACAAAATGGATCCACTCTCAAGGGTCAAAATTTTTGATTCACCTCAAAGGTGAAGAGAATGCTCTCCTATCTTGATTTCTTCCCTCAAACACACCAAGAAGATTCAATTACCCCCTTGCTTTTGAAATCCAAAGGTGGGTCAAGATTTTTGATTCACTACAAGGGTGAAAAGCATACTCTCCTATCACTAAGGAATCTCAATTGCAATTTTAATGTGCCTAAAAAAATAAACAACTAGTAGATGCTACACATGAAATAAAAACAAGCAAGTTTTTGCTTTTAAGTGTTGGGTAGCCCTACAAACAAGTGTTAGTAACCCTTGTGCATTTGAAGCTTTGACACGCATTCTTTAAAGCAATGAGAATGAGAAACTCCTTGCAAAGAAACCAAGGTAGGGGTATAACAACCAAATAAAACCTAAAACATAAAGTGTTTAGTTGCCTCAAAAATCCAATTTATCTTCCAACCAAGTATATGCAAAGAAAGTACAAGTTAATCACAAAGCTCTCATTTTTACTCTTTGTTTTTTACCTAGTCAACAAGATTGAACTTTTTACTTATGATTTTGGATCCAAAAATAGAAATGAAAAGAAGATACCCCTAGTAAAAATTATAGAGCTTTACAAAAATACAAGAAATTTTTAAAAAATCTCTTCATTTGTGTCCTAGGGACCCATTTTGTCAAACAGACCAAATTTATCAAATCAAATTTGTGATCCTTAATATGACCTCAAAATTCAATACACAAAGAAAGTGCCCCTATAGAATTCAAAAACCTTTCTGAAAATGTAAGTTTTTCTTAAAAATTCACTTATTTATGACCAAAAATAACTTTTTATGAAAAATAAAGAAAAAATCATAACTTATGCAAATCAAGTCAAAATGATCTAAAAATTAGACTAAAACATCTTGGACAAATAGTCAACCTACAAAAAACATTTCAAAACCAAAATCTAATTGGCTTAGGAGATATGATCAAATCTTCAAAAACCTAAGATTTTGGCCTTCAAACCAATCTACATATGGGTTAGCCTTAAAATCAAAGAGAGAACTCTAAAAAACCAATTGATTAGATCCAAAAAAGTTGTAAAAAATCAGAAATGATAATGTAACCAAAATGCAAACTATAAAATAGAGCTAGAAACTTGTTCTAGCCTCGTAGTGGGTGCCAAAAATGTGTGCATAAAAGTGTCACACTTCTATAAACCATTATTCTTGAGAGAACCCATGGAAGAGGGAGTCTCAAGAGTCAACTTATAGCTCTCTATCTATGACATGAAAAGGCTATGAGATGGCAGCTCTCAAATAAACCAAACTATGCAACCCATGCAAGGTGCACCATAGAACGAGAGATTCAAAGAGTAGAGGCAAGAGTGCCAATATCAGAGAATTTAGAATAAAATGCAATGCAAATGCAAGCTATTCTAAATGAAATGCAAGCTAACAAAGAGAACTAAGCTAAAAAGTATGCCATAATGTAAGTAGAATGAGAGCTAAGCTAAAATACAAAAATGCAAGAATGCTCCAAGTCTCCAAAATCACCAAGAAAACCTATAGCATAACAATAGCATGACAGACTAAGATTTTTTGAATGAGGAGAGAGCCCTCCCTTTTAAAAAAAAATAGACAGTAGAGATTAAGAGGCAAGATGAATTTAATAAAGGGTGAAATTTAAAAGTGGGAGTGATTCATGTACACAAGCATCTCAACCAGTCACAATTAATGGTTGACTTTTGAGAGGGTTTGAAATGTGTGAAGGAGAATTAAAGTTATTTTAAAAGTAGAAGATTCCTCTCACATAGAAAAATGTGCATTCATGTGTAAACAAAAATGCCTTTTCTTTTATTTCTAAAATAGGAATAATGCTTTATGTGTGCACACTTAGGATAAGAGATGAGTGGGAAATTTTATTTGATTAAAAGTTGATATGTTATTTTAATTAAATATGAACTTGGAATAAAGTGGTCATTTCATAGGTTATAATTGAATAAATATATTTTTGAGGATTTGATCAAAATTAACCATTAGATAAATTATGGAAAAATGCTAGAAAGGGGGCTCATGGTCTAGATGACCATTTTTAGTTGATTACACTACTATGATGATATGTTACATTCATGACTGAGTTTGTCATTGATGTCAACATAGCAATATATAGTGGTATCTAACAGAAGAATATTAGAAAGATTAAGTTGGTTTGGATGGCTAGTTGAGTATTATAACCATCCAAGGTTATGGGAGATAATTCTAAGTATTTGGTATATGCAATTAATGTCAAAAGAAGAAAGGATAAGTCTAGAAGAAGTTATGTAAGGTTTGGTGATGTATGTTCTGAGATAGAGTTTACAGAGGCATGTTTTGGTAAACTTGTTATATCTCTTAGCAGAGTTAATATCTTGAGGATCAAGGTTGAGGACATAGAGAGGCATGTTGAGGATGATGTGGCTAAGCTTGATTATCATAATATTGCATGTATGGAAAGTCGTTCAAGTTGCAAGGTGAAAGATTAATGTTATCACTAAGTGTAATGTGTCCTTAGTGTGGTCCTATAATAATTAACTGAGAAGGTCTAATAGTTGACTCAAGGAATTGTTTTATGGACTTGGTATAAAGGAAGGACATTTTCCTTTATAATAGAATGTGGATGATATAGTTTTATGATCAATGATAAGTAGAAAAGAGTTAGGAATCCGAAGTTGAGTAGAGCAGTGTGAAAGTGAAGGAAACTTCATTGCCAAAGTTTTGCTGAGTGATCCAAGGCTTGGTATTTGGATTTGAGGTTCATTACCTAGTCTACAAGGTCTAACAGTGATTTTTCTAGTTGAAAAGATAGAGGAAATAATAGAGGAAAGGAGAAGATATCAATAAATTACTTGTTTTAGTAGTGAGCTCTTCTTATAGTTGAAATTGCATGTTTAGGCAATGAACTCTTATTGCATACGTTATACTACAACTTATAAAGGGTTGGCACAACTCCTAATAGGGATTCAAAGTCTCCTAATAGGGAATCCTCTAACAAGGAATATTTATATTAGTATATCATCTTGTGGGCATCATTCCCATCAGGGTTTTCCCTTTGATCAAGTGTTTCCCTAGTCAACATATATGGTGTAATTGTCTATGAGCATTTTATTATGGTTGATGTTTACTTTGGTTGAATGGTTAAGTTTTTTAAGGAAGATAAATGTTTTAATTGTTGGATAACTAATTCACCCACCCCCCCTCTCAGTTATCTTGGTGGACTATTGTTTCTAACAAGTTGAACTAGTAGATGTTGAGTATTATGATGTTATCACCATCACGGGAAAACAAGATAACACTAAACCTAAGATAGAATTTGTCTTAAAGGAACCTGCTTCCAATACATCTAATAATGAACCATCACAATATTGTGCCAACACTATTATTCCCATGCTAAGTTGATACTAAAAGGCATTGTGCCTTCTATTATCGAGTTAGAATAAAACAAAGACCAACCTCTTGTTGGTCATTCTGGAAAAGGTGCAAAACTTGCAACATATTTTGTGGCTACTAGCTATAGCATCCTCGATCAATTACAATGAATAAATGCTCAAATCATGATCTTTGGATTGCTCAAAATCTCAACTGATCATATGCAAATTCTCGACAAAGCCTTGACTGAGCAAAATGTACCTTAAGATCTTGATCTTGAGAGGTTCCAATGTATGGTAGGTCATCTGACCTCACCTTACTATATGTCCTTCATTAAGGAGGATGGTAATTCACTAAGTCATTCACATAATCAACCTCTACAAATTGAGGCCATGATACATTAGAAACATGTCTATCATGTGCACACTGATAATGGAGTTGGTTTAAACATTGTCTCTGCTACTGTACTTAGACAATTGGACTATTCTAAAGAATCCATTGATCCTTGTCGTAAGATAACTATCATTTAAGCATATGAAAAAGTCAAGTGCAAAGCTTTGGGTCTAATTGTGTTGCCTCTCTAGGTTGGTCTTGTAGAAAAAGATGTCACTTGTCAAGTCCTTGACATTCCCTTAGCTTACAACATACTGCTAGGAAGATCATATATACATGAGATGTGAGCTATGCCTTCATCATCAATGCATAAAGTTCTTATTTCATGTATCTAAAGTCACCATACCTGCAAGTAATAGCTATACCTATAACATGCTAAAATCTGCTAAAAACTTTGTATCTAGCAATAGGGAATCTATAGACTATCATGATAACAAGCTAAAGAAAATCGATCAGTCACTCATGATGAAAGAAATTGGAATGGTTGAATAACACATAGAACCAGTTATATCTTTGACATCTCTTCCTTAGTATCCTTGTCATTATGGGAGACTATCTAAAGAAAAGAGACCTTTTGTGTTGACACCTCAAACTAAGTACAATATTACATTTTTTAAAGCTACTATACCTCTTGAAGAGGAAGATGAAAACAAAACCATTGCTGCATGGATATAAAAAAAGGAAACTCTAGTTGACCTCATAGAACAATCTCATGAAATTACTCCTAAAAAGTATGGTGCAAGTCTTAAACTCATGAAATGCTTTGGCTACAAGGGGAATGGTCCTATTGGATGCAATAAAATTGGTTTGAATGATCTTTTCAAAGTGATAGCTAGAAGGAATAAAGATACATCCAATCTAGGCTTCAAGAAGATTCCCTTCCATCTAGGGATTAACAAATTTATACTAGAACCTAAGAATTCATCTGAAAATAAGTCACAAGCTGAGTTTGATGACAATAAAGAAAATGCTAACAATGATGATCCTTATCCTTACCCATTTATTGGTGATCTTGCTAAATTCTTCGAGGAGCCAAATCATTTTGTACCACGTGTCAGCACTGTGGACAATAATAGTAATTCTTCTGACAACATTGCTGACACTTTAGTCATTGAGTACTATTGCAAGAATCTAGATGATGAAGGAGAATTTATCCCTATCACTATTAGGGAATTCTACCATCCATCCCCATGTAGCACAAGTTCTCAAGAGTATGAATTTGACTCTCTCTCAGAAGCAACTACAGACAAAGACATAGATCAAGTTCATGTTTATGAAAATTGACTCAAAGTAGGTGAATCATCTAGGGTTAGGTCAAATGATTCTTATCCAACTAGTGTCATTGAGTCTTTGATTAATGGCATTGGTTCTAAAAGGTATTTGAACACACTTGCGGACAAAGCCACTCTAGGTCTCAAATTGCTTGTTCAAGCATTTCATGATTATACCATAAACATAATCAAACCTACCAAATCTCTTTCACTCACCTATCTTGAGCTCATAGACTAGAATTCTAATACATCTAGTGAAGTCCCTAAATTCCAAAATAACTATGCTCTTGCCTATTACTTTAATGTTGTCAAACTTGTAATGTCTTCCATCAATAAACAAAGCATCAACATGACTGAAGCTGAAATCAAATATCTGACATACAATAAAAAAGAAAATAAATAAAAGTTCTTGTTGGTGTTTTGAAATAGAGACAGTTTCAAATTACCCCGATGAGAACAAGATACATCTAGGGGCAGCTAACTCCCATCTTCAACATACCATTTTAGACACTAGGCCAACTATAAGGCTAGACCCTTCTTCTACTTCAGGCTCTACAAAACCTAGGTAGGTGAACCTCAAATTCAATTTATATGGTACTAGTGCTAAAACATATTCTTGAATCTAAAAAAGTAGATAAAACCCTTAATCTCCTATTCTTATGCAATAAAAAAGATGTGCAATAGCAAGTTGAAACTCTATGAAATTCACAAGCTGAATGAGGGCATCCTTTTTAGCTCTTCAACATGAAAAGGAGATACATTTGATTAATGATGTTGACTATCAACAAAAACCCCAAATATGTAGTAGTAAGAACAAATGATCCTATAGTTGATCAATGTCTTATCTATTGGGTGATTCCATAAATCAAACACATTCATTTGTGATATCAAGGACATCTCCCATACACCCAAATATCAGATTTATCTTATCACTTTGTGAATCAAACATTGGTGTTCATAAAGACCTCATTCTCATGAAACATCCTTCTCAAAATAACTAGTAGCCATGTCAAACACATCAAGCATTTACTTGGCCCTTTGTTTCAACAGAAAAACATATCAAACATACAACCTTAAGGGGATACAAATGGGTTTTAGTTCTTTGTGCTTAAACTACATAAGATTGCAGATTACTAAGATAGGAGATGAGAATTGATATGAAACAAAGAAATTTATGCTTATTTGTATTCATTTCTTTGAAACTATACATTCATATGCATGAAATTCAAAATATAGAATTGCCTAACATATTAGAACTAGCTATATATTATCTTCACTACTATTGTTCATACAAGAGAAAATATGTTGAAGAAATGTGGTGTCACAGTGATGAGAACACATCAAGACTTTCACAAATCTAAGAAAACTCAAGATCAAAATACACATAGTATCAGAATAGTGAATAATTTTTTCTCCAAAATTGGAACCCATCAGTTTCACAGTGAAAAACTAAAACTCCTTTAATGGATGAGAGAAAGAAAGATATAAAAGGAGAGAATTCCTAAATCTGATCTGAAGACAACATGTGTTCACTTGAAATTCCATCCATTATTGTTGTAAAACCTCTTTCATCTTTCTACCACTGAGATCTAATATGGTTTTCCTCATTATCTTGTAACAAACTTAGAAATATCTAATGCAAATAATGAAAAACATTTTGTTACTAAAAAATTTGAACTACATCATGAAATGTTGATAAAAATATTGAATTATCTAATTTGAAGGTGATAAAACTTGACCCTAACTGCATTTTTATTGTGTTTTATCCACATTCAGCTCATTATCCTATTAGAAATTAGTTTTGAACTTTGATATCTAAATGAGGTTGCAAGTTGAAAATATGGGGGAAAACCTTGAATATCCTAAACAAATGGCTTCCTATGCAAAAACAAACTCCAAAAATAGAAAGTTTATCTTCTCCCAGTTTTGACGATATATAATACTCCAATATGGACTCACCAGAAACTCCTAGGATCTTAAAATGAAAAATAGGCTCCTTCTATGGCTTCAAACAGCATCTCATTTTAAATGTTAAATACAAAATTAAAAAATTTCCCAAATTTTGGACTATAGGTTTAAAATCAAAATTATTTAAACCTCTATTGTATGTGATTTTTTGGAGAAAACATTAAAAATTAATTTTTTTATGTATGCTTGACTTTCCCTCCTTTTTCATCTGGGTTAAACTTGGTTGACTGAGGCCCACTGTCACATGTCAACTAGGCACTTCCTTGCATTATAATCAAAAGCTACTAACTATGCATGCAAGGATATGCCTTCGTGACACGTGTCCCCTATGCCATGTCATCATCTCAAAATCTATGCCACATGTTGCATTACAATTCGTCCAACAGGATGATGATGTTATCACTTGGGTGGCATGTTCATTCAAAATTTACTTTCTTACAACCTAGCCATGGGCTCCATGTGAGAATTGTAATGCAACATGTGTCTTATTAGACACTTAAGAGTTGAGAATTGAAGTATTTAAAGAATAAAAATTACCCTCACCGCATGCATGTGGGATAATGTGTTTTGAATATTTTCCTCCTTCCTCAAATTGGAACAAACTGATACTTTGGCTTCAGCAAAAATTCATATCTTCTTTCCAACTGATTTGTAACTTAATGATGAATTCTGCCCATTTTGTTGAGAATTCCCCTGAAAACACAAATCTACTTATAACCTTTACTGCTGAATACCTATGCAAATTCTAACTATAGATCTGGATAGCTCATCTCCTCCTTATTACAATAGTATACTACACTATGCATTTTTGATAAAAAAATTCCCCTCTGGTGTGCATTTGAAAATTTTGGCTCTAAACCATAAACAGACCATTTAAATGTTAAAAGTATTTAACCTTTTAATAAAATCTAAACTTTACATTATATCCCAAATTTATTTCAAATATTTCAAATCTTCTGAATGCTCATAGGCTAGAGATATTTCAACATTTGATTTCATCACTTTACCTTGTTTCTCACCAATCCCTAGGTACCACTTGCCATTTCTCCATGTGGGATAAAAAGGATCCCTGCTGAAAAATGTTGGATGGGATAACACACAATGTTAACCCGCTGCAAAAATGCAAAGTTGACCTGTGTGGAATAAATCTGATTTTTCCCCAATAAGATAAGCCATCAATGTAGATCAAACAAATGACCCAAATGCTACAAGAAAACTCCTCATTAGAAGAATAAAATACAACTATAGATCCAATATCTATTTATGTTAACTAGATGATTGAGATGCACTTTTAAAAATATCCAAAAATACTCCAAAATCTAATGGCCATCGTATCTTTGTAAGAGGCCAAAGTAATGGTATGAAAATGTGAGCATCATTTGATTAAAAATAACCTAGCACAAGAAGGATCTACCATGTGACATGAATCTATTGGTTGATATATTCCCAAATGCATGGTGGAGAAGGAAACATATGATTTTGCAATTTTGTGGAAGCAAGAAAAGTCACTTTCTGAAATAGAAAAAATAGTTAACACGAAATGTTAACCCCTACGGATGCACAAGTTAACCCACAACTTGGCACATGAAAGAAAATGGGTTCACTCAGCCAAAGAATAAATTGAACTCACTTGGCACATGAAGGAAATTCGGTCAACTTGGCTCATAAAGAGACTGAGTTAACACAAGATATTAACCTCAACCAAGAGTGTGTTAACTCACATCAAAGAATATAACCAATTGAAGATCTCTCAGATCGGTTATTAGTAATGGGTTGAATACGAAGAAAAATGACTAGAAGAGACTTATCATCATGGGACATAAGCATATGTTGAATGCAAGGTATTAGAAACATTAAACACCTTATAGGCCTCAAATGGATAGCTGGGTACATATGCATCAAAAAGTGTTTATAGGGCTTGATTTTTAGAATGGTACTCAAAATCAGGGCTTCAATTTTGAGTCCAATAGGTCTGATGGTGAAAACCAAATTGTGGCAATATCTGAACCTAAAATAGTATAAATAAAACATTATCCAAGGGTGAAAACCTCTATAAGGCACCTACAGATGACATATTTGATGCACTTCCTAGTCATTTTTAGAAAAGATCATCAATGTTGATAGAACTAATACAATTGATCAACTTGAGAATAAAGGAACAACCTCACATGATACATCTTGCATAGTCATTATCTTTAGAAGAAAAAGAGGAATTCATTACCTTCTTCTGATAGAAAAAGATAAACTTTGTGTGAACATACTCAAACATGCTAGGATTAGATCTTGATCTCATAATGTATCACTTCTCCATTGCCTAGGGGTTAAACCAATTAAAAAAAAACTTAGAAAAATGCATCCTCATGTTGCATTACTGGTCAAAGCTAAATTGGAAAAGCTTCTAAAAGCTTGTTTCATTCATGCTATTGATTATGTTGAATGGATATCAAACATTCTTCTAGTCTCTAAGCATGAAAAATCTATTAGAGTCTATACAAATTTCTGAGATCTAAACTTAGCATGTCTGAAGGATGATTTTCAATCCCTAACATTGATATGAAAGTGGACATGATAGCAATATTTGAAATGTACTCACTCATGGATGGATATTCTGGTTATAATTAGATCAAGATTGCACCAGAAGACCAAGAAAAGACTGCATTCACTTGTGCATGGGGAACCTTTTGTTGGAACATGATGCCATTTGGTCTAAAAAATGTTGGTGCCACATATCATAGGGTAGTTACTATGATTTTTCATGACATGATGCATAAAACAATGGAAGCCTATGTCGATGATACCTTGGTTAAAATTACAAAACACAACACTCACCTTCAAGATTTGGGACCCATCCTAGATCGTATGGAGAAATTTTTAGTTGGTGTAACATATGGGAAACTAATTGTTTACATTGTCTCTACAAAAAGAATCAAGGTTGATCTATAGAAAGTTCAAGCATTCATGGATATGCCTCTGAACTACCTCACAATAGGTGTTCCATTGTCATGCGCTAGGCCTGGCTTAGGAATAATCTATTCAAGCTAAGGACTACTTTTCCCCTACCATGAGGTGCATTTAGATTGTCAACCCAAGGACATATACTTGAAATGGTCGGCACAGTATGTGTACTAGGTACCTTGATGAGTCATTATGCTTGTGCTGCAAGAAAGTAAAAATGCAAAGGAAGGAAACTACACTACTACTGTGGAAAGGAAAATATTGAATCTATGAATGTTGAAAAAACAATGACAAGATAACAGAGATTCCATCTTGACTCATCCACTAGACTGTTCTCGCAGATGCTGCAGGAACGTTCATGAAGTGTGATGCTACAGGAAGGAATTAACTACCTACGTCTTACTTAAAATACTGCTAATGCTAGTAAAATGAATCTATTCTATCCTAATCTAATCCACCTTCCAAGTGGGCCCCCTTGGTTGGCTTCTCTAATCCACCAACGTAGGATAGAAGCTAAAGAGAACTAATTCATTTCATTAATCAGTCATTACATGATTCAGAATTGTAAAACACAACTGCAACAAACTGTGAATTAGTGTTCTCTCTTACTCGATAAAACTTATCAAAAACCAAAAACTAAAAACTTCACACACAGGAGTCGATCCCGACATATATAGGTAATCTACTCTTTATTACATAACAGAAAATTAACTATCCTAAGTTAAGTCCGCATGAGAGAATATAGGAGAACAACTAAAAGCAGAAAGGAAGGATAACAGAATTGAGGAGGGAGCAATGAAGTCTTAGCATCCGCTTGTTACAACATAAATATAGAGAAGGTAATGGCTCATAAAAGCTCCTCCTTATTCACTACCATGTTTCCTGGAGTGGTTATAACTTCCTTTTCGTGGTTGTTCCTTGATGCTCATTTCTCCTTGAATGTTGTCGGCAACCAACTTCTGGATTCTTCTGCTCATCCTTTAATCTTTATCATTAGGTTAGTTATGATATAAGACATATTTTCAAATAAACATCCATCAAACTAAATTCAAGCATAAGAACACACATTTGGATATTTATATGAAATACTGCATATTAGATATAATTTAGGCAAAAGATGACATAGTTTTTCTATCCCATAAATCATCAAAGGTTTATCAAACATAGGCTTATAAGTGTTAAAACAAAGATAAATGGAGTATCACAAAGTATCTTAAACATAAAAAAATAAAGGCATTTTTTAGACTCATCATCTGCCCCCTGCTAAACTAATGCTTGTCCTCAAGCATTACACTTCTTTGTCAAAGATCTGAGCTCCCCAACTTCTGTCTTTCCCTTTTTGCTACTCTTGAAGGTGTAATAGAATCCTCTAGTCCTTTCCCATACTTCTCGCCTGTGGTCTTCCTGCAACTTATCAAGTTTGTCAACATTAATATCATACAGGGGCCATAAAAGCATTGGAGGTTGCATGGTTAAAGGACACCATAGCTCTGGCCTTAGTTGCTTTCCTAGTTCTAAATATTTTGGAACTCTATATAGTGCTACTTCCAAATTAATAGGACTATGCGGCTCTAATTTCTTGAGAAAATCAAGTAACCGTGCCCATCTACCTCTTACTCCAGTCATAGCTCTTTGGAATGCAAAGTAGGGCAAGTTTTCATATTCGGCATACACTTTGGCTCTAGCAGCAAATACCTTCTTTCTAACTTCTAGATTACTCTTCCCATAGGTTAATGTAAACTAGTCTCGGAGCATTTCTTCTGGTTGTTTACTTTCTTCCCTCAAGGGTAAAGGTTTTGTTCTCTCCTCATCTCTGTAATTAACCAGTTGTCTGTCATAATTTGCCTCATTAGACATCCATGACATTAAAGCTTTCAAATGCACATCTCCTATATAGCAAAGGATTCCACTCAATTTTTGCGGGAATGACAAAATTATGAATGTACAACTCACACAATAGATTTTTCTGCCATGGTGGTAAGGTTTGATACAACCCATAAAACTCTTGTGCGGTTTTGAATTCTATATTTACATTTCTGAGGGTTAACATCAACGGAAACAAAAGATATTGTTCTTCTAAACAAAAAGCATATACTCGAGGAGGTGGTCTGCAAGCAAGAGCTTGATCAGCTAATTTAAGTGCATGTTCCATGCTCTATTTTTTTCTTTCTAGCTGTTCTTTCAATTCTTCAATCTCCTCATTTTGTGATGTTATGATCTTGCTCATTCTTTTCTTCTCCTCTTTCCATAGTGCTTCAGCAAATAAATGTTGTCCATATAATTGGAAAAGGAGTTTTTGTAAGGTGACGGCACTGTTATCCTCTTCATAATCCTTTTTCTTTTTCTATTCCTGCCATAGATGTTCCACAAAACTACTGATCCATGTTGACTTATATGGGACTAAGGCAGTATTCGAATCATGACATTCAGGAACTACTTCATTCTCATGGCTTGAAACACCTGGTAAATCCATTAAGGTTTTGTTAATTTCTTGCTCACATGTTGCAGGAGGATTACCAAAAGCTTCTGTCATCTCAGTGTGAAGGGGAGAATGGTCAAAAATTATCTACACAGGAGACTCTGGAGCAAGTGCTTTAGACAATATAGGATCTTTAAAAATCTGCCCTCTCATTCTAGGGCTTCTCCGCAAAGGAGTCTCTTCTTGTACTACTATCTTTTGCCTACTTTTCTATTTCAGTATCACTGTTGCAGGATTAGTTGTTGCAGGAACCTTCTTTGTTTTCTTCTATTGCTTAATTGCAGGACTAAGTTTTTTGTTGAATAGCGATTTCTTCTGGTGACTTTTGTTTCCTTTTAGCTTTACTAGTAGTGGGTTTAGGGATGTCCTATTTAGGTGGAGGCACATTCTCTTGAGTGGAAGCAAATTTTGGTTCAATCCCTTGTGCATTTTCTGTTTCAGCTCCCTCAATATTTTGTTCTGCAGGCTCACTACTGGGAACTACATTTTCCTCACCCTGCCGTTCACTAGGGTCAACTTGGGGTTGTAGGGTTTTAAATTTCACAAATTCATCCCATGTCAAAGGGGATACATCCCTAAGAGACCTTTCTATTAATAACTTAATCAAGGCATGGTGAGTGATAGAATTATCTTTCCCTTTTTGAGTCTCTTCCACACTAATACAGAGCATATTATACAAAAAATTTGAAAGATTCATGACAATATTGTGCCTTATACAACTAAGCAACTTAAAATGTTGTGCATGTAAGTGAGAAAATCTACCTTCACAAGTAAAATACCTGATGACATGCATTTCTAGGTTAGGGTATGGAGGCAGCAAAGATAATCTCTTGCACCCTTGCTTTGCAACATCCAATGGAGGGTCATGTGGGGTAGTGAACTAGGCCCTTGCTGACCTAGCGTCATGCGAGCTCGGATAATGCTCTCCAACAGGAGGTAACCCTGTTACTTCTGCAATTCGTTCTTCTATTGCAATTACTATCAAACCCCACACATAAGCTTCACCTTCATCAAATGTCCTAGTGAATTCTATAGCTGCTTCTTTATCATATGTTGTTAAATTCAAACAATAATGTAACCACCCGCATGCATTGAATCTTCTTACTAATTCTACGTCAGAGAGCAACAAAATGTGCTCGACCGACTCTTTTCTTTGTAAACCTCCTCCCATTTCTTGATACTTCTGCTACTCTGTTTCCCTCTCCCTTTCTGAATGCAAACTTCAAAACTCTGCATTATTTCTCAGACGCACTTCAAAACTCTGCATTATTTCTTAGACGCTTCACCACATCTTTTTGGGAACATTAATTACCATAACCAATTGTTATGTGCCATAATTAAACTTTAGGTAAAAGTACATCATGAATTTGTGTGAAAATCATCTAAAAAAATGGTTCAAATGCCAAAAAAATTTTAAATAGGTCACATCACAACTTAGCATGAAAAATTTGGCACGAATAAGGACAACACTTGAAATGGCATACTTAAGGCAAAAGGTTCTCATTAATAAAGAGTAATGCCAAGATTTTAGAAAATCATCATAGTTAATCAGGCATGTCATTGGATAGTATGACACTCCCCTGCCCCTTACTAATTTTATGACAAGTGTCCTCACTTGTCAGACTAGTATGGGTGAGGGACTGGAATACGCTGTAATTATGGAGACTATGCAGTATTATATATAATTAACAAAATTTGCAAACTTATAAATGAATAATAGTTTGAAAACATTTATACCTGCCAAGTGGATTGTCACATGCTCCAAATAAAAGGTGGCAAAAATAATGTAAATGGCAACATCCATCAGCATGTGCAGATTTGATTGAAAACACAAAAACTTAAGTATGTAGAAAGTGAGTGGATGGAAGATTAAGAAATGGAGTGGGCTGGGTGGTTGGAAGATTAAGATATGAATGGAAAGAAATATCATGAAAAGAAAATGGACTTTATGTGAACATAAAGTTATTATTATGGACATGCAAATTAGAATTAATGTTGAAGAGGAGCAGGCGAAAGGTTTTCACCTTCTACTGCAGGAAGAGATACTTGAGTTGTTGTTGGATCCGGTTGTTCAAACTGTTGTATGAATTTAGCTTTTATTTGCGGCTATTTGTATAGCTTAAGTCGATGACCGTTGATCACCATTTTGAAAGGCACATCATCAATTGTGGTTAGTTGAACTGTTCCATTGTCAAAGACATGGATGATTTGATATGGTCCTAACCATCGCATCTGCAGCTTCCCTGGCATATCCTTAAAGCAGGAATCATACAATAATTTTCAGTCACCAGCTTTGAACTGTTTGTTGAGGATATGAGAATCATGCTAGTGTTTTCTCTATTTTTGCACCAGTTCAGTGTGTTCTAAAGCAGTCTTGCACATTTCATCCAAAGAATTAAGATGCAGGAGTCATTCTCTTTATGCTACAGGAAGATCAATATCTAAGGTCAAGGCTATTCTTAAAGTCTTGTGTTCAAATTCAATTGGAAGCATTGCCACTTTCCCATACAAAAGCTCAAATGGTGTGAATCCGGTAGTGGTTTTCCAAGTTGTTCTATAAGCCCAAACAGCTTTTTGTAACCAGCTGGTCCAATCTCGACGATGCAAATGGACTATTTTATTTAGAATATTTTCCAACTCACGGTTGGTAACTTCTGCTTGTCCATTGGCTTGTCGATGATAAGGACTGGATCTGTGATGCTTGATGTTATACTGTTTCATCAATTTTGAAATTAGGTTGGAAGTAAACTATGTGCCTTGATCAGTAACCAATTCTTTAGGAACTCCATAGTATGTAAAAATCTCTTCATACAGGAATTTGGCAACTTTTTCATCACGAGCATGCTTCATAGCCTTAACTTCAACCCATTTGGTTAGGTAGTCAGTACAAACCAGAATATAAGACTTCCCATTGGATGGAAGATCAATAGGACCAATAAAGTCCATTCCCCATTTGTCAAATGGTGTTAACACCACTTGAGGATTCAGAGGCATTTCATCTATTTTGGTTGGGTGACCCATTCTTTGGCATTGGTCACACTTCCTTGTATAATTGATTGCATCTTTATGAAGGGTAGGCCAATAGTAACTAGTGGCTAAGATTTTGAAAGCTATTCTTTTGGCTACAAAATTTTCTCCACAGAGCTCATTATGACATGCATGCAAAATATCATATGTCTCATCTTCTCTTACACATCTACGCATAACTTGATCAGGTCCAGTATAGAATAGAAAATTGTCTATCCATGAGAAATGGAAGCTTTTCTGTATGAGCAACTTTCTCTCCTTATAAGAAAAATGCACTGGTGTTTTATTAGCTACAATGTAGTTAGAAATATCTACATACCATGGAACTTTAACAGCAATATGAAACAAATGTTCATCTGGAAATGCATCATCTACCAGAGTAGTGTTAGTATCATGATGATTGATTCTTGACAAATAATCAACTATGACATTTGTTTTTCCAGGCTTATCCACTATGGTTATGTCAAATTCTTGTAACAATAGTAACCATCTTGCTAACCTACTAGTTATAGCAGGTTTGTTCATGAGATATTTGATTGCTGCATGATCAGTATGAACATAGATAGGATAACCTGTGATGTAATGCTGAAATTTATTTAGAGCATAGACTACTGCTAACAATTCTTTTTCAGTCACTGTGTAATTCAGTTCTAGACCATGAAGACTCTTACTAATATAATAAATGACATTCTCAAGATTTGAGTGTTTCTATGCTAAAACTGCACCTATGGCATAATCAGAAGCATCTGTATATATGTGAAAAGGTAGGTTCCAATCAGGGCCTTGTAAAATTGGGGTTGTGGTCAAAAGTTTCTTAAGCTACAAGAAAGCTTTATCACACTCAGGTGTCCAATTGAATTCAACTTCTTTTGTGAGCAACTTGTACAAGGGACTGGCTATTTTATTGAAGTCTTTTATAAAACGCCTATAATATCCAGCATGTCCCAGAAAAGATCTAATATCTTTTAATTTAGTGGGTATGGGTAATGTTTGAATTGCCTCAATTTTAGTTGGGTCTACTTGTATACCTGCAGTAGATATGAAATGACCGAGTACCACACCCTCTTGCATGAGCATGAAACACTTTTCACTATTTAGTGCCAAATTATGTTCTTGACATCTTACCAAAAAAATTTCAAGATTTATCATTGCTTCTTCAAAAGTAAATCCAAATGTTGTAAAGTCATCCATTTAGATTTCCATACAATCATGTGATATATCAGCAAAAATACTAATTACAGCCCGTTGAAACATTGCAGGAGTGTTACAAAGACCAAATGGTAAAACAAAGTATGCAAAAGTACCCCATGGATAGGTAAATGTAGTTTTTTCTTGGTCTTCAGGAGCAATACTAATTTGATTATGGCCACTGTATCCATCTAAAAATGAGAAGTACTTCTTTCCAGCTAGCGTATCCAAAACTTGATCTATGAAGGGTAAAGGAAAATGATCCTTTTTAGTAGCCTTATTCAACTCCCTATAATCTACACAAATTCTCCATTTTCCTCCTTTCTTAGGTACTATAACCAGTGGTGATACCCATTTACTATCAGATATAGGATAGATAAAGCCAGCATCAAGCAGTTTCTGCAATTATGTTTTGACTATTTCTCTGAGGCTTGGATTTATCCTCCTCTGAGGTTGACGAAATGGTAGACAACCTCCATTAATGTATATCCTATGGGTACACAGTGTAGGGCTTAATCCTTTCATATCACCATAATCCCAAGAAAAAGTCTTCTCATTCTTTTGAAGAAATTCTTTTAATTGTTCCATCTATACAGATGTCAATTGGGGGTTAACATGCAGTTTATGGCCTTTACTCAGTTCAATAGGAATAGTGGATTCTACCATAGCAATTTCAGAGATTGGGCTTCCTTCTAATTCACAAGGAAGTAGTGAACAAAGATTTTCAAGTTCCTTAAGTAAAGTACAACTTGTATCACACTCCTCATATGTAATCAATTCTAATATAGAGCTTTCAGACACATCTTTTCCTACCACATAGGTGTTGGTAAGGATGCTCTGGATTACTGAATCTTCTTCTTGCAACTTTAGAAAAGATTGCCTATGTAACATCATAAGTTGTACTATGGAATTTATCTCTTCTTCTTTATCTCCTAAATCTAGCCAAAAAGATGTACTCGAATCTGGTAATGGTTGTGCAAGAGGATATAGATCAAATTGCTTGGTTGCTTGGCCATTTGATATGGTCATATTCCCTGATCTGCAATTTATGTTTGCATCAATTGTGGCCAACCATGGTCTACCTAGAATGACAGGATAGCCAAATAGGTTTACTTTAGGGAACAAAATCATGAAGTCCGTAGGATATTCTAGGGAATCTAAGGTCACAACAATATTTTCTATCATTCCATCAGGAATGACAGTGGAGCTATCTGCAAGCTACAGAATAGTTGGTGTGGGCCTTAATCCTTCTATTTGTAACTTCTTCATGGTTTCTTTAGTCATCACATTTATAGCAGCTCCCAAATCTATTAAGGCATTTTTAACAAATTGACCATTTATGCTGACACTTACTACTAGACTCCCTGGGTCAGAATATTTTGGTTAAATCACTCTTCCTAACATGATATTAGCTAAGTGTCTGACAACATGAACTGTGGTAGGATCCTTCTTCTTCCTTCTAGGTTTCTTTAGACAAGCTTCCCTTATAGCTTTTCCATAAGCAGGAATGTCCTTAATAGCTTGAAACAAAGGTATTTGGACATGCATATTCTTCAACTGATTAACAATGTCAAAGGGTTGTTCCTTGCTTTGTTTAGGTTCCTTTTGTATTAGTTGTTCTAGAAAAGGAGGCTCTACTATTGGTTGAACTGGTATTGGTATGGTAACATTAGTTGGGTCAATAGGTTCATCAACCAAAGGTTCTAATGCTGTAGGAGAGTTTGATACTTCAGTTATAAGAGGTGGCTTTGGTGCTGGTAAGGTCATTCCAGATCTCAAATGTATATCTGTGACATCTAGGGCATAAGCAGGGTACTGTTGGGTATCAGCACTATACATGGGTTGTGGTGGTTTTCTATTTGGATTTGGCTGAGGCTGTGCAGGTAGTGGTGTTTGCTTTTGAGATCCACTATTTGCAGGTGGTGGCATTAACGCAGGTTGTTGAGCTGGAGGGGGTAATTATGGAGCACCAGTATTTTGGTTAGGCCATTGTTGAGATCCCTTCCATTGGTTTGGAGATTTCCAATTCCCTTGGGGTGGTTGCCATTGGTTCTGCTGGTTCTGGGGCATTTTCTTATTCTACTGGTTAGGCCAAGGTTGTTGGAAATTTTGAGACCATTGAGACTGTTGTGAATTATTTTGCCCAGCATTATTCTAATTGGGTTGGTTTTGTGGAGGACCTTGGGTATTGCAGTTTTCCCATTGATTACCATATGAATTTGAATTTTACAAGGGGTCTTGAGGCATACCTTGACATTGAGCCCATGGTTGACATTGAGCAACAAAGAATACTTGCTCATCATCCCCATCTATCTTTACATATTCAGTTGGAAGATGCTGGTTCTCCATGCTTGCAACCAATTTACAGTGGCAATCCTTCTTTTGCTTTCGGCAATGAGGACAGTACTCGGCTAGTTATAACTCAGCCTCTGCTTGCTTCTTCTTTGCAATCATTGTATCCAATTGTGTAGCGACATCATTACTGATGTCTTGTTTGAAATATGACAACAAATTGGATATTTCAAGTTTTGAAATGCCTTGACTAATTCCTTTTGTAACCGTAGAACGGGGTCCTTGACCTTTCTTCATGGTTGACCTTGAGTAGTTTTGACATAACTTTTTGAGGTCATCCCATTGAACTTGATATACATATCCACCGGCCATTAGGTCCAATGCTTCCAAATAGTCTTCATTCACTCCTCTTAGAAAGACTAATTTTTGGGAATCGTCAGACAATGTGTGCTGAGGATTCTTTTGTAGTGTATATTAAAATTGAGAAACATAGTCTTCTAATGTCTCTTCCTCCTTTTGTGATATCGTAAAGATATCATCTCCTCTTGTACCAGATGCTTTGTAATATTCTTTATATTTTTCCAAAAACAAGGCTTGCATTTCATCCCAATTCACAGCTGCATTGGCTCCTAAGCCTATGAACCATCGTAAAGCTAATTTTTTCAATGTGGCTAGAAATAATTTAAGCTTATGGGCATCAATGTTGTAGTTGAAACTATGACAAAGGATGTCAAACTCAAACAAGAAGGTATTAGGGTCTTCAGTTGCAAGGCCATAGAACTTCGGAAGAGTAGTGGGAGGTATATTCTTGAGATTGGCATTGGTTATGAGACTTGGAAGTGGAAATGGAAAAGTGGGTTGTGCCATGACTAGTGGGACTGGATTATGAGGTTGCTGTTGAAAAGGAATGTTAGGCACTGGATGATTAACAACTAGTGGATTCGAGGTAGTGTTATCAAGAAGACTGGTCAATATTTCAGTGAAAGGTTGGAGACCAGATATATCTAGGGATTCAACTCTTGATGATGATACTATGGGGAAAACAGGACTTGCGTCTTCAAAGGGCAACTCAACTTCTTCTTCAACTTCTTCATTCAAATTAACAGATCCTTGTGGAAGAAATCTTCCATATTCATCTTATTGTCTTCCTCTTCGATGCATACAACTAAAATTTTTACACTTGTAAAAAGAAATTAATCTAAAAACTATGACTAAAAAATGCTCCTAGCTTGACACCATCCCCGGTAACAGCGCCAAAAAATGAACCACCTCACAATAGGTGTTCCATAGTCATGCACTAGGCCTAGCTTAGGAACAATCTATTCAAACTAAGGACTACTTTTCCCCTACCATGAGGTGCATTTAGATTGTCAACCCAAGGACGTATACTTGAAATGGTCGGCACAGTATGTGCACTAGGTACCTTGATGAGTCATTATGCTTGTGCTGCAAGAAAGTAAAAATGCAAAGGAAGGAAACTACACTACTGTTGTGGAAAGGAAAATACTGAATCTATGAATGTTGAAAACACAATGACAAGATAACAAAGATTCCATCTTGACTCATCCACTATACTCTTCTCGCAGATGTTGCAAGAACATTCTTGAAGTGTGATGCTACAGGAAGGAATTAACTAGCTACATCTTACTTAAAATACTGCTAATGCTAGTAAAATGAATCTATTCTATCCTAATCTAATCCACCTTCCAAGTGAGACCCCTTGGTTGGCTTTTGTAATCTACCAATGCAGGATAGAAGCTAAAGAGAACTAATTGATTTCATTAATCAGTCATTACATGATTTAGAATTGTAAAACACAACTGCAACAAACTATGAATTAGTGTTCTCTCTTACTCGATAAAACTTATCAAAAACCAAAAACTAAAAACTTCACACACAAGAATCGATCTTGACATATATAGGGAATCTACTCTTTATTGCATAACAAAAAAGTAACTATCCTAAGTTAAGTCTACAGGAGAGAATATAGGAGAACAACTGAAAGCAGAAAGGAAGGATAACAGAATTGAGGAGGGAGCAATGAAGTCTTAGCATCCACTTGTTACAATTTAAATAAAGAGAAGGTAATGGCTCATAAAAGCTCCTCCTTATTCGCTGACATGTTTCCTAGAGTGGTTATAACTTTGTTTTCATAGTTGTTCCTTGATGCTCGTTTCTCCTTGAATGTTGTCAGCAACCAACTTCTGGATTCTTCCACTCATCCTTTAATCCTTATCATCAGGTTAGTTATGATATAAGACATATTTGCAAATAAACATACATCAAACTAAATTCAAGTATAAGAACACACATTTGGATATTTATATGAAATACTGCATATTAAATATAATTTAGGCAAAAGATGACATAGTTTTTCTACCCCATAAATCATCAAAGGTTTATCAAACATAGGCTTATAAGTGTTAAAACAAAGATAAATGGAGTATCACAAAGTATCTTAAACATAACAAAATAAAGGCATTTTTTAGACTCATCAGCCTCCACCTTGTAATATCAATCAGATGAGGGGCTTACAAGGAAGACTTCAATCCATTCATAGATTCATCTCACAACTAGCAAATAGGTCACAACATTTTACCAAAACTTTGTACAAAGGTGTGAAATATAACTAGAGCCAAGATTGTGAATAGAGTTTAACACAGATAAAGAAATACCTTTCTAATCCACCAATCTTGATGCCTCCTATTCATGATAAGTCTCTCATTCTATACATCTCAACAATAGAGTCATCCCTAGGTATCTTGCTAGCTCAAGAAGACAATTATAACAAGGAAAGAGCTATCTACTATCTAAGTTGCAAGCTAATTTCTAATGAAATGAATTACAATATCATTGAGAAGGCTTGCTTGGTAGTCATCTTTACTTCCCAAAAGTTGATACACTACATGCTTTCTCATACTATGCAACTAGTTTCTAAAATTGATCCACGAAAATAATTACTTAGCAAAGAAGCTCTAATAGGAAGGCTAGCTATGTGGGTCGTGATACTAAGTTCATTTGACATTTAGTATGTTGAATGAAAGGCTATCAAAGGACAAGTAATTGCTAATCAATTAGTAGAAGCACCAATGTAGAGTCTCCTTCTGTTAAGTGTTGACTTCCTTGATAAATCAATTCTAACACTCACACACTTAACTTGGGTGATGTTCTTTGATAGTTCCTTTACACAACATGGATCTGGTGTTGAGCTATTGTTCATATCACCACAGAGATATTCACTACCTAAGGTGTACAAGATTTTGTTTCCTTGTACAAAAAAAATTGTAGAATATGAAGTCGTAACTAATGGCATAAAAATTGTAGTTGAATGGAGAGTGGATGAGTTAAACATCTTTAGTGATTCATAGCTCATAATCAACCAAGTCAATGATGTATATCATACAAAGGATGAGAAGTTAGTACCTTATAAATGCATGGTGGGTGACCTGAAGAAATACTTTGCACATATCAATTTTCAATAAATTCCTCAGGCAAACAACAAAGTAGTTAATGTCATGGCTAATCTTGCTTCCTTGTTATAGATGCCAGAAAATAAACTTCAACATGAGTTCCTAGTAGAAATGTTACTCTACCCTATCTCTAACTCTCGAATCTTGGATGGTCTAATTTATTGTAGGACATGATTCACCCCACTACCACCATATATACTCTTATCTATGTGACTAGATCATCCCAGACAATCTAACTCAGAATGAAAGATGTCACCTTATCTACAATGCTTCATGGTATGTTATTATTGTTGATGACTTATTTAGGAGAGGTCACAAAAAAACACTCCTTAGTTGACTAGAACCAATGAGTCCAAATGTGCATTAATCAATTTATACAAGGGCATTTGAGGGTCTCACACTAACGGCTTGACATTGGCTCATAAACTTATTAGAGTTGGTTACTATTGTTCGAATATGGAGCAAGAGGCAATCAAGTATGTCAAGTCCTAAAAAGAATGCCAGCTCCATGGAGATCTAATTCATGCTCTAGCCAGGGAGCTAATTCCATCTATCACATTATGGTCATTTCAGCAATGGGTCTTTGATCTTGTGGGCTTGGTAGAAATGTTGCTCTACCTTGCCTATAACTCCCCTAAATATCAGATGGTCTAATTTATTGTAGGAAATGATTCATCCCGCTACCACCATATATACTCCTATATATGTGACTAGACCATCCCAAAAAATATAACTCAGAATGAAAAATGTCACCTTATCTACAATTCTTCATGGTATCTTATTATTGCTGATGACTTGTTTAGGAGGGGTTGCGACAAAACACTCCTTAGGTGACTAGAAGCTGATGAGTCCAAATGTGCATTAATCAATGTACACAAGGGCATTTGAGGGTCTCACACTAATGGCTTAACACTGGCTCATAAACTTATTAGAGCTAGTTAGCAAGAGGCAATCAAGTATGCCAAGTCCTACAAAAAATGCTAGCTCCATGGAAATCTAATTCATGCTCTAGCCAGGGAGCTAATTCCATCTATCACACTATGGCCATTTCAACAATGGGCCTTTGATTTTGTGGGTCACATTGACCCATCCTCTTCAAATGGACACAAGTTCATCATTACAACTATATACTACTTCACTAAGTGGGTAGAGGCAGTCCCTCTCTCTATAGAAAATGGAAAAATTGTAGCTCTATTCATCATGAATTACATCATATGCAGGTATGGTGTACCTTTCTCCATTATTAGTGACAATGGAGGCCAATTTAAAAATAAGGATCTTAAGGAGTTATGCAAAAATTTCAAAATCACACAACATTGGTCTTCTATCTATTATCCCCAAGGTAATGGTCAAGCGGAAGCATCCAACAAGGTGATCCTTAAGATCTTGCATTGTACAGTTCACAAATTTGGAAGGAACTAGCACCTTCATATTAATATGGCTTTATGGGCTTATCGAACAAGTATCAGAACTCCAATGGGTATAATTCCTTTTTCTCTAGTATATGGAGAAATTGATGTGTTTCTAATAGAGGTTGAGATTCTCACTTTGAGAATCTCCATGAAGGGCCTCACTACTGATGATGACTACAGAATATATCAGCTTCAAGAGCTAGAATTGTTAGATGAGCATTGACAAGTGACATGTGATCATCTTAGAGCTTATCAAAAGCATATGTCTAGAAGTACAACAAGAAAGTTAAGCCACGTGAATTCCAACTAGGTGATCTTGTTCTGAGAGAAAATCCTAAGAATCAACAAAAATGATTACAGAAAGGGAAGTTCAAACCCAACTGGCTTGTTCCATACATGGTCACAGTAGTGTTTGGATCTAGTGCTTACTACCTTTCTACAACTAAGGGAGAGGTGCCCAAGGAGCCCATCAACACTCTCCATCTGAAGCAGTTCTACAGCTGACCTAATTTTACAAGCTCTTTGTATATACTTAAATGTCTTGAAAAAAATCTAAAAATTGCAAAAAGTCCTTTAAAAGTTCACTATCTTAGTGAAAACCTAGTAATGGGTACCTTGATAGTACCAAAAACATTTGAAAAATCAAAAAAGAAAAAAAAAGAGAAAAATGCAAATATATATATATATACAAAAAAATTGAAAATTTTGAAAAATAGAAAGAAAATGAAAAGAAAAAAAAGTGCCATTGATGAAAAGTTGGCAAACAAGTATCATGGTAGAAAAAAAAGAATCTCTACCAAGAAGGTGAAAACCTGATAAATAGATGCCTCTTGTTCCAAATGCTATATCTTGCAATGTATCTTTTGGCTCCTATACAGTTGCTTTCCTACTTTAGTTTGTTGCTTTTGCTCATGTTTATATGGATTGAATCTTGTCATTACTCGGGGGAAACACCCTACAATGTCATATGGACATCTTTCATGACAATCACCATTTGTTCTAACTATGTTTTCCTACTATCATTCATGTCACTATTGATATTTCCCTCATGGAAGATCTCTCTCACATCAGTCTCCAATTTTTCTAACTACATTTTCCTATTGTTAATAGTGTCACTTTTTGAGATTACTATCACAAAAGATCTCTTTTACAACCATCACCAGTTGTTCTAACTATGTTTGCCTATTATCACTCATATCACTATCGAGATTCCTCTCATGGAAGATCTCTCTCACGTCTATCACCAGTTGTTCTAACTATGTCTCTCTATTGTTGCTTAGTTTCCTACCAAGGTTCTTCTTACTAAATAATCCTCTTTGACTTCAATCATTAGTTGTTCTAACTAAATCTGTCTACTATCATCATCCTACTAAAGAGATTTCTTTCACATATATTCTGAACATTGACACTTGACATCAATTCTATAACACAAATATTGAACTCAAAATGATGAATTTGTTTGGGATATACTGAGCTTTTCTTTGTTTTTTTTGCTTTTTCTTTATCATGCCTCTCTAAGAAACTCATTGATGTCTCTTTTGACTAGAGAAGTGAGGATTGGGGGCATGATCATTTATTTTCTTTATGTTTGATAGTTTAGTTCCAATGATTTGAAGCATGCATATAAAAGGGGTGTCCACTATAAGAGCCTCTATCTTATATTAGATGGCCATGTGTACCTTGACTCCTTTTATATTGACAAATAAATAAGGTTGGTGCTTCTCTTTGCTTGTTGGAGTGAACTCTTCATGCTACAATAGATACAGATACTTGTCCTACTAAGTGAACGTATGGATCATTGTGAGTATACCAGTACACTTTTGTCTCAGGTTACAAATGCAAGGGTAGCTATGAATAGAATACTTACTAATTACTTAGCATAAGAAGGATCTCTCATGTGTCCGGTGTATTTGCATGCAAGAAGCATTCTAGTCATTCTATCATTTATGATATGATGCTTATGTTCACTTGCTACATCAAAAGGAATAAATGTTCTGGTCTTTCTAGCTTCTTGTGTTTTGAATGCTTACATTTAACTCTAAAAAAACTAGAATAGATGTCATATTCATATTTTTATGATTGCAATGTTAGTGGGAATTGTACAACATTTTGGGTTTAGCTACACACTTAGTGATGATAATTGTCAAAGCTTGGTAACTAGACCTAGGGTTGCATCTAGCATAGGGTTGCATTGCATAAGTACAAGGTTTGATCACTGATTTACTTGTGTACTTTGTGATGAGGGATTGTTGGCTTCTTCAAAGTATCATATTTCTTCATGGGTACACAAGCATTTAGTTCTTTGGTTCATCCTCTCAATCTTCATAAGGTACCTATCACTATCAATAAAATGAAACACTACATGAGATGTTATTTCATTCACATTGTGCATTTCATAAATTCTATCATGATTCATCTCATATACACTACATCCATACATCATATCAAATTTGCATTCATAAACCATAGCATGAACATCTCATGTACAAAAAACTATAAAGAGAGAAAGTGACACGGCAAAAGGTACTCAAATTAAAGAATCTCTTGCATATATATATATATATATATATATATATATATATATCAAGTCAAAAGTGTACATTGGTGCAAAAATTGATGCTACTTGAGTGCTATCAATCTCAAAAATGGTACAAAATGGTGTTGGCACACCAATTGATACATAGCCAAATCAAAATTGGAATAAATAGAGCTAACTCTATCATTTCCCCTCACCCAATACTAGCAGAGGAGGTGGAGGAGGAGTAGGCATATCTAGTCTCATTGAAGGCCGTGCACCTCCTAACTCTCATGCATACTATGAAAATTTGTGCATCTACTCTACCTCATCTAGCACTACTACTACATATGCTACAAAATAGTATGTTTCTCTAGCTAACTATAGGAAGATCTTGTTCTATTGTTACTCTGATCTTCAAGCCTCTCACTCTAGCTACTCTCATAAATCATGGATCTCTCAATCCCACTTTGCAATTTGAGTGTCTCACATTGCTACCTGTATATGAAGCTCATTTAGCTTCCACTGTGCTACCTGCACTCTATCTCTTGATCTCCTCAAGGCCTCCTTGGTCTGTATTAGGATATCTCTACCATGGGCCCCTGCAGCAGGTTGGTCTAGCATCTCCTCATCACCCTCACCCTACTCAACTGGCTACTCACCTGGCTACTCTACCTCTATCTGTGGCCTCTAGGTATCTCCTTCAATAGCTCCTAAGGAACCCATCTCACCTCTAAGATGTCATTGTCCTACACTACTACCACCAGCACCTAGGTCTACTCTCATCTGCCCAAGAGGAATATGTACCTAACGTGTCCTATGCCAAACTCCCTCTTCTTCTTGTTGTTGTGGTGGTGCCTATGGTGCCTATACTGGTTGAATAGGTCTAGCCATCCCTACTAGGTCTATGAACCATGGAAATGGATGACTCACAAAATAGGCCTGATATGCAGGATTCATCCCCCCATCTGCTACCAATGCTAGGTAATCCCACTATTTCACAACCAAGTTGCACACATATTCATTGATTGGCTTGGGTCTAACCTTGGGGACCATCCACAATTCAAATCTATAACTAGTCGCCTATATGAATAGTACTCCTATGATATATCTTGTAGCCACCCATACTATTTCTATACATGAGTCAGTGGGAATCTTTCTATAATCTGTATAGAGCAACCTATTAGTGGTCGAGAGGTGAACATGTGTCCCAGCTCTTGAGGTGCATCATCCCAATCCTTTGTCTCTCTCAACTACCATCATACTACTACTACTAGGTCATCCAGTCAACCTCTCCATTGCTTAGTCTTCCCCAAAGTTGCCTCGGTCAACTAGCCTCTATACCTACATATGTAGGGCTCTATGGATTGTCACTCATCTACAAAAATGGTTCTTGTCACTGGCAAGTGCTCCCATACCCATATCTGAAGAACATAGACCCTAGTGGCCATACTCTTCCTCTCATGATAGATGATCTCATGCATCTTGTAGAACATGTGGGTGAGTATGAAATGACCCCACCCCTATCTCTTGAGTGTCTCTATCATCATCTATAACATCTTACCCCATCCACACTTTAATCCATGTTGACCTCTATCCGGTATCAAGAAGCAACTGATGAATATGCCCAATACTATTGGCAATTTATATGTGGGCCCATGTGTGCACACTAGCTCCTCCTAGCTGATGGCTCTTCCCATGATCAAGTCCCCCTAGAAGATGGCCCTCACTGCCTCTAAACCAATCCTTGGCACTGTGTCATAAACAACCTGTGTCCCATGGAACGGGATCTGCAGTATCCTGTAGATGTCCTTTGGGGTGATGGTCATCTCTCCCTAGGGCAGATGAAAGGTTGATGTAGGAGCTTCTAGTGGATTTCTAAGCAAGAGCTTCTCATATTTTTTTTAAAGCTTTTAATGTTTTTCTTAGTTTTTAGAAAGTTGGTTTTTATTAATAACCTTGAAATGTTACTTCCTATCTCAAATATTAGTTGGCAATTCATCTTATCTCAGTTTTAGGAAGCTTCACGAAAAAAATCAGCCTTTTTTGAGTTGTTTTAAAAATTACCAAAAATGGCAAAAAAATATTTTTATGAAAAATGTCAAAAATGGTAATTTTGGATTTGTATTTAAAATTGTAATTTCTCTCATTATAGGAGGAGAATGATTTGGAAGAATAATAAAGAAGAAATTGGAGTTCTAATATTTATTTTTGTGTTCTTTCTCTCTTATGTTTATGTTAATTATTTGAGGAATTTTGGCTACATCTTCTGGTATCAGAGCACAAAAGGTCTAGGAAAAGGAGATTTTTGTATTTGTGTAGTTGTGAGTTTATGTTTATGCAGGTTGAGAAGAGGAACTAGTTTCCAAAAATCAAGGTAGAAAAGAGAAAAGATCTAGTTGTGACGAAGCATGAACTCGTTTGAAGAGCTAGATTTGTTGATGAAGTATTTGCATAAGAGGAAAGAAGGAAAAAAAAAATAGGGAGAAGGAGAGGAAGAGGAAGGAGGAAGAGATGAGGAAATTAGAGTTGAAATAAATGGTAAGAGAATTACAAGAAAGTTGGCAACAATTAAGAAATCTAATGGAATTAGAAATGCAAAAATGGCACCTACCAGTCAAGAAGAAGATCACATGGCCTGTTCAAAAGATTATTCAGAAGAAGAAAAGTAAAGAAGAAACACAAAAAATCAAGGAAGACGTAGCAAATGAAATGGTGAGTATACATACAACTATTTTGACATCAATAATTGAAGAAGACAAGGTATACACAATTCTAGAAGAGTCCTATTGTCATTTTCAATTACCTTAATATGATGTTTTTCTTAAGCAAGTGGAAATGCATGATGACAATAAGGTTTCTAATGAATATTTTTTCAGATTTATTTTTTAATGCAATAGATGCAAGGTTGCAAGGGTATTATGTGAATTGTGGTAATGATCAGTATGTTGATATATTATATGTTGAAGACATAAATGATTATGGTACAAAGGTTTATACAGAACTAGTGGAATTTTTTTTTTCAAAGGATGAGAAGATGTTGAGTAGATTATGGGTTAAGATAAATAAGAGGAAGAGGGATCCAATGACAATTGCAAAGATGAATGATAAAATGTCAAAAAATTGAAAGACAAGGAAGAAGGAATAAACTTGCATTCCTTTGAGTCAATAAAAACAATGTTTGATGCAATGGAAGGAAAAGTTCTATAAAAGAAACTATGCACATTCAAAAACCAACTTGCAGGAGCTACGTTCTTTCAACCAGAGGAGAATTATGCAGGAGCTTCTAGTGGCTTTCTAAGCAGGAGCTTTTCATAGTTTTTTTAGAGCTTTTAATGTTTTTCTTAGTTTTTAGAAAGTTGGTTTTCATTAATAACCTCAAAATATTAGTTCCAATCTCAAATGTTAGTTAGTAGTTCATCTTATCTCAGTTTTAGGAAGCTTCACAAAAAGATCAGCTTTTTTCGAGTTGTTTTTAAAATTACCAAAAATGGCAAAAAAACAATTTTATGAAAAAATGCCAAAAATGGTAATTTTAGAATTGTATTTAAAATTGTAATTTTTCTCATTGTAGGAGGAGAAGGATTTGGAAGAATAATAAAGAAGAAATTGGAGTTCTAATATTTATTTTTGTGTTCTTTCTCTCTTATGTTTATGTTAATTATTTGAGAAATTTTGGCTACATCAAAGGTGTTCATCTCTAAATGGAAATGCTCCACAAGTGCAGTCAAAAGGTCATGATTCACTAGCAATGCTAGGATCTGGCAAAGATATGATAACCCAAGCCTATCAATGTGTGCCATGTTGGCATTATCTAGTTGCCACAACAAATCCGACATCAAAAAAGGTAACCTACACACAAGAGAAAAATAGGTACACTATCAATCTTAGATACACAAACATGATCAACAAAAATGTAAAATTACAACAACAAATCAATTTTCAAAGATCAAAATTTTCACTTTTCACCAAAAATTTTCCAAAGACACATCATCTCGTGTGAGATTGCACATCTTTGCACAAATACACGCTTTGTCACATGAAAAGTGACAAAACTATAAGCAAAAAAGTCACTCAATTTAGGGCTTCTCATGTGAAACATAGGTATCTTCTACACAAGAAAATCCATTATACCAAGCAAAGAAGTACTAACCTGGTACTTTGTCGCACGAAGAGCGATTGTGCCTTTGTGAGGAGAGACATCCTCATGTGAGAACCGACACAACAAAATTTAAAATGTCCTAAAACATGCTAAAAACATCTTAAAATGTGTGAAATTTCAAATAAACAATGGGATTCTCAATGAATCACTGGATGCCCATACTTCGTCGATCAGCTATGTCATCAAGAGCACTTGAATCGATGTGCATGCATGGGGACCACCATGTTTCTCCTGAGAGCTCTCTTTTAGACAAAAGACAAAAGCAAACATGAATTGAAAATGACCCTTTGGGCCCTTATGCAGGTTTTGACCCAATTTTTCAAAGTGCTCCAATTGGTGTGAAAATCACCCTTGGTTAATTTGGCTACGTTGAACTCATTTTCAAGATCAAATTCGAAATCTGACACACTTAAATAGCTCAAAATTGCATTTTAAAATTTTGGGACCGACATGATTGAACACTTGTGTAGTCCAATTTTTTTGATTCTATGTGAACCTTGAAATCTTTTCAAATCACATTTTCTTCAAAAAAAAAAATTCAAAATTATGGAAAAAGTCAACTCTAGTCAAATCTAGTCAATTTTGGTCAAACTTGGTCTTTTGGATCTAAAAATCACTTTGAATTGCCTACAAATTTTCTTCTAATTGTTCTAATCTCTTCTACATTTTTCTAAATCTCAACTTTCTTTAGCATCTCTAAACATACTACTCTGCATTACATTTATGTTGTGTCATCTTTCGATTTCACTCCTGAGGGGGCAGGATGATTACATCATTGAATCTTTCAAAAGTGGTTGCAACTCAGTTTGAATCTTATGTCCTCATCACTTGGGGCATCTTGTTCCCCTCTATCTGACATCTATGTCATCTACCTCATCTTTTGATCAGTTAATCACATCCTATAGTAGTCCTTATCAAAGTTCGATGGACAAGTATCAGGACAATCTAAACCATAACTCTTGAGGATCAAACGTCATTCTAGGGATGATTCTATGACTCATGATAGGTATTGTTATCTCTTTTTATGGACTAGTATCTAGGTGTTCTATCTAGATTCTAGGGGATTAAGCTCTGCTCTAGAGATAATTCTAAATTCTTGCTAAGGATTAAGCTTCATTCCAGAGATAATTCTAACTTTTTCTGAGAATTAAGCCTCATTTTGGGGATAATTCTAGACTCTTGCTTTTGATCACTATTAAATGGATAGGTATTGGGTTATTCTAAACCATAACTCCTGAGGATCAAGCCTCATTCTGGGGATGATTCTATGAATCGTGATTAATCTTGTCATCTTCTAATGGACAATTATCAGGACAGTCTAAACCCTAACTCCTAAGAATTGAGTCTCATTTCGGAAAGAATTCTATAAAATTTGACAATCTTTGTGCTATCAAGCTCAATATCTAGGCATTCTATCTAGATCCCCTAAGGTTAAGCTTTATTCTGGAGATAACCTTTAAAAGCTTATCAATCTCGGTATCTAGGTTTTCTATCTAGATCCCCCAAGGTTAAGCTTTGTTTTAGAGATAACCTTATAAACCTTATCAATTGGTTTCCATGTCATCAATTTTAGAACCAATCTCACCACATATTGGTATCTAGGTGTTTTATCTGGCTTCCCTAAGGTTGAGCTTTGTTCTAGAGATAACCTTAAAAATCTTATCAATTGGTCTTTGTATCATTAATTTTAGAGCTAATCTCATTTCTTGATCTATGCTTCATACTTATGATTTCTTTGAATTGAACGTGTTCCTTGCACATTCATTCAAAGAGGGGGAAATGTAATACCCAAAAATTTGCACATCGCCATGTTAACCTATTCTAGTATACTCAATCATTCCTAAGTCTTATTTTACTAGGCAATTTTGATTCTGATGATCGCTACTTGACCTAGGTGTCAAATGCAAAAAACCCTAATCTACATTAATCACACTCTTTATTTAATTCTTAAGTATCAACTCAAATTAGCTACATTAAATCTATTAATTAATTTTAATTTAATTATAAGTGTTCATACTTTAATTAAATTAAATTACTTCTTTAGCTAATCTACAAAGGAATTAAATGTATTTAATTTAATAATGTTCTCATTTTAATTATTGAATTTAATTATTCAATTAATTAAAGTTTATGCATTTATGAGGCCATATCCTATTTTATTAAATTAAATATCCTCTCCAAAATCTTCTCTTCAGTTCAGGAATGAAAATTATAAGTGAACTAGAACTCGAAATGGAATTAACTTAGTTAACTTGTTCTCACACTCAGGTGAAACTCAGTTAACTCTCCATCACACTCATATTTGAATTAGTTAACCTCACCTACACAAGGAATTTTCCATTATGATTGAGTCTCATCTTTGATCTTGATCGTTCATTCCAATTGATCTAGACTATTGATCAATCATGGGATTCTATTTAAGAAGCCTTCAATTCCTCATTACAGGGGCTAAATTGATTTTGCATCGAACTTATGTTGGAATATTCACTTTCTCATACATTCATAGCTTGTTTGTATATTAATATTATCTAGATTTTAAAATGCATTCATTTATTATAGTATGTTGTTTTATTTCTTAGCTTAGTATGCATCTCATCTAGTATAATTTGCACTCTCATATAGCTTTTACAAAATCCTCTATACTAGAAGTCTAGTTGCCAGCTTCTCATTCTGAGAGCAAGGGAAAAATCCATCTAGTTAGGAGACAACAGGTCAATTTTTTGAATCATTTTAGGTGAATCATTCAATGTTCATTTCGGGATGGTTTTGCATGTAAGGATGATGTTGAAGTGTGGTTAATTGTAGGCCATAATTAACGTGTACAATAAGAGAATGTTAACTTAAGAGGTACTTGAGAGGATAAATTTCAAAAACTAAATGTGTAGTATGCACAAGCATGTAGTGTAATAGTTTTTTTAGACGTGAACATCACAATCAGGCAAGCCTTCTCAATGTTGTTCTAGATAACCTCATAAGAAAATACTATTTTTTTAATGTGATAAATAGCTCTTTATTTTTAATTCTCATTCTTTTTGTTGATATCTGATTGAAAAGATCACTTCTTAGAGAGATTTTTGAAGAACACTATGTGTTTTAATCATTGTTTTGTCAATGATGTCAAACCTATTACTTGCTGCTAAGACAATTGCTTATATGTTTCAAGTACTATCACTTAATTGATTGATGCAAAAGATTTGATTAACAAGATGTAACAAAAGTACCTAAAGGAAGGGTTGAGTTATGATTATGTAATGAAGTACAAGGATTAGTTAAGATAGTGATAACATAATGTATTGATGATCTACTTGAGGTTACAAAATGGCTGGCTACACTTAGAAAGTTTAGAAGAATAATTTAAACAAAGCTCATTTACCAAGCTTGACCAAGTGGACAGTAGGTGTTGAGAAAAGTTAGTTCAAGCTGAGAAAAAATTTAGTTGGAGTTGAGTGAAAACAAATTCTAGTGGATGTCGAGAAAGATAGTAGATGCTGAGTAATTTTTAGTTGATGTCAAGTGATTTTATAGTTGATACTAAGTGATGCAATATGTGTCGAGCATCAAAAGATTGATATGTCAAGTTGTTGCATTATGAAAAAGATCAAATATTTTCCAAATAAAAGCTGACAAATTTGTTTTCCTGGAACTTGTGAATCAGGAGGAAGATAAGATTGATGAGCTAGTGGCATAGAATCTTATGTAAACATTCAAATGGATTCTAAGAGAAGTTTCTAGAGAAGACCATATATGTGGTATATACATTGTATCCTACCTAATCTATCTAAAACCTTAATTTAGATGATGGATAATGAGTAGGAAAAAGTTCTAAATTTCCTATATATAGGAATGTCTAGTCATGAAGCAAAAGAGTTGAAGAGTTTGGTGCAAAAACCTAAGAAGGAGAAGGAGAAAGGGGTTTTTTGCTTCATCAAGTGACCCAAGATAAGAGTCTAAAATTGTGTACTAAGCAAGAAGGCTTAAGAAAATGAATGCTTGAAGGGTGAACAAGTTGTCAGAGCTGCAAAGAATGGAAGCCAAGCAGAGTTGAGGACTGAATAGAGATCTGTAATCTACAAGTAAGTTTGTAAGTTGTATTAGATCAAAGCTCTATTGTTATTTTCTAACAATTGTATCAATCTAAGGTAAATCCTTTGGAGTAAGGTTGACTTAACAGTCATTGGAAAATCCTTTAATAAGGTGGTATTCCAAGTGAATAGCCTAAAGTCCTCTAACAATGCTCACTTTTAACAGGGTGACTGAAATCCCTTAACTATTTCACATTTAACAGTGTTTATTATAACCTTTAATAGGGTTTTCTTTTAACAAGGCATCACTTCAGAAGAGTGAAAGAGGAGTAGCATGTTACTGGTGGTTTTCCCAAATTGGGTTTCCACATTAAATCATTGTGTCAAATGTGTTGATGAATGTGTTGTGTTTTATGCTTTACATTTTTGCAAGTTGATTTGATAGTAACATATAAGTTTTAAGTCGATACACAATGAATACATGCATGGGTATGAATGTTTTATGGGTTCACTAAATTGTGAAAAGTTTTATTTATACGTCTAGACTTTGAATAACTGATTCACCCCCCCCCCCCCCCCCCCCCCCTTTCTCAATTATTCTAAAAGAATTCAAACACTTTTGTGCTAGTAATAGCCCATAGGAAGTAGATGTAGCTGAGATGTACAAAATAAAAGTTTTCCCTATGATAAGAGGCATCAGAATGGGAGGTTTAGGCAAGTACTCTTTGATTTGATTGAGATTTTTCTCACACTCTTCATTCCATAGGTATGTGGTTCCCTTTTGTAAATTCTTATTAAAAGGTTGTGACTTGTCAACTAGTTGAGATAGAAGCCTCTTTATTGACTAAAGGAATCATTGAATAATCCTTAGTTGACTAATATTGTGGGGAGGTGGCATTTCTATGATAGCTTGGGCTTTCTTAGGGTCAAACTCAATACATTTAGTAGATATCATGTATCCCAATAAATTACTCAAGGTGACACAAAAAGCACATTTCTTAGGGTTCAACCTTATCAAAAATTGTTCCATACAGTCCAAAATCATGTTCAAATCATCTAGATGAGTGTTTATTTTCTTATATTTAGCCAAGGTTTTGACTACATAGTCTTCCATATTCTTGTGCATCATGTCATAAAAAATAGTGTTCATAGCTCTCTAATAGGTGGCATTAGCATTCTTTAACCCAAATGGAATGGTATTCCTACAAAAGGTACATAAAATTAGTTTTCTCTTGATCTTTTGGAGCTATCTTAATCTAGTTGTAACCAAAGAACCCATCCATTAAAGAGTACATTGCATAGCCTGCAGTCATACCCACTATCATATCAATGTTAGTGAGTGTGTAATGCCCCGTCAAGGGATCCAAAGACTTAATCTAGAATTCCACTAAGTTTGGTAGTATTTTTTTTTTCTAACATGAAAGTAAATACCACATATAACTTATGCACAATAACAGAAGCAATAGCAAAATCCATCTGAAAGTAAACATAACATACATAACAAATTACATTCTTTAAAGATCCCTTAATGTTGAATTACATCTAAAACACTTAACAGTAATGAATCCATCTAGTACAACATCCACATGAAATAATAATGATAAGTCCAATGTTTATACATTACATTTCAAATGCTCAATCATCCACTGTACATGTCACAGGGTATGAAAAGCTCAAAAGAATATATATATGTAGAATAATGGTACATCATCCTATTTTAATCCATGATACATCACAGTAAAGATAATCACATGATACATCCTCATAGAAGATCAAACATAATAAACTAAGTGCACGGTTCCTCCCAACCGTTAATAGCATCATTAGACCATCGTAGATCCTAGCCATCCCTCCGTGCGAACATTCCCAAATCACCGAAGAGATCATCGGTAGTAACATAGTAGGAATGTCACTCCTAACACATACTATATCATATGTAGAAAGTAATCTAACATTCAAATATAAGCATAAGATAACATCATCTAACATATGCTAATCATCAATGAAAGGATACATATCCACCATCATGAAGGACGCATCAGTCACGATGTCTCAATGAATCTTGAATGATAAGAGTGAAAATACACTACCACCCAACCGCGTGGTACCTAAGTGGTCCACTCCCACCGCGCTGAGGAGATAATCTCAAGTCCCAAACAGGCTATCAAAATCACATAACACAAATTTCTATAAGTCCAAGAATTCTAAAAAGTATACTAACTCAAAGGTTCCAAACACAAAATCGACATCTAATCCCCAGAGGCACACAATGACATGTAGGAAACCTACTCTGCAAGTGAGAAAGTATCATCACATTTATCACGTACAAGTTACCCTGGCAGTTAGCTAAACTCCATGGGTCCATACTGATCTCATGCGGCCACTATTATCCTCTCATACTGATGAGGCATACTATGGAATGCAAGGTCACAACCATGCATTCTCACTACTCCCATCCTAGCCTGTACAAGCACTCAAGGCATGGGCGAGAACTAAAACACTAATCTTTTTAGGTTCATTCAGTTAGTATTAGGTGTGAATGTTATCACTTATTAATCCAACTTACAATGAGTTACCCTGGCAGCCTCTTAGGGCCCCGAGCCCCATTGCAAGCCACTTCCCGACACTACATGCAGATATCCTACCCTAAGCTCATGGAATCATAAATCTCAAAATCACAAAAGATAATCCATAATAAAATCATCAAATCTCCATGAGCAAGCATCCATAGAAAATCATGACCACAACAGCTCTCAATTGGCAACTGAAGTATCACTGATAATCAAAAGTATCCAATGGTTCTCAATAACCAAAATATATCTCAATCATACTAATCGAAGACTCCAAAAATGGTTGAGTCAAGCATGTCACAACATGACATCATCAAAAATAAATCCACATTACAGTCCCATCATGGCGACTAGAAAATAACCAAGGATAATTGATCGATGACCAAAAATGGTTAAGTCAAGTGTCTCATACATAAGAATCTCAACTATAATAATCAATAATCACAACCAATACATAGAGCATTCCATCACATAACCATGGTTGGGTTTATAAAGATCGAGATTAAAACATCATCATGACATCACAATCACATAACCCCCAAGCCTCTAGTAGACGTCTTATAACTAGTCAACACTAGTCAACCCAAAAATCCAAAATAATAGCATAGAGAATACACAATGCAAACACATGTTTTGGTTTTGCTAAATTTACAAACTCGAATTTACATGTAGAGATCTCGGTTTATGTTTATAAGTTTTTTCTTAAATTCCATCTTCCAGTTATAATCTTTGTTTGAAAATGTCCCCCACCAAACTAACAATTAAATTTCATATACTTTATAAAACAATTAATTAAATCTTAAAAATTAAACAAGAGATCACCATTATAAAAGAAATGAACCTTTGGTATAAATCATTTATCAGTTATATAATTATAATTCAAATTATTATTAACATATTTACATATTATATATATACATACATACATACATACATACATACATACATACATACATACATATATATATATATATATTTAAATATATATGTACATACATATATAAATATATAAATTATTATTACATTTTACAAAATTGAATTAATAAATTCAATTAATACCATTTAACATATTAATAATAATAATAATAACCGACTTCATATGTGGCAAGTGTTATAAACATACATATAACATATAAATCGTCGGTGGTACGCAGGACCCTGTGGTCGCAGGGCCTGCGACGTCAGCGGGTACTGTGTACCCCTAAAGTCTCAGTACCTGCGATGGTCGGTACACTGCAACCGCAGTGGCACGGGGGTGTAGGTCTCGGTCCCCCCCACTTATGCATATTACTTTCTTTAAAATCGCTTATGTGATTTTCCATTCGGGTATGCGATTTGGTTCTTAATAAAGTTTAACATTTTTTCAAAACATTTTCGATTAATGGTATAATATTTGATTTTTTAATAAATATATATTATATATACATATGTATGTATATATATATATATATATATATGAAGGTATATGTATATATGTGTGTGTGTGTGTGTGTGTGTGTGTGTGTGTGTGTGTGTGTGTGTGTGTGTGTGTGTGTGTGTGTGTGTGTGTGTGTGTGTATGTATATATATATATATATATATATAATTAAAAACATCACAGCATATATATGTATGCA
Organism: Cupressus sempervirens; assembly: GCA_028749045.1. Lineage (NCBI taxonomy): Eukaryota > Viridiplantae > Streptophyta > Pinopsida > Cupressales > Cupressaceae > Cupressus > Cupressus sempervirens. The sequence goes on from CM053791.1 coordinate 384,370,341, forward strand.
AATTAAAAATATAAACATATATATACACAAGATATATATATATAAATTTCAATCCTCGGAATTTTTCTATAAACATTTGATCTCAAAAAATTTCCAATAATTGATCTAATGGGTTTGCCTATGAATCTAAACGCTAGCCCCATGTTTTTTTTCAGATCTATGCATATAAAATTCTCAAATAAATTAACTACCCATATTGAGAATGCATAGAATAAAAATAGGAAAAATCCTCAGAAGACATTTGGAAGACACGAAGAAGACAGGGAATGCAAGATGCAGAAATAGCATAAGTAAAATCACAAGAATCTAACCAGATTATGATGCTAATTCGCTCTTCCTCAGAAAATCCGCAGAGCAAGCTCCCTTCCTCAGAGTTCTTGAGTCCTCCAATGCTCCAATTGCTCTCCAAACGCTATATCTAAGCTTCTAGGAATGCCTGAATATAAAGAGCTCTCAGGAAACATCTAGAATGCTTCTAGAAATAGCTAGAAGGTGTCACCAACTAAGCATGGGTCTTTTCCAACCTTCTAGATGAGCCATAGGGTTGTAAACACCATGTGCTTAATTGAAGCACTAACCCCCGTGTTGTTGACGTATGAGAAATGAAAAGGTGAGTTAACTCCCATGCAAGCTTATAACTCCAATTTACTTTTTATATAATTTCTATTTAAATATTTATAACTTTCATTTTAATTTTTATAACGTTTATTATTATTATTTATTTATTACTTTATTATTATTTTATTATTATTATTAATTTTAATTTATAATTTTCTTTTATTTAAACTTTTTTCCTCAATTAATTCTCATTTAATTAATTATAATCAAAATATCAAAGATTATGATATTTTCATATTAATTTTTTCAAATAATTAATTAATTAATTAAATCTATTTATTAAGACTTAATTAATAGAAAATTCACCATAGACCTCCAAGATAAAATATGAAAACCCATCATAGAGCAATTCACACAAAATTAGTCTAAAGGGTTAAAAATCATGAATTATGTCATCTGACACATTTGGTGGGTAAAATATCTAGATACTTGTCCTATCTCACTAGGACAAATGGTTTAAGGGTTTGGGATTTGGACTTGAGAATTTATCTCCCTTCTCTTATCATTGGGATAGTAAAATAGGGCACGCTCATCCTGGAAATTTAGGGAAGTCGATACCCGGTACTTGCAACCTGTAGAAAAACCATGCATGTACATACAATATATATAATGCTAAGCTAAACAGACAATGGCAGGAAGTGGTGCATCATGTAGATCCCGATTAATCAGGTGACCATGACTCCCTTCCTTAACCACATCAGAAATGCCATACAATATGAAAACATGCACACCATACACATGCAAGTATGGGGTAAGTATCCATAATAAAACACATGAGATAATAAACCATCCAACTAATCATCAATAGCAACTAAAAATAAAGCAAAGTAATGATCATCATGCATACATGAGATGTAAAGTCTAAATGATCTCATCATATACCACTAAATCCATAACATAATATCTGATAATCTCAAAACAATACCACTAATCCATTAACCTAAAACTAGTCTAACATAGTCTAATAATAGCAACATTATGTCTAGAAAAAGATGTGAATGAGGGTAGACACTACAGAGTGCAAAATTATCCTTTGGGAAAGCTTTGTTTAGGTCTCAAAAATCTTTTCATACTTGAATGGAATTATCATGCTTAGAAATAGTACAATGTTGGAAATCCATTTGACATGGTTTATAGCTCGTATGAATTTAGTACTTATGATCTTTTCTAGTTCATCTTTCACCAAGAGGGTGACATATGGGTGCATTTCTCTCAATTTTTGTTTGACTGACTTGATACCAAGATGATGGGGACACAACCCAAGAACAGAATAGACACAACAAAAAAGGGGAAATTATATTAACTAAGAAAATAAGCTAGTACAAACAGTACAGAGAAAATAAACTTCAAAACATGCCCTAAGGGCTTACAATAGCATAAATCTGGAGATAATTTCTCCTTGCAGTACCTCCTCTCAAACTCCACTCCGAACTGCCTTTTACAATGCCAGAAATCTCCTTAAATAGACCCCGAAGGGTTAAGGACTAGGAGTACACTTTAGAAAGTGCTAGTAGGCATCCACCAACCAAATGGAAGGTTCCAGAAGCTGCGTTAGAAGTCGGTGCAAATCTAGAAGAATCTAGAAATGGTAACCAAACTTTCGGGAGGCATAACTTTTGAACCGTAGCTCCGATTGACAAACTGTTTACATTTTCGAAAAGATCTCAAAGCACTCTATAGCCCTATGGACCAGCTTCACTCATCCCCCATTTTTTAGCCCTTTTCAAGGTCATTTAATGCCCCTAACCTAACTTTGAACCATTCTTAGGAGGTCTCCAAAACTCGAAAAACTGCAATAACTTTCAAACTGTGGGGTCTATTGACCTGATTCTTTTTTTGGAATGCTCTAAATCATGATTACATTCATCTAGCCAATTCACACCTTCTAGTTTACCAAAATGATGGCCCAATTACATGCTCCTATTTTTTTAGAATTTTCAAACACACTGATAGTGGAACTGTGAGAGTTGGAACCTTTATTTGACCCAAATGGGTATCCAAAAATGAAAACACATGAAACAGAAACTAAGTCTAAGTATATTTTTTTTGGGTGACACAGGATTGCCCTTATACCTCTGGATGCTTCTGCATCACAAGAGCTATAGATAGATGATGCATGGTTATCTCAATGTCCATTCTTGGCATATTTGCATAGGTCCAAGTGAAGGTGATCTTTTTCTCTTAGAAGAATTTAATAAATTTTTCTTTATTTCCAATTGACAAGAACTAAGCTAGATGTATGATCTTAGGAGCCTCTTTTATTCCAATATTGATAGGTTGTGTAGCTTCAATTAGCATATATGGTATCTCTCAAAAGTAGCTAGGAAGATTGCCAAGTATCTCATCCTCTAGCACCTCAAAGAGATTTTCACCCTTAGATGTGTCTTTATTTTTTACTATTTTTGGCTCTAACACTGCAAAAAAGTGGATTTCACTATCAAAGCACCTATTCCTTTTTTAGTTTTATTTTTATTTTATGATTAAGGTAGTTGATATATGTTTCTATCATATTAATGGTTAGTTCACTGGTGGAAGAGACTATAGGCTAGATGGCATTGAGATAGAAAGCAGTCTTATAGTCATTTTGAAAGAAAGATAGTTTGGGTCACTGATTTACTAAGGACCAATCAATGAGACTGGGATACATGATTGAAAGTGAAGTGGAAGAATCCAAGGAATTGATGTAGAGGAAGTCATCTCTAGTGACAAGAAATTATGATTCTATAAGGTAGTCTTCAAAGACATTCAAACAAGATTTATTCCTAGTGAGGTCAACATGGTCCACTAAGTCAACATGTGTGTTTAACTCGTCAAGCCCCATAAGTGAATAATCTACCACGTTAGTTTGGTTAGCATAAGAGTGGATAAATTATACCTCTAATTCATGAGATACATTTGTATTTATTAGAATTGGTGCTATGATCACTTTCTATAAGGCAAGTAATGTTTCTCCTAAATCTATCTTTGTTAGGATTTTCCACATCTAATTCATCAAAAATATCTAGAGGAGGATGTTTTAGCACTATCATCGTGTGGTTATTCATTTTCTCCCCAAAGGATGGAGGTAGAAGGCACAAAGTCCTCATCATATTGACTAGCAATATGAACAGGTATGATTTTGTCTTCCAAGTCACTTGTAGTAGGAGGTCCTTGATCATAAATAGGTAAACCATCATCAACAATAAAACGTAGGCTAGTAGTACTAATATTTTCTCTTACATCCATTAGTACAGCTCATAGGCTTAGTGAGAGCATGTTTATTATCATTTAAAGGACCATGTCTTGGATATCCCATCCTCTTGAGAAACTCATAACCCTTTCGATAGCATTGAAGATAAATTGGAGTACTAAGTGTAGCCTCATTAGGTATCTCTTCTCTATAGACCCAATCTCTAGTATCTTGATCTTCTTTCTTATCTTTTAATAGGACTAAGGACTAGCCAAAAGTGCTAAAGGTTATCATGGAAGAAGATGAAGGTCTTGTGCTTTCTAAAGTTCATCCATAGGAGTAAGGGGAAACCATAAGCACAAAAATAGAATCAAGTGTGTATTACCCCATGTCCATTTTCAATATTTTGAGTTTCCTTTCACAATCAGCAAGTGTAGCTTTGACCTCATCAACAACTCTATTATTTGGTACCAAAGATTTAGCAGTAGTAAGTGTATTGATTGACATAGAGTTATCCCTAGGAATAGATATATTTGTACTATTAAAAGGGAACTTAATACACTATTGGTAGGTAGAGGCAACTGCTTGCATATCATGGATCTATGGTCTTCCTAACAATTTTTTATATGCAAGATGTATGTTAAGGACCTAGAAGATTACATCCTTCTCAATTGGACCAATACAGATAGATAACACCACTAAGCCCACTTAAATCCCTTAGAAGATCTCTCAACCTCATTATAAGCCTTTATTGTGATCTTTCTCCTAGGGCCAATAGAAAATTTAGATAGACCTAGCTTTTTTATGACATTAAAAGAACAATTGTTAAACCCAACACCATTGTCTATCAGCACATGTTTGACTCAGGTTTGATAGATTTGGGCCTCAATGTGAAGGGAAAGGTTATGTGGAAGGATAAGAGATTTATCCTCTTCTTTGAAAAATGGGAGGTAGTTCAGAGTGGAAATATGGTTAACCATAGCTTGGAATTGATCAGTGTCAATATCAGTCATGAAATTGGTTGTGTGTAGTATTTTTTCTAAGATCTCCTTATGTAAAGGTGACAACTCTAGTAGCTCAAAGATAGATATTTGTGTAGGGGTATATTGAAATTGATCCACACAATATAGGTAGACTTGGTAGTAGTAGAATCTTGTTTAGAAGAATGCCCTACTAACTTAGAATTAGATTGTTTGGAAGAATTTGCACCTCTAAGGATAACCTTAGGATGACTTCTAGTAATTGTGTTAAGTCTTTCACCATGTGAAGAAGAGTTTACACCTCTTAGCATGATTTTGGTTTATGTTCACTAGAATTTTTTTCCTTGTGTGGAACTAACACCTCTCAAGATAACCTTAGGTCTCTTATCAACATTTGAATCATAATCAGGTTTTCCATACTTGGGTTTTACCATGTAAATGATTCCAGTTACAGGCTCAAGCATGTGAATGAAATTGTCATTGTTTATGTAAGTGTATTTGATTTTATCATTAGATGTTGAAATTTATCCTTGTTCATACTTGGGAAAAGGTCCTTTGAATGCCTTGTGATCAAAAATTTTAACAAGTTCATCTACACCATCCTTCTCACTTTCAATAAAGTCTTGGATGATATCTTTCAATTTGATATATTTTTTAGTATAATGACCTATATTCCTATGATAATTTATATCAATGATCTTCCTTCCACCATGGAGGCTTAATGTCAGGATTATAGGGCCTCAATTTTTTGGGTAGTGTGATGATCTTATTGACAAAAAAAAATTTGAGGATCACATCATAAGAATTAGATAAGGGAGTAAAATTATGTTTAGGCTTTGGTGTTCATGTGAATTTAGACTTGTTCGAGTCATTAGTCTTGGTATCCTCTTGTTGTTTAATTTGTAGGCTAGCATTATCCAAGTTGGATATAGGTTCTTTAGTCTTAGGAAAATCAACAACTTCTTTCCCAAAGGCACTCTCAATCATGTCATTGAATGTAAGGAACATTTTCTTCCTACGGTCATAGTACAATTCTGGTATAAAATTGTTAATGAAAATGTCAATTTTCTCATTCTCAAAAAGTTGTTGAGGATTGAGAGTAAATATTTCTCCACCTTTGCAAAAAGGTAACAAAAGCCTCACCTAATTTTTGACTAAAGTTACATAAGTCAAGTATCATGATGGGATGTTGAATGTTGTAAGAATAATATTGAATAATCCTTTTAACAAGTTCATCAAAATACTTGAGTAGGGGTGTGATCATAGTGAACCATTGCATGGTTTGACCATTCAAACTCCTTGGGAAAAGTCTCATGAGATAAGTATCATCATGCATAAAGGCCATGCTAAGAGCATAAAATTTCCTTATATGATCATGTGGATCACCATATCCATCATATTTATCATACTTAAGGTTATCCATGTCTTTAGGAAAGGCATCATTTAGATACTTTTATCAAAAGGCAATGCACATACAGATTCCATAGCGAAGGATTTTTTAGGTTTTTCATTTTCTTTCTTCAAGTTTAACATCTCAAGCTACAAGTCTTATATTTATTTTCATAGAAATCTCAAGAGGATTTGGCTCCTTCTTTTTAATTAATATTTTAAATCAAAGTTGTGCTATAATTTTAATCCTTTAGAAAACAAGTGCATGAAGTATTAATTTTTATTTTGTTCCAAAGTTTTGAGCATAATTTTTTGAAAATGATCATCTTGCTGAAAATTCAAGAGTTCTTCTTTGGTGACTTCATTATTGACTGCACTTCCATGTTGAGACCTATGTGAAGCATATACATGATGAGAAGATGTAGGTGGAGACTTGAAAATATTAAGATGAGACCTTGGAAATCTAGGAGTGTCATTTCCATTATTTGAAAAGTGATTGACATTGGCATGGTTATCTCCAAAGACATTAGTATTATTATTCTGAAGGAAGTTAGCATTGAGTCTAGCTTCCATAAGGCTTTTTTTTCATCAAGGTATGCCTTTCTTTCTATTTCCATTTGTTGTAGTCTATCATGAAATAGGTTTTCCAAGTGTCTATTCATTTCCTCCCTAGACAAGGTGAAAGGCAAACCTTGTTCATTCCTAGGAGTCTCAAGTGGGGCATATAAATTACTATCAAAGTGGCTAAGTGTATCAAACCAAGTTATATATTTGTCTTCTTTACCTTCATCAAAGATAAGTTTTATATCAATTTTTTTATTACATGGATGCCTAATTGGGTAAGGAAATTCTTAAAAGCTAATAGGAGGAGGACTTCCTTGACCAATCTAATACCAACAATGCAAGACAAATTTGAGTCCAAAATTAGAAGAGTAAAGTGTTCGCTTGTCAATGATAGACAATGATAGAAAATCAAAGTGAATTTTCAAGCAAGTTTCCCAAGTAATTTATGACACCAATGACTTGAGTCAAGAATAAGTGAATTGCTAAATAGCTAAGTAGATCAATAAGTGAAATGAAAAGTGAACAAATTTCAAAATCATAGAATATAACCAAGAAGCCAAAGTGATTTTTCTCATCCTAAAAAATCTCTAGCACACATATTTTAAGCCAAGGAACTAGGATGAATAGGTATAAACACCCTAAACCAACTAAGAATGGGTTTGAAGAAAAACTCACTAAGTTTAGTAACTCAATGATATATTTTAGTCAGTTAGGTGATAGAAGGGCAATAGATAGCTACATATGATACTTTAAAAAAAGTAGTACAATAGTTTAGTACAATATGATGGACTAGAGTAAGTAGTACAATAGACAATAGGATAGAAGTATGATAGACCTTGTGAAGCAGTACAATACTTATCAAACACCAAAACTATCATATGATGTTTCTCACTATGCAATAAAATAATTTTCCAGTAAAAGACTATTTATAACTTTTTCATGTTCAAAAGACTAAGTTGACTAAATTTTCTAACAAAGTAATCTAAGATAACTATGATATCGATGTTTAGTCCATTTTTTATAGAAAAAATAGCAAGTTTTGGTAGCAATAGTGGTGCAAACACTTGTATTCAAAAAATTGGACAAGGGACAAAGCAACCTTGCCAATACCAAGAACTTGTTAGGTCTTGAAAAGTAAATCCCTATGAAAGTACCATTTGTGTATATTCAATAATATTTCCACAAGTCTCACACATTTGAAAATGCATGAAGCAAGATCTACCTAAGGTCATGGCTCAATACTCGATAACTTGGCCCACAACTTGATGCTCCCTCACCTCACACAAAGTGGTTGCCCATAACAAATATAGTTGGCTTTGTCATAGATGGGTTACCCACATATAAAGGAAGACATGTGTTGAGTGTTACATCTTGGGATGATCTAGGTAGTGTAATGCCCCGCCTGAAGATCCTTGGAACAAGGATTCAATACAAGCCAAGATATATTTTTTTTACAAGTATGAATTCACATGAAAACATCATACAGGGATCCCAAAGATTGAAATGAAAGACTTCACCATAATCCTGGCAACCAACAAATCTCTGAATGCCACTACCAAACTGACACATGCGAACAAAAGCTGACAACCACCACATACAAGATGAGGGCTCAAGAAACAACCACTCATCAACAAAACACCAACCTGGGATAAAATGTAGAATCTTAAAATTTGGCTAAGCCTAAAATCCTAAAGCCCTGAAAATTGGCTAAGTTTGAATTTCTGAAGCCCTGAAATTTCCTAGAATCTTTATCTTATCTCCGAGAGGTCTGAAACCTATCTCAAAAGATTCATCGCATATATTAAAATATATCTTAAGTATAAGTTGATGTATATTTAATTCCTTATACTTAAGATATATTTAATTCCTTATACTTATGATATATTTATAAGGAATTAAATATATCTTAAGTATAAGGAATTAAATATACGTCAACTTATACTTAAATGATATATTTTAAACTCTCAAGAACGAACTACAAAAAAAACACAACTGAAATTCAAATTGCCCCACCAAGGGATTGAAGAACACCAAAGAGGGTACCCTAAACCATCCCTAAAAAGTTTGGATCGAACCAAAAAGTGCCCACTGCCCACCCGTGCAAGTTTCATAAAAATCGTGTGACACTTTATTAGCACTTGTGATACTTTACCATTATTGTGTGACATTTCTCTAGAAGGAGGGTGACACAATCAGGGGTTGGGTGATACTTCTCCAAAGGGTGTGTGATACTGGAAGTGTATCGTACAACATTTCTTCTAAAGGAGTGCGATACTGTGAAGTATCGAATGACAAAACTCCAAGAGGCATGTGACACATTCAGGGTATGCACGACAGAGTTCAAATGGGCATGCAACACTTTATTGTATCGAACCATGCTAACACATGGTCACTCAAGAAAAGAAAAGAAGACTTCAAAGGAAGAATGATAAGCCAAACAGAGTTAGAACCTCCACACTAGGGAGTATCAGAACCACAAGTCAAGGCAAGAACACAAGATAAAAGCTGAAAGACAGAAAGCTAGAATCTAACCATCTAAACAAACATCAAAGAAAATGACATAATGAAACATCATAGTGAACTGAAAGCAACATCGTAGTAAAATGGAAATAACATTGCAATGCACAAAACAACTAAAAATGTGGTTCCTCCCAACCATCAATAGCATCATAAGACCATCATGGATCCTAGCCATCCCTTGCAAATAACATGCCAAGCCACCGACCAAATCATTAGTATTGTCATAATAGGGATGTCACTACTAAAACATGCAACAATATAAGCATAAGGAAATCTAACATGCTAGTAGAAAATCATAAGATAATCCTACAGTAGATAACATCACCTATCACATGCTAAACATCAATAAGCAATAGATATGCTACTATAGCAATTCACATCATCTAATCATATTCTAAACATCATAATATGGGAATGCGTCAAATAAACTAACATCATCTAAACATGATATCCAAGCATTCCAATGAAAGCATAAATCACAAGAAAGCATACTCTGGAACCCGAAGCATCAAGTGAAAACATCTAGCAACGGTCGCACTAGGACAAGACCATCTCTATACATCGGTCCCTAGCAGTGTTGTAGGTAGCTACGCCTCCCAACCATGTGGCACCCATAGGTCCACACCCATCATGCTGATGGAGATAAAGATCCAACCACAAACACACATAAAGCACAACATCCAAGGCTAACACTCACACCAGACAGTATGATGGTTGTAACCAAGAACCTAAGACAATGCAAGGAGTACAGGTCCTAGTCAGACACTCAATAGGCTACTAAGTAGGGACTAATATCATGGAGAGTCGCTTGGCACCAAAAGCCCAAGCTAGGACTTGTGCAAATTCAACATCCCTCAACGAAAAGGCTCTAGCACCCCAAACATTTTATTATCTTAAGATTATTACAACCTAGTATTCTATTTAATTATCACTTAATTAAAGCTTCCTTCGCCAACCCTTAGGGCACAATGATCACTAGGCTACGAGGTAGAAGCCCCCTCCATATGTTACCCTACCCTACCCATACTCATCCAATGATGAGTTCCCATAGGCATGGAAATTCTCAACCCATCCCAAATGATCACAACTTTTGAAAGTACCACAAAAGATCAGGCCTCGCAAGTCACCCAACAAATGTACGTGCACGTACTCATGTGTGGCACACCACCATAATGAAGATCAAAACTCAAGGACAATATGAGAACACAATGCAAAAGATAACACCCAACTAAAAGAAACATGGGAAGGATGGATTCTACACGAATCCCAAAGCCAATAAAACCATACATCATAAAATCACTCAATCGACCTCAATTTGAGAGTATGGATTTTACACGAATCCCAATGATGGAAAAAGACCAAACATCATGAACTCACTCAACCGGCCTCAATCCGAGAGTATGGATTCTACACAAATCATAGCACTCATGAAACAAAGGCAAAGGTCCAAAAGAAACCATAACAACAAGTATCAAAAACACTCAATCGAACACAAAGTCGGGAGTACAGATGCAACATGCATCCCAATGCAACAAAAAGTGCAATAGTGGCCTGACTGATGTCCAAACGGATCATCTAAGTCCACGACCCACATTGTGCCAAGAAAACTTGAGAAAACAGAGTGGCATGCAAAATGAGGTAAAAATCCTAAAATTTTGGAAAACTTCAAAACTAAAACCCATTTGACCTTTGGGCACAAAACCCCCAAAAATCCAAAAATAAATGGAATCAGACACCGTATGCAAAAATGGCCAGCATAACAGTGCAAAACTCCAAACCCTCATCCCGAAAAATAGAGAAATGTTCATACCTGCCCAACCGGGTAGAACTAGCATACAAAAACAGAGGGGAACACTAGTTCTCAGCCTCCAAACAAACGGCTACCAAAAACAAAATCAGAAACAAAGTAGAAAAAATAAAATAGAAAAGCCCTACCTTACAGCCAAAAGGGCAAAATGGGAATCTGAACCATAAAATAAATATCTCGCAGAAGTAGCTGAAAATTGCAGCAATCCAAAGTTTCCCCGAGCTAGATCTAACGAGCTCAACCTCATGACGATTCCATGCCCGTAGCTCCCACAATGAACAAAACAGTAAATCCTCATGAAGAGGATTTTGGGTTTTACTCTCCAACTTTCTAATTCAAAAGTGAGAAGTGAAGAATTAAATTCCTTTTTGGATACTTATTCATTTTTCGAGTGAATAAATGATTAGGGAAAATAACCAACCAACCTAGTTAAAATCCAAATCGACCCAAACAAACATAGGCTATTCCTATAAATAGGAATTCATCTATGGAAAAGCTGCCAAAAATTTAAATAAATCAATTAAAAAGCTCAAAAACCCAAAAACACATAAATTTCTAAATAACTTCCATGACAATGTGAACCTCTAAATGCACAAACATGCTTACTGGTCTAATCACATAATGCAAATCAGTTCAGATTTAATAATCACCAAAAGATTTAATTTAAATATTTAATTAAGGATACGTTGACCATATAAGGATGACATTGGTAAAATATGAATGGTTGAATCACTAACTCCATGTGCCACTACCTGCACACTAAACAACATGATCAAGTGCAATTGCATATAATAACATAGCTGAAGTAATAAATGTATTAAATAATTATTGTTTAAAGAATCAACAAAAAGGCACTTAAAACACATAAGAAAACATAGTCATAAACATGACTAATCATTGCTACAAGAACCTAGTCCAGTGTAGCATGGTAAAAAGTACACAGTGCAATCTCTACACACATCTCTAGGTAATCATGGAATAACCTCATGATACCACATCAATCCTAGTAACCACTGGCACAAACCTTAGTGAAACATAAATCACATCATAATCTCATAGATCAGTCAAAAGCATAATCAAAGCAACTGATATAGAAACATAAATCCAATCACCTCAATGGTGTAGACCACTCATGGTCACAATCATGATCCATCACAACAAGAGATCAACAAGGTTGCATCCATCAGGATAACTTACAGAAGTCAAATGGGAGAGGCACTACATCATCCCCCCCAAAGACTAGGCTTACTCCTGGAAGCCTACAATCCAAGAATAGAGACCAAACACACCAAGAAAAAAATTGAAAGTGAGCAATAGGAATGGCTCAACAACTCCCCACAAGTCAACCCAAATCACTCCAACATTCTCAAACAATCGCATTAACCCCCAAATAGGTTAACCACAAGAGAATAGGTGTCCCATAGACACAAGGTCCTCCAACAAGGAACAACCCATCTAGCCATAAAGTTAACAATACAAGGTAAGGAACAACCCTCTCTATCTCATCAACAGGTGCCCAACTAGGACATGCACCAACCACATGACCACAAATCAAGGTCAAAACATAGCACACTTCCAACAAGAGTTGGAATCATGAGAAAAAACCATCCCAAATTCCCAAGAATACTATCATGTCACACATGATCATTTTGGAATCCACAAAGAGGATGAAAGTTTACCAACAAAATTACACACTCCAAAAGACTACTCACCACCAAGCATAGGAGCACGATGCCTCACCATGGCACAAAAGCTCAACTACCACTGGAAACTAGGGTAACATAACCCAACTAGACAAGATATCACCTTCTCACAAGATTTGAAGACTTTCATCAGTGGACACAATCATGTAATGTCTGCATACCAACTCATAGGATGGTAACATGTGTCCAACAATACCATGTCCCTCCAACACCATGCTAGGAAAACTACACCCAATTTACCACTAAACTCAATCTCTAGCCTCAAGTCAATGGTTAGTGAGAAAACTTGACTAAGACAATCCACATGAAGATATAAGCTTAGGGAGAAGGATACTATAGAGTATTAGGACTGAGAGGGAGTTGCTCTCGACCTTTGCACAAAATCAGCCCAAGATGCATTAGGGAACCTCACAATTCCACCAAACATCAACATACTCATCTGAAAACACTAACTGAGCTAGTGGCATAACCACACTAGCCTACTCTCTCAAGAGAGAAAGAATACGGAGATGCACCAAAGACAACATCCAAAAAGGAGGATCTAGACTCATCAAAGAACTGAGTCACTCCCAAATGACAAGGCAACATCATCCTTGAGCAAGGAATGCTCACAAAGCATACTTCACCTCACAAGGGTGGGTCAGAGCAATAGGAAACACATAAACCCAAGCAAAACTCCAACAAGTACCTAGTAGATTATGTAAACAAGATAACTCTTCCATTATGAATAACATGAAGAGTTAAACTTCTCCAATGGTCATAAATATGATATGTCATGATTGAATTGGCCTCTACTTGAAAAAGGCATCAGAACATCGATCGGCAACTCCAGAAGCCATAGCTTCACATCCAAACTCGGATTGGCTCCATTCAAAAAGCATCAAAAAGATATCAACAAAGACTACAACAAGATGGAGCTTCGAAAGACCTAAGACCTATGATCTAAGTCACCACTCAAAACAAAACCACAAAGGAAAAAACAACAATCTTGGCCACCAAGACAAGTGACGGACAAAATGTCCAAAACCATACAAGAGCACACATGCCCATAACAACATAAGAAATAGAATGAAAGGTAATTCACACATTAAAACCATCATTACTTATCTCCCATAATTTAATTAATTAAACATAACATAAGCACTAATGCATAATGAAACTAAAATATTTTCAAGCAAGGGTCCAAGAGTCACCATAAAACAAGTACATACCTTTCAAGAATTAACATTAAGTTTAATCACCATTTAAACCATTTAATTACTTTAACTTTGCATTTAATACACACACACTAGCATGTTCTCTATGATATTATCCCTTGTATGTACTACCAGAGGTTCGAGATGAACATGATAGAGTCACAACACACAATTGGGCAGCAGTAAAACACATCCAGAATAGTCATCAGAAAACAAAACAAAAAGCCCAAATGGGGGAATTATCAATTCCAACAGTAAGTACCAAAAAGAGCTCATTTCAACAATAATTCAAATGTGACAACTATCAGAAAGAGAGCGATAGATAAAATTTGATGACTACTCCAAGAGAGGAAAATACTAAAAACCAATGCTAGCCCAACAACATGAGGAAAGTACCTCCAGCCAAATAAAATAAGGCATCAAACAAATCACATTACAAGTGATGATTAAGTACATTCACATAAGAGAGATAAATCACCACACAGTGCTAAGGAATACATCATCCTTGTAATGCCCCACCAAGGGATCCAAAGAACTAACCTAAAGTTTCACTAAGTTTGGTAGCATTTTTCTTTTTTCTTTTTTCAAAACATGAAAGTTAACCATTCACAACATCGTAGTGAAAGCAATGACATCATTCAACTGAAAGTAAACATAAAAAGGTTACATTCTTTAAGGATCCCTTAATGTAGAATCACATCTAAATTAACTATTAATGAAGTACTAAGTTTTTTGGATTTGATTGTGTTTGTTTATTTCATCAACGTTTCGAATCACACTACATGATCCATCATCAGGATAAGAAAGTACAGGGTAGTAAGATATGCAGACTGGACCTTTCTCAAGAATTATAAGAAGAGAAGGGGGAAGCTCGTAAAACCATGCAATACCAAAAAATAGAAAAAAGGTACACCCACCAAAAATTATAAGAAAGAAGAAAAAATAAAAGAAAAAGGTTAAAAAGAAAGAAACTAAACAGAAAAAATAGAAACAAAAAATAGCTACATATATATAGAAACAACAATTAAAATATATCATGTCTATATATATATATATATATATATAAGTATAATAGTTATTAATATATTGGCTATTATATAATAAAATAGCTATATGAGTAATGTATAGCTATGTAACCACTTACAATAGCTAATGGATCATAATATAGCTATATACAAGAAAAAATACGATATAATATAAATGAAATATATAAATAAATAAGATATATGTATATCTAGGATATATATGTCAATATATATATATATATGCGAAATAAGTAAAATATACAAGACATATATATATATATATATATATATATATATATATAAAGGTCTGAAAAAACAACAATCTATATGTACACCATTTTTATGTATATAGGAAAATAAAAATGACCAAAACTAAATAGAGAAATGAATAAAAATAAATAAGGAGGAAAATGCCATGCATGTAGGGATAAAGGAGAACATTCTTACCTACTTAGTAGACTAGATAACAAGGAAAGAATAGAAGAATTGGTAGGAGGACGCACAAAAAAGAAAGGAGATAACCACGTGAAAAAATAAACAATACTAGAGACAAAACGACACTAAAATAAAAGAAACCACGGTGCCTAAGCACAAAACCCACTCACAAGAAAGAAGCAAGAAGTGTGCCCGGGGGAGAGAGAGAGAGAGAGAGAGAGAGAGAGAGAGAGAGAGAGAGAGAGAGAGAGAAAGAACACTGCCCACCATGGAAGAAGAAACAAGCACCCAGAAGGAAAGAGGAGAAGAGGGGGGGGGAAAGGAGAAGAGGAAAATGCCAAACAAAAGAACTAGAAGAGCAAGCAAGAAGGGAAACTGAGAAAGCATCAAGGGTGGTGGAGTCTGTTGAGCGTGCTCGAATGGAGGTTGTCAAGGGTATCAAGCAAGGGGCACCACGAATGGTTAATGGACCACCCATCATCCCGATTGAGGTTAATGGGATGATAGCTAATGGAAATAGCCTCTTTTAACTTCCTTTTGAAATTATTGTCCTCTTTTGATAGGATTTTGGTATTCTCCAAACAAATATGATGCTTGGTGGAAGTTGAGTGCTCAGCTAGGGCGGATTTTTGTATCCTCCCGTGTCTAACTCCTCCTTTGATGACGTTATTAAGAAAAAATTGGTGCCTTCAAAGGAAGTGACCCCTCGCATATATGGGGCTCCAAAAATTCATAAGGAGGGTGTTCCCTTGTGACCTATTGTGGGCACCATTGGATCCCCTACCTACGCATTAGCTTCTCACCTTGCCAAGATTATCTCTTCATTGTTGGGGCATTCCAACTCTTTCATCAAAGATTCTTACCATTTTGTCCAATTTATTCAAGACGTCAAGTGGGAGCCTGGTGATGTCTTGGTTAGTTTTGATGTTGTTTCGCTCTTCACCAAGGTTCCTATTCATGACGCTATGCAAAATTGTGAGGCGTAAGGTTGGGGATGAGCTAGCTAGTTTGGTAGAGTTCTTCTTAAGATCCACTTTCTTCTCTTTCTAGAACGTCATCTATGAATCGGTGGAGGGAGTGGCAATGGGTTCTCCCCTTTCCCCAGTCATAGCAATCCTCTATATGGAGTATTTGGAGGAGATGGCTCTCCACACCTTTCCCCTCAAGCCCAAATGGTGGAAGCGTTATGTTGATGACACCAACGTGTGCTGGCCACATGGGCTAGAAAAACTTGAGGAGTTTCTCGAACACATCAACAAGCTTGCCCCCACCATTTCCTTCACCAAGGAGCTTGAATCTGACAACCAGTTGCCCTTCCTCGACATCCTCATCATGAAGAATCCTGATGGTACCTTCGGTCGTCGAGTGTACCGTAAAGCCACCCACACCGATTTATACCTCCATTCTTCTTCCCACCACCACCCATCCTAGAAAGTTGGTATCCTCAAGACTCTTTCCCTTAGAGCTTATAGAATTTGCGATGCTAATAACTTACCCTAAGAGCTTGATCATCTACTCCAAGTTTTTAAGTTCAATGGGTACTCTCATAAGCAAATCTCCAAGGCCCTCACCCAAGCCAAGTCCTCTTATATTTCTAGCAACAGTCATAAGATCTCCTCTAACCCACCTCCCCTTCTCGCTTCTCTTCCTTTTGTTGAGGGCATCTCCCAAAAAATTGGCAAAATCTTGACCAGAAAGGGCATCCAGGTAACCTTCAAACCCCTTTCTAAGTTAAGAAATTGTATCCCCCCACTCAAGGATTCAAAAAACTCTCTTCTAGACTCAGGGGTCTACAAGATTGAGTGCTCATGTGGCATGCCCTACATTGGTGAAACTGGTCACTCCGTCATCACGAGGATCCGAGAACACAGTGCTGACATCAAGCATGAGAGGATACAAAAATCCGCCCTAACTGAGCACTCAACTTCCACCAAGCATCATATTTGTTTGGAGAATACCAAAATCCTATCAAAAGAGGACAATCATTTCAAAAGGAAGTTAAAAGAGGCTATTTCCATTAGCTATCATCCCATTAACCTCAATCGGGATGATGGGTGGTCCATTAACCATTCGTGGCGCCCCTTGCTTGATACCCTTGACAACCTCCATTCGAGCACGCTCAACAGACTCCACCACCCTTGATGCTTTCTTGGTTTCCCTTCTTGCTTGCTCTTCTAGTTCTTTTGTTTGGCATTTTCCTCTTCTCCTTTTTTCCCCCTCTCTTCTCCTCTTTCCTTCTGGGTGCTTGTTTCTTCTTCCATGGTGGGCAGTGTTCTCTCTCTCTCTCTCTCTCTCTCTCTCTCTCTCTCTCTCTTTCTCTCTCTCTCTCTCTCTCTCTCTCTCTCTCTCTCTCTCTCTCTCTCTCTCTCTCTCTCTCTCTCTCTCTCTCCCGGGCACACTTCTTGCTTCTTTCTTGTGAGTGGGTTTTGTGCTTAGGCACCGTGGTTTCTTTTATTTTAGTGTCCTTTTGTCTCTACTATTGTTTATTTTTTCACGTGGTTATCTCCTTTCTTTTTTGTGCATCCTCCTACCGATTCTTTTGTTCTTTCCTTGTTATCTAGTCTACTAAGCAGGTAAGAATTTTCTCCTTTATCCCTACATGCATGGCATTTTCCTCCTTATTTATTTTTATTCATTTCTCTATTTAGTTTTGGTCATTTTTATTTTCCTATATACATAAAAATGGTGTAGATATAGATTGTTGTTTTTTCAGCCCTTTATATATATATATATATATATATATATATATATATATATATATATATATATATATATATATATATATATATATATATATATATTGACATATATATCCTAGATATACATATATCTTATTTATTTATATATTTCATTTATATTATATCATATTTTTTCTTGTATATAGCTATATTATGATCCATTAGCTATTGTAAGTGGTTACATAGCTATACATTACTCATATAGCTATTTTATTATATAATAGCCAATATATTAATAACTATTTTATATATATATATATATATATATATATATATATATATAGACAGGATATATTTTAATTGTTGTTTCTATATATATGTAGCTATTTTTTGTTCCTATTTTTTTTGTTTAGTTTCTTTCTTTTTAACCTTTTTCTTTTATTTTTTCTTCTTTCTTATACTTTTTGGTGGGTGTACCTTTTTTCTATTTTTTGGTATTGCATGGTTTTACGAGCTTCCCCTTTCTCTTCTTATAATTCTTGAGAAAGGTCCAGTCTGCATATCTTACTACCCTACACTTTCTTATCCTGATGATGGATCATGTAGTGTGATCCGAAACGTTGATCAAATAAACAAACACAATCAAATCTAGAAAACTTAGTACTTTACAAATGGATTGTGGAAATCTGTTACTGTTAATTAACTATTAATGATTCCATCTAATACTACATCCACATAAAATAATAATGAAAAGTCCAACATTCTTAAATTACATTTTTTATTTCTCATTCATCCACTATACAAGCCACAAGGTATGAAAGGCTTAAAAGAATATACATATGTGAAAATTAAGTACATCATCCTAATCTAATCCATGATGCAAGTGTAGTAAGTAAACGAAACCACATGTCATACATGATACGTCATCATAGAAGATATAAACATCCATTATAAAAGATATCCATATATCACAAACATAACTAAATAAGTGCATGGTTCCTCCCAACTGTAAATAGCATCATTAGACCATCGTGGGCCCTAGCCATCCCTCGATGTGTAACATTCCAAATCACCAAAGAGATCATCGGTATTAACATAGTAGGAATGTCACTCCTAAAATATACTACATCATATGTAGAAAAGAAATCTAACATGCAAAGTAAAGCATAAGATAACATCATCTAACATATGCAAATCATCAATGTAAGGATATGTGTCCACCATCATAATCCATGAACAGAATGAAGATAGATGCCAACAAAGAATGTATCAACCACAGTGTCTCAAACGGATCTCAAATGGTAAGAGTGAAAAAGCACTATCACCCAATTGCATGGAACCTAAATGGTCCACTCCCACCGCATTGAGGAGATAATCTCAAGTCCCAAATAGGTTATCAAATCACATAGCACAAATACTTTCTAAGTCCAGGAACCCTAAAAGTATACTAACTTAAAGGTTCCAATCACAAACCAACATCTAATCCCAAAGGCACACAAAGACATGTAGGAAACCTACTATGCAAGCAAGAAAGTGTCATCGTACAGATCATGCTAGAGTTACCCTGGTAGTCTCCCAATAGACCCCGGCCCCCTAGTGATCCCTATGCGGCCACTAGTATCCTCTCATACTGATGAAGCATACTATGGAATGCAAGGTCGCAACCAAGCGTTCTCTCTACTCTCATCCTAGTCTATACTAGCACTCAAGGCATGCGCAAGAACAAACAATTATCTTATTAGGTTCATTTAAGTCAGTATTAGGTGTGATGTTTTCACTTATTAAAACAACTTACAATGAGTTACCCTGGCAGCCTCTTAGGGCCCCAGCCCCCATTGCAAGCCACTTCCCGACACTACAAGTAGATAACCTACCCTAAGCTTATGGAATCATAAATCACAAAATCACTACAGTCCTATATAGGTGACTGGAAAAATACCAAAAGATAATCCACAAAAGAGCATCAAATCTCCATGAGCAGCTGAAAAGCATCCATAGATAATCATGACCACAATAGTTCTCTATTGGAAATTGAAAATGTTAATATCCATTGGTTCTCAAAAAGCAACCAAAAAGTATCTCAAAGCAATACTGATCGAAAACTCCAAAATGGTTGAGTCAAAAAATGTCACAACATGACATCATCAAGATCAGATAAATAATTCAATTCCATCAAGTGACTGGAAAGTATTCCAAATACAACAGATCAATAACTCATAAAAAGGTTACATATATCACAACTTGCACAATGAAGACTGAAGACAATATCAATCAGCATGCCATCACATATCCATGGTTGGCTTTTTAAAAAGATCGAAATCAAAAGACATCTTCATGACATCACAATCATAACCCCCGAGCCTCTGGTAGATGTCCTATAACTAGTCAACAACTAGTCAACCCAAAACCCCAAAACAAGAAGCATAGAAAAAACACAAAATGCAAGCACATATTTTGGTTTGCTAAAATTGCATAGTTGAATTAAGTGTGGAGGTCTCAGTTTTATGTTTGCAAGTATACTTCAAGTGTATAAGGTTCTTCATTTAAATACAAATCAACTCATTTATCTCTTCAAATTAAACATAGAATTATCCCTCCATTATTTTAAAACAATTTTCTAAAATAATCAGAAGATAATTATTTACTTATTTAAATCATTAAACTAAATCCCATTAACTTTTAATAAAATCATTGCATTATTTTGCTAACAACAACGTCACTAATAATTAAATATAACTTCCTTAAGAAGAATCCCCCATTATACGAGTCATTAGCATAAGACTTATCAATAATCAAATAAATAATTTATAATTTCCTTTAAGCACCTCAAGGACAATCATTTGTCTAAAATAATCTTTGTTGATTTTAAAATATAATAATCGCCAACTTCATTGATCAAAATTTCATTCATGACTCAAAAATTATATAACTCCATTAGCCAATTGATCATGATTGAAATTGCATTTAAATTAACAATTATATGATTATTAAATCTCCAAACCAAATCCTTCATCAATTAAATTCAAACAAACTAATATCTCTTTTTAATTTAATAACAATTAACAACTATTATTAAATCAATTCTCCATATTTATCATTGTAAAATAATAATAATAAATATTAACATATATATATATATATATATATATATATATATATATATATATATATATATATATATATATATATATATATATATATATATATATATATATATATATAATAACATATAAAATATAAGCTTCGAACTCTAATGGTGCCTCTAGGGGTCTGCTGACCCTTTTTAATACCAAAAATTTTAGAATGGAAGCGGTCTACAATGATGGTAATATTCTTTTGTGCAAAGTTTTTCATTTCCATTCCAACGATTGTTGGTTCTTGATGAACATATATGCTCATAACAATAAGAGAGAAAGAAAGAATTACTAGACCAGAGCTCAAAATCTAGTGCAGAGCAGCAATTTAAAGAAAGGCATTATTATGGGTGACTTTAATACTCCACTGTTGGATGAGGAAAAGATGGGAGGTCTGCCTCCGGATTGGGAAAGAAAAACTTACCTTGCAAACTTCATTAATGGTCTAGCTTTTTTGGATATGGACCTCATGGGAGGTGTCTTTACTTGGTCGAATAAATGCATTGGTCAAAATTGTATTCAGGTCAAACTGGACAAAGATCTTATCAATCCCAATTGGCTAAAGACCTCTTGAAAATTAGCTATTTTTCCTAGAGTGGGTTCTGACCACTCCCCTATTTCCCTTTTAGTTGTTCCTATAGGTCCCAAAAGGCCTCCTCCTTTTCATTTTGAAAAAATGTGGACCTCCAACCCTGACCTTTTAGACAAGATTAAGCTCTGGTGGAGTATTGATGTGGAAGGCACAGCTATGTATAGGGTAGCAAGAAAACATAGCAATGTTAAAAGGATGGTTAAAGCTTGGAACAAGTCTAATTTTGGCCATATTTTCTTTGAGAAGGAAGTCCTAACAGACAATGTTTCTGCTATCCAAACCTCAATTCAAGAGGAAGGGTATGACGAGTTAAACAGGGAGGTTGAGTTGTCTATCTTATCATATTTACACAATATTATCAGTAAAGAGGAGAAGTTTTGGAGACAAAGATCTAGGGTAAACTGGCTCAAAGAGGGAGATCAAAATTCGAAGTTTTTTCATCTCACCACTCTTAAACACCATGCAAACAACAGAATTATAGGTTTAAAGAAAGGATAGGGAATGCTGACCAAGGATGAGGAAATATCATTTGAGGTTGTTTCTTTTTTCTCTTCCCTATTGTCTTGGGACCAAAGTGGATCAGGATGACATTGTCTCATGTATCCCTAAGGTCATCCTTCCTCACCATAATAAACTACTTTGTGCCATTCCCTCTGAGATGGAAGTTAAAGAAGCTCTCTTCTCTCTTTCAGTTGATAAATCCCTTGGCCTTGATGGCTTCTCGTCTTTCTTTTTCCAATTGTTTTGGCCTATTTTAAGGAAGGATGTGGTTCAGGTTTTTCAAGAATTCTTTGGGGCTAATTCTTAAGGAGATAAACTCTACTTTTTTAGTTCTCATTCCTAAAATTCTTGGAGCCAATTCCTTGGACAAGTTTAGACCTATTAGTCTTTGCAATTCTTTCTATAAGATTATTTCGAAGTTTCTTACTTCCAGGCTACTCAATCTCATCCCACTAATTATTTCTCATCAGCAAACTAGTTTTGTCCCAAGAAGACAAATTTTAGACTCCATAATGATAGTGCATGAAGTGATTCACTTCATGGAAGTGGGAAAAAGAGAAGGGATGCTACTTAAATTGGACCTTTCTAAAGCCTATGACAGGGTTAACTCGTCTTTCCTAGATAGAGTACTCAAGGCTTTTGGGTTTGATGACAAAACTTGTAAGCTAATTTCTCAGCTGGTGTCTACTTCTTCTCTAGCAATTTTAGTGAATGGATCCCCCTCTAATTTTTTCAAACCCTCTTATGACCTTCGTTAGGGGGATCCTCTTTCACCTATTCTCTTCATTATCTTGGCAGAATGTTTAGGTAGACTTATTGAGAAGTTTAAGAAGGAAGGGAGAATCAAAGGTTTTAAACCTTCTTCTATAAGTGCCCTTTTTTCTCATCAACAATTTTTTGATGATACCATAATGGGAGGGGAGGCTTCTATTAAGGAGGCTAAGGCTATGAAGGACATCTTGGATATCTACTCCAGAGGGTCAGGGCAGCTCATCAACTGTGATAAGAGCTCTATTTTCTTTATCAACACCCCTGAGGACAGACAAAAAAAAATCTCCAGAATCTTGGGATACAGTGTGGGGAAGCCTCCCTCTCCCTATCTTGGGATTCCTTTGGGCATGAATCCTCCTGATTCTTTCTGGAACAGTATTATGGATAGATTTAGTAAGAAGCTAGTTGGTTGGAAAGGGGCCTCTCTTAGCCAAGCTGGAAGATGCCAACTAGTTAAATCCACCCTTCAAAACTTGCCTATCTATGCTTTGAGCCTCTTTGTGATCCCTATGAAATATGTTGAGAGAATGGAAAAAATTCAAAGAGACTTTTTATGGATAGGGGCTGAAAAGAATAAAAGGTATCCTCTTGTTGCCTGGGAAAAAGTTTTCCTCCCAAAGAAATACAGGGGTCTAGGCATCAAGAAGCTAACTCACCTCAACAAGGCTCTTTTGGCTAAGTAAATATGGCATATCATCAATAGCATAGGGGAATGGAGAGACATTATGGAAACAAGTATATTAAGAGACCCTCTAAACAGTTTACCCTCTTCAACAAAGATATCCCAAGAGGATCTGCTATTTGGAATGGTTTTTTAAAAGCCAAGGACCTGGCTAATTCTAGAGTTTCTTGGAAACTCAGAAATGGGGAGGATATCTAGTTCTAGTTCAATAGCTAGCTCATTCAGGGCCCCCTTATGAACAACCCCATCTATGAGGTCTGGATGAATGACTGCATCAACCATTTTGGGTAGAAAGTTAGCAACTATAGGAATGACCAGGGATGGATAGACCTTTCCGTCATCTCTAAAGATCTTAATCCTATTATGATTATGCTTAACTCTATGGCCCTAAATAAAAATAGGGATGAATTAGTCTAGGGAGATAATGCCAATGGGCAATATACTGTCGCCTCTGGGTACTCGACCCTTTGGAGATTAAAAGAGATTCCTCCTTGGTCAAGGGCTTGGATTTCTAGCCTCATTCCAAAAATTAATATGTTCTATTGGCTGGCTCTACAGGACAAAATCCTTACCCAGGATAACCTCATAAAAAGAGGTCATATTATGCCTAGCAGATGTGAGTTATGTAAAGATCAGATGGAGACTGGCAATCATTTTGTTCATTCATTGCTCTTTCTCCAGGAGGGTTTGGGTTTCCCTCACCCAGGACTTGGGATTCAACTGGTGTGTGCCTTTTAACCTCCTAGATCTCAACTTTAGGAATTAAGTTCCTGGATCCTGCCTCATTTCTGTTGGAGCATCTGGAAGGAGAGAAATAATAGAATCTTCAGAGATAAAGAGGAGTCGGCTAAAGTGATAGCAAAGAAAAATTTTGCAAACATAAAGGAAAACTATTCAGTTAGGAAAGGGGGAGATATTGAATTAGGTGGTAGAAAAAAAGAGAAGGGAAAAGAAAGAAAGATGAAAAGACAGGAAGCCAAATGGCTTCTCCCCTCGGAAGGATGGCATAAAGCCAACTTCGATGGAGCGTCCAAGGGAAATCCTAGCTCTTTTGAAAGTGGAGGCATAATAAGGAATGAAAATGGAGATGGGATTGTGGCTTTTTCCCTCCCGCTGGGTTATCAAACCAACCATTGTGCGGAAGCGAATGCTACGTGTAATGTCATCAAACTGGCTTTTGAAATTGGAGTCACTAATCTTTGGCTTGAAGGGGATTCGAACAACATAATAAAATTTATTAATGGCAACTCTCAGCCATCATGGTTGATTGTGAATCTTATTGATGAGACTCTTGCCAAATTTAGTAGAGTCCACGTCACCCATATTTTTCAAGAAGCTAACCTAGTCGCTGACAAGTTTGCAAATATTGGGGTCAGCGCAAGCCAAATTATGACATGG
The DNA here is from genome assembly GCA_028749045.1 of Cupressus sempervirens. Lineage (NCBI taxonomy): Eukaryota > Viridiplantae > Streptophyta > Pinopsida > Cupressales > Cupressaceae > Cupressus > Cupressus sempervirens. Next base: position 384,395,503 of record CM053791.1, read on the forward strand.
CATCCTAGAAATACTTTGCCAGTGGATGTTAAAAGCTTGATCAATCTGGACAATATCCAAGGAAGTATGGAGAAGATTAACTTGCAATTATGAGTAAGAATGGTTTTAGGGGAAAGGGTACTTCCCAAAAAGTTAGCATGGGAAAGTGTAATTGTTGCAATTTATTACAAACTAGTTGTAATGACCCCTTTTTAGAGTCATTCATTTTTGCTACCTTTTCTTTATTTATTTATATCTTTTTCCATGTTTTCTCTGGTATCACTTTATTATGTATGCAATCTACAATGCTTCAACAATGGTGAACCATGTATTTTGATGTGCAGTCAGGTCTGAATATTTGTACAACTATTAATGTGTTGTCGTTCCATCTCTCTGTCCTATTTTCAATTGTTGACTTAACATTCTCCATATATAATATTTGAATAGGCATAGTGAACCGTTGCCTTTACTTGCTATGCTTGTTGCCTTGATTAATTAACAACAAAATAAGTAGATCAGTTATTGTGAGCCAATAATGTACTACCTAAGGTAATCTCATTGACTTATAAAATAATCAAGTGTCGATAAGTATTCATTTCTTGAGACATTTTAATTACTTATAATAATCATATGGATTAACATAAGTAATTGTTACAATCATGAATTACTTATTTATCCACAGCACGACAGTGACACCCAACCATGGATTAATGGTGTCATCTCTGAAAATGTTATTGAAGTATGTTGTCGTATGGATACATCCATACATGTTAGAATGATCAAGTGATACATCATTGTAGCATGTAAGTATATATACATATATCAATGATACCAAAATGAATTTCATTATAATGATCTCAAGATGACGTGATGATGTAAGATGTAGCCATATATGCATATGTATATGCCCATTAATGCATGTGTGTGTGCATGTGTACCTTTGTATATGTGATTCTATAGGCATGTAACTATGTTGCATGTCCATTTCATAATATAATATCATTAATCATTTATTTATATATTTTTATACTATCATAATAATAATTATATATCAATATTATATAATAATGCTTGATGCACAGCTATTAATATTTATATATTCAATATATTTTTAATAACAATGTACATAATTTATTAATAACATTATTGTTATTATTGATTTGACGAACGCCCAGGATCATAAGGCAGAAGAGCAACAAGAGTGCGCCGAAGCTGCCCAGACCATGCTCGAGATGGAGAAGTAGTCTGCTAGGTTGGGTCTCTGTCCTTTGGTTTTTGTTTCTTCTGGCTTTGGCTTTTTGTCTGGTCTCTGTTTTTCTGGTTGGTTCTCTGGCCTTTTTAGTGGGCAGTTGTTTCGGGCTGGGCCTTTGGGCTTATTTTCAGCCGTAAGGCTTATGTTTTGGCTGGGCATTTTTTCGCTTATTTTCAGCCTTTCTTGTTGTTAAACTTTTGGGTTTCAGGACCCCTTAAAACCTGTTTACCTTATCAAAAATATTATTGTTATTATTATGTGTACAATTGATATCTTGATTACCTTACTAATATTATCAATCTTTTATTTATTATATTTTAATACTATTATCATATTATAATTATAATGTAATATCATATTGTATGATAATAACATTATTATTATTATTTTATTTATTAATAATGATTTGACCTTTAATATTACCTTATTACCTTAGTAACATATTATTATATCAATAATATATTATTATTTATCCTTTAATAGTATATTATACCACTAATAATATATCAATATTTCTTTTAACATTTAAGAAATAATATATTTATTTATTCGTAATAATTTACTTATATTACTCAAATTAGGGGACATGACAGTCCACCCTTCCTCAAATTGCTTGTCCTCAAGCAATGATTGTTTACACTAAATATTTATTGTGAATTCAATATACAAGTTGTACACTGGAATAAAAAAATGCATAAGGTGTGCATGTGGTTAATGTCAGAATGCATGAAGTAAATATTTGAGTGCTTGCAAACACAAAGCATACACGAAGAAGACACATTAATGCATGAAGACACGAAGTATACACGATGTAGACACATGATGCATGAAGGCACAAAGCATGCATGATGCAGACACATCACACACTCCTTGTTGATTTTCACAATGAAGTAGAGTAAAAGAATGAAAAAATATACTTCCTCAATACTCCTTTTGGTCATGGATCCTGTAAACACAAATAATTATTAGTATATAATAGCTCTAAAGAAAGATGAGTCTTGTGATGATTCCTTCCCTTCTTATTATGATCATCTTGAGATGGTAGATTTACGATGCAAAGGGCGCATGAAACAAGCTACAAGTGGTTCCTTGGAGGATATTCGTCATGTGCTCGAATTTACTCTGCCTCTCCCTCCACCCACTCCCTACCTTAGGATATCATAATGTGGTTGAGAAGATTAATCTAATGAACATAATTGCTTGACACAAGAATCTTTCTCTCTTCTTATTATGATCATCTCGAGATGGTAGATTGACGGTGCAAAAGGCGTGTGAAACAAGCTACAAGCGGTTCCCTAGAGGATATCCGTCAGGTGTTTGAATTTACTCCGCCTCTCCCTCCACCCACTCCCTATCTTAAGAGATCACGATGTGGATGAGAAAATGAATGTTAATTTAATGAATAGGAATCTTTCTCTCTCCTTATTATGATCATCTCGAGATGGTAGATTGACGGTGCAAAGGGCACGTGAAACAAGCTACAAGTGGTTCCTTGGAGGATATCCGTCAAGTGCTCGAATTTACTCCGCCTCTCCCTCCACCCACTCCCTATCTTAAGAGATCACGATATGGATGAGAAAATGAATGTTAATCTAATTAATAGGAATCTTTCTCTCTCCTTATTACGATCATCTTGAGATGGTAGATTGATAGTGCAAAGGGCACGTGAAACAAGCTACAAGTGGTTCCCTGGAGGATATCCGTCAGGTGCTCGAATTTACTCCGCCTCTCCCTCCACCCACTATCTTAAGATATCATAATGTGGATGAGAAATAGACCCCTATGTATTATCTAATCAAATGGCTTTCCCTTCTATCATAATTGGTTAAATTTTGGAATATACACTGCTCTATGGACATGTATTTACTCCTTGTGCTCAACATCCCATAGTTTTTCAAATATGCCATTTAAAATAGTATTATTAAAATGGATGCAGTATTTCTTAGTTTTCTTCATGTAAATCCAAAAGATAATTATTTATCTTTTAACCAAATCGTTCCTCTCAAATTCTCCTATTAATATGTGGAATCAAAAGGTCTTTAGTTGGAAACAAATTTTCCACATCATTGGAAAAGAAAAGAAATGGATAGGGAAACTCATATTACCCATTTTCATAAGTGTAATGTCCCAATTGTAATGTCTCGTTCCAGACGTACTTCAAATTCCTCTTAGTCACCAATTTTAATAACTTCAGGTGTGTGTTCTTTACTTGGAAATAAAATTAGTACTTATCTTCTAGGGTTTCCAAATTCCTTGAATAATATAATGAGTGATAGTTTCATGTATAGAATTGCATAATTAGGACTATAGTCTTTCCTAATAATATATTAGTTTATACAACCCCTTTTTATTTTTTATTTTTATTTTTTATCCTTATATATCCTAGGGTTATTCTTATTTTCATTCAATGAAGAAATATTACTTTCCTTGTATTGCTTGAAGATAATGTTCTAACTTGTATTATATGTGCATTTTGGTGTGTCGAGTACAATGCTTGTATTTCCTTGTGTTTCCCTGTTGCACCTCTCTAATCTTTGTTCATATGTTCCAATGCAAAAATGCCTCCTTATGTATGGATATACATTAAAATGTCTTCAAATCCAAATGCTATGATACTTTATTTTTTCTTGTATAAGTATTAAGAATGATGTTATATTGAGCGTACAAAGGCTTCACATGGATCTGCGCTAAGAGGAGTTACTTGTATTGGCAATGTGGTTGGCTTTCGTATGGTTGACTACAGATTATCGTTACTTATACTTCCATGCCTTGTGCCCTTTTAACCTCCTTCCCTGCACTAGATTAAACCTTAGTTCCTTTTTATTTTTCACTGATGTGGAATGTGATTCCACTATTATACTTCCGTGTTCCTTCCAAAATCTAGAAACGAGTCAAGAGCGGCGCCCGTACACAGTAAAGGAATTAGGGTTTACGTGTGGAGGGCTCACACTAGATGCTCTTGCCCTCATTTTTACGAAAATGTCTTTTCAGGAGAATCTCACAGTGGTGCTCACAGTTTACAAGTCATGGAGGATGGTAGTCTTGCAGCCAGACTGTTGGCAAGATATAGATATTGAGGAATGGTGCCATCGCAGAAATTGTGGAGAGAATGGTTGAGATTCTTGTCAAGAGAAGCCAAGGATCGATGCGCAAATTATCTTTGTCTAGATTGGCTAGTGATAAAACCTTCGCTTTCATTGCTAACCATTAATAATCTCGAGACACTGCGCATGCCGGCCAGTCAGGTTGCTAATTCCATTGTTACTAAAGTTGCTTGTACCCATCTTATTCCTGATGATTGGCAGAGAAGTGGGAGGAAGATATTTGAGCTTGTTGATTACCCTGTCAAGGGACTATTGTTTGAAGTAGGTCAAAACTTGGGAGAAATTACTAAAGTAGTTGCAACTTTGTGTTGTTCATTACAGAACAAAAATATGTCTTTCAAAATTCTGATATCTAATTGTGGAACTCGGATATTTCTTTTTTTTCCAGGTAACTACCTTTTGATAATTATTGCATCTCTCAACATTTAATATTGCATCCCGCAGATCAAATGAATTCTAAGTGTTCTATTTATTTTCATGAGGTAGATTTGTGTAAATCACTACTCTCTGCAATATGGGTCAATGAGTTTGATTCAAAAACTACACAGTTACGTTAATTTAATTTAACATAGCCTTTTGTCTCTTCATTGCTTTGTAGAGAAATATATAGAGAAATATACACATGGGATGATTGATGATAAATTACTTCAGGAGAAGGTCAATCCTTCAGTCTTGGGAAATTGGTGGACATATTTTGTTTTACAGTAATGTTGATTATAGCCACGCTACAGAGAAGTTTGTAAGAGATTTTCTTGCTGTTGCATCTCCCAATCACGGAGAGTTTGAGGGAGTGAAATGCCTATGTGTTGGCATTGCAGAAGACATTTGCTGCTAGTTATAAATCGATAAAGTCATTTGTTGCTGATGTTTATAATTTTGTTAGGGATAGTTCTATGGGGATTATATAAATTTGAAGATTCTTATCCTCCAATACCATCTTATCAGAAGATAGAATGATGCGGCTTAGATTCATTCTAATCATGAAATTCAAAGAACAGATATAGTTCTTATTGTACAACAAAATATATTAAAGGCTTGATCATATGGATTACAGGCTTTTGCAGGCTTGATCATGATCTATTTCCATTCTTAGTATTGATCAAGATTCTGCAATTCCTCATTCTATGTTTAATTGTAACTAGTGAGATACTCATTAGATGGAGAGAGTGATTGCAGAGCGGGGTAAAGGAATGTCACTGATCCAAGTTTTCCCTAATTTTTAGCTGATCATAGCTTACAACTAATTAGTATAAATATGTAATCATTGATTGACATTAGAAATCGATGGAGAATTTATATTTAGGTGGGAAGTCATATCAGCATTTGTTTGATTGACTTGAATTAAATTCTTTGCTGCAACTGCACCAGTGATGCAAGTTTGACAAAATTCTAGGGTTTTCTCTATCAATTCTTCTTCTTCTTCTTCTTCTTCTTTTTTAAATTGCAAATTATTGTACACAAAATTCTATGGTGTTGTATAAAAGAATTCAGCAAACATAACCTGTAGGAATGGTCTTGTAACAATTTATTCTTAGTGACAATAGGGGTAGGCAGACCATAGATCTCAAGCGTGTTTAAAGTCTTCGATGGATTGACCACTGGACATGGCAGACAGGTGCTCCTTTAATATCTTCTCTAGAAACCCATCGATTATCTGCTGAAATTTCTTGTAATAAACGATTTACAGGTTGGCAGCATGTTAGCTCTGATACCAATTGTAATGACCCCTTTTAGAGTCATTCATTTTTGCTACCTTTTCTTTATTTATTTATATCTTTTGCCATGTTTTCTCTGATATCACTTTATTATGTATGTAATCTGCAATGCTTCAACAATGGTGAGCCGTGTATTTTGATGTGCAGTCAGGTCTGAATATCTGTACAACTATTAATGTGTTGTCGTTCCATCTCTCTATCCTATTTTCAATTGTTGACTTAACATTCTCCATATATAATATTTGAATAGGCATAGTGAACCGTTGCCTTTACTTTTTATGCTTGTTACCTTGATTAATTAACAACAAAATAAGTGGATCAATTATTGTGAGCTGATAATGTACTACCTAAGTTAATCTCATTGACTTATAAAATAATCAAGTGTCGATAAGTATTCATTGCTTGAGACATTTTAATTAATTATAATAATCATATGGATTAACATAAGTAATTATTACATTCATGAATTACTTATTTATCCACAGCACGACAGTGACACCCAACCATGGATTAATGGTGCCATCTCTGAAAATGTTATTGAAGTATGTTGCCGTATGGATACATCCATACATGTTAGAATGATCAAGTGATACATCATTGTAGCATGTAAGTATATATACATATATCAATGATACCAAAATGAATTTCATCATAGACATATCAATGATCTCAAGATGACGTGATGATGTAAGATGTAGCCATATATGCATATGTATATGCCCATTAATGCATGTGCGTGCATGTGTACCTTTGTATATGTGATTTTGTAGGCATGTAACTATGTTGCATGTCCATTTCATAATATAATATCATTAATCATTTATTTATATATTTTTATACTATCATAATAATAATTATATATCAATATTATATAATAATGCTTGATGCACTACTATTAATATTTATATATTCAATATATTTTTAATAACAATGTACATAATTTATTAATAACATTATTGTTATTATTATGTGTACAATTGATATCTTGATTACCTTACTAATATTATCAATCTTTTATTTATTATATTTTAATACTATTATCATATTATAATTATAATGTAATATCATATTGTATGATAATAACATTATTATTATTATTTTATTTATTAATAATGATTTGACCTTTAATATTACCTTATTACCTTAGTAATGTATTATTATATCAATAATATATTATTATTTATCCTTTAATAGTATATTATACCATTAATAATATATCAATATTTCTTTTAACATTTAAGAAATAATATATTTATTTATTCATAATAATTTACTTATATTACTCAAATTAGGGGACATGACACTAGTCGACATGCTTTGTGGGTCATTTATTACATTAACAATAGGAGCAACATAAGGGTTAATTCTTTCTGCATTCTGCTTAGTCACAGAGGATCCAATCTATTGTAGGGTGAGGTGCATATGAGAATTGAGGGTGCGCAGAGTGTAGACATGGTTGGCAAAAGGTGTAGAAAGGAGCCAGTGGGCAAAATTGAGAAATGAAAGAGCAGGGACAAAGTTTGGGAGCAGCTAGATCTGGGCGGGATCACCAGATACATAACAAAATTGCATGGCTTTGATCAGGAGGTGACTAATAGTATGATTGGTTCATGGAAGGATGGCAGAGTGAAGGTGAATGGGGTTTCTTTCATGATCACTGAGGAGGTGATTTCGACTGTTACTGAAATCCCAATTGAGGGTTTTAAGTTTTTCAGAGACAAGAAGCTCTTGGCTAATGCTGTGTGGGATTTTGTTAAGGATGAGAAGGAATTGAAAGCCCTGAAGAAGATTGACACGTACTATGTTCTTGACACCATGAAGAAACTATGGAGGTATGTTCTGAGAGTTGTTATAGAGTATATTACTTTGGACCCTAGGTTTGATAGGGCTCATACCTGTCACTTTGTTCTTTTGAATCATTTTCGGCACAGCCGTAAAATTTCTTTTCCTTTTTACTTGTTAACCTCTTTGAACAAGGCGGTGGTTAGCTTCAAAAAGAATCCCTTTGATAACCCCGCATTGCATGAGGGGCTCCTATTGCTTATTTATGAGCATTTTAAGGCTCAAACTATAAGCAAGGATCCCCCTCAGACTGAGAATGTGACCTCTAGTAGCTCCAGCTACTCTTTAGACTCGAATGACATTCAGAGCTTTAGGAGGAAATTAAGGAGGATCAGGGAGGGAAGAAATGCAAGAGGGAGGGTCTGGAGGAGGAGATTATGCAGCAAGATCAGGACATGTCTTGGCTGCCTCTTTCACCTATCCATATTCGTGCACAACCTAAGTAACAAAATTTGGATTCTAAGACGGAAGGTGGGGAGGTGTAGGTAAATAACAAGAGGAAAGCTTGGAAAAAATTTAAGGTCAAGACCTCGAAAATGGGCATTTTTAGAGAGGCCATGATCCTATAGGCCCTTGTGGATAACCAAGAAGAGACAAGGCTTGAAGAACTCATTGACCCGGCTATTGTGGCTATTTCGGACAAAGCTAGGGAAATCGAGCTGAATTTCTTGAACAATTCTCGCAATAGCATGATTGATAACTTTAGATCAATCAAGTGGCTTTTCCATGAGCTGGGGGAGGTCAAAGAGTAGGTGGGTCATATGGAGAACAATAGGAATGGAGTGAACTCCGATAAAAGAGATGACAACGATGAGAGGCTTAGTTTGGCAGAGAGAAGGATCAACACCCTCAAAATCTACAATCACAATCTCTTGAATCAGATGATTTTGATGCTAAGCTCCATTAACAACAACATCATATCCTTAACGGGCTGGATCAAAGATAGAGTTATGAAGGATGATGAGGATGGTAAAGACAAGAAAGAAGCCAGAATGGGGGTCGATACTGCAAAGGACAACACCAACAATGGTCAGGACCAGGAGGATCAAAAGGTGCTCTAGCAAGAGGCAGAGGAGAACAAGATGGCCTATGAGGTAGCTCAGGTCATGCAAGACCTGGAGAGAAAGAACAAGGACTAATCCTCTACCTATTCTTTTGTATCTTTCTGTGCCTTTTTTTATCTTTTTGTAATGGCTTTTTCCCTAGTCGTTTCATGATGTTTTTGTTCCTGGTCTTTTCTTTGGTTTTTGTCTGTCGGTTGGGCCTTGTGCTTATTTTCAGCCTTTGAACTGGAACTTTTTTGGCTGGGCTTTTCACACTTATTATTAGCCTTGTTAATGTTTTAACTCTTGGGTTTTCGGGTCCCTGTAAAACCTGTTTATATAATCAAAAACATATCAAATAACAAATGTTAATATTAATTAATGAACATATATATATTTATTAAATAATATTTAATAACATATATAATATTAAACTTTATATAATAAAATATTTATTATTTTATAACATGCTTAATATTTTAACTTTCCATAACCAAAGGTGAATTTAAATAAATCACCGTCGACGCTGACATGTGTGGCCTGTGGATTGTAGGGACACTACGGATCACAGGTACACTACAGACCATAGGTACACTACGATCACGCAGGTACTCTGCGATGTCACAGTCATTGCCAGGGGTGGGGGAATGGGTCCATCCCGCCCCTAAATAAATTTTCTTTAAAAAAAATTAAACATTTTCAAAACGTTTTACCCAAATGCACATCAGAATAATATTGCTTTAAATGCTTTCTACTGTCACGTTTTTAAACCATATATATATAAAGTAAGTAAGAAAGAAAGTAAGAAAGTATATATATATGCTTTCTCCTTTAGCAAAGAAAGTAAGAAAGTATGCCCCTACAAAACAACAAGATTAGGGCATCAAATAATCAATAAAATCTCAAAGTAAACCTTGAAAAACACTATTACAACCTATTAGAAAACCAAAAAATTTAAAATGAAAGCTTAGAAATGCAAACTAAAACCCTACACTTAGATTGTGCAAGCAAAATAGATTAGGTAATACTTCACCATCTAAAAGAGATTCATACAATATACCCTACTAAATTCATTTCATACTTGAGTCCAGTACGACAAAGGGCATCAAACTTGTACAAAATTCTACAAAAGGATATACAATGAATAGCAAAGGAGTATGATATCCTAAACTAGTAAAGTATCATATTATAGTAGAATGGAGTGTCGTACTATAGTGCAATAAAGTGGCATATGATATTTCTAGCTATAAAACCAAAGACAAAACCTGCAACTATAAAATATGATAGAAACAAGAAAAATGGAGCTAAACTAAGAATTACAGCCCCACAATGGACACCAAAAATGTATGCTCAAAAGGTGAGCATACTTTTATAGGCCCTAATTCTTCTGAGAACCTATGATGAAGTGAAAGCCAAGAGGTGTCCTATAGCTTCCTATCTATAATGTGGAAGGATATAATAGAGTATGGTGGCTCTCAAATGAACCTAGTTAAGCAACCCTTGCAAGGTGCACAATAGAACATAATATTCAAAGGAGCAGAGGCAAGAGTGCCAAAATCCAAGAATCAAGTATGCAATGAAAGTGCAAGCTAAGCTAAGTAAGATGCAAGATCTAAGCTAACAAAGAGTTACAAAAACTCCTAATTGGATTTCATGAGCTAAGCTAATGCATAAGGTAAATCTAAGCTAAGAATGCAAGTAAAGAAAAGTGAGTGAAAATGTTCTCAAGGGTGAGTAAACGAAATAACATCATAACATTAGAGTGCAAGCATGAGATATGAGAGAGTGAGGAGAGAGGCTCCTTATAAAGAGAAATAAATGGTAGGGAATAAAAGGCAAAATGTATGGTAGAGAATCAATCTCAAGTTGACTTTGTGCACAAGAATATCCAAGAGGAAAAATCAATGGTAGGGTTTAAGAGGCAAAAGATGTATGGGGGATAAAAGAGATTCCGCCCACCTTAAAAAGTCTGCCCTCTCATGTATAGAAAAATACATTTTTTTAATTTATAAATTAGAAATTTATTTTATGTACGCAAATATGATAAAGGGGATTTTACTTATTAAAAGGTAGAAAGTTCTTCTAATTAAATAAAGACTTAGGATAAAGTGGTTAAATATAAAGTATTTCAAATTAAACGAATATTTGATCAAATATGGTAGATAGAAAAATTAGATAAATTACAAGAGGCAAATCATGCTTTTTAACTTGGATTTCATATTGCATTATTTTGAGTTCTTTTTAAAAAAATTAAAGTACATGTGTAATCTCACTTTAAATGAATGATTACCTATATATTTTAAAGCATATGTAATGCCTAGCCAAATGGTTTTGAAAAGATATCAACAGCTTTATGTGGAAACAAGTTGTTTTGAAATGGATGTAAGCATCAAATGTGGTTTTCAATCCCATTACATATTGGATATGATGGATAAGTAATGTAATATGAAATGTGCACTAAGAAGTACAATTTAGCACTTTAAACGTGTGTTACTTTGACAAAATCATAGGAACCCTTATGGTATGATTTTTGTAATTTTGTCATTGCTGGCAAGAACTACATTATAAAGACTAGAGGTAAATATTTTTTATTGGGTTGATATGTTTAATTAGAAGATAACTATCAAAGGTTAATATGCTATCGGAGACCCTTGTAAGGATTATATTATTTGAGATATTAAGGTCTATTGGTGTCACAAGGAAGATAATGTCAAAGTAAGCTTACAAAAGAATCTAGAAACCCTTATTAGGTTAGAAAGTGAAAAGATTAGGTAAGAATGAAAATGATAGGAGGAAAGAGAGAGAAAGAGAGAGGAGTAGTATTGGAGTACAAGCTATCAGAGCAAGAATAGAATAGCAAGCTATCAACATAAAGATAGAACAACAAGCTATTGGAGAGACAATAATTGGTGTTGGAAGTAATGGACCTATCAAGAAAAGGAAAGGAAAATATAGGTCAATCTCTTTTTGTTTTTACCTAACAAGTTAATCAGCAAGATTGTAAAATCCTTTTACAAGTTAGTCTTTAGTAGGAACCAATTGTTCTTATTTTGAACTTATTTGTAAATCCCTTAATCAAGTGAACATTGTAATAGTGGGTTTAAATATCTTAATAGAATAGTCTTTAATAGGATTATCAATACTCTTAGCAAGTTATTAGACACTTTTGACAGAGTATAGTCATTTGGAAGATGACATTATTATAATCTTTTAATCGAGCACCTTGTTATTGCAAAATCTATGTGTTTTAAATTTATGTTTTGGATTCTTATTTTGTTATTTTTCCAAAATACATTATTAGTATTTTGGGACTTACAAAGGACACTATCAGATAAATGTTTAAGAAAACTAGTGGTTAATGAGAAGGAAGCATTTAAAAGAGAATTGGTTAAGGTATTAATAGAAAACTAAAAGTTAATAAGAAGGTGAGTTTCAGTCATACTTACCAAATTTGAAGAGAGTAATAGACTATTGGTAAACAAAAAGGAGCAATTGGTTTCTACCAATCAGATCCTTATTGAAATATTTCAAAAGAAAAAGGTGAGACATTGAATTCTAAATAATCAATGACAAAAGAAGAAGACATAGGAAGATTGAACTATCATCTTGTATGTTACTTTTGTGGAGAATATAATCATACAAAAGATGTTTGTAGATACAAACAAGAAACTATATATATGGTCACAATGTAGATAATAATTATTTCAAATGTAATAATTATGGTCACAATGTAGATACATGTAAATGAGATCAACAACAAATAAGAAAATAATGTACTATCCACAAGACTATAGAATAGAACTAGTAAAATGCTATCAATGTGGATTGAAAGGGACATCTAACCTCATAATGCATATCAGGACTAGCACGCCTATGGAGATCAATTAAATGCCATGTTACTTTTTTTCAAGATACAAACACTCCACCTAAAATTGTTGGTATCGATGTAATGTTGAAAATGATCAAGGTGGAAAAGGAAATTGATTTGTAGACAAATAGACATTAAGAAGTGAAATGTAAAGAATATGTGTAAGGAAAGGAGATGAAACTACCATAACTAAGGAACCCTTGTTAGATGACATGGGAACTTCACTTATAAACTCACCAAGTAAGTGCATAATTGGGACATAAAACTACATTGATTATTTATGAGGTCCCAAAAGAAAAAGATGTTTATAAGAATAGGTTAGTAATTGGTAAAAGCAAAGTAAAACATTTTTGTGTTTTCAGTAAATGGACAATAAGTTACTGTCAGCTAGAATTTAATGTTCTTGGTACAATAGTCATTAGATATGTATAATATAAATAAAGGAAAATGTTTCTCAAAGTTTTCATATCTATGAAAAAGAAAATGTATAAAAGCAAAAGAAAATAAAGTACATTTATGGAACAAGTGAGAATCTAGTTAAATGAAGTTGAAATAGAACCTCAAACAATATGGAAGGTAGAAGTATGTTGATAAGGAGATCTGATGAAGATGAGCCTAGCTAGTATAGTGCATGTTCACTAAAATTCAAAGATCTAGTTGGAACGAGAGCCCTATCAAGGATACCAAAAAAAGTATTGTTAGAAGAGAATGTGAAAGGATATCTTCAAAGCAAGAAGGTTAAGTTTGGAAATCAAGAAATTGAGTCACCATATGAAGAACTATTCAAGACAAAGGAACTATAGAATGAAAATCATAGAGTGGCACATATTGTTCATCTACCCAGAAATCTTGATGAAGAATGGATCAATATTATACTTAGAAGAGTGCATGGATAATACTTATGATTGGAGAATGGAAAAGTGGAAAACATGAAGGATATCATCAATGCTATTACAGGACTACTGATGAATAGCTACAAGTGTGTGAAAGAATTAGATTCAAAAATTCAAATTGATGGGCTAATGAGATATAGGAAATATTAGAATATGTTTGATGCAAGGACAATCAAAGAAAAAGGTATAAGGTTAGCACCTTTGGTATTCAGATACAAGATCTACTAGGTTGAGAAAATTGATAAGATTCCTAGAGGAACCATATAGGTGGCTTACAACATAATTTTTGAAGGCAAACAATTCAATCTGAGTGAAATATTGAGAGGTCATCTAATGTTGAATTTACAAAATGTTAGTAAATATGGATTAAGGTATGGATATCTATTGGTTTGCATATACTTGTATGTGTAGAATTATTTTACTAGAAGAGGAAATTTTAATTGGATATATGGTGAACTAATTGTACATCAAATGAATAGATTTATTGAGATAATAGGGAGAAAATACAATAAATTGATGTGGTTTCATTTTAAAGAATCTCAAGAGAAAGTGAATAAAATAAAATAAATTCCATCTCAAGCAATGAATAAATACAAAAAGGATGTATGTTTCTTAGAAAGTACATATTCTTGTGTGGTAAAGGTTGTAGAACCTAGACTATCATGGGTAACACCATTTGGATATAAATTATATGATAATGAACTTAAATTGATAATTGAGAAACTATCATTTGAATCAAAGCATGAAGGAGTTGAAATATTTGGAATGTATAAGGAGAACTATAATAAAATCATCAAAGAATAAAATAAGTATAAAGGAGAAGGAAATAGTAGGAAAAATTCTATCTATATAACATGTATACAAAAAGATAAAGAAGAAAAAACATTTTGTTGAACAAGATAAAAACTGACAAAGAATATCTACGATTAGACATGCATCAATAAGAAGAAGAAGTCAAACTTCAAGAAAGATACTGTCAAGTATACAAAGGAAGATGGCAGAACTGCAATCAATTGCCAGTCAACCAATAAAGAAACTTGAGAAATTTGTTGAAGAAATAGATAAAAGGTATTAAGAAATATGGTAGCATTGGAAACATATCAGACTATAAATTTAAAAATACAGTAAAGAAGAGAAGTTAGTTATAGAAGAGGAAGTGATATATATCATGCATAAGTTTTCATATTTACCAAGAAAGTTAAAGCAAAAACTTTCTATAGAATTGAATGAAAAAATCCTAGTCAAGTGGAATAATACAAATCAATTGGAGAAAGGTAGCCAAGAAATGACTTTGCATATGGTAAAACTAAACATAGAAATTAATAAGATAGATTAGTGTAGGAGCATGAATGATTAAAGATGTTGAAAATAATAGTAAGAGAATGTGGAATATATATTTTTATATTAAGGACACTACTATAGAGGAATCACTACTAATAAAAACTATTTATGATTTGAATGGATAATTAAACTGTGCATATTGATCTAATAGGTGATGAAAGCCAAGAGGAATTAGATAGTAAATGTTAGATTATTACAAGTATGAAATAAAAAGAAGAAATCAGAAATAGTGAAGGAACACACAAGAAAAGTGAAGAATATAAGGTAGACGTATCTAAAGAAAAGCATGAATAACAAATGAATAAATCAAGAATGGAAGTAATTGAAGGAGCAATACTTGTCGTTAAGCCTAAAGTTATCGAAGAAATAAAGGAATAATTAAGAGGTATAAATATTGAGAAGGAAGTTCAAATGAAATCTATGGAAGACAACAATGAATCTTTGGAAGTACAGGTTGCTAGAAATTTGAAAGAAATGACATAGATCCTAGAAATCATAGAAAAGAGGAAAAGAGAAGATGAGGATATTAATAGTAGATTTGAATTTAAAATATTGAAAAGGTATTATGCAAAATTGAGTCATGAAAATAGGAAATTATATGCAAGGAGACTACAAGAAATGACAATCTTATCAAGTAAGTTGGAAGACAAGAAGAGAATGAGGAAAGTTGAGAGAACGTTGAACACACTCTATCTTATTTCCTACCTAAAATAAAAGGTAATAAGAAATAGGAGAGTGGATAGAAGTTATAGACATTTCAAGATACAATAGAAAGTGATCTAAATAATTAAGGGGAAATAAATGCAAAACTACAACTTGGAACTAATAAAGAAAGGCTAACTGAAGTTATAGGAGTACTAACGGAGAAATAGAATAATTTGAAGAATGTTATAGCAAAAGGATTAAAAAATATGCATACAATTATGTTGATGATTGATGTTACCAACGTTTATTCTTACCAATTATCACTATACATGAGTCTCATGCAGCAACAAATAGAAATGGTAGATATTTTCTTAGAAACATTATCAATAGAGATGAGAGCATATATCCTTGGACAAACAATACAAGGGAAACCTCACATTTTTGACATTTCAAGTTTTCAAGATAGTTGGAATAACATAATGATGAGCATAGAAAGAAAACTAAAGTATATAGAGACATCCAAGTGAGGATTGGACCAAGTATTTTTTCCTTTTCCACTTTTTTCAAAGGGGGAGAAGATGTGAAGACATGGAGAAGATTTGAAGAAAGGGAGAAGATGTAAAAATACAGAGAACTAAAAAAAAATTATGTACAAAAGGGGACATCTTATGTTAGAGAGTTGTTGAAATTAAGTTGAATTGAGAATGCATAGATTTTTACCACCAATGCCAAAGGGGGAAATTGTTACCTTGAAAAAATCCTAGGAACCCTAATGATATGATTTTTGTAATGTTGTCATTGTTGGTAAAAACTACATTATAAAGACTAGAGGTAAATGTTTTATTAGGCTGATATATCTATATAGAAGTTATCTATCAGAGCTTAATATATTATCAAAGATCGTAATAAGTCTTAAACTTATGAGAGATGTTAAGTTCTATCAATATCACAAGGAAGATAAGGTCAAAGGATTCTTATGGAAGAGTCTAGAAACCCTAACTAGGTCAAAAAGTGAAAAGAGTGGGTAAGCATTATAAGGATAGGAGGAAAGAGAGAGGAGTATCTATCAGGAGTAGTATTGGAGTACAATCTACCAAAGCAGGAATAGAACATCAAGCTATTGGTGTAGAAATAAAACAACAAGCTATTTGAGAGAGAACAATTGGTGTTAGAAGCAATGGACCTATCAAGTCTCGCAAAGAAAAATATAGGTGAATCTCTTCTTATTTTTACCTAACAAGTCAAACAGTGAGATTGTAAAATCCTTTTACAAGGTGATCTTTAGTAGGACTTAATAGTTCTTATTTTGAAATTATTTGTAAATCTCTTGATTAGGTTAATAATGTAAGATTAGGATTAAATCGCTTAACAAAGAAGTCTTTAATAAGATTGTTGGAACTCTTAGCAGGGTATTAGACACTTTTAACAAAGTGTAGTCATTTGGAAGATGATATTATTTTAAGCTCTTAATCAAGCACCTTGCTACTGCAGTGATGAGTTTTGTTTTAAGTTTATGGTTTGAATTCTTATTTTGTTATTTTTCCAAAATACATTAACTATCAGTAACTTTAGGAGTTACAAAGGACACTATCAGATAAATGTTTACGTAGACTATTGGTTATTGAGAAGTAAGTGTTTAAAAGAGAATTGGTTAAGTTACTGACTTGCCCACCCTCTTAGTGCCTTATATTACTTGTAGATACCAATAAAAGGAACCATGTCATGGATTTTTACTCCATTTACACATTGCATATGATGAAAATCACACTTTTCATATGTATTTGTATATTGACTTGTAAAAAAATGTCTTTAGCGTGTTTTAACTTGCACTTTTCACTTCATTTTTTATTTGCACATATCTAAGTATTTTACTTTAAAATGCATGTGTAATATGTAAATGGGTTCAAAAAGTGAACTTTATGACTTCATTTTTTTAAATATGACTTAAAATATTTTTTTAAAAATTGCATGTGTAATGTGTCAATGGGTTCAAAAAGTGCACTTTATGAATTAAGTGGTTGAAATATGACTTAAAAGATCAAAAAGTGCAATGTTTAAAACTTATTTACACATTTAAAAATATTAAAAAGTGCAACATAGCAACAAAATAAAAGATTTGAATGTTCAAATTTAATAAAATATGCATTTGGGGATCTAAAGTTTTATTATAAATTCACTTAAACCTTAAGATCTTTTATTGGCAACCCTGATTAAGGCCTACGATAGCTCAAACTTGGCATGTTACAAAAGTAAGAGATTGAAGGCAAAAAAAAGGATTAAAACAACCAAGATAAATATACTAAAATTAATAGGACTTGGAAGAGCTCAAAATTTGAGCATATGCCATTAGATTTGATAATCTATTAAGCTTACAAAAGAAAAGGAAACTTGAAGAGAAACTTTAGTAAAAAGACTCATAATATGAATAAAATAGTAAATCAACTTAGAGAATTTGGAAATTTTTAATGTTAAAGTTGTGTAGTATTGCCTCCATTTTTTGATTACAAAACAAGGACAATAGTTGGCTATGTCTAGGGAATGTAGCTCATTTTTCCTTGGAAACAATGAGTAACATAGAATCTAGATCTCTAATTTCCTTTAACCATTCCATTGGGCTATAGAATTAGGCGACCAAAAATGAAAGGACTCTAACACAACTAACACAAAGCCATCAATAGTAATTATATCCAATTAGCTTTTATTAGGATTAAACAAAACCATCTCATAAGAAGAAAGAAATAAGATGCACACTTGAAATCTAAGTTTTCTTCTCCACTTTATACCATTGAATAATATTTTCTATAAGCACCTAGTCAACACTTCCATCACATCACTCATTCTGAGTGGTAGAAGGAAATATTATCAAGCAAGAGTCCATTGAAACATATTGAGGAGGAAAGACAAAGAAATCATATATATATATATATATATATATATATATATATATATATATATATATATATATATATATATATATATATATATATATATGAGCTAGCAGATTAGAGAAGAATTATCAATTACATATTTGAAGAATTCAAATAGGAAAGGCTTCATAACCTAGCACGCATTCAGTGAAGAGTGTACATGACCCATCTATGACCAGAATGATCATGCAGTAGTACTGTGATATTATATCAGACAAATCATTAGTAGGCCACTATATAAAATAGAGGTTTAACTATAAAATAGCAATTGAATAAGTTCTATCTCATACACATCAAAATATATCCAAAATAGCAACTTCATACTCTTTTCAACTCTCAATATCAAACTAGTGCTAAAAATAGATTACCTTAAATGATATCAGACTTGGGTATGGACAATACCTATTACCTTCCTCCATCAACATATAAGGTGTTCATTAATAAATTCTAGTGTAAAGGAGTACAAATTTGAAAAAAACCAAGGGTGTAGACTTGGGTGTGGATAATATAATCTATTACCTTCCTCTATCAAGACTTCATTAACACATAACAATATTCATTAACACGACATAAAAATCAATATTAATATGTAACATTCATAGATAATCACTTAAAATAATGTTCTTTCTTTATCCAATAAATTTTATCAAGCAACGTGATCATCCAACAATTATTATCACTAAGGAGATAATCAAATAGAGCATCAATTACCAAACCAATCTACAATAAATGGTAATGTTAGCCATGAAATATCAGTTAGCAAGCATGTCAAGATTATCACCTTATGTATTGCTCAAATGATCATCATAATCACCCATCAATTATAACCATTACAAGAGGTATTGATCAAGAAGATTGAACATCAAAGGAAAAATTTTCTTACACAACTCAAGTGTTCCCATGTTCACATCAAACAGTATAAATGAAGCCATAGTTGTGTGTGTACATATGTATGTAGTTTCCTATCAGCAAAAAGATAGTCATATTATCAACAATCAGCATGATATTGTCTTTATCACCACCTATGGAAGATTAATCAAATAATGACAAGTGAAGTGAACAAACTAATCAATAGTGATTATTCATAACTATGCAAAGACAGTGATTAACCATTAAATGCCCATTTCTAAAAAAGAAAGGTGCTATCCCAACCTATGGGTGCAAGTATCCAATAAAAATGAGATCTATCATAAGAATCAATCTCATTCTCAAAGGCATCATCAAGTATTTATTGTTAGCTATTTATCCCTATTGGATTGCTCAAGGGAGTACTTGTTTTTCAAAAATCAGTTTGCAAATACTGAAGGAAAGTAATCATGAAGAGCCCACTATCTTGTATATTTTAAAAGACAAGGTAGACATAGAAATATCATTACTGTAAGAAATATTGATCTGAAATTGCATATGTATAAGGTACAAATCAGAATTAGTAATATCATTGCTATATGTAATGTTGGAGAAGAGTACAGATATGAAACAACTATATCAATGCTATAAGTGATATTGAGATATTTGTGTACTTATAAGATAGATTACGAACAACAAGATACATCATTACTCTAAGTGATAAAAGTAGACTTCATCATATTAGTGCCATATCAGAGTTGGCTATCAGCACATTGAGAAGACTTGTAGTATATCTTATATTGATATATTAGAAAAAAAATAGCAGCTATTGGAAGGAGACTTCACAAATTTCATATTGTTATAATAGAAGTTTAGATCTAATATATATAGTAGATATCATCTTGCAATAAATCTCATCAATATATCGAAGATAGTTGTGATATTCTATTTTATTGTTAAGTAATATATCCATTGTAAATCATAATCTTTCATTCTTATATTAATAGGTGTTAATTATCGTCATTACAAGTCTTCTAAAGGACTTTTAGAGTCTTCTTGGATAAGGAAGTTTATCACTGGTTTTTGTGAGTTAGTTGTCCCTAATTCCTAAGAATTAATATAAGGGGATATTACAAGATTGATATCCTTTTCACTAGGTTGTCACTCAATTGTCGAGCGAAAGATGTAAATGTAATCCATTGGTTGGTGGTCATATATTCAATCTAAGATTGGTGTCTTCTATTGGTTGTTGTCTACTTATCATAACTAATTCATTATTATTGTGAGGCTAATTGTTCTATGATTACTCCCATCTTGGGTTTTCACATAAGTTTACCACTCTTGTGTACTTGTGAAAGATTTTGTATTGTATATTTGTTATAGTTTATGAATAATAGCTATATTAAAGTTAAATTAAGTTTAAAATTGCATATATTTTTTCAGCCCATATCTCCCTTATAGTTGGTATCACTATAGGTTCCTTTGAAAAGGTTTAGCAACTTAAGTTAGATCTGTGATAGCATAGGATTTTCTTATTTGGTGATGTTGATTTCTCATTTCCCAACGTGTTCACTAGATATGTCGAGTAGCTAAAATATTCGATCAGTTGGTAGAATCAAGAACATTTTGAGGTGTATGGGATGGTAATCTAATGTTTATTTTTAATTTAATTTTACTCCTTGCCCATGAAAACTCTTCCACTCTTTTGTCCTTGACCAATCTCAAGGACACTATATATATAATATCTCTATGTGTTTTTTGTGTATATATATATGGTAGAGGAATGTATTTGAATAAATTTTTTTAGATTAAATATATTTATGCATCCATTACCCTATTTTAAGGGGAAGACTTTTGGTGAATATGAAGAGAGGAGATAAGTAGGCATTGCCTTGTCATCAATCGAGAAGGGTTAATTTCCTTATAGTATGAAGTGTCCATTTCTTGTGAGAAAAAAGTATTTTAATTCTTATACATCTATATGCACCATTGTGGTATGGTAGGAAAACTCTTTCCTTTTGTTATGGCTGGTTGATTCCATTTTTGATATTTGAATCTATTTTATGTATGAGCAAGTGCACAAGAGTAAATCGCTTGGATAAGTTTGAGAAGTTTTTATTGTTATTTTATATTGATACCATACTATTGAGCAAGTGGTTTTTCTTGAGCCAATAGATTGGAAACTTGCTCCATCCTAACTTGAGTCATATCCATTATGAGCCAAAATATCTTAATCAAGTATTCCCTCTGTTGTTGTTGAGGTAGAAACTCAATCTGTAGCTCACTGACTCTTTTCCTATACACATCATTCAAATCTTTGATAATTCGATAGGGTTTATTGATATCACTAAGATCATTCTTGATCTACTCACATTGTATTTGAAAATTGGCTACTACATGGCATGCCACTATAGACAATATTTGCAGAAGCTATTAATTTCCTCCATACATGTTTCAATCTAACCGATAGCAAGGGACCATACCTAATACAATGTTATACTTCTTATCCATTTCCTTATCAACACATTGATAATAAATATCATATTGTAACAACTATTTCTCAATACCCAAAGCCAAATCACTAGACTATAGTCCACAAATATGAGATAACACCACATCATTGTCAAACATATGATAAATAACCAACAACAAGGGGTTAGGGGGAAATTTTATATTTCCTCTTATTTTAACCATGAAATTTTTATAATATTATGACACTGCACAAGGTTTGACTTTTTAGTGATATCCCAATCTAAGGACTTGAGAGGACAACCATGACTAAAAGGATGCAAAATCATCATATTTTCCTTGATTTTATGGATAAGGGCCTGAAAAATCCATTGGTATCTTTCTATATTTCAAAATCATATTGTTTCTCTCTTTCCAGATAAACCAAATACCAATCCAACTCAAAACAAATGAAATAAACTATTCATAATGATGTAAAAAGAAACTCAAGGAAAACTCTTAATAACTTATCTATGTAAAATATTGTGAAAATGTTGCAATAACTGTTAATTATAGCAGCAATAAACAAACTTCTTGCAACGTCCAAGTTCAAAAATTATATTTTTTAATCCACATGACTCTTGACATCATTCCCTACTACAACATCTTGTAGAAAGCTTAAAAACCAATTAATTTCATTTTTGATAGTAACAACAGCATCAGTAAAGATATTCTCGGGAATAGAAATTTGGGGAACACTTCAAGCAGACCTAAAAATAAATAAATATGAAGCTTAAATATTTTTTAAAGTACAAAACCCATTAAAGATAGACTATGTCATGAGCCACTACATAGAAAAATTATCTTAACCTATAATACAATATGAAAACAATTGTAACATGTTAAAGAACAATGTAGCATTGGACCAGAGAAACAAAGTTGTCATATAAAATACAAGGTTGATGCAAATCATCATCAATAAGTGGTACTCTAGCCGTCTAAGAGCAGTCATATGAATGTGGCACTAGTAAGAACACTCAAAGAGATTTTCTTGTTTCTCCACAATAAGACATTGACATCTATATACAAAACTAAACATTGAGGAAAAATAGCTTAATAAAAATTTCAATTTTATTGTTTAGGACAACAAATGCCCCTGTCCCTATTTCAAATGAGAAATTTTTTACAACTGTATACAAACCCTTATTTTGCATTATTGTAAAGCAACTTTTAGTGTAAAGTTCTTAGTTATCTAAATTTTTACAATCTATAAAAAAATAATGAAATTCCAAAAATCTAGATTATCTCGGGTGCTTTGTTTCTAAATTGGAAAACAATAAAACTCCCCCTTGTAAAAATACACCATTTCTCAAAATGTTAACAATAGGTCTTTAGAAAAAAAAACTTTGTACGTTTGCCTCCACGAGCAGATGATGAATGGGTTTCTAGAATCCAAAGAGCCATTTAAATGACTTGGAAACTCATGATTTTTCACTCCTTACAAATAATTTCTCTAAGCTTTATTTGGGAACACTCCTCCCAAAGAAATGACTTACCATAAAAAATGAGCTTTGTTTGTGAGGTTCATATAACAAAGCTCTAAAAACAAATGGAACATTCACGGCCACGAACTCGCATGCTTTCACATTGAATAAACCTTCATTAATGTCCTCCACCTTTGAGATCTTTATTGGGTTGTACCAAAATGGGACTTCCAGAGATTTAGCAAACTCTATAAGTATTCTTCCATTGTTCTAGGTTATCAGAATTCACACCAACGGTTGTGATCTTGAGGTGCTTAACTACAAAAGAAGAAGATCTCATGGAGAGGGATTGAATCAACACCATCCATTGAATTCCCATATCAATCACACGAATTCACTTCACATGCTTCACAACATCAATGATACCTTGGATAGCTATAAATTATATCACTTTGAGAAAGAGAAGTACAATAGTATAGAGACCAAGTAAAGAATAGAGCTTGGCTTCTGTGTTATCACTACACCAGTTCTCAGTGAAATCATTCTTGTAATTATTGGTGAAATCAGGGGTTTTTATTTCACCTCATTATCTTTTGCATTATCCCTCCTCCCACACCCACAAGCTCATAGTGAAAATTCCTCCTCCTGCACACTTTTCTCTTTCTTTTGTATATAATACATGTTGGTCAAAATTTTGAGCAAACAAACTCATGTTAGTCAAATTTTTGAACAACTCAAGATCTTAACAATAAAATCAAATGGAAAATGGTATAAGTTCAAAAATTAACTCCAAATCTACTAGTGAATTCAGTCAAGTTGTTGAAATGAGCAAAAAAATCATGCATAGGCACATGAGATGGCTTCTTCAGCTAAGTAAGTTGCACCACCAATGCACGAGCATCTTCAAGAGGCTTGAACCTTTCCTTAAATGTGGCTATGAGAGTAGCCCAATTTTTGGTAATACGTGATGGCAAATGGTAAAACTAATTAGCAACCACACCTTGGAGAGTTTCCACGACAACTTTAAAAATGCATTCTCGTATCAAAAACCATGAACACCATATGCAATGTCGAAAGTAGTAATATTTTCATGAGGATTGCAGTGCCTGCCCCTAGTTCACATTTTGTTATTGTTACTGAACTCTTTTAGAATTAGTTTTACATTGTTAGTTAGCAGCATTCTTTTGAGATTATCAGATATTGTGCTATGGATTCAGTTTATTATGTGATGAGATTACTTAGACTCTACATTTCATGTATGTATGATGATTGTTTTTAGTGTTCACAATTATTGATGATGATTATTACATTGCTTTCAATTATTAATGATGATTAGTAAGATGATTTATTATCATATGTGCTTTCTTATGGATACTTACCCCATACTTGCATGTGCATGGTGTGCGTGTTTGCCTTGCATGTTTGCTTTTGTATGGCGTGTCTGATGTGGTTAAGGAAGGGAGTCGTAGTCACCTGCTAGTCGAGATCTACACGATGCACCACTTTCTACCATTGTCTATTTAGTTTAGTATATATTGTGTTTGTACATGCATGATTTTTATGCAGGTTGCAGGTACCGGGTATCGACTTCCTTAAATTGCCAGGGTGAGCGTACCCTATCACATTATCTCAATGATAAGAGAGGGGAGATAAATTCTCAAGTCCAAATCCCAACCCTTTGAGCCATTTGTCCTAATTGAAAAATTAGGACAAGTATCTGAGTTGAATACCCACCAAATGTGTCGGATGACATATTTCATGATTTTTAACCCTTTAGATTTATTTTGTATGATTTGTTCTATGATGGGTTTTCATATTTTATCTTGGAGTTCTATGGTGAATTTTTTATTAATTAAGTCTTAATAAATAGATTTAATTAATAAATTATTTATTTGAGAAAATTAATAAAATATCATGATCTTTGATATTTTGATTATAATTAATTAAATGTGAATTATTGGGGAAAAGGAATTAAATTAAAAAAAACTAGAAATTAAAATTAATAATAATTATAAAATAATAATAAAGTAATAAATAAAATAATAATAATAATAAAAGTTATAAAAATTAAAATGAAAGTTATAAAATTTAAATAGAGATTATTTAAAAAGTAAATTAGAGTTATAAGCTTGCATGGGAATTAACATGTGTCAACAACATGGGGGTTAGTGCATCAATTAAGCATAAGATGTCTACAATTCTATAACTCATCAAAAAAAGAATTGGAAAAGACCCATGCTTAGTTGGTGACACTTTTCAGTGGTTTCAAGAAGCAATCCAAAGGTTTCTTGAGAGATCTTGATATTTAGGCATTCATAGAAGCTTAAATGAAAAGCTTAATAGAAGCTACAAGCTTAATGGAAGCCACAAACTACAAGCTAAAATAGAAGCTTCAAAGCATACATGCATGGGAGAAGATTCATATGCTCGTATATTTTTTACTTGCTTCTATGCTCCTTCTAACACTTCTAATCACTTGGAGGATTCGATCGGCTTGGATTCTTGGAAGAATTGTGAATGATGGAGAAGGAAGAGACTTTCTATGGACTTCTGAGGCGTGAAAAATTAGCATCAGTGTCTAGGTGCACTCGTGATATTCTCATATTCCCTTTGCACTCTTTCTCTTCTTGTCTTCATCATATCTGTTTTATGTGTCTGAATACTCTCTGTATTTGAAATTGAAATCTAGATATTTTATTTGGAAGAGAAGAAAACAATAGAAAAAACCCTAATTCCAAATGAGAAAGAAATTAGATTTTAATCGAGTTTGGGTTCGAATTTATATTAAATTAGAAAGACAAGATTTGAAATTAAAATAGAAATTTTATAGTGAAAATTCGTATGATTAGATGTAATCTTTCTATCAAATTATATTTTCAGATGCGTATGGACAAACCTATTAGATGGATGAATGGGTAAATTTAGAGAACAATTATTTTAACAGAAAATTCTTAATTCATCACAAATTGTTCTGTCGCTGCCCCTTGGATAGACCCGAACTCAGTCATTCATAACTTTTTATTGTAATCAAATTTATTCGATCGCTCTGGTCAGCATTGACGCAACTTGGCCCTCTCCAACATATTTAAATTTCAGCCCGATCCAACAGTTCATTAGGTAGATATGGCCGTCGTACTAGGACTGTTTTATTCAAGGACAGATATTTCTCTATTTTTCATAACCAAGAGTTGTTTATGCTTAACTTCACAAAAATAATATATCAAAGCATGGAATAAATTAAGATATTATTTCAATCTTCCCTTATTAGAATCTTATTAATATGCATTAGTTTTATATGGTTTATTATCTAATCTAATTAAATCAAATTTAATTAAGATTAATTAATAGTAGAAGAAGTGTAATTAATTACTAGTCAATCTAAGTAAATGGATGAGAGAAAATTAAAAGAAAAGAGATACTAATGATTTAGTTGTTATTCATTGATTGGTTCGAATATCAATCATTATAATTGAATATTGAAATTATTAGTGAGTTATTATTTATTAATAATTGTTAAGTTTAACAAATTATTAATGAAAGATAGTATATATAAGTTTATATAATTATTAATTGATTCAATTAAGTTCAATCTAATTGAGATTAGTTAATAATTGAAGTATAGTATTAAGAATTTAGTTGAGATCAAATTAAGGGGGGGAAAATACAATGGAAATGAATTCATGTTATTATGAATGAAATTGTGATTAATGAAGTTGGTGATCATTATACTTAGAATCATCAAAAATTATTTTGGACAAATGATTACCTATTGATTATTGGTAAATCTTATCCGGGGAAAGATTTTTAAGGAAGTTATATTTAATTTACTAGTGACATCATTGTTAGCAAAAATAATAAAGAATCTGTTATCGTAGATTTATTTTAACTTGTTATTAGTTATTAAACTATTACTAATCTTAATGTTAATGAAATGGAATATAGTTGATTGATAATTAGTTGAATCAAATGAGGTTTAACTAAATGATTATCAATAATATGGGTTTGTCAAATAGAAGTTAGTTTTCATTAATAGAATGACGAATGTGGTCATTATAGATTTATTAATAAGATTTCCAATATATTTTGTCATTAAATATTAGCAAGTTATTATTATTGAACTATGAATATGAACATTTTTCTGTGGTTGACTTTTAGTTATTAATCAACTAAATATTCATTGGGTTGATGGTCTGGTTGTGAAATTATTAATTAAATCAATTAACTAAATTTAATTAGATTTAATCAATAATTAAGTTATGTAATAGTGTTTTAATTGATATGCTAATATCGATTCCTCTAGCAAAGTTGTGAAGTATTTACATCGAAGTTGATAAGTCGTACTCTCATGACTTGAATAACGACCTTAGATGTTTTAATGGTGAGATGTAGTAATACTGAATTGAAAACTATTAAATGACAAAAGTCATGAAATCATGTACCTATGTTAATTGGTAAATTAAATTGATCATTTTAATTAAGTTATAATCTTCTTAATCGAAGATTGATAATTGGTTCTTTTATGAATGAATAATGATCCTTTGATTATGTTGATATGTAGAAGTAACATTAAGGAAGATTTGATCAATTAATACTATGGATCTTAGCAAGTAAAGCAAATGATTTAATGAGTAAATATTTATCCTTAAGTTATTCTTAGAATGTAATTCTTAATAATGGAAGGATAATGCTATCGGGGAACAAATGGGTTGACTTGTAGGTCAAATGATGAAACTTAAGACACTTGAAAATATACTTGCAAACAAAAAACTGGAAACCTCTACACTTGATTCAACTATATAAGATAGCAAAACCAAAACATGTGTCTGCATCGTGTATTCTATATGCTTCTTGTTTTGGGTTTTGGGTTAACTAGTGTTGACCAGTCCTAGGTTGTTACCAGAGGCTCAGGGTTATGAGATGTGAAGGCATGTTGATTTTATTTGGTCTCGATCTTTATAAGCCCAACCATGGTAATGTGATCGTATGCTCTATGAAATGTTTGTATTACTGATTGTTATTCATCAATCTTCATGTGTGAAGCTGAGATATATGAGACACCTGAGCTAATCATTTTTGAGTCATCGATCAGTTATCCTTGGATTACTTTCTAGTTTCCATGATGGGACTAAAATGTGGATTTATTTCTTGATGATGTCATGTTGTGACACGTTTTGACTGAACCATTTTGGAGTCTTCGATCAGTATGATTTTGAGATATTCTTGGTTGCTTATTGAGAACCAATGGATATTGTAATTTATCTTGAGATATATTTTGGTTATTGAGAACCAATGGATACTTATGATTATCATTGATGCCTTCAGTTGCCAATAGAGAACTGTTGTGGTCATCATTTTCTATGGATGCTTTTCGGATGCTCATGGAGATTTGATGATTCTTATCTTGGAGATTTGATGATTCGTATTATGGATATTTGATGATTTTATTATGGATTATCTTTTATGATTTTGAGATTTATGATTCCATGAGCTTAGGGTAGGCAATCTACTTGTAGTGTCGGAAAGTGGCTTGCAATGGGAGCCGGGGCTCTAAGTGGCTGCCAGGGTAACTCATTGTAAGTTTGGTTAATAAGTGATAACATTTACACACTAAATGGGGATTAAATGAACCTAAAAAGATAATTGTTTTGATTCTCGCCCATGCCTTGAGCGCTTGTACAGGCTAGGATGGGAGTAGTGAGAATGTATGGTTGCGACCTTGCATTCCGTACTATGCCTCATCAGTATGAGAGGATACTAGTGGCCACATGAGATCAATATGGACCCGTGGAGTTTAGCTAACTGCCAGGGTAACTTATACGTGATAATTGTGATGACACTTTCCCGCTTGTAGAGTAGGTTTCCTACATGTCTTTGTGTGCCTCTGAGAATTAGATGTCGATTTTGTGTGATGGAACCTTTGAGTTAGTATACTTTTAGGATTCCTGGACTTATAGAGATTTGTGCTTTGTGAATTGATATCATGTTTGGGACTTGAGATTATCTCTTCAGCATGGTGGGAGTGGACCACTTAGGTTCCACGCGGCCGAGTGGTAGTGTATTTTCACTCTTATCATTTGAGATCCGTCCGAGACACCGTGGCTGGAGTATCCTTGGTTGGTATTTATTCTTCATTATGTTCTTGGAGCAATATGATAGATAATATACCTTATGATGGATGTATTTACTGGTATGTTTCTTATATTGATGTTTCACTTTACTTTGCATGTTAGTAGGATGTTTTAGGAGTGACATTCCTACTATGTTAATACCGATGATCTCTTCGGTGCTTTGGAATGTTACGCACAGAGGGATGGCTAGGATCCATGATGGTCTAATGATGCTATTTACGGTTGGGAGGAACCGTGCACTTAGTTTATTTATGTTTGTGATATATGGTTATCTTTTGTGATGGATGTTTATATCTTTTGTGATGATGTATCATGTATGATATGTGGTTTCATTTATGTTATTGCATCATGTATTAATATTAGATGATGATGATGTACTTTATTTACTTGGATGTTTAAGCTTTTCATACCCTGTGATATGTATAGTGGATGATTGAGCTAAACTAAAATATAATTACAAAAGGACACTTGTATATTGTTTAAGTACATTGGATGTATCATTGTTATTTCATAAGGATGGGATGTTAAATGAATAGTTAATTTAGATGTGATACAACGTTATGGGATCTTTAAAGAATGTAGTCTGTTATGTATATATGTAATGTTTATTTTCATTTGAATTGTTGCTATTGCTTCCGCAAATGTTATGAATGGTTTTATCTTTCATGTTTTAAAAAAAAAAAAATTGTTTGGCAAACTTAGTAAAATTCTTTGGATCCCTTGGCGGGGCATTACAAGGATGTTGTTTTCCATCAGTGAAGATCTTGGGAAAATTCTTTTGCAAGCTATTAGGAAGATTATGTAGAGGCAAGACTAGATTCAACGATCCAAAAGCATTTCCCAAAGGACCTTGGGCCATTTACATGTCCTTTGTAAATGCTTTAAAAAAAAACAAGAAATAATATTAGAATGAATATTGGTTTGCATTCATATTATTAATCATCTTTGTACAAATCAAACTTCTCACAATGATTTACACATTTCCTTTTTGAAGCTATGCACAAGTATGAGAGAAATAACACTTTTCAACTTGGATCACACATTGCATTTGTTGAAAAAGTGAGAAACTAAGAGGCAAATCACATGTTTTAACTTTATCTATTACCTTCCTCTATCAAGACTTCATTAACACATAACAATATTCATTAACACGACATAAAAATCAATATTAATATGTAACATTCATAGATAATCACTTAAAATAATGTTCTTTTTTTATCCAATAAATTTTATCAAGCAGCATGATCATCCAACAATTATTATCACTGAGGAGATAACCAAATAGAGCATCAATTACCAAACCAATCTACAATAAATGGTAATGTTAGCCATGAAATATCAGTTAGCAAGCATGTCAAGATTATCACCTTATGTATTGCTCAAATGATCATCATAATCACCCATCAATTATAACCATTACAAGAGGTATTGATCAGGAAGATTGAACTTCAAAGGAAAAAATTTATTACACAATTCAAGTGTTCCCATGTTCACGTCAAATAGTATAAATGAAGCCATAGTTATGTGTGTACATATGTATGTAGCTTCCTATCAGTGAAAAGATAATCATATTATCAACAATCAGCATGATATTGTCTTTATCACCACCTATGGAAGATTAATCAAATAATGACAAGTGAAGTGAACAAACTAATCAATAGTGATTATTCATAACTATGCAAAGATAGTGATTAACCATTAAATGCCCATTTCTAAAAAAGAAAGGTGCTATCCCAACCTATGGGTGCAAGTATCCAATAAGAATGAGATCTATCATAAGAATCAATCCCATTCTCAAAGGCATCATCGAGTATTTATTGTTAGCTATTTATCCTTACTGGATTGCTCAAGGGAGTACTTGCTTTTTAAAAATCAGTTTGCAAATACTGCAGGAAAGTAATCATGAAGAGCCCACTATCTTGTATATTTTAAAAGACAAGGTAGACATAGAAATATCATTACTATAAGCAATATTGATGACAATTGCATGCATATAACGTGCAAATCAGAATTAGTAATATCATTGCTATAAGTGATGTTGGAGACAAGTGCAGATATGAAACAACTATATCAATGTTATAAGTGATATTGAGATATTTGTGTACTTATAAGATAGATTAGGAACATCAAGATATATCACTGCTCTAAGTGATAAAAGTAGACTTCATCATATTAGTGCCATATCAGAGTCAGCTATCAGCACATTGAGAAGACTTGTAGTATATCTTATATTGATATATTAGAAACAAATAGCAGCTATTAGAAGGAGACTTCACACAATTCATAATATTATAATAGAAGTTCAGATCTAATATATATAGTAGATATCATTTTGGCATAAATCTTATCAATATATCTAAGATAGTTGTGATACTCTATTTTATTGATAAGTAATATATCCATTGTAAATCATAATCTTTCATTCTTATATTAATAGGTTTCAATTATTGTCATTACAAGACTTCTAAAGGACTTTTAGAGTCTTCTCGTATAAGGAAGTTTCTCACCAATTTTTGTGAGTTAGTTGTCCCTAATTCCTAAGAATTAATATAAGGGGATATTACAAGATTGATGTCCTTGTCACTAGGTTGTCACTCAATCATCGAGCTAAAGATGTAAATGTAATCCATTGGTTGTTCGTCATATATTCAATCTAAGATTGGTGTCTTCTATTGGTTGTTGTCTACTTATCATAACTAATTCATTATTATTGTGAGGCTGATTGTCCTGTGATTTCTCCCATCTTGGGTTTTCACATAAGTTTACCGCTCTTGTGTACTTGTGAAAGATTTTGTACTGTGTATTTGTTATAGTTTGTGAAATAATAGCTATATTAAAGTTAAATTAAGTTTAAAATTGCATATATTGTTTCAGCCCCTATCTCCCTTATAGTTGGTATCACTATAGGTTCCATTGAGAAGGTTTAGCAACTTAAGTTAGATCTGTGATAGCATAGGATTTTCTTATTTGGTGATGTTGATTGCCCATTTGCCAA
Source organism: Cupressus sempervirens (assembly GCA_028749045.1). Taxonomy (NCBI): domain Eukaryota; kingdom Viridiplantae; phylum Streptophyta; class Pinopsida; order Cupressales; family Cupressaceae; genus Cupressus; species Cupressus sempervirens. The sequence continues at coordinate 384,428,013 of CM053791.1, forward strand.
CATGTTTGCTAGATATGTCGGGTAGTAAAAATATTCCATGAGTTGGTAGAATCAAGAAAATTTTGAGGTGTATGGGATGGTAATCTAATGTTTATTTTTAATCTAATTTTACTCCTTGCCCATGGAAACTCTACCACTCTTTTGTCCTTGACCAATCTCAAAGACACTATATATATAATATCTCTGTGTGTTTTTTGTGTGTGTATATATATATGGTAGAGGAATGTGTTTGAATAATTTTTTTAGTATAAATATATTTATGCATCCATTACCCTATGTTAAGGGGAAGACTTTTGGTGAATCCAAAGAGAGGAGATAAGTAGGCATTGCCTTGTCATCATTCGAGAAGGGTTAATTTCCTTATAGTATGAAGTGTCCATTGCTTGTGAGCAAAAAGTATTTTAATTCTTATACATCTATATGCACGATTGTGATATGGTAGGAGAACTCTTTTCTTTTGTTATGGCTAGTTGATTCCATTTTTGATATTTGAATATGCTTTATGTACGAGCAAGTGCACGAGAGAAAATCGCTTGGATAAGTTTGAGAAGTTTTTATTGTTATTTTATATTGATACCATATTGTTGAGTAGGTGGTTTTTCTTGAGTTAATAGATTGGAAACTTGCTCCATCCTAACTTGAGTCATATCCATTATGAGCCAAAATATCTTGATCAAGTATTCCCTCTGTTGTTGTTGAGGTAGAAACTCAATTTGTAGCTCACTGACTCTTTTCCTATACACATCATTCAAATCCTTGATAATTCTATAGGTTTTATTGATATCACTAAGATCATTCTTGATCTACTCACATTGTATTTGAAAATTGGCTACTACATGGCATGCCACTATAGACAATATTTGCAAAAGCTATTAATTTCCTCCATACATGTTTCAATCTAACCGATAGCAAGGGACCATACCTAATACAATGTTATACTTCTTATCCATTTCCTTATCAACACATTCATAATAAATATCATATTGTAACAACTATTTCTCAATATCTAAAGCCAAATCACTAGACTACACTCCACAAATATGAGATACCACCACATCATTGTCAAACATATGATAAATAACCAACAACAAGGGGTTAGGGGGACATTTTATATTTCCTCTTGTTTTAACCATGAATTTTTTATAATATTATGACACTGCACAAGGTTCAATTTTTTAGTGATATCCCAATCTAAGGACTTGAGAGGACAACCATGACTAGAAGAATGCAAAATCATCATATTTTCCTTGATTTTAAGGATAAGGGTCTGAAAAACCCATTGGAATCTTTCTATATTTCAAAATCATATTGTTTCTCACTTTCCAGATAAACCAAATACCAATCCAACTCAAAACAAATGAAATAAACTATTCATGATAATGTAAAAAGAAACTTAGGGAAAAATCTTAATAACTTACCTATGTAAAATATTGTTAAAATGTTGCAATAACTGTTAATTATAGCAGCAATAAACAAACCTCTTGCAACCTGCAAAGTTCAAAAATTATATTTTTTAATCCGCATGACTCTGGACATCATTCTCTATTGCAACATCTTGTAGAAAGCTTAAAAACCAATTAATTTCATTTTTGATAGTAACAATAGAATCAATAATGATATTCTCGGGAATAGAAATTTGGGGAACACTTGGGGCAGACTTGAAAATAAATAATTATGAAGCTTAAATATTTTTTAAAGCACAAAACCCATTAAAGATAGACTATGTCGTGAGCCACTACATAGAAAAATTATCTTAACCTATAATACAATATGAAAACAAGTGTAACATGTTAAAGAAAAATGTAGCATTCGACCAGAGAAATAAAGTCATCATACAAAATACAAGGTTGATGGAAATCATCATCAACAAGTGGTACTCCGGCCACTCTAAAAGTAGCCATATGAATGTGGCACTAGCAAGGACACTCAAAGAAATTTGCTTGTTTCTCCACAATAAGACATTAACATCTATATACAAAACTAAACATTGAGGAAAAATAGCTTAATAAAAAATTCAATTTTATTGTTTAGGACAACAAATGTCCCTGTCCCTATTTCAAATGAGCAATTTTTTACAATTGTATAGAAACCCTTATTTTGCATTATTGTAAAGCAACTTTTAGTGTAAAGTTCTTAGTTATCTAAATTTTTATGATCTATAAAAAAATAATGAAATTCCAAAAATCTAGATTATCTTGGGTGCTTTGTCTCTAAATTGGAAAACAATAAAACTTCCCCTTGTAAAAGCACACCATTTCTCAAAATGTTAACAATAGGGCTTTAAAAAAAAATTATTTGTACATTTGCCTCCATCGAGCAGATGATGAATGGGTTTCTAGAATCCAAAGAGCCATTTAAATGACTTGGAAAATCATGATTTTTCACTCCTTTCAAATAATGTCTCCAAGCTTTGTTTGGGAACACTCCTCCCAAAGAAATGACTTACCATAAAAATTGAGCTTTGTTTGTGAGGGTCATATATCAATGTTCTAAAAAAAATTGGAACATTCACGGCCACGAACTCGCATGCTTTCACATTGAATAAACCTTCATTAATGTCCTCCATCTTTGAGATCTTTATTGGGTTGTACCAAAATGGGACTTCCAGAGATTTAGCAAACTCTATAAGTATTGTTCCATTGTCTTCTAGGTTATCAGAATTTACACCAACGATTGTGATCTTAAGGTGCTTAACTACAGAAGAAGATCTCATGGAGAGGGATTGAATCAACACCATCCATTGAATTCCCATATCAATCACATGAATTCGCTTCACATGCTTCACAACATCAATGATACCTTGGACAATTGTAAATTATATCACTTTGAGAAAGAGACCAAGTAAAGAATAGAGCTTGGCTTTTGTGTTATCACTACACCAATTCTCAGTGAAATCATTCTTGTAATTATTGGTGAAATCAAGGTTTTTTATTTCACCTTATTATCTTTTGCATTATCCCTCCTCTCGCACCCACAAGCTCATAGTGAAAATCCCTCCTCCTGCACACTTTTCTCTTTGTTTTGTATATAATCCATGTTGGTCAAAATTTTGACCAAACAAACTCATGTTAGTCAAATTTTTGACCAATTCAAGATCTTAACAAAAAAATCAAATGGAAAATGGCATAAGGTCAAAAATTAACACCAAATCTACTAGTGAATTCAGTCAAGTTGTTGAAATGAGCAAAAAAATCATGCATAGGCACGTGAGATGGCTTCTTCAACTGAGTAAGTTGCACCACCAATGCACGAGAATCTTCAAGAGGCTTGAACATTTCCTTAAATGTGGCTATGAGAGTAGCCCAATTTTTGGTGATATGTGATGGCAAACTGTAAAACTAATCAGCAACCACACCTTGGAGAGTTTCCATGACAACCTTACAAATGCATTTTCATATCCAAAACCATAAACACCATATGCAATGTAGAAAGTAGTAATATTTTCATGAGGATGTTTTTTTCCATCAATGAAGATCTTGGGAAAATTCTTATGCAAACTATTAGGAAGATTGTGTAGAGGCAAGACTAGATTCAATGATCCAAAAGCATTTCCCAAAGGACCTTGGGCCATTTACATGTCCTTGATAAATGCTTTAAACAACAAGAAGAAATAAAATTACAATGAATATTGGTTTGCATTCATATTATTAATCATCTTTGTACAAATCAAACTTCTCACAATGATTTACACATTTCCTTTTTGAAGCTATGTGCAAGCATGAGAGAAATCACACTTTTCAACTTGGATCACACATTGCATTTGTTGAAAAAGTGAGAAACTAAGAGGCAAATCACATGTTTTAACTTGGATTGCATATTGCATGAGTTTGAGTTATTTTTTATTGTTTTAAAGTGCATGCATAATCTCACTTTAAAAGTGCAAGCAGCTAAATAATTTTGAAGAGATACTAGTGGTTTTATGTGGAGACAAGTTGTTTTGAAATGGAGGCAAGCATAAAATGTGGTTTTCAATTCCCATTACATGTTGCATATGATGGAGAAGCAATGTAATATGCAATGTGCACTAACAAGTGTGACTTAGGACTAGAAAGGAAGCAATGTAGAAAGTGGCAATATTTTCATGAAGATGTTGTTGTCCATCAATGAAGATCTTGGGAAAATTCTTTTGCAAGCTATTAGGAAGAGTATGTAGAGGCAAAACTAGATTCAACAATCCAAAGGCATTTCCCAAAGGACCTTGGTCCATTTACATGTCCTTGGTAAATGCTTTAAACAACAACAAAAAATAATATTACAATGAATATTGGCTTGCATTCATATTATTAATCATCTTTGTACAAATCAAACTTCTCACAATGATTTACACATTGCATTTTTGAAGCTATGTGCAAGTATGAGAGAAATCACACTTTTCAACTTGGATCACACATTGCATTTGTTGAAAAACTGAGAAACTAAGAGGTAAATCACATGTTTTAACTTGGATTGCATATTTCATGAGTTTGAGTTATTTTTTATTGTTTTAAAGTGCACGTGTAATCTCACTTTAAAAGTGTAAGCAGCCAAACAATTTTGAAGAGATACCAGTGGTTTTATGTGAAGACAAGTTATTTTGAAATGGAGGCAAGCATAAAATTTGGTTTTGAATTCCCATTACATATTGCATATGATGGAGAAGCAATGTAATATGCAATGTGCACTAACAAGTATGACTTAGCGCTGGAAAGGAAGCATGGTGTGGTTTTCAAATCCATTTATACATTACACATGATACAAATCACACTTTTCATATGCATTTGCATATTGACTTTAAATTGTTTTGACTTGCACTCTTCACTTCATTTATAATCTGCTCATGTCTAATTGTTTCACTTAAAGTCTAATTGCACATTTTGGATTACGTATTTCACTTAAAAGTGCACTTGTAATATGTAAATGGGTTCAAAAGGTGCACATAATAACTTAAGTGATTGAAATATGACTTAAAAGATCAAAAATTGAATATGTAATGTGTAAAGGGGTTCAAAAAGTGCACTTCATGACTTGAGTGTTTGAAATGAGACTTAAAAGATCAAAAAGTGCAATGTTTAAAAGGTATTTACAATTTGAAAGTGATTTTATGTTTTAAACGTTAAAAAGTGTAACATAACAAGAAAATGAAAGATTTAAAAATTCAAATTTAATAAAATATGCAATTGGAGTTCTAAAGTCCAATTATTTATTTTCTTAAACCTTAATATTTTTTGATTAGCAACCCCAATTAAGGCCTACAATTGCTCAAAGAAATCTTGTGACTGAAAGCAAGAGATTGAAGGCATAAAAAAGAACTAAACAACCAATATAAACACACTAAAATGAAATGGGGGAATGTGAAGGCTTCAAATATCAAGCATATGACCTTAGATTTGATAAATCCATTAAGCTTGCAAAAACAAAGAAAACTTAACGAGAACCTTCAATGAAAAAATTCATAATATGAATTAGGAAAGATTAATTGATCAACTTTCATAGATCATATAGTGAATCAACTTAGAGAAATTGGAAACTTTTAATGTCAAAGTCTTGGATTGTTGCCTCCATATTATGATTACAAAATGAAGGACAACCCTAATATGTTTTTGATACATTATAGTGATAGCTTATCACCCACCTAATGTGGTAAAGTGATAGTGTGACACATTCATATAAGGTAGACCACCCTCCAAAGGGGTGTAGGATAAATAGTAAACTAAAACATAAAATATACAAGAGGAGTTTGAAAAAAATCGAAGTGTCCCCTTAGTAAGATATACATTCTAGTTTACTATTTAGGCATTTTCCTCCAAAGGTGGAAATGTGAAAGTGTCAAATATTTGCTAAAGGGGGAAAGGTGATTATGCAACATGTTCCTTATTAGTGGATCACACTCCAAATGTTGAACAATTATAAAGTGATATGTCCACCACGGGTGGAGGTCTCACTTAAACTAGAAAGGTGATGATGTTTCTGATTAAGGAAAATAGGTTTTGAAGGGTGCCCGAAACCCTTTACACGTCAAAATATTTCCATTGGAGCCCAACCAAAAGATACAACAGACCAAAAGTGAAACAGGTCACCAACCAAAATAAGCTGATGAGGGTGGCCTCACACATAACACAATACAATTTTGCCACCACATAATATACAATAAAACCATTTAGGACCCTTTAATCCCCAAAGGAGTGAGATCTAAGAAGTCGATCATAGGACTGTTGGGATTGTTTGTATTTTTTTCCCTTTAACATTTTTCCAACCTTCCTCCACTAGAGAAGCCTCCTTCTCCCAAACCAAAGCATCGACATCTGACCCAACCAGAGAAACAAGAAAAACCTCACCAGATAAATTGTCCACTAGAACCCGACCCACAGAGGGAGGGAAAACCATGGCAGCCACATCCAACAATAGATCCAAAGCTAGGTCAAATAGGGCAGGGCAACCGGCACCATCAGCAACCACAAATGCAAGGGAATCCATAGGAGCATAGTCTGTAAGGATAGTGTAATGTTGAACCAAAGCCCCAAACCACCAAGAAGGTATTTTCTTTGATTTCCTCAATTCCACAAAACAGTGTGCAGCAATATGTCTAGTCCCAGAGAAAACCCTACAGCGGAAAGGAAATTCCTTCATAGTTTAGAGTCTGAATCCAGGAACCATTAGGGACCTCAAGTTTGATCTTCTCAAGGAGGCCCTTCGAAGTATCAACCACCATGAGGATACGAGTGTAAGTAGTATGCAGAATATCAGAAGATTTAGAATCCACGATTTGGAAGTCACCAATGGCATCTCCCATAGCTTCAAGAATTGAATAATGATAATGTTATAATGTTATAATGTGATAATGTTATAATAGCATAAAATAGAAAATATTTTTGTGTTACCCAAATAAACTTAAAGAAAATGTGTGTTTACAAACTAGGAGAAATTATTACCAAGTACAACAACTAAAGAAACTAGCACTCATAACTAAATCTCAAAGGACAAAAATTAATTATCTAGAAACAAATCCTCAATGTTGTTTAGAGAAACTACTCCCCATATGTAGGCACATTGAACCAAGGCAACTAAATTTTAATCATCTAGTTTAAATCAAATCATATTTATAATCCATGTTCAAGTGCATGCTTGAGTTCAATTATGATTCAATTTCATTTTGGTACTTGCAAAAGTGAACAAAGTAATGGATAGTTCAATATTCAACCTAGTTTTAATTTATATTACCGTAACCTTAGTTTTGCACATCTAAATGAATCAAATTTGTGATATTTAAAGAATTGGTTCCTTATCAAACCTAGATCTAAGTACCAATTTACTATTTCAAATATTTTACATTTCATATTATTTTTATTATAAATATAAAACCTAAAATTAACACATCTAATCCAATTAAACTATATGCACACAATTGAACATAAATTAACCCAAATTATGGTCATCAACTAGGACTTAACTTCAAAAGTTACAATAAATAAATTTTAATGTTGCACAAAATGTATCTACCTTAATGTGGAATTTGATAGGTTGAAGTCTAATAAAATTTTGAGTCTTATAAAGTTCCTAAAATGTTTGTTATACATAGAGTGATATTTTATCGCTCACATAAGGTGGATCACTCTTCAGATGTAAAAAAGTAATAAAGTGATAAGTCCATCATAGTTGGAAAAGCGATAATGTGATAACACCTCCAAAAGTGGAAATGTCTAGGTAAACTTAAGCAATATGTATGTTTAGAATCTAGAAAAAAGACTTACTAGGTACAACACTTAAACAAGCCAACAATCATAATTAAATCATCAAAGGATAAAAGAACATTACAAGACTCCCCACCATGTTCAAGTGTGTGTAAGATTATAGTTTTTCTTGGATGGATCATTTTGATACTTGTGAAAGTGAAAAACATAATACCATGGTCAAATAGTCAACTTAGTATAATTTCTTACAATGATCTTAGTTATAATAATCTCTTCCTTATCAAACCCAGAGTTGTTATAATAATATATTCCTTATCAACCCTAGAGCTAACAATTTAGTATTTTGTTTGATTTATATATTGATTCTAGTAATTCTATTATAAGAATACAATCTAGATAAAAATATCTAAGCTAATTAAAATAAATGTATAGAATTAAGTATGAGTTAATTTAGATTTTGCTCATCACGTAAAACTTGATAATTTACAAAAGAAAGAAAATGGAGATTGAATAAAGGATAAGGCTCTCATCTTATGGTAGAACAAATCACATTTAAAAAATCAAGTTATCAATACCATATCTACTCTACAAAAATATAAATTCAAAAACATAAGAAAATCCCAAAAACATAACCCACTCCTATTGAAATGGTACAAATAAAATGTTTTCCTAGGACAATATACAAACACAAAACAAATCATCTAAAATTCATCAACATGTCAAAATTATCATTCTTCGAACCTAAAACTTAATAGTTGTACTTATCACATTTACTTTCACAAAACATAAATTGAAAAATAGAGTCACGAGAGATGGGTTTGTGCAAACCACTAGTCACAAAATATGGGTCAACAAGTTTGACGCAAAAAATACACAATTAAATCCTAAAAGAAATATCACAATTTGACTTGTGGAAAATATCTCCTACTTATCAATTGATGAGCTTAAGGGGCTTTCTAAGAATTAGTTCATAAGGCACAACACTTGGTGAAGATTTTGCAAATGACATTGCAGCAGAGTAGGTTTAACCATGGCAAAAACTCTATTAGTTAAGTGTGTTTAAGCTAGAGTAGTACTTGGATGAGTGGCCTTCCAGGAAGTCCCAGTTCTTCACCTCTATGATTGTTCTATTAAGTGTGATGAGAAAAAAATTGTTTAAACCACTATCGATAAAATATGAGTCAATAAATTTGACCCAAAAAATACACAATTAAATCCTAATAGCACTATCACAACCCACTTCTATTCAAATTATTCAAATAGAATATTTTTGCAAAGATAATATACAAAATAAATCATCCAAAATTCATTAACACGTAGAAATTATCATTCTTCAAACCTAAAATTTCATAGCCATATTTATCACATTTACTTTCTATATTTTAATGTTCAAGAGTCAATTTATCACATTTACTTTCAATATTTTAACATTCAAGAATCAAATTTCTTAATATCTATACCAAGAACTCAGTTATCCAAATTATATCGCATGCTTATAACCTATTTCAAAAAATATTATCTCCAAATATTTGATCCACGGGAAACTCAGCATTGGCTACAGTGCAACATATTTGCATCAAGCCGTTGCCCGTCTACACACCTAGGCTGCCCTCACATGTCCTGTGCTAACAGTACAATTAGCGAAATAATTCATATTGTCAGTCAAAAAGTTATTGCCCTAAAAAATACTTTTATTTGCTTCAAGATACTCTGTTTTTTCTAACCAAATCTTTTCATAGTTTTAGTTTATTGTGTAAAAATTATGGATAATATTATTTTTTTAATTTTTAGAATCACGTGTAAAAAAAAATTTTAAAAGATAGTTTTAAAATAAAAAAATATTAAAAGAATTAAAATTATTATTATCCTTTTAGAAATAATTAAATAATTTTTAAAATGATAATAAATATTTTTTTATTGAAAACTTATTTATAAGTATTATTTCATAATTGTTTAGTTAATTAAAATAGGCAATGTAAAATTACTATTTAAATGATGCATTATAAGATTGTGAATTAAATTACTATTGGATAAAAATTAAACAAAGTAATTATAAAATATTGAAAAATTAATTTTGTTTTAAGATTATGTTACGCTAATATTTTTAATTATGATTTTTAAAAAAGTTCTTGTTGTGCACATCAAAATAAAAAGAACTAATTCCTAAAAGAATTTTTATTGAATTCACAATCAAAACCAATTTTTAAAAGTTATAATCAAAGGGTTAATCATAGTTAGTATTATAATTAGGGTTACAATTTTGATTAGAGTTAGTGTTAAGGTAAGGATTGAGGTTACATGAATAAGCATGGTTAGTTTTGTGATTAAAATTATGACCAAGATTAGGATAATTAGTCAGGGTTGTCTTTATAGTTTCAACTAAAATTTTGTATAAAAAACACAACTAGTCTAATTCCCTCAATATCTCTTGGGCTAATATTGCACCTTACTAAAGGTGCAATTGCTAGTTTTAATTATGATTTAAACAAAATTTCTATGTTTTAGATTAAGATAAAAGCAGGTTTTGAAGGGGCCCCGAAACCCTTTACATCTAAGAGAAAGATAAACCATTAAGCACAACCAGGTTATAAAAGGACCTGAAACCAGCTAAACAACTAAATCGGGTTTTACAAGGACCTGAGACCAACAAATGAGACCAGAAAAAACAACCAAAACAATACTGGAACCTGGAAAGTTAACAGATTGGAACAGCAACCTGAAAAACCTCCCAAACCAATTTCCAACGAACCAATAATGCAATCGGTTCACCATCACAAAAAACCAGACATCATAGGGAAACAAAAGATTTTCCTTTTGATATGAATTTTCCCTTACCCAACCGAAGGACCCTATCTAAAGGGGGGGCAGAAGAATTAGACTTCTTCTATTTAACCGCAATCCAACCGTCCTCAATCTTCGTAGCCTCAGCAACCCAAGCCTCAGAAGACAAAGACCCGAGGAACCCAGGGGAAGCAAAAGCTACAACAACCTTCGTGAGAGAATCAAACGACGTCTGACCCCTAGGAGGGACATCCGAACTAGGAGTAGAGACCAGAGCATCCACCTCCACCATTGGCTCGGAAAGAATGCAAACCTCAACCACAGAATCCTCAGCAACATCCAAGGAAAGTTCCACCAGAGCAACCTCCTCAGCCACCGGCTCGGAGCTAGCCTCAGCCTCAGAATCCTCAGGAGCAACCAAGGAATGTTTCACCGTGTAGTGCTCAGAGGAGGCCTTTGACCACCAAGAAGGTGGTCGCCTAGATTTGGAATTCCCAGCAACACAAGTAGCAACATGACTCGTCGAGTGGCATTTCCTGCATCGAAAAGGGATACCCTCAAAATCCAACAATTGTGTCCAAGAACCCCTCGGGGAATCCAAGCAAATTGCCTCAGGAAGGCCCTTAGAACCATCCAAGTCTACAAGAAAGCGAGCACAGGTCGAGTGGAGAATATCTAAAGTGTCAGCATCCACATATAAGAAATCCCTAATAGCATTCCCAATAGTTTCAAAAACTAAATCTTGTTAAAGATGTAACGGAAGATTAGGGAGTCGAACCCAAATAGGGAGCTTATTAAAGGATTTCAAGAGAGGATCGAAATCCATGTGCCATGGTTTGGCCATGAGAGGAAATATGCCCTACCAAGAAAAATTATTGTGACACAAAATAATCTTTCTATCATTGGTACTTTGAAACTTAACTATAAAAAAGCCTTTAGCACACGGGAAGATGTGGACTTTATTATCTATAAGTGGCATCCAGATCTTGGAGATCCAGCCATGTAGATCAGCAAGAGAGGGCCAATAGCCATAGAAGCGAAAAATGGCAGCAAGAGAAGAAAGGTCTTCTGTCATATGGAAAATGTCTTCAACTGATTCAAGATCTAATTAAACCCTTATAGGCTTTAAAGCACTTACAGGCGAAATGTGAGAGGGACCAGATGAAATGGAAGCACCACGTAAACCAGCTTCATAGGCAGCCACGTCTACAAAAGACCTACAACCAGAACCAAGAGACCATGGACGAGGCACAAGAGACACCGGGGCCGAACGAGGGGCAGATGAAGCCCTACCCCCACCTGCAGATGCAGCCAAACGTGAGGCAAACAGAACACTGCCCACACCCGCATCACATCCACCATTATCAACACCTCCACCCAAACAACAGGCAAGAGCAAAGACCGCAGCATTTCCTGAAGGAGCAAGAGAACAAAATTTCTATGTTAATAATTACATTTAATGATTTAAATTTTATTCAAATTTTTATATATTGAAATAATTATATTATTAATATTACATATTTTATTTTATTTTATATTAATTCTTATTAAACATAGATACAACAAGTTCAGCAACAACATTAAAGAGGATCGCACCAACAAAGTACAAAGTTATATCAATGGGCCCTTGGTCTATGGTATTGAAGTTGAATGGTTTATAAAAGAGTCCACTAGAAATAAGTCATCATGCCTCTAATAATTTTGACTAGTATGAAAATTTATATTACATAATGTTTAATATATCTAATTGATTAATATAATAAATATTAATTGTTTTAATATGATATAATAATAAAGTAAAATAAGATCTAAGAACTTATTATTAATGAATTATTTTAAACTAAATAGTATATATTTTGACCTTTATTCTAAATTTAAAAATTTATCTAATTTTTACTTAAGATATTTAAAATAACATAATAATATTAACTTACCATTCAGTTTACTTGTGCATCCAATTAAATTATATAATATTTTTTTTTAATGTAGTTTAATTATTTTTATTTTTATTTTCCCATGTATAATAAAGATTCTTGTTTTAATGTCAACAATTTTAAACAAAATAGTTGCAATGTTTCCATGTTAGAGCGACAACATATATTATCTAATTTTAAAAAAATATAATATTATTTACAAATTAAACTAAACATTTGAAGTATAAGAAAAGATTTGGTTAAAAAAACAAAGTATGTATTGTTGGTAAACAGATTTGTCACTGTAGAAATGGCCCAACGGAGTGTATGTGGCAAACCATTCACAATAGTTGGATAGGCCCTTGATATTCGGCCTTCCTCTGCATTTAGAGGGGTAGCTCCCTCGTAAGATTATTTTTTTTAATTTTTTAGCAAAGGTGATTAGAACTTAGAAAATAAAAGAAAACCATTGATAGCGAATGCACCACACGACTTCAATATTTCCATAAAATCAATGTAAACAGTTAATGAAAACAATCAAAAACTATGCTTGACAGCTATCACTCACAATATTGATTCAATCATTCATGAACATTTGCAGAATACCATTAAAATATCCATTACGAAGAAAGAATCAATGTTTTAACATTTCAGATATGTAGAAAGAGAGAACGCAAAGTGTACTTTCTTTATTTCTTAGCACCAAGAACATAAGAAATGACTGATTACAAGAACAACAATTGTACACACTTTCCAAAAATTGCCTTGTTATCAAAACATAAGTGTTCCCTTGTCTCCAAGTCCAAAAAGTCCCTTATTACATTGAGATTTCAGAATTTATAGCTATTCTAGAATAACTAACCTTTCAGGTTCATAACTACTCAAAAAATTATAGTTTGGACTACTCTGAAGATAGTTCATAACCAACTCTAACTTTCAATGCTTAACTTTAGAAAAACTTAAGACATTGACCAAAACCAAATTAATTCTAAAGTTGTCCTCTTTACAAAATGTATAAACAAAACCTAAGACAACTTTAAACATGTCTACTTCTAACTTTTAACTATGATCACTGATATTTCCTGGGCTCACTCTTTGATCTGTAGGTGTTGTGAGTAGCTGAGTCAAGTTTACCTTGTACGCTCTAAATGATTTGATGACCTAAGCCAAAGCCTTGTTTTTAATTATGATTAAGCTTTGCATTTTCAACTTGCATAGATCATGTCTTTTTCTGACTTCATCCAACTCTATGACATAACCTGGTAAGCTTTGAATGTAGGAGTCCAAAGCCACTAAGAGACTGCTCGATCTCGTCATAATGCTAGCATCTGAACTTTGTTTACTGCCAAGTTCGATGCTGATTTTTGCCTCTATGCATTCCAAAATGGAAGATATGTTTGGATCTTGAGTGTGTTTGCTAATAGGAATACCTTCTACAATCATCGGTATATTCTCCAAGGCCTTCTTTTTCAATATGTTGCAGGAGTTTAAGAATTGTTCTCTTTCTTCCAATTGTTGACTCATGCTATCAATCTTTCATCCAATGTTTTCTAGCCATATGTCAATTTGCTTTTCTCCTCCACTGGCGATTAACTTCAGCGATTTGACTATATCGTTGTCCATTCCTTTAATCTCTACTAAATTAACATCAATTTATCTCCAGAATGTTTGTTGTTCCTTGAGCGTTGTTAACTCTTGTTGAATGTTTTGTTGTATATGTTCCGCTTTAGCATATGTCACCTTAACCTCCTGAAATATGCTTGATGCTCGTTCTTTCATACTTTTTATCCATGCTTTCACCATCTTACCATAAGTTTGGCATTCTCCTATGTCTTGAATGGTTTCTTCATCAAACATTTTCTTGGGATCTCTTGTGATTTCCATAGATGAGCTAGGATCCAGAAAGGAATCATCGACCATCAATCGAATGCATGAAGAAAGTGCTCCAACTTGACACTTGAGTTGGTTCTTAGCTTGCTTATCTCTCCTTGACTGTTCCATCGGCGTAGCAGCTGACACTTGGAAATTGTGTTATCTTCCCTCACAAGTGGTTTGGCCTAAATCCACTTTAGTGATGCTAAAATCAGATTTGTTTGCCTCATTTATGTCCTTCTCTATGACTGGTTGTGCAATTTCAACAAATAAGTTTCCTGAGGTAGGATTCACTGCCAGTCTAGAATCCATTCTAGTCTTCTTTATCTTTGCACCTTTATGTGTTAAATCAGCTACGGCACCCAGATTTCATGCTTCCAATTGGATCATCCTTTTCTTCTTTCTTTCCAAACTTTGTTGTAACCAAGATGTTGAAATACTGGTAGATGGGTTGATTACTAAAGGAATCTGTAGGACTGTAGATGATAAATCCAAGTTATGTACATTTTCTACAATTGGCTCCTCTTGAGTTGCTTATGCACTTTCAGGAGACAATGAGCTCGCAGGAGATGCTATGGATTGAATCATCTCATCTACAAATGATGGTAAAGTGTTCATCTCAAGAGCTTCATCTATCATCTGTTGAATTGGTTTTAAAGTCTTTCCTTGGGTTTTGATCTCCTCTTCTTGGTGAATACATTGAGTTCACATGTTGAAACTAGATCAATTCCTTTATCCGGATCTTCACCATCATCTCCACCTTGTGTGCTATGTAAAGAGCCAAAGGAAGTAGGGATAGAAGACGAAATGGCTAAAACTGATGTACCTTCCTGAAAATTATTTTTTTCTTTGCACTATCTCTTCCTGTTGATCTAGTAGTTGTGGCTTCTTGACTTTATTCTTTAACGAATTTTCAATTCGTTGAATCACAAAGACGATTCTTTTCTTGAGGTCTTTCACTTTCGGTAGAGACCAATCAATATACGGCAATTCTATTAATTGTATCCAATCAAAGAAGAAAGGATCAATCAAGTCTGACCCGTCCTCTGTTATGCCTATCACATCCCATCCCATTTTGTAATCAATAATTTTTTGTACTATTAATCTCATCCAGTCCCTTTTCCTCACTTTGAAGTCATTTTCATAGTTTGACCAATAATCTTCCATTGTAGGGAAATGGAGATAACCGGGTCCAAGTGCCAAGTTATTTTTAACATACCTGCTGCCATCAAATGGGAAGTGACCGTGGAAAGAGTGTAAAGTTATGTTCACCATGGATCTCTCGATATTTTGAGCATCCAAAGAAGAAAGACAACTATAGTGCCCAATGCCGATTGGGAAAGGAATTGATCTTTTGTTCTTGCACTTTTTGTTTACCTGACCAATTTTCCTGCAAAGTTCTGAAAGTACCACCCTGTCATCTGCAAAGCAAGGCAACATGAGAGGACAATCTTGAAAACCTCCAATGCGGATGTAAGTGAATCAGGGGTACTGTATGAAGAAGCTACCATAAGGACTGATGAGATTGGCTGCTTCAGGAGAAATTCGGAGTCCTATATCTCCCTGTAGCTCCCTAGCTGTGAGCATAGAAAAAGCATCATTCACCCTACGAAAGTGTGCATTGCTCTATCTTAATTGCAACTGGGGGTAATAATTATAAATTTGCATGGTTAAGCTATGCTTCTCATAAGGATTAAGACCAGGCCATGATTTCATACTAGCAATTGCGTACATTAGGCACGAGGACATGTAAAACCCCTTACTCACATTGAATCCAGTTAACTAGTGATGAAGAGCATCGCTAATTATTTCTCCCCAATTTATAAATTGTTTTCCAGTGGTGATGGTATTAATGTACAAAAACATCCAATCCTAAAAATCTTCAATCGCCTGATTTCCCACCTCTATTAAGAAGAATTATCATATCAGAAATGTCTTCATTAAAGATATTTTTGCATAACGCCCTTGGCTACTGTGACTATCCTCGTCTAGGTTGATCCAGCCAACTTCTAGCAATGGCATTCAGACATGTTTTCTTATTTTGATGGAAGTATCCTTGGGCACCTTCTTTAGATATTTCTATGAATTCTTCTCTTACTGGCAATCTGAATGTGATGGAAATAAACACTGGATCTAGCCTTGCCGCGACATTACCTCCTCAGGTTTTGATGTCCCTAGAATTTTGATCATATGCCTTGATACATTCTAAAACCAATTCCGCATATTGAACTGCAAGTGGGTGTCCTCTTGCATGGGCTAGACCACTTTCCAATGTTTGTTGTGCTAGGGGTGATTTATCTTCTCTACTCATCATTTTCCAAAAGTTTGCAACTTCCATATGTCCCATCTTTGTATCTGATATCTCGAGAAGCGTGCTTTTTTAATATCATAGGAGGCTCTTTACCTTGGAATTTGTACCCCATAGTATCGTCACCAAATCCTTGTCCTGGTGCAATGTCGAATGTGAAGTCAATATTGCCTTTGCTTCATATCAAACTCCATGTTCCATTTGCTTGAGGCAATTGTGAAACTTTATCAAAATCTCTATTTCACTTGTTGAAGGATCCAACATTTATTTGGAGCATTCACAAGACATTTTTTTTAATCCTTTATCAATACCATTTTGGTTCATTTACTTCTAAACAAAGCACGTATTTTATATACAACAGAGCCATTATATCAAACAGTTCTTGTGCATATCATGCTTGCTACTTCAACATTTGAAGGAAATTCTTGACTATTTAGAACATCATTCCAATGTGGATTACTATCTGATGCCAAAAAATGCTGCAGACTATATTTTGCTGATCAGAATTTGCAATCATGTGCATTGGTTGCAACGCCTCTTTCACGAGGATTTTTCTCAAACACATAACATGCCACCTAGATGCTTCTAAAAACAGATAATACGTTGGGTGGTCACATGCAAAACTGTGGCATTTTAGATGTCTTCGAGTCATTGTGTTACCACACTCCAACACCATTTTCTACTATAAGAGTTTAAAGGCGTCAATAATCTGCCATCTTTCAACAACCTCGACATACTTCTCTGGCACTTTGACAGTTATATTACAGCCATCTTTGGTCAAGTCGAATGTGAAGCTCTACTATCACTCAACTCGAGTATCTTGATTATCACATGATTTATCTGTGTGCATAACTTCCGCTAATCTCCATGTGTGCCGGTTGGAGTAAAAGGCATTTGATCAAAAAGTTTACGTACTTGACGCCACTTCCATTGTTGTGTGCCTATGACCAACCTCGTACATTGAAGGGTGGGAAAAGATTAATGGTTTCTTCTTGTCATCACACATCAAATTGGAGTCTCATCGATACCATTCTGTCAAAAGGGTTCCAAAACTTGTGAATGTTACTGCACGTACTTGCATATCAAATTATTTGATTACCAAATAGCTACTGCAGACCCCTCAAGCTCCTACACTGATTGCATCTTTATTATAAGAAATGAAAGTGCTATGCTTAAATTGATAGTTCTCCATAACATTTATATCAAACAGATTGTCTTCTTTACTCTGCACATTCATATATATACCAGCAGATTTGGAGTTTTATATGCCTTGCACAGGTTGCATAAGATGCCGCCCCTGGAGAGTGAAAAACATTTGGTCAAACATGTCATGTACGCTGTTTATGGTGGGGTTGTAGATGTAAAACTTGTATTAAACAACTCTCGTGCTTGAGGAATCTCCTACCCATTGCTGCTTCCTTTTTATGTTCTGTTTCCTATCAGCAACCTTAATAATGGAACGAATGGCAATGTTAGCTTGTTTCAATGCCTTGTAGAGGCTTGCGGGTTGAAGACTGAGCTGCAAACCACAGTGTTGATCTCCCTGTAGGCCGCAGGTCACAAAAAAAAATAGTGCACGTGCCTTGCCTATGGTCCCAAGGAATGTCGTGAGTGTTGATTTTTTTATCAAAGAACTTCAAGTATTGTTTCACACACGTGCAGGATGAATTCTCTCCAACATTTGGAAGCTGCCTCTAACTTTCTTCCACTGTAGACTGCAAGATAATTGACCAATCACCCAAGTGAAAACCTATGTGCTTTTGAGTTTTCATAGAATAACTAACACTAGGGAAGTTTAGGTTAGGATTAAGTTAAAAAGTTGGAGTACGTAGTGAGAGTATTTTAGTACGTGGAGAGAGAAAGATTGTGTGAAAGAAGGCAAACCCAAACGTGTACTTCTCTCTAAAAGTTTGAGTGCGTAGAGAGAGGTAGTACAAGGAGGGAGAAAATGTTGAAGGAGAGAAGGAAACCCAAACTTCTCTGTAGAAGTTAAAGTATGGGGAGAGAGAAAATGTTAAAATAGTGGAAAATAATTAGTCTCTTTCCATCTCTCCATCAATTAACTCAATTAATTCTCTCATAAAATTATCCAGGCAACAAGTATTAATATCCATGGAGAAAAATATTTGCCATGGCATGAGTATTTCGCTAACAGCAATTTTGCATGGCGAGAAGTGAGGGCAGACCAGGGCATGTAGACAGGGCAGCTTGCCTGGCTCGGGGCAAATATGTCGCGCCATAGCCGGTGCCCGGGAGACTCCTGGAGGGATATCACAATTAATGAGGGCTAGTTGTATTTAAACATTTCTCAACGACCTATGCCAATCACAACACCGCTAGCATTACTCAGAACCTTTTAGTCCTGACATCTCCCAGCATCGTATAGTGTTAATGCACAAACCCTCGTGCACCAGAAAACCCCACATAAAAAATATACCAAAAGAAAAACAAACAGGAGCTGAAAATATTTGATGACCTGTAAATGATGTACTTCCTTTTCTAACGTGTAATCCATTTTTGTTATGCTGCGTCTCTCAATTTTTTAAGACTCCGTACTCCAGGCAAAGGTTTTCTTTTTCTTTTGACAAATAGCGATGTTATGGTCACAAAAACTCGGCAAAAAAGTAGGGGAAATTATGCTACGCCCCATAAATATGTAATAGCTTTTTTATTACTGTCTTGTCAATTACCAAAACTTGCATATTTGGCTAAGCCACATTGGACGATGACTGGAGACTACAACTAATTACGCTATGACCATAAAATATGGGTTTAATCAATACATTCAATGGAAGGAACATTGCAATTGATGAAAGCTTCTTATATTTACCATATTTTCAACACAGGCAATCTAAAGCTGTCTTGTACATGAAACACCACCAAGAACTATAAAGTCATTTTTCGCCCTGGTACATTTTAAATACTCAACCCTTCTAAATGTAAAAACAAATAAAATCGAATCCAAAGTATGTAAGAATAAAACAAAGGAAAAATATATTGAGACACCACAGCACCAGTAAAAATATGTTAGACAATCATAATGATCTATTTCCTAATTATATCATCTTATCAATTACCAAAAAATTTCATTTATGATTAAGCTAGACCCGTTGGCCCTTGTAGCTAATTACAGCCTCCAGCACACAAGCACTGGGATCAAAAGTAATCATGTTGAATTAAACACAAAATTTTGTGTTAGACCTTCCAAACCCAGATGGTTTTCTGTCCAATCATCTCGCAATCTTTTGTTGAGGACATACACTTTCCTGAGTTACATTACTCAATCCATTGAAGGGGAATGAGATTGAACACAAATTTAGTTTGCCTCATGCAATACGCTGATCTGAAAGGTTTATACAACTTGCGTTGAGGATTTGGCATCCATATTACAGTCCACTCCTCTGAACAATAAAGCAAAATAACATACAAATATACTAGTCAATTTCCCCTTGCTCCACAAGACCACTGCCAGCAGCAAAATCTGCAATATTTTCTTCTTCCTCGTCATCTGATTTAATGAAAAGACCAAGCTGCTCTAAAGGATTTCTTCCCTGTAAGGGGAAAGGCACCAAACCATCTACAGAACTAATAGTACTGATTTCATCCCCACAGCTTGGAATGTGGTCACCAGGAACATAGCTCAGCCTTTCAAGATCCTTCAGAATTTGAACATTTTCTTCAATTTCCACCGTCTTTTCCATCTGCCATCAGTATTTTTTTTCAGTAAAGCACCAAATCAGTGACAGTTGATAAGAATTATTCCCAAGACAATTTAACACACAAAAAACAGGTAACCAAATGCAATACTTTTTGCAAGGCTAAGCGAGCAGCCTCTCGTTCCATCTCTCTCTTTTGTTTTGCAGTGACCACAGCCTCTGCTTCTGCTCTCCTTTTCAATGCTTCTGCTGCCTTAGCTTCAGCTTGAATTCTTGCTTTTTCTGATGAGTAAAACTATGCATCACTATTTATAAAAATAAAGTAACCTCAATTAAGCCCAAAACATCTAGTGCTTTCAGATTCCCAAACCTTCTCTTTGAGATTTTTCTAATTCTTCTTTCTCACGTTGTATATTTTCTGGATCTCTGCTATTATCCTGCACATACACAAATGCAAGCGATAAATGGCAGATCCACTCAAGATTTATTAGTACTTTTTTGCAGAAGGAAGTCAATTCAACTATCAGATTTCTTTCAAGCAGATTACTCACCCGATAAATACTTTCTACCTGAAAGAAAGGAAATAACCAAACACTAACCTGTTTTAGTGTCTTTTCCTTGGCTTTTAAAATTGTATCAGCAAAGCGACTCTTCAACATGGCAGTCCGGAGTAGTTCGTCTGGGGAGACCTGCCTCCCAGGTGGAGCACTCTCCCCTAACAAGTGATGATACTGAAAAGGTAAGGCCATATTGTGAAAAGAAAAACATAAAATCCTACTGATCATTATCATGATCTTCTATGGAGAAATAACCTTCTTGGTGTGCAGCATCTGTAACAGAAACAGCAGCTTTTGGATAAACATTGTCTTCATCCAAAACACTGACAGTACCTGCAGAAACAAATAGAATATTACAGATTTCAGATAACATGATAGACATTGCCACATCAAAAAAAGATTTGAATTTTAAAACCATACTTTTCACAACGGTACTCTCAGGATCAGATTGGACCATCTGCTTGTTGCCAGTAGTGAAATCCACACCTCCCTGGAGGAAGAATATTCACTTTCATTCAATCTATATGCAAATGAGAAAGTTTGTCGATACTTAATATTCCAAAAAAATCAACAGTATTATGTAAATTTCTACATCAAACAAGAAACCAAGAAATATGAGGAACCATTTGTGTTTAAAATCAACAATCCAATCCATCTGTGACACTAATTGCACCAACAGTTGAAATCCCCACCTCGGGATGTGCCTCTGCATCATGCACTTCATCTGTAAACAAGTCACTATCTGATGAGCTTTCAGAATCAGAATCTGCAATACCAAGGTTGAAGAAAATAAGAAAAAGAAGTAATGGAATTAATTAGCAAAGCCAAACATCATAATAATAAGCCTGTAACACCCCACCACTAGAGGAAGATCCAGAATCACTGCTTGAGCTGCTGGTGGAGCTACTTGATTTGATGCTGGCTGCTGTCACGTCCTCACTGTCTCTAGTAGGAAAGTTAATAGTCTGGATTTCATCCCCGCCAACGTGAACATGTTCACCGCAAGCAACAATGTCTGTCCATACCCAAATATTTATGTGACCAAAGAACTAAACCACAAATACTGATTGAAAAAAAAGGAAAGAAACTCCAACTTCCTATGTCAGACCTTGTTGATCTATTTGTGGAGACTTGCGGCCAATTTCTGCCACATCCCTAGAATCTGTAAGCTGCATTGGAATAGTAGCATGTCAATTAAAATAGTATATGAATCACGAGAAAGCCAAATGATCTTATCAGACACTGCTTAATGGGGCTGTCATATATCTGTTGTAGCAAAACATACCAACTTAACAGGCTCTGAAACTTGCAAACGTTTTGCTCCTAGTCCTCTGTCTCTCAGATAATTGCTCACAAGAATCTGAAGCTCCCATAAGTTATTGTCATTAAAACACTCGATATCAACCTCAACTTCATCATCACACTGGGTAAGTCCTGTATGCTTCTTTAGGAAAGTATACACTTGCTCTGGCATGTTAGCAGATAACTCTTCAAGATTCTTCCTAAGCTTTGCTTTCTCAGTAAATGACATTGCGGGCCTGCATATTTCAGCCTTGGGTTTCTGCTTAAATTGAACAGCTGAAGCAGAGACAGATTTTGCATCAGAAAATACTTTTGGCTTATAGTTACTTTCTATTTCTGATATCTTGTTTTTACCTGGATGTTTTTTGGTTGGAATGAGCTGCACACCCTGGGTTATTTTTCTATAAACTTCTTCCCCAGCTAACCTGGTCTCAACAACACTCCATTTTCTCTCAAATAGTTTTTTTAGAGTAACTGCCATCTTATGAACATCATTCGTAGGAGGATTATATTTCATTGCATTAGCAAAAGTCAGCTTCACATCATCAGCAAAGTTGATTGGACTCAAATAGTACCTTTGTTCTAGCCTAGTTTTAATTGTTCCCAAATCCATGGGTTCAGTAATAATCTTAAAATAGTCTGGGATTTTCAACTTCACTGGATCAACAGGCACATTAAAAACCCAACCAAACTTATGTGACATGAGCTCGTCCAGAATATCAGCACACTTCTTCAACCTCTCGGTGTAAGTTTTATTTTGAATTAGATCCACTCTCTGTCTTTTTCTATTTCTCGATTCACATCCTTCCAAAAGGCCTCGCTTAACACTGCCTTTAGATTTTGGTTTCTCTGCTGAAGGAATCTTACTATTAGAAGGTACACTCTTAGAAGTAAGATAATGCTGATCTATAGAATTTCTCTCCACTTTTTCATAAGTTTGAATAACCCCCCGACTTCCTAAGCAATTATCAACTTGAAATGATGCCGAGGCTTGACCTGCACAGGGACCACTGCCTCCTTCAACAGGGCTACTTTCTGAGCATCTACCTTCCAACATTGACATGCGACCATCAATAACAGTTGGAACACTGCCTGCAGAAGTAGCCTGAATTTCTTTGCTTTCAACCATTTGTCTGGTAGATCTTGCTTGGTCAAGTTCCAATTTAAACCGATTCCGCAGCTCAATTTTTTCAGTCTTAGACATCTGAGAAATTGGAAAGACACGTACGGGTATACAAAGTGAATCTGTTTGATTATCGGCATAGCCTATATTTACAGGCCTCCTCTTATTAGTACTGGAATCTTCAGAAGCCATATCAGATTCAAATTTGCTAGACACTCCAAAACTTCTCAATTTCCCATTATGTATCTGACTTCTTTCATTTGACTTGCTCATCTTTCCCATTAGATAAGGGTAATCTAGATTTCTATGCATGTTGTATCCAATACCCCTTACCAGTACCTTTTGAGATTTCTTCATAACGGTACCCCTGGTCAAGCAATTTGTAGTTACTATAAGTTGACAATAGAAAGAGCGAAGACACTATATAAAAACATTCATGAAAACGTATCAATATCAAGTACCTAACAAAAGGTGGATCAGTTATCATCAAGTAAATTCTCTTCTGCTGAAAAAGTTTGTCAACCTGGAACAAATGTGCCGCAATAAGAGATTTGATTTAAATATAATTTCCAGAAAACCATTTACAATTGTTTAACAGATGCTAAGTTGCAAATAAGCTCAAGCACATAAATACAATGCCAACCATGACATTAAGCTGACTCGCCTAAGTGCCAATTTTAATTGTGCATTGACATTTGCAAATTATATTATAAAGTACATTTTACATCACACAAAACTCCTGCAATAGCCATTGCAATCCTGCCTAAAGCTGTCATATGCCTATAAAGATGACAAGCATGCTGATTGCACATTTATATTGAAGGCAGTGCTATGATATCTTAACAATAGATCAAACAACAACTCTCACAATAGCAAGGGCATTTCTCCTTACAGCTATGAAAAACTAAAGTGATGCTTGCCGTAGTAACAGAAATTGTTTATGGAAGGTACTGCTCTGACATGTTAGAGATGAATTCTAATAAAGTAACATCAGTACAAAATCAATGCTAACTTCGCTTCAACTTTAATTCTACATGCAATGTAAATTCTATCAAATTCATATCGAGCAGGTAGAATGAAGTAAGCTAAATAGGTGTTCAATGTGCAACATATTCATGATTAGCCTCTACCATATACAATGACCAGTGCCCACCTGTATGACCGACGATGGCATGCCAAAAACGTGGCACTTGTTCAACCTGAACATAATGCATGCCGAAAACCCTGACTACAAGCTCTATATCACATTTCCTAATTCATTCTTAAAAGTACAATAGCTTCAGTTTTACTGTTTTTGTCAACAAAGAAACAGGCATTCGAATATCTGTGCAAGGAGAAAACAGTCCTAAAGGGAAGCTGTATATGATCATCTACACCAGCAGCTGGAAATGGGCTTCGCTTATCACGATCCAAGGTGTGGCCGAGGCATGAAGGAGAAACGTATTTTTAATTGCAATTCTTGTAGACCGTCTGGAATAGGTCAGAATAGAATATCATTACACATGCGTAAAGTAGACAGAGTGCCCTGATGTTGTCCAAGAATGGGCTTCGCTTATCACGATCCAAGGTGTGGCCGAGGCATGAAGGAGACACGTATTTTTAATTTCAATTCTTGTAGACCGTCTGGAATAGGTCAGAATAGAATATCATTACACATGCGTAAAGTAGACAGAGTGCCCTGATGTTGTCCAAGAATTTTATTAGTATTATAATTCATATCGATTGCGAGCCTTCTTAGTTTTGAGGCATATTAACACGTGTCGTTGTACTAGCATACAAGCGAAAAGTCTTGAAATCGACTATAAGCGTTTCAACTAGGGTTTATGTGTTTTCCTTTCTTTCATCTAAGGTTGTATTTCATTTTCTTTCATATAGGGCCGTGTCTGCCATGCGATGAGGGAGTAGCAAATAACTAGGGTTTTGCAAATTGCTGGACGAATCGAGAAGCAGAAATGAGATATTTGTGTGCTTCCTCGTAAATGAGTGCAGAAGAAACGCGAGGTATTGGATAAATGGGGTGAAGGCAGCCAGAAGAAAGCGAAATAGAGCGCCTATTTTCTAAGCTTACCAGGCCTCCCAGTGAGAGCTCCTCCTCCAAGCGAAAGCGATAGCGATAGCGAAAAGTATTTGAACAAAGCGAAGATGAAGGAATATAGAATTTCAGAACTTTTTAGCTGTGTGTATGTGTATATATATAGGCCAAATACGACATTTGCGAACGAAGGCATGGCCGCCCGCATCTTCCCTTCGAAATTGATGTGGAACTTTTATTTCCCCTATTTTAAGGCTGCTGGATATAAATCAAATTTACTTTTTATACCTGCCATTTAATTTTTATAATTAAATTAATTAAAGTTAAGTGAATTTGTATTTTTAGTTCTAGACACATCTCTTTGTTTTAACTAGTTATTAGTTTAATTAAAAACTTATAAATTAAAATTTAGTAGTAATGTAAATATTTATACTTAATAATTTATTTTTACTATAAGTATTATTTTCTTTTAAATATTTTAAAGTTTGGAGAATATTTTATGTTTTCTTCATTAAATAAAAGAGTGTGGTAATTATTTATTATTATATCATTTATTAAACTTAAGTGGATTAGAACCTGTCCTATCTAAGAGACTCAAAATGTACCATTGTGTTGTAGGCTCTTCCCTCATTAAATTTTAAATTAATTAAGTCTATAAGCTATAAATAAATTTTCACATTGCCCCATTTTTTTAATACAACAATGTTTAAATGAAGAAAACTAAAATTAGTAGTTGATGATATATATCGAAAAAATTATAGAAGTGGTAATATACATCAAAACTAAGCATCTTGAAATATATTTTTATCATGTGTAAGATGGAGATAGAGGAGAACAATTGAAGAAATTGTTGATCATTTATTTTTAGCAATTATTTGTTCTAATATCTTGAATGGATATTCTACTTATTTCTCACATAAATAGGTTTCAAATTATAATAGATAACACATGCAAACCCAACCAACAATGTAAACCAGCAAATGAATCGATAACACTCATTAAAATATTCAATTTTAACACATCCTATTTTCTATTGTATTATAAATCAACAATACAATAACATGCATAGAGTCCAATCTTACAAACAACAATAATAGTCAGATTGGAAACATATAAAAGAATCTGTAAACCCAGTGTGAATTGTGTCTTGAATCCACTGCAGTGATGAATTGGAGTTACGTCTAATCCATCAATGCCCTAAAGGTTTGCGTCCTTAGGTCTGAAATGGAAGATGTACTCTCTCAATGTTTCTCTAAGAGAAACCCAAATTCTCCAAACAAACAATAATCTGAGATTAGTTGAAAGTGAATGAGACCCTCCCTTATGCTCAACGGCAACTCCTCAACTGCCTTATGTCTTTTGTAATCACCTAAAAATAGCCATCTAGACTATTAGCCCCCTTCTCAGCATTTTGGCTAATTTAATTAATCATTTACCTAGAGCAAATTGCTAATAATCAATTAATTTGATTATAACCTATAGTTTGACTATACTATCCTAAGTTCATTATTTTATTAAAAGAACATGTCCCTTTTTAATTAAATAAAAGCTCCCATTCTTCTAACCCACTTAAAGTGCACACATAAAGTCTTTTTTTTATTTTACAAATTAAAAGAAATGGTTGTGTGACTTTTGTCTTATATGGGAAGTCAACTTCTATTTTATTGGTTGACTTGTGTGTGCACATAGATCACTCCTATTTTCAAACTCCATCCTTGATCTTTCACCATCTTGACCTTGATCTCTATCATCTATATGGCTTTAAAAGAGAGAGCTCTCCCTTTGTCAAAGGATCCACACTCTTGAATATTGTTATGCTACAGGTTTCTCATTCGAATCTTTGAAGAGCTTCGTGGAGAACTTCTACTTCTCATCTCATTCTCTAATCCATCACATGCTAGCTTAAGATCACATGGCATTTTAGTATATTTGCATGTAGTTTAGTTCTCTTTTGCAATAGCTTAAATCATATAGCTTAATAGTTGGATTTGTAACACTTTCATCATTATCACTATAGTTGCATTTTTCATATTTATATAGCTTAATCTACATGTGCATTGCATCCTTGAGGAACTCTGTGTGGACATTTGCATCCTTACATCTCATCTTTGGAACCTCCCATTGCATGGTTTACTAGCAAGAAGAGTATCTCTAAGGCTCAGTTCAAAGCCTTCATATTCGAATCATACTCTCTTACGCTCCATGGATAGGGAGCTCTAAGCCAACATCCAAGCATTCCGAACTCATGGAATCACTTAGATAGAAATGTTTAGAGTGTGACACATTTATTATGTACATTTTTTGGTGCCCACCGTGGGGAAAAATGTCTTAGTTTTCCTCTACATCTCACTACATTTCTTACATTTTCCATATTTTGTTCACATTTCCTCTTTTTTTACAGCCGCAACTTTTAGGCAATACTTTGCCAATATTGTATGACATTTTCTTGTATTATTGTGCAATACTTTTCTAGTAAAAGTATCACATGCTCTTAGTAAATTATATCACCTTAGTATTGTAATTTTTGTCACCTAATTTAAACAGAAATATCGCATAAGAGAAAACTGTCACATGGGTATACTGAAAAGTATCATACGACAATCTTCCAGTAAAAATTGTCGCCTAGCTTGAATTTGCTTGTTGTTTGAGTGATTTGGTCAATTTCTTGGTTGTTACTTGTTGTTTGCTAGATTTTATAGGTCTGAGGTTGTTTGACAGTAGGCTATTTGCAAATTTCATGCTATTTTTAGACTAACTTGTGAGGCTAATAGTTATGTTTGTAGGTTGTTGCCTTGAGATGCTTGCATAATCATCTTGAAAAGAATGCATGTCAAAGCTTCAAATGCGGAAGGGCTACTAATAATTGTTTGTAGGGCTGCCCAAAGCATAAAAACCCAAACTTGCTTATATTTCCTTTATTTCATGTGCGGTAATTCTACTAGTCATTTCATTTTCATAAGCACGTTAAACTTGCAATTGAGGTTCTTTGGTGATAAGAAAGTATGCTTTTCACCCTTGTGGTGTATCAAAAATATTGACTTGCCTTTGAATTTTGAAAGCAAGGGGATAATTGGATCTTCTTAGTATGTTTGGACGAAATGATCAAGATAGGAAAGTATGCTCTTCACCCTTGTCATGAATCAAAAATCTTAACTCTTGAAAGTGGATCCAATCTGTGGTAGTTAGAGTTCTTTAGAGGGTCTGCTCTTGGGAAACCAAGAGGAACGACCCAAGTGGGGACAAGTGAACCCAACTATTCCAACCCACTATAAACTCAAGGCTATCAAGGACACAAAACTTTTGTAGACGTATTTTTTATCTTCGCTTACTGTGATTGCTTATGGGTTTGCAACCATGAGGAGATCACTTGGCAAGAATGCTTAAGGTGCTCTTGTTGTTGTGAGGTATGTTTCCCATTGCAAGGTGGGGTGTCTCATTATTGGTGCAAGAGGAAAATTACAAATGGAAGCTCTTTCTAAACACTCTAAGTTAGTAGCTACCCTATTTTTCCACTCAACTTCTTGGTGCAAAGATCGATCCTAATGGATTACCTGGATCACCCCAAGATTTTACACTCACCATATGTGTTCCCTTGGTTGTGCTTATGGCACTTCCATGACAAAGTTGGTCTCTTGTGGACAACCACTTAGTGTGAGGTGAAGGAGCACTTAGCATGGGCCAAGTTGTTGAGTAATGAACCATGACTCTAAGGTAGATTGCTTGGCTAATGTTTTCGAATGTTTTGACTTGTGTAAGCATTCTTACAAATCAAACATCTCGATAAAATTGGTAGGAAGGTTGTTCTGATATCACAAATGCATATTGGAAAGGTTGTTGTGACCCTTGTTCAATTGTTTGAGAAATGTTTAAAACCCCTATTATTTTCAAACCTTGTTGTTATTCAACACAAATTGAAATCTGAAACTGTTTGGTCTAAAAACTATCTGACTATCAAACCGAAACACGATAAATTGGAGTCAAACTTGTCTCTTTTTTTCCAAAAAAATGGCACTTTATCACACACTCTCTAGAGAAATATCACACGACACTCTTTTTCAAAAAATGTGTTGCCCTACTATTCTAAAGTTTATTGCCTTGCTATATTGAACTTTTTCATCCCGCCTCGTGCAAATTGTCACCCAAGAGAAAAGTGTTGCACTGGTATTATAAACTCTATCGTACGATTTAATTTGTTGTCTTGTTGTCGCTTGGATTTTGGAAGAATATTGCTTGGGTTATTTTGTTGTCAAAATAGAGTTTGCATTCTACTTTATCTGATCTAGGGTTTTGTCACTTTAGTCCTTCCTAGTCTTGGTCACAAATCTATACATTAGGTGTTGTCCCAAGTTGAAAAGATGGGTTTAGTTTGTTAAATGTAAGTCTCAAATGTCATTAATGATCACTTATCAAAATCAGTTTACCATTTTATGGTAACTATTCACTATTGAGCTTCTTGCTCACTCGCTTGGCTCGAGTCACTAGTGTTGTAAATTCTTGAGCACCTTTGACAAGCTATCTATTCTACTTTGACAAGTGATTTTTTTATTGTAAGAGCTTCAAATCTGAAACACTTCTCTCATCCTATTTAGCAAAGACATGTCCTTACAGGCCAGTCATAACTAGGTTCCAAGTTGGTAATGGTAGTCATTCCCCTTTCATTTTTGCACAGTTAGAGACTCCACCTAGGTGCCCTTGTGGATAACCTTGTGCAGAAGACCCTAATTCTAGTCAAACGCAAACAACCACAATCCACTTTATAGTTTTGAGAATCCATTTGGAACACCCTTTGACACACCCATGGATGAAAACACTTTGACCAACATGCATCTTGTCGAAATCAAATGTCACTTAGAAGAGAAAACATGTGAAAATGAAAGGCTTATGAAAACTATTTGTGCTAGAGAAAGAGTGGATCAACAAGCTGAAGCCAACCCTCATACATATCATGAGGAAACTGGAAGAGACTATTGTTGCAATCCTTTTGAACACATTCCCATCGATGGCAATAATGACAATCGCACACCTCCAAGGACTCCTAGAGTCAACACGAGAGCATGCCCATCACCACCCAGACTGATGCAGGAGCATCCTAGGTTGCACTACTATCTTGTATGTTTTTAGTTTTTACCTTACTATTGAAATTGGGTTTTGCTGAAACTGCATTTTCTAGTTTTTGGGTGTCTATTGAAGACCGTGTAACTAATTCTCAATTATGAATGAAGGGTTGTGCACTTCAAAAATTTAAGAGCACCTAGATTACTATCTATGTTCCAGAGCACAAGTTCTAACTCATTATAGTTTGAGAGATATGGCAATTCTCCCATAATATCAATTTTTGGCAGTTTTGCATGACAGTTTTCTATGCTCAACTTTCAAAATGGATGTGCACTTTTCCTAGTGGATTACCCGGATCACCCTAAGATTTTACACTCACCATATGTGTTCCCTTAGTTGTGCTTATGGAACTTCCATGACAAAGTTGATATCTCTTGCGGACAACCATTTTGTGTGAGGCAAAGGAGCACTTAGCATGGGCCAAGTTGTTGAGTAATGAACTGTGACTCTAAGGTAGATTGCTTGGCTAATGTTTTCAAATGTGTTGACCTGTGTAAATGTTCTTACAAATCAAACAGCTTGATAAAATTGGTAGGAAGGTTGTTCTAATATCACAAATGCATATTGACAAGGTTTTTTTGACCCTTGTTCAATTGTTTGACACATGTTAAAAACCCCTACTATTTTCAAACCTTGCTATTATTCAACAAAAACTAAAATCTGAAACTATCTAGTTTGAAAACTATCTAACTATCAAACTGAAACACAATAAATTGGAGTCAAACTTGTCTCTCTTTTTTTCAAAAAAATGGCACTTTATCACACACTCTCTAGAGAA
The DNA here is from genome assembly GCA_028749045.1 of Cupressus sempervirens. NCBI lineage: Eukaryota > Viridiplantae > Streptophyta > Pinopsida > Cupressales > Cupressaceae > Cupressus > Cupressus sempervirens. The sequence continues at coordinate 384,459,117 of CM053791.1, forward strand.
ATATCACATGACACTCTTTTTCAAAAATTGTGTTGCCCTACTATTCTAAAGTCTATCACCCTGCTCTACTGAACTTTTTCATCCTGCATTGTGCAAATTGTTACCCAAGAGAAAAGTGTTGCACTAGTATTATAAACTCTATCGTATGATTTAATTTGTTGTCCTATATTTGCCTAGATTTTGGAAGAATATGGCTTGGGTTATTTTGTTGTCAAAACAGAGTTTGCATTCTGCTTTATCTGATCTAGGGTTTTGTCACTTCAGTCCTTCCTGGCCTTGGTCAAAAATCTAAATGTTAGGTGTTGTCCCAAGTTGAAAAGATGGGTTTAGTCAATCAAATGTAAGTCTCAAAATGTCATTGATGATCACTTATCAAAATATGGTTACCATTCTATGCTAGCTATTTACTATTGAGCTTCTTGCTCACTCACTTGGCTTGAGTCACTAGTGTTTAAATTCTTAAGCACCTTTGACAAGTCATCTATTCTACCTTGACAAGTATTTTTTCTTGATTGTAAGAGCTTCAAATCTAAAACACTTCTCTCAACCTATTAAGCAAAGACACGTCCTTACATGCCAGTCACAACTAGGTTCCAAGTTGGTAATGGTAGTCATTCCCCTTTCATTTTTGTACACTTAGAGACTCCACATAGGTGCCCTCATAGATAACCTTATGCAGAAGACCTCGATTCTAGTCAAATGCAGACAACCACAATCCACTTTACAGTTTTGAGAAGCCATTTGGAACATCCTTTGACACACCCACGGATGAAAACACTTTGACCAAATGCATCCTGACGAAATCAAGTGTCGCTTAGAAGAGAAAACATGTGAAAATAAAAGATTTGTGGAAATTATCTATGCTAGAGAAAGAGTGGATCAACAAACTGAAGCTAACCCTCATATACATAATGAGGAAACTAGAAGAGACTATTATTGCAATCCTTTTGAACACATTCTCATCGATGGCAATAATGGAAATTTCACACCTCCAAGGACTCCTAGAGTCAAGACAAAAGCATGCCCATCACCACCTAGACTGATGCAGGAGCATCCTGGGTTGCACTACTATACTGCATGTTTTTAATTTTTACCTTATTACTGAAACTGGGTTTTGCTGAAACTGCATTTTCTAGTTTTTGGGTGCCTGCTGCAAACTATGTGACTAATTTTCTATTATAAATGAAGGTTGCACACATCAAGGATTGAAGACATCCTAGAGTACTATCAATGTTCCAAAGTGCAAGTTCTAACTCCTTATAGTTTGAGAGATATGGCAATTCTCCCAAAACATCGATTTCTAGTAGTTTTGCATGATAGTTTTTTGTGCTCAATTTTCAAAATGGATGTGCACTTTTCCTTAATGAATCATACCTTGCACACTTAATGGGTTGTACAGGACCTAGATATCTACCCACAGTTTGAAGCACAAGTTCTAACTCAATTAGAGCTAGGAGATATCGTGATTTTTCTTGGACATCAATTTCAAGATAGTTAATTGTTGATGCAGGCCAACTTGTGTATTTAATATTAGGTTTATTTTCATTTAATATTTGCTAAGAGCTGAATTGTGGCTTCTCCATGTTCTAGAATGATCTGTAAGCCATTTTGGCTAGTATAAATAGAGTGTTTAGGCTAGGAGCTAGGTAGTGAAGAATTTAAGCAGTTTTGAAGAGGATTGTAGAGCAGAAGTGGAAAGTGTGAATTTGCTACTAATTTTGTGTATGAATGTAATTTGTATTTGGCCATAACCCAAAAGGCCTTACGGCTACACATCTATGTTGAATATTTGAAGAATCAATGAAAGTATTTCACTCTTCTTCCTCCTTTGGTTGCTATTCTTTGTGTTTGCTTCTATTTTGTTAACTCTTCCAAGGTGGTTTGGAGAGTTGGGTGTACCATTGGCCCTAGTTTTCCCTATCCTTCCTTGTGTCGGGTGGTATCAAAGCTTGAGGTTCATCCTTGTGGAGATTGGATCGTGTAGAACCCTGACTTGGATTTGGTTGTAGGGTGGCAAATCTGCTGATTTGACCTATAACTTGCAAAGCATTATGATCTTGCAAGAACTTAATTTGTAAAGATGGTTCGTGGTAGAGAAAATGATAATAATGCTATATTGGATTAGTTGAGACAAATTGCAGCCAGATTAGATGTTGTGGAGATAACCTAGAGGAGAGGAGCACATCTTGATGATGTATGTGATGATGAAGTAGCAATACCAAACCATAATCCAAAACTTGAAGAAGATCAAGATAAGGAAAGATTATTGAGAGTGTTGTCTAGGGAAAATTCAAAGCCTATTGTAGAAGGTGTTCCTTATAATGGAAAATTAGATACCAATGCTATGTTAGATTAGATCTCAGATATGGAGAAGTTCTTTGAGTATGAAAAACAATCCTAATAATAGAAAGGTGAAGATTGCAGCTACTAGGCTAAAAGGTCATGCTTCATTATGGTGGGAGCATTTGCAAATTGATAGACAAAAGAGAGGAAAGGAGAAGATCAGAACTTGGCCAAAGATGGTGAACAAGGTAAAGAACAAATTTCTTCCTGTTGATTACCAACTTAGCTTGTTGAGAAAGATACAAAATTTGAAACAAAAGGACATGACTGTGAAAGAGTATACCAAGGAATCCTATAGATTGGACATCAGATCTGAACATGTGGATGATGATGTTGAGAAAATTGCAAGGTACATAAATGGATTGAGATATGGAATTCAAGATTAAATAAGTTTTGTGAAGTTGGAAAGTGTGGAAGAAGCATATAAATATGCCTTGAAAGCTGAGAAAATCTTGACAAACAAGCATGAATAAAGACAAAGAGGTAGAGGTGGTAGATTCCAAAGACGCAAAGGTAGATCTTATGGTAAAGGTGGTAGATCTAAAAGTTTTGTGCAGGATAAAGGCAAATCTAAATGGAAGAATGATGAAAAAGACAAGATCGAGTGGAAAGGTGGTAGCTCATACCAAGGAGGTACTAGATCTTACCAAGGAAGAGGTAATTCTTATCCTAGAGGTGATTTTCATGGTAATTGTTTCAAATGTGGTAAAGAAGGGCATAGATATTTTGAATGTAGATCTTCTGAAAGTGGGCAGAATAATAGAAATGTTGTGATTCAAGGAGACATTAAGAGTTCACCAAGTGGACCTGAGGCTGGAGAAAATTTGATGGTGAGAAGAACCTTATGTAATAAGGGAAGTGATGAGGAACCTGTTCTTAGAAGAGGTCTTTTCAAGACCAAATGTAAGATGAATGAAAAATGTTGCAAGGTGATCATTAATAGTGGAAGCTCAACAAATTTGGCATCAAAAGAGCTGGTTAGAAAGTTGCAGTTGCAGAGGCTAAAAAATCCCAAACCTTATCATGTTCCATGGATCAAAAATGAGCATAAGATATTGGTAAGTGAGCAATGCATTGTGAAGTTCAAAATTGGACATTACTTTGATGAAGTTTTGTGTGATATTATGCCCATGGATTGTTGTCATATTTTGTTTGGTAGACCTTGGCAATATGATAGGTATGTTGTACATGATGGAAGATTGAATCAATATACTCTTTGGCTAAATGGGAACACACAAACATTGTTGTCTTTGATTGAAAGTCTAGATGAGGTCAGTTGTACTATAATAAAAGTTTGCATGGTTAATGGAAAACAATTTGAAAAGGAAGTAAAGAAGAATCAAGTTTGTTTTGCTTAAGCTCCTAAAGGACTGAGTGTTGGTAGTAATGACCAAGCATCAGAAGTTGGTATGACAATAGAAATTGCAAAATTGCAAAATAAATACAAAGATATTGTTGCTAATGATATTCCTAATGGTTTACCTCCCATAAGAAGTATAAGTCATTGTGTGGGTCTAATTCCTAGAGCTAGTTTACCAAACAAAGCACCATATAGATTGACACCTACAAAGAATGAAGAACTTAACAAACAAGTGTATGAGTTGTTGCAAAAAAGCTTGATCAGAGAAATTTTGAGTCCATGTGTTGTATCTATTGTATTAGCACCTAAAAAGAATGGAGAATGGAGAATGTATATTGATTCCATAGCTATTAACAAAATCATGGTGAAATATAGGTTTCCTATGCCAAGAATGGATGAGATAATCGATTGTTTGAGTGGAGCAAAGTATTTTACAAAGATTGATTTGAAGAGTGGCTATCATCATATCAAAATAAAAAAAGGTGATGAATGGAAGACTTCTTTCAATACAAAAGATGGCTCGTATGAATGGTTGGTTATGCCTTTTGGTTTGATTAATGCACCTAGTACTTTCATGAGGTTGATGAATGAAGTTCTAAAAGGATTTTTGGGTAAGTTTGTGATTGCTTATTTGGATGATATTCTGATATTTAGTAAGACTAAGGAAGAACATCTTGAGCATATTCAACAATTATTGTAGAGGTTGAAAGAGGAAAAGTTGTTGATTAATCTGAAAAAAGTGTTCTTTTATGCAAGAGGAGATTGTGTATTTGGGATTTGTGATTTCAAATGATGGATTGACAATGGATCCTGAGAAAGTTAAAGCAATTTTTCTTTAATGAGAAGTTGAATGATGCTAAAAGGAAGTATTATGTGTATGATCAAGAATTTTATGCTATTGTTCAAGCTTTGAAGAAGTGAAGACATTATTTGATTCCTAAGGAGTTTGTGTTGTATACTAATCATAAAGCTTTATAGTAATTGGGAAGTCAACATAAATTGAATCAAAGACATATGAAGTGGGTTGAGTATTTGCAGAATTTTACATTTGTGATTAAGCACAAGAGTGGAGTTACTAACAGAGTTGTCGATCCATTGAGTAGAAGACATTCTTTGTTGACTAAAATGAAGGTTGAAGTTCTTGGTTTTGATGAAATGAAAGAGTTGTATGATGTTGATCTTGATTTTTTTGAGGCATGGAGAGAGTGCAGAGCACCAAATCTAACCAATCACATAAGTAAGTATGTTGAGTATTTCATTCAAGAAGGTATGTTGTTCAAAGGTATTTAGTTGTGTATTTCTAGAAGTTCTGTGAGGTTGAATCTGATCAAGGAAAAGCATAGTGGTGGATTGGCTGGACATTTTGAAATTGATAAGACATAAAGTTTATTGAAAGAGAAGTATTATTGGCCACAAATGTATAAGGATGTTCAAAAATTTGTAAAGATTTGTGGAATTTTTCAAGTTGCAAAAGAAGTGAGTCAAAATATTGGTTTGTATACACCTATTATTGTTCCTAAGAAACCTTGGAGTTTCATAAGTATGGATTTTGTTCTTGGATTCCCTAATATAGTGAAGGGGTATGATTCTATATTTGTTGTCATGGACATATTTTCTAAGATGGCTCATTTCATACCATGTAAGAAGACATCAAATGTTGAGCATGTTGCTGAACTTTTCTTCAAAGAGATTGTGAGATTGCATGTATTACCAAGAAGTATTATTTCTGTCAGAGATAGTAAGTTGTTGGTTATTTTTGGAAGACTTTGTAGAAGAAGATGAGTACTGAGCTAAAGTTCAGTTCTATATTTCATCTGCAAACAAATGGATAGAAAAAGGTTGTAAATAGAAGCTTGGGTAATTTGTTGAGATGTTTAGTTGGCAATAAGCCAAGTAATTGGGAGATGGTATTGGCACAAGCTAAATTTACATATAATAATTCTGTGAGTAGGAATACAGAAAAGACACCTTTTGAGATTGTCACTAGAATGAAGCCTAGAGGAGTATCAAATTTGAGAGATATTGTTGGTGAAGAAAAAGAAGTGATGCAAGAGAAGAATTTTTTGATTATATGGAGTCTTTGCATAAGGAAGTGAAGTTCAAGATAGAACAAAGTAATCAAAAGTATAAGGAGAATGTTGATCATTCTAGAAGACATCATCATTTTGAAGTTGATGACGAGGTGATGGTTCATCTAAAGAAAGGGAGATTTCTAGTTGGAACATATAGTAAGTTGAAGATGAAGCAATTTGGACCTTGTAAGATCTTAAAGAAATTTGATAGTGGAAATGCTTATGAAGTTGAGTTACTTGATGACATGGATATATCTCCTATATTCAATGTTGCTAATTTATACAAGTATCATGAGTCAGATGATGAAGTTGTTGTATTAGAGGACTATCTAAAGAAGTAGATTAAAGAAGTTGAGCAGATATTGGATCAGAGAATTGGTAAGAGCACGTTGATAAACAAATTTGTTCTTTTTATCTTTCATGAAATTATGACTCTTAATGCCCAGATTATGAACAATATCTATTCACAACAGTTGAAAAGCCATTTTATGGTTATCGGCTTTTCTTTGAATTGATAGGTATAGCTCCCTATATGAATGATATTCAAAGAATTCTATTTGTTCCTCCTATCTAATTTGGGGTATGTTCTTGACCCGAGAACAGCAGAGGTATAACCAAGTTAGACTTAGACAAGACCTAACTCAGGCGAGTTTGAGTTCTAAGCATCTAATTCTTATTTTTGTGTATTCACAATCTTATGAATTCACAAAACCTTAAGATATCTAACTACGAAAACTTGAAGTTGAACTACTGCTATTAATTAATTATACTAAAGTTTCCTTTTTTTTTTAATGAACAATAACAATGCTTATTACATTCACTCACTGTATTGTGAACAAGAGAAGTAAAACTCTATTTATTCCTCATTCCAATTCCAAACATCTGAGGAAAACACTAACTTCAACAATTCTACGAAACAAAAAATAATTGATATTGAGTACTCTCAATTGTCTCTGTAACAAAAAGCATCTCACACCAAAAATTTGCCGACCTTTGATTAACCATTAAATTTCATACATATAGGATTTGAGAGATGACCGTTACAATAGGAATATCAATCGGTTCATCTTCTCAGATGACAAATGGCAAGATGCCAGTTTGTTGAATTTCAAAAGTTTACAAAAATTTATAACATTTACATCAGAAAACAGAAAAGGAGTATCGAATAAGTCATTTAGACTTCTTTCCCTTTTCAGTTTTTGCCCTATATGTTCTGGCAGACACTATAATTGGGATCATCTCCTCGTGACTAGGCACATCTACATTGGTGAATCTTAAGAGCCACTTTGAATGCTCCCGAGCCAATTCCTTTACTGCACCCAACTGACTTGTCAACTCTCCAGCAGCCACATGTATGCATCCACCGAGTGTTTGCAATTCTACCACTCTGTTTTGACTACTTGAAATCATCCCAGATAGATTATTCAAGTATGTAGAGAAGTTATCCTTCATTACCTCTATCCTAATGAGAGCCTTTCCTTGCCCGCTACTTTGTGGATCTGTGTGTAACCCTTGCATGAGCTCAAATGATTTGTTTTGGATCTTCTTCACCTTTTCCTTTGTTTCTTTGAGTCCTTCCTCTGCCTCTTGAATCATTTCTTGCTTGAACTGCATGTTCTGAAGCCATTTGAACAGAAGCTCAGTCCCCTTTTTCAAAATATTTTCTTTGATTGCCTCTTTTGCCTTCATTTGAATGACCATATTTAGGAGAGAAACACATTCCTCACACCTTGCCTTTTCTGCAGCTAAAGTGTTATGATTAGAAGTGATATTATCCTTCTCAATTTCTAACCGAAGGATACCATTTCCAATCTGATCAATCAGAACAACTCCATCTGTACTTAAGCTTCTCAATCCATTCCTTTCCGATCTAGCCAAACTGTCTATCCTTTTGGAGTTGTGAGATGAAGGCTTACACTTCTTCTGCAGTAGGGTTCTCAGTAGCAAGCACACCAGTAGTGGTTGCCAATGGAACAACTAGTTGCCTGATGAATCTTTTTAATTCCTCAATCTCTACTTTCATTCTGATTTTTGACAATTTGAGATCCTCCAATTGTTCCTCTATCACCTCGTTACTCGATCTCCATAGGCCAACTTTTGTATCATGCCTAGCTTCTCCGAGATCAATTGAATGCAGAGTGAAGTCTTCTAGTGTCATATCTTCAATTTGCCCTGCCTTGTTTGGTTTCGCTACCTCCAGAGTTAAGTGTCCTATTTTCGGATCTTGTCCTAGAGTTGACAAAGTCTTCTGCTTCTTAGCTTTCACCATGGCAGATCCTGAACAAACTGCTTGGGATACAACATCTTTCGAAGGAACACCTTCATCTTTCCTTTTTCTCTTCTTTTCCAAAGTATCCTTGAGCCAAGATTATGTACTAATCACTTTGGAGGTTGTTCCAAGTGACTCAATGCTAAACATCTTCCTCTTCACTTGAGTCATTGTTGTTGTAGTTGTAGAAAAGGGGGTATTTGGATCCCGAGAAAGAAGCCGAGATGAACCTGGAGCTTTCTCTTCTTTTTGGGCTTTCTTTGCAACTTCATCGAAATCAGTCAATTCGCTACTACTACTTTTATCATCTCCAACCTCTACTATTTGAATAGGAGAACCAGTGGACTTTAGAAGGGGAGCACTTACAGATGGTGTAGGGCTATGATGAGGGGATAAGACAAGGGCGACATGAGGAGATGGAGTTGGAGAAGCTTGGGGATATGGGGGTAAAGCGGCGTGTGGAGGTGAGATTGGAGCAGGGGATCCATCTTTCTGCTCTTTCGTTCCCTTCTCAGCTTCAACTTGAGTTCCAATAACTGGTAGCGATCCACCTTGACAAGTTGGGGCTATTGGAACATGCTTCTCTGGGGGCTGATCACCTCCTCCCGTAGATTGGGCTAGTCTTTGAGCAGTTGTGGCAGTAGCACTGGGAGTGGCACTTTGAGATGAAGTAGGAGTAGCTGCAGCTAGAGAAGCTTGAGTAGCTTTGCTCTTGCTTCGGCCTTTCTTAGCTATCCATTCAACCCACTTCCCAGTTCTTTTGATAATTCTTGCCATCATGACATTGAAATTTTCTTCTATGTCAACATATGGTTCAGAGCTAATGGGAGTATTCCTCAATTTTGTCAAATATGTATTACTCTACATATTTTGACCGTCATCCTCCAGCCCTTCCACATCTAAACTTATTCCATATGTCTTTATTTGATCAATTGCAAATCTGGCAAAGGCGCGGTCTCGGCTCTCCAGCTCATCCTTACAATCTGCCCAATAATCTTCCATGGTTGTTACATGTTCGATCACGCTTCCAATCTGGAGCACATCCCTGGCATATCCATTAGGGTCAAACAGGGGCCTTACTGCTTCATACTCTTCCAATTTGTATTTACTCTCAAATGCTTTGAGTATATTCTTTGCATCTGATCTAGTTTCGTAAACGTATGCTCCAACATTTATAAGGAATTCATACCCTTTCTTCTTTAGACTAGTGCTCAACACATTCACTTGTACCACTTGCCTCACGATCTCCACGAGCACGATCATATCATCTGGATACTTGGGCAGCTTCAGTGGGAATTCGTTGAATGCTACAAGACACAAATAAGAAAATGATGAGAACTGGATGAAATAACTGCCAAATTGGCTGATGACCCCCATCGCTTCTGGACTAAATCTCTGCTCCAGGCATCCCTATAGTTCCCTGCAAATCCTCATGGTGAATGCATCATTTACCCGGATGTATTCTACATAACTATTCTGTAATTGCAAGCATGGATAAAACTCATAACTGTTTACATTGTCAGGGTAATCCTCAATTCTAGGAAGTCCCAGCCACAGTTGAAGAGAAGCCAACATGTATATCAAGAATGAGGACATATAAAAAGAATTATAAAACTTAGCTACACTAAGAGCCCTAGAAAGCTGTTCACTGACCTCATGCGCCCAGTCAATATACTATGTGTCTGAGCAAATAACTTGCACCAGAAAGAAGTACTATTCTACGAAATTAAAAGCTTCTACCTCACCTTTGAGTCGATGCAATAGAACCAAAATGTCAACAATTTCTGGTTTGAGGTCCATGCCAAAAAGAGTTTTAGGGACTTTACTCTTAGCTCCCCTTGGCTTCTGAAACCAAGACTGCATGATCTCCTTCCTCCAAACCATCTTCTTCAAAGAGTACTCGGACATGGCTCCACTCATCATCAAATCAGAGAACTCCTCCCGTTTTGGAATCTACAAGCAATTCAGTACTGATTGTCGATTGATTGAAATTAACACTGTCTGATCAGGCAAGAGAATCTGCCTTGTATCCAAGTTGTAACGATTGATACATTCTAGAATCAACTCTGGGGCTTGTACTGCTACAAGGAACCCAGCTGCTTCAACTAATCCGCTTCCCCAAAGTTTTTCCGTTATGGGATGAATTGGCTCTGCTCTTAACCTCCTTTGAAAGTCTTGTATATCATAGAAGCGGAGTGAAGTATCCATGAAAGTCGACCACTCTGACCTAATTCCACCCAAACTATTGAAACCTGCGAATCTTGTTGCCATTTTCTATGATGTATGATAGCAACAGCTCGAACAATTACAATTGATACAAGGAGCGAACTTTGTAATTTGACAATTACTTGAAAGCACTATTTAGTACAACAGTATAACAGTGAAACGGGAGTTTGAAAATCTGTTACTTCCCTCTTTATAAAACAACCTAGATTTCCCCGTTGAATTTCATAAATCGCACCACACGAGTGAAATTAAGGTTAAATCTGTTGGATTGGTGGACGTAGAGGTTCTAATGGATTTATCTTTGTCTTTTCACTATTTCCATTGGCTCAACGGTAACTCTCATTAATTACCTATTTACTTCCTGTTTCATTCATCTTTCAAAAAGACAAGAACGAAGTACTTCCTTGGGCAAAATTCGCTTAGGTCAATTCTGCTTGCAAAAACCTTATCAATCCACTGATTTTATTCTATTTACTCACCCAAAATAATCTGCAACCAAATCGCATACTTACCATGCTTGCAGAAATGACTTTCTTTGAAATGCGAAAAATGGCCTTCAAGGGTAGAAAAACCCACAACGGAGAAATAGATTTCCAATTTTCCTTTTAAGCCTTCACTTTTACCTTGCTGCCTTAAGTATCTTATTTAAACCTTCAGGGAACATAAGAGAAGCTTCGTGAGAAAAATGGGGCTCGCTTAGTTAATTTACTTCTCTATTTGGGCCTTTGCGGAAATTTTCCTTTGGGGTGCGAAGTCCGCTAGAAGAGAACTTCTTTCTGAGTTTTTTGAAACTGCTTATTCTTTCCCTATTTTAGCTTGTGGATAGCATTTATAGATTGCTATGGAGTTTCACCTTCTGGATACGAAAACCCGCAATGAATAAGAGGAAACTTGCTTTTCTGCCAAAGCCATTGTTTACTTCCTTTGCTCTATTCACTTTATTTTAAGCTTTCAGAAAACACGAAGTTGACTTCGAAAGTGAGGGGTGGGACCCATTGGCTTTCTCGATTCCTTTACGTATGTCTTCGAAAAATTGAGAATTGACTTCGAAGTTCACTGCAGAGAAGCTCTCTTCTGGTTTTCCGCCAATGTTTATCCCGATCATTTTCCAAGTTTGAAATGGCTCTCGCTGTGAAATCATGACATCAATTGGATGATCTTTTCTTAGCATGATTCACTTTACTTCGATGAAGCTTACCAATAGCATTTACCAGTCTTGAGGAAATTTTCCTTTGGGGTGCGAAAACCCGCCAAGGAGAAGCCAGAACTTGATTTTTCGCCGATACTATTTTCTTTAATTCCAGATTAAATGGGTTGTAGGAAAATTGAATGATGTAGCACAAATCAAGAATCTCCATCGAGGATGGCTCTAAACTACCCCTAAGACTCATGACAATGAAGAAAATACCCACCCAGGCCATATGTGATACAGGAGAAGGGAAAAGATGAAAACCTGATGGAGAAACTCAGCACCTAAAGAAGAAAGGCCTATTGACCCGACTTGACAAATCGTGACTTCAGTTTACTTTCCACTTTGCAAAAATTGTATGTGCTGAAAAGTGGGGCAACAACTGGCTCTGACTGGGGACTTGGGTAGAGTATACCCAAGCGAGGAATTCAAAATATTTGGTTTTGCAAAAGAAAAATAAAAGGCGGCAACACAACCTAAACAAAACAAAACAAGGAAAGCGAGGAAAAGACACCGGAAAGGAAAAGCTAACTAAGACACACACAACACTAAGTCTAACTATAGTACATTATAGGGGTTACCTATTTTCAATTTGTAACTTGGTAGAGCTTGAGATCTTGACCATTATAGGCCAAGGGCAGTTCTTCACCATCTTCATATGCTAATTTGAAAGAATTATTTTCAAATGCTTTTTGAATTCTGAAAGGGCCTTTCCATAGAGTATCAAACTTCTTATGCATTCCTTTTAGAGCCTTTCTTTTGTCCCAGAGTAACACCATATCTCCTGCCATAAATTTTCAAGGTCTTGTTTTCTTGTCAAAAAGTTCTTTTACTCGCATTTGGTGCTGTGTGATATGATCAACAATTTCCATCCTTTCCTCTTCCAGTTTATTCAAATACAGGATTCTCTTTTCTAGACCATCCTTATAGACATCATCTTCAATTATTGTTATGAGTTTGCTTGTAGCCAAATCCAATGGTAGAGGTAGATTAGCTTCAGTTCCATAAACCAATTCAAAAGGGGATATACCAATTGCTCTCTTGGGTGTCACTCTATCTACCCAGGGTGCTTCATGAATCTTTTTGTGCCAATTCTTCTGGTTATCTGACACCAGTTTCTTTACAATATTGATCAAGTTTTTATTGCTAGATTCCGCCTGGCCATTCCCTTGAGGGAAATAATCAGATGAATGACTAACAGTGATCCCAAACTCAAAACAGAAATCAGTAATCTCAATTGAAGAAAAATAGGATGCATTATCCATCACTAATTTAATTGGAACGCCAAATCTGACCAAAATATTTTCTTTAATGAATTCACATACCACCTCAAAAGTAGTCTTCTTTGTAGCCTTAGCTTCTACCCACTTGGTGAAGTAGTCGGTTGCAGTTATGATGTATTGATGACTAGCAGTGGATGCAGGAGTGATTGGACCAATGAAATCAAGACCCCATTGTTGAAAGGATCCTTCAATGATAACAGGTCTGAGTGGTAGTGCGGCTAATTGAGGGCATCCAAAAAACATTTTACACTTTTCACACTTTTCTACCCATGCATATTTATCTTTGAACATCCCAGGCCAGTAATAGCATTGCCTTAGTATTTTGAAAGTTGTAACTGAAGAAGAGAAATGTCCTCCATAGGCTTCATCATGAAATGCTTTCAATAGCTTTTCTTGTTGCAGTTTATCCACACACCTTAGGAATGTACCATCAATAGCCCTTTTGAAAAGCTTGCCATCCCAAATCACATACTTGGTTGCTTTTAATCTAAGATCTCTTCTTTTTTTTGTATTCAAAACTTCTGGACATTCACCATATGTTAAGAGGTAAGAAATGTTCTCAAACCATGAATCGTAGAGACCTACTGCCAGCACCAATTGCTTCTTATTCGATTCTTCTAATTCATTAGTGGTTTTGTTTTTTGCAATTGCTCTACATAGAGCATTTCCTCTTATCAGCTTGGTAGGTTTAATCTCAATATCATATTCTTGTATCTTCGCCACCCATGTTCCTCTGACATTGCAACCTAATTCTTGTTGTGTTAGTACACTTTTGACTGCTGTGTCTGGGACGAAGACAACAAAGTGTGAATGTAGAACATAGAAACGAAAATTCTTAAGTGCCTTGATTACTGCATAAGCATGCTTTTCAATTTGGGAATATTTTAGTTCGTGATTTTTCAAAGGTATGCTCATAAAAGCAATGGGAGCTTGTATTCCTTCACCGTTCTCCTGCACAAGAATAATTGATAATGTATGTTCTGAAGCATAGCAATAAATAATAAAATCTTGCTTGTAATTTGGGTGACATAACATTGGGGCATTAGCAACAACAGTTTTTATATCTTGAAAAGCTCGCTTTCCTTCCTCACTCCATTTAAAACTTGAATTTCCCTTCATCATATCAATTATATGCTTAGTAGTTTCTGCGAAATCGGGAATGAACCTCCTAAGGAAATTTACCTGGCCAAAGAAAGATTTAAGCCCTATTTTGTTTATAGGCAAACTTAGTCTCTGGATGGCCTCTGCTCTGTCAGGATCAATTTTAATGCCCTCCTGTGACACTATGTGCCCAAGTAATTTTCCCTCAGTTACATAGAATACTGACTTTTTTGGATTGAGGGAAATTCCATGCTCCCTGTATCTTTGTAACACTCTTCTAAGATCTTCCATATGATCTTTCCTTTTCTTTGAGAACACTGTAAGATCATATAAGTATATGACTATTATTCGATCTTTCATATCAATGAAGGTCTCGCTCATACATCTTTGGAACGTAGCTGCAGCGTTGATCAATCCAAAAGGCATCCTGTGATATGCAAATGTACCCCAAGGAGTTGTGAACACTATTTTATGTTGATCTTTCTTTTTTACTTCGACCTGGTTATATCCCGAAAAGCCATCGAGCATAGACATCATCTCAGATCCTGCAACTGTTTGTAACAAATGGTCCATGTTCAAGAGAGCGAAATTAGCTTTGAGAGATGCCTAATTCAAATTACGAAAATCTACACAAATCCTTATCTCTTCGTTCTTCTTCCTGACAGGCACTATGTTGGCTACCTAGGTAGAGTGATGGATAGGATAGATGATTCTTGCTTTTAGCATTTTATCAACTTCTCAGAAAATGGCATCTGCAACCTTTGGATTATAATTTCTTTGCTTTTGCCGAAAAGGTACTGCATCTGGTTTGAGAGGAATATGATGTTTCACCTCTCCTCCTGTGTAGCTCTTCAGGTCTTCATAATTCCAAGCAAAGACATCTCTATATTCTTTGAATAATCTCTTTTCAGTTTCTCTCTCTTCGAGAGTACAACATTTTCCAACATTAATCATTTTGGGACTATGGACATCTCCAATATTCAATCTTTCATATTCACCTGTGGTTGGTCCCTTTTCTGTTCTTTTTTGCTTAACATAAGCATCATGTCTGTTAAATAACTTTTCCAGAGCTACAAAATATGGGGGAATAATATTGCTTTTTAGTTTAACCTCACTACTTTTTCTATGTTCATCCTCCTCACGAGACTCAGTTTCAAAACTAGCCTTATCATTTTCCAGAAATAGTTGCAAACTCTTATCATCCTTAAAGACTTGCCAAGACTCTATATTATCTAGTACAATAGATCTATATATAATTTCAATTTGATATTTTTTATCCTTAAAATCTGGGTGAGGGAGTAACAAGGAAGCAGAGACTGCTAGTGAGTCAGCCTTTGTATTCATTTCTCTTGGCAGAGCTCTAATGGAGAAGGCGTCTAAACCTTCTATCTCATCCCACACCCTATTCCTGTAATTTTTTAGTTTATGATTCTTCACGAAGTACTGTCCTTTGATTTGTCTCACAATAAGCTCTGCATCACCTTGGGCCTTTAAAAATTTTATCCATCTTTCTTTTGTAGTAACTATCCCCAATATTAAAGCTTCATATTTCGCTAAATTTTTTGTGTTACCAAACTCCAATTTGAAGGCTAAGGGCTTAGTTTCTCCTTCTGGGGATATCAACACTACGCCAGCTCCAGAACCTGAGGAAGAACAACTTTCGTCAAATTCGAGTGTCCATATGTTAGAAGCCTCTTTGTTTTCATTAGGAACCTCCTTGACCTGATTCTCGTTCATTTGTTTACCTGAATCATCTTCAGTAAATAACATATAATTACCAAATTCCAATTCCTGATATAAAATTTGAGCTTTGGGATCATCTAATTTCAAGACTGTGAATTTCGCTTTTTCTTCAGGTTCCAACTTAACCTTCTTATTACCAATAGGTATCATAGCGTGAGACTAGTCTAGCTTGATTTCTCCTCCTAAGTCTAGGTAGAAACTTCTTCTTAAAAGGAGTCCATAACTTGTAGGAATATCAGCTACCAGAATGGTTAATAGGACTTTCTTTTATGGATATGAGGCCAGAGCTACTTGTGCATCTTTAATTTGTCCAAGCAAAGGGACTTGTTTGGCATCCATAGAATAACATCTCCCATGCACTTTAGTAAGATTCAATCCCAAGGCTTTGGCTACAGAGTATGGCATAACATTATCTGATGCACCTAAATCTATTATGCAATTGCTAAGTTTACATCCATTAATATACAATGAGCTATAAAAAGGTTCAGGCTTCTATCCAGGGGAGGTTGCTAAAACAGTAGCATCTTCTTGATTAAACAAGCCATACATTAAGGTTTTGTCTTCAATTTCAATAGTCACATTATGATTAAAGTCTAAGATACCTCCTTTAAATTTATCTACTAACCTCTTTAGTTCAGAAGGATGTGACTTTATATAATCAATAGTAGAGATTTGAACGTTTGACTCTTCACAAAATTGAATGAAATTAAAAGATGTATTGTCCTTACCTATTTGTGAAGTGGATGTTCCTTGATTAGTATGTATCTTACTCATGGAAGGACCAGAGTCATCTCTATGAGTATGACTAGAGGTTTGATTCTTCATTCTTTGTCCAAAGGTAAGTACTTTGTATGAGGTTCCATCAATAGTCACGTAACATTCACCTTTTGATTTAGAATCAAATTCATATACTAAAAATAAATTTCCAGAGTCGCCATTTGAACAGGAATCAGGTTCTGAACACGGAGCTGTAATATTCAATTCGTTAGTAGATAGCAATTGCATCATAGGAACAGTCTCCAGACAATTCTCACTGTCATGATCTGTGGTTAAATGGAAGATGCACATATTTCCCTTTTTTAGTGATGCTTTGATCTGCGGCCTAGGTTGTGAACCTGTAAGCTATGAAAATCTATTTTCATTGTTTCTTCCTGGTGAGTTTTGGTAATTCCATTGATAAGAGTTATGGAATTCGGGTAATTGCTTTTTCATTGCCACCATCTCGTTAGACAACTTTTGAATCATTTCTTCTGATGACATGGCGTTACTAGAACTCCCTTTAATTTGAAGTTCCTATTTCCATTTTCTCACGAAAATTAGATCATCTTCGCATTCAATAACTTTCTTTTGTGCATCAGCTAGATGTATAGGGCGTGCTCTTCTCAGATCATAATTGATGTCTGGAGGCATAGCACTAATAAAGAAGGTTTTCAAATTGCCAGGCGTGGGTCTATCAGCAGTAGGAATCCTGCTATTAATCTTATGGAAGTTGGCAATGAAATCTCGCATGCTCATAGTTGGTTGCTTCTTAATTGAAGTCAACTGCGTTAGCAATGCATGCTCATCTTCTGCAGTCTTGAATCTAGCTTCAAATTTAGTTCCCATCGTGTCTCAATCTATTATGGAACCATCAGCTAAATGATAAAACTAGTCTCCTGCGTTGTCTGTAAGGGTCTCTACAAACAATCTTACAACGATATCTTCATGTCCCACCCCCAATATATGGGTAGCCACAAAGAATGCTTTAATGTGTTCATTTGTTGTGACTTTCCCATCACCTGAGAATTTAGGGAAGTTCTTCCTTGAACTAGTCAAAAGTGGATGATAAGCATTTAGTGCTAGCAGCCCTGTTGTCGCGGCCCATGGAGTAGCCATGATTGTTCTAGAGGTATATGGTGGAAAGTTAACAACTGGAGGTGCGGTAACTCCGTGAAGTGCTAGCACCTGGCAAGTGGAATGCGAAGTGTTGGTGTCTTGATTTCTAACAGGGGAAGGGGGTCTACTCTGACTTTTACCTTCACCTTTCCACCTTGGAACTTCTAAGATAGGAAAATCGAGCTCTGTTAATTTGTCAAAAGTGGGGTCTTGCCCACCCTGTTTCTTGGTACTTCTGAGGAACCTAAATTGTTCCAGGATGCTAGGTCTAAGCTTACTATCTTAGTTGCCTTTCTGCTCTCCGAATATCTCTTCTCTGAATAGCTCTTTCAAAAGCATAAGCTCTTCTCTCTTCTTCCTCTAATATTTGGCTAGCATTCCGGTAATGTTTAGTGTTCCTTCTGTGCCTCCAAACAAATGTGTTAAGGGATGAAATTATATCCTCTTGATCGTCTTGAAAACCAAGGTTAGGTTGGAGCATTGGGATTATGTTTTCATGAGGCAGTACCATTTTTCCTCATGACATAGGCTTTTTTATCAAGCGACTGTTTCTCTCCCCAGCAGAGTCGCCAAAAATTTGTCGGTAAACAGATTTGTTCTTTTTATCTTTCGTGAAATTATGACTCTTAATGCCCAGATTATGAACAATATCTATTCACAATAGTTCAAAAGCCATTTTATGGTTATCGACTTTTCTCTGAATTGATAGGTATAACTCCCTATATGAATGATATTCAAAGAATTCTGTTTGTTCCTCCTATCTAATTTGGGGTATGTTCTTGACCCGAGAACATCAGAGGTATAACCAAGTTAGACTTAGACAAGACCTAACTCAGGCGAGTTTGAGTTCTAAGCATCTAATTATTATTTTTGTGTATTCACAATCTTATGAATTCACAAAACCTTCAGATATCTAACTACGAAAACTTGAAGTTGAACTACTGCTATTAATGAATTATACTAAAGTTTCCTTTATTTTTGAATGAACAATAACAATGCTTATTACATTCACTCACAGTATTGTGAACAAGAGAAGTAAAACTCTCTTTATTCCTCATTCCAATTCCAAACATCTGAGGAAAATGCTAACTTCAACAATTCTACGAAATAGAAAATAATTGATATTGAGTACTCTCAATTGTCTCTGCAACAAAAAGCATCTCACACCAAAAATTTGCCGACCTTTGATTAACCATTAAATTTCATACATATAGGATTTGAGAGATGACCGTTACAATAGGAATATCAATCAGTTCACCTTCTCAGATGACAAATGGCAAGATGCCAGTTTGTCGAATTTCAAAAGTTTACAAAAATTTATAACATTTACATCAGAAAACAGAAAAAGGAGTATCGAATAAGTCATTTAGACTTCTTTCCCTTTTCAGTTTTTGCCCTAAATGTTCTGGTAGCCACTATAATTGGGATCATCTCCTCGTGACTAGGCACATGTACATTGGTGAATCTTAAAAGCCACTTTGAATGCTCCCGAGCCAATTCCTTTACTACACCCAGCTGACTTGTCAACTCTCCAACAACCACATGTATGCATCCACCGAGTGTTTGCAATTCTACCACTCTATTTTGACTGCTTGAAATCATCCCAGATAGATTATTCAAGTATGTAGATAAGGTATCCTTCATTACCTCTATCCCAATGAGAGCCTTTCCTTGCCCGCTACTTTGTGGATCTGTGTGTAACCCTTGCATGAGCTCAAATGCTATGTTTTGGATCTTCTTCACCTTTTCCTTTGGTTTTTTGAGTTCTTCCTCTGCCTCTTGAATCATTTCTTGCTTGAACTTCATGTTCTGAAGCCATTCGAATAGAGGCTCAGTCCCCTTTTTCAAAATATTTTCTTCGATTGCCTCTTTTGCCTTCATTTGAATGACCATATTTAGGAGAAAAACACATTCCTCACACCTTTCCTTTTCTACAGCTAAAGTGTTATGATTAGAAGTGATATTATCCTTCTCAATTTCTAATCGAAGGATAACATTTCCAATCTAATCAATCAGAACAACTCCATCTGTACTGAGCTTCTCAATCCATTCCTTTTCGATCTGGCCAAAATGTCTATCCTTTTGGAGTTGTGAGATGAAGGCTTGCACTTCTTCTGCAGTAGGGTTCTCAGTAGCAGGCACACCAGTAATGGTTGCCAATGGAACAACTAGTTGCCTAATGAATCTTTTTAATTCCTCAATCTCTACTTTCATTCTGATTTTTGACAATTTGAGACCCTCCAATTGTTCCTCTATCACCTCGTTACTCGATCTCCATAGGCTGACTTTTGTATCATGCCTAGCTTCTCCAAGATCAATTGAATGCAGAGTGAATTCTTTTGGCATCATATCTTCAATTTGCCCTGCCTTGTTTGGTTTCGCTACCTCTAGAGTTAACTATCCTATTTTCGGATCTTGTCCTAGAATTGACAAAGTCTTCTGCTTCTTAGCTTTCACCATGGCAAATCCTGAGCAAACCACTTGGGATACAACATCTTTCGAAGGAACACCTTCATCTTTCCTTTTTCTCTTCTTTTCCAAAGTATCCTCGAGCCAAGTTTTGTACTAATCAGTTTGGAGGCTGTTCCAAGTGACTCAATGCTGAACATCTTCCTCTTCACTAGAGTCATTGTTGTTGTAGTTGCAAAAAAGGGGGTCTTTGGATCCTGAGAAAGAAGCCGAGATGAACCTCAAGCTTTCTCTTCTTTTTGGGCTTTCTTTGCAACTTCATCAGAATCAGTAGATTCACTACTACTACTTTTATCATCTCTGACCTCTACTATTTGAATAGGAGAACCAGTGGACTTTAGAAGGGGAGCACTTACAGATGGTGTAGGGCTATGATGAGGGGATAAGACAGGGGCGACATGAGGAGATGGAGTTGGAGAAGCTTGGGGAGATGGGGGTAAAGCAACGTGTGGAGGTGAGACTAGAGCAGGGGATCCATCTTTCTGCTCTTTCGTTCCCTTCTCAGCTTCAACTTGAGTTCCAGTAACTAGTAGTGATCCACCTTGACAGGTTGGGGCTATTGGATGATGCTTCTCTGGGGGCTGATCACCTCCTCTCGCAGATTGGGCTGGTCTTTGAGTAGCTGTGGTAGTAGCAATGGGAGTGGCACTTTGAGATGAAGTAGGAGTAGCTACGGATGGAGAAGCTTGAGTAGCTTTGCTCTTGCTTCGGCCTTTCTTAGCTGTCCATTCAACCCACTTCCCAGTTCTTTTGATAATTCTTGCCATCATGACATCAAAATTTTCTTCTATGTCAACATATGGTTCAGAGCTAATGAGACTATTCCTCAATTTTGTCAAATATGTATTACTGTACATATTTTGACCGTCATCCTCCAGCCCTTCCACATCTAAACTTATTCCATATGTTTTTATTTGATCAATTGTAAATCTGGCAAAGGCATGGTCTTGGCTCTCCAACTCATCCTTACAATCTACCCAATAATCTTCCATGGTTGTTACATGTTTGATCACGCTTCCAATCTAGAGCACATCCCTGGCATATCCATTAGGGTCAAAAAGGGGCCTTACTGCTTCATACTCTTCCAATTTGTATTTACTCTCAAATGCTTTGAGTATATTCTTTGCATCTGATCTAGTTTGGAAAATGTATGCTCCAACTTTTATAAGGAATTCATATCCTTTCTCCTTCAAACTGGTGCTCAACATGTTCACTTGTACTGCTTGCCTCACGATCTCCACAAGCACGATCACATCATCTAGATACCTGGGTAGCTTCAGTGGGAATCCATCGAACACTACAAGACGCAAATAAGAAAATGATGAGAACTGGATGAAATAACTGCCAAATTGGTTGATGACCGCCATCGCTTCTGGACTGAATCTCTACTCTGGGTGTCCCTGTAGTTCCCTGCAAATCCTCATGGTGAATGCATCATTTACCCAAATGTATTTTGCATAACTATTTTGTAATTGCAAGCATGGATAAAACTCATAACTTTTTACATTGTCAAGGAAATCCTTAATTCTAGGAAGTCCCGGCCACAGTTGAAGAGAAGCCAACATGTATATCAAGAATGAGGACATATAAAAAGAATTATAAAACTTAGCTACACTAAGAGCCCTAGAAAGCTGTTCACTGACCTCATGCGCCCAGTCAATATACTATGTGTCTGAGCAAATAACTTGGACTAGAAAGAAACTCTATTCTACGAAATTAAAAGCTTCTACCTCACCTTTGAGTCGATGCAATAGAACCAAAATGTCAACAATTTTTGGTTTGAGGTCCATGCCGAAAAGAGTTTTAGGGACTTTACTCTTAGCTCCCCTTGGCTTCTGAAACCAAGACTGCATGATCTCCTTCCTCCAAACCATCTTCTTCAAAGAGTACTCGGACATGGCTCCACTCATCGTCAAATCAGAGAACTCCTCCTGTTCTAGAATCTCCTGTTCTAGAATCTGCAAGCAATTCACTACTAATTGTCGATTGATTGAAATTAACATTGTCTAATCAGGCAATAGAATCTGCCTTGTATTCAAGTTGTAATGATTGATACATTCTAGAATCAACTCTGAGGCTTGTACTGCTACAGGGAACCCAGCTGCTTCAACTAATTCGCTTCCTCGAAGTTTTTCTGTTATGGGATGAATTGGCTCTGCTCTTAACCTCCTTTGAAAGTCTTGCATATCATAGAAGTGGAGTGAAGTATCCGTGAAAGTCGACCACTCTGACCTAATTCCACCCAAACTATTGAAACCCGCAAATCTTGTTGCCATTTTCTATGATGTATGATAGTAACAGCTTGAACAATTGCAATTGATACAAGGAGCAAACTCTATAATTTGATAATTACTTGAAAGCACTATTTAGTACAATAGTATAACAGTGAAACAGGAGTTTGAAAATCTATTACTTCCCTCTGTATAAAACAACCTAGATTTGCCCATTGAATTTCATAAATCGTGCCACACGAGCGAAATTAAGGGTAAATCTGTTGGATTGGTGGATGCAGAGGTTCTAATAGATTTTTCTTTTTCTTTTCACTATTTATGTTGGCTCAACGGTAACTCTCATTAATTACCTATTTACTTCCCGTTTCATTCATCTTTCGAAAAGACAAGAACGAAGTACT
This sequence comes from Cupressus sempervirens, assembly GCA_028749045.1. Taxonomy (NCBI): domain Eukaryota; kingdom Viridiplantae; phylum Streptophyta; class Pinopsida; order Cupressales; family Cupressaceae; genus Cupressus; species Cupressus sempervirens. Next base: position 384,481,679 of record CM053791.1, read on the forward strand.
TCCTTGGGCAAAATCTGCTTAGGTCAATTTTGCTTGCAAGAACCTAATCAATCCACTAGTTTTCTTCTATTTACTTGCCCAAAATAATCTGCAACCAAATCGCATACTTACCATGCTTGCAGAAATGACTTTCTTTGAAATGCGAAAAATGGCCTTCAAGGGTAGAAAAATGCACAGCGGAGAAACAGATTTCCAATTTTCCTTTTAAGCCTTCACTTTTACCTTGTTGCCTTAAGTATCTTATTTAAACCTTCGGGGAACGGAAGAGAAGCTTCGCGAGAAAAATGGGGCCTGCTTAGTTACTTTACTTCTCTATTTGGGCCTTTGCAAAAATTTGCGTTTGGGGTGCGAAGTCCACCAGAAGAGAAGTTCTTTTTGAGTTTTCTAACACTGCTTATTCTTTCCCCATTTCATCCTGTGGATAGCATTTATAGATTGCTGCGGAGTTTCACCTTCTGGGTGTGAAAACCTGCAATGAATAAGAGGAAACTTGCTTTTCCGCCAAAGCCATTGTTTACTTCCTTTGCTCTATTCACTTTATTTTAAACTTTCGAAAAACATGAAGCTGACTTTGAACGTGAGGGGTGGGGCCCATTGGCTTTCTCGATTCCTTTACATATATGTCTTCGAAAAACTGAGAACTGACTTCAAAATCCGCTACAGAGAAGCTCTCTTTTGGTTTTTTGCCAATGTTTATCCCGATCATTTTCCAAGTTTAAAATGGCTCTCGCTGTGAAATCATGACATCAATTGGACGATCTTTTCTTAGTATGATTTACTTTACTTCGATGAAGCTTACCAATAGCATTTACCAATCTCGCAAAAATTTGCCTTTGGGGTGCGAAAACTCACCGAGGAGAAGCTAGAACTTGATTTTTCGCCGATACTATTTTCTTTAATTCCAGATTAAATGGGCTGCAGGAAAATTGAATGATGTAGCACAAATTGAGAATCTCCATCGAGGATGGCTCTAAACTGCCCCTAAGACTCATGACAATGAAAAAAATACCCACCCAGGCCATATGTGATATGGGAGAAGGGAAAAGATGAAAACTTGATGGAGAAACTCAACACCTAAAGAAGAAAGACCTATTGACCTGACTTGACAAATCATGACTTTAGTTTACTTTCCACTTTGCAAAACTTGTATATGCTGAAAAGTGGGGCAACAGAGCACAAGGGGAAAAGATTATTATGAATATCTGGTCAAGTGGAAGAATAGTCCTATGGAAGATGCTTCATGGATTTCTTAATATGAGTTGGATTTAGATCAATTTGTGAAATCTTAATGATTCAAGAGGGTCATTTCTTCCAACCCTAGTTGTCTGATGTAGGAGCATCCTAGGTTGCACTACTATCCTGCATGTTTTTAGTTTTTACCTTACTGCTAAAACTGGGTTCTGCTAAAACTACATTTTCTGGTTTATAGGTTCATGTTGCAAATTGCATAACTAATTTTCCATAATGAATAAAGGCCTACATAATTCAAGAATTTAAGAGCGCCTAGATTTCTATCTAAGTTCTAGAGCACAAGTTCTAACTCCTTATAGTTTGAGATGTATGGCATTCTCCTGAAACATCTATTTCTAGTAGTTATGTGCGATAGTTTTCTGTGCTCAACTTTTTGAATGGATGCGCACTTTTCCTTAATGAATTAGACCTTGTACACTTAAGAGGTTGTATAAGATGTAGACATATACCCATAGTTTGAAGCACAAGTTTTAACTCAATCAGAGCTAGGAGATATTGTGATTTTTCTCAAACATCAATTTCAAGATAGTTAATTACTGATGCAGGCCAACTTGTGTATTTAATATTAGGTTTATTTTCATTTAATATTTTTTGAGAGCCAACTTGTGGCTTCTCCATGTTTTAGAATGATCTATAAGCCATTTTGGCTAGTATAAATAGAGTGTTTAGGCTAGGATCTAGGCAATGAAGAATTTAGGTAGTTTTGAAGAGGATTGTAGAGTAGAACAAGAAAGTGTGAATTTGTTGCTAATTTTGTATATGAATATAATTTCTATCTAGCCATAACCCAAAAGGCCTTACAATTGGGCATGTATTTTGAATATTTGAAGAATTAATGGGGTATTTCACTCTTCTTCCTACTTTGGTTGTTGTTCTTTGTGTTTGCTTCCGTTGTGTTAACTCTTGTAGGGTGGTTTGGAGAGTTAGGTGTGCCATTGGCCCTAGTTTTCCCTATCCTTCCTTGCATCACAAAAAATCACAATCACATCAAAAAAGTGATGATGAGATCAATAGTGAAGATGTTTAAGATTTCAACAAGATGAGCTCACTCAAAAACTGATGCTAAAAGATTTAGATAAAAATGGGGACCAATACTTCCAGTATACAACAACAGAAGGATGCAAACTCCCCCAAGATTTTGATGTGCAACAAATAATCAAAAAATGAGAGCCCACTGAGGCTGAAATCTTGAGAGAAAAAATGCAAGAATTAAGGAAACAACTTACACAATTACAAACTTCCAAAGATCCACCTAAAACATCATTTATGAAATCAATACATGTTCTTTCATTTGATAGGAGTTTATACATGCCTCCATTTTCTAAGGATACAAAGGCTCCTAAGTATGACAAATACGATGGAAATGGTGACCCTCATGATCATGTGGTGCATTTCTATGCTATTAGCATGGATTTTATTCATGAAGACTCATATCTTATGTGTTTGTTTCCTAGAAGTCTAAGAGGGCAAGCTATGGAATGATTCACAAAATTGACTCCCCCTCTCAAAACATTTGAAAAGCTTGCACAACACTTTATCCAACAATACTCTTATAACATTCAACATCCTATAACTATGTTGGACTTGTGCCAAATTAAATAAAAACAAGGAGAATTTTTTGCAACATACCTTCAATGATGGAGATCCCTATACTCTAGGTACCCTCAGCAAGCTCCTAAAGCTGAGAAAATTGATATATTTGTCTACACACTTGTACCAAATTTATACTTTGACTTAAGAAAATAGTTGTTCACAACCTTCAACGTAATGGTTGAGAGTGCATATCACATTGAGGATGTTGCTATAAAAAAGGGTGATTTTTTTGTAAACAAAGACAAAAATAACAATAGAAATGGAAAAGACAAGAACAAATCTTGGAACAAGAACAAGTATGTCATCAATGATGTCGTAGTGGATGCTCCTAAAACCAAAGAATGTGTATTTAATCTTTCCAATGCCATCTATGCTACAAAAAAACTAGAAGGCTCAAAACTAGAAACATATGACAAGAACATCAAGTTTATTAAAAAATGACATGTTTAACACCAATGGTTGAGCCTTACAAAGTGGTCTTAAAAACCTTGACTACAAACAAGCTGGTTACACTACCAGATAACTCCCACTCCTATGACCCACCCATTAGGCTTGATTAGTGGAAGGAGGATCATTTTTGCAACTACCATAGAAGTAAAGTTCATAACACTGAGCATTGTTTGAAACTCAAAGACATTATCCAAGATCTCATAGAGGCTAGTAAAGTTGTCATAGATGGTCTTGTAAAAAATTCTAACCATAAAGCTTTCAAGAAACCCTTGCCCAAATATGAGAAAGGTGAAACTTCCAAGGCTCCTAAGAAGAATCATGATGCCAAGATTAGTTATGCCTATGTTGACATAGACAATGCTATAGGCATGCTTGAGCCCATTGAGTATCTATGCATGGCAAGTTCTAATGATGACAACCAACCCAACTATGATGTTGAGGATAAAAGACCCAAAGTTGTCCTCAAAACACAAAATGCTTCCCAACACCATAATGACGCTAGACTGAATGCTTCAAGTTGTTGAATCTTCCTCTTCACATAGTGAACCAATTAATGTTGTCACTAGGGGGTAATCTAAAGTCATTCTAAAATTTTCTCATGATCTTAAAAATGCATCATCATCTAAACAAGCAACTACCTCAACAATCTCCAACTATGAGCTTGTCGACCAACTCCACAGATATTGACGTAGAATGATTCCAAGTTATGGTGAACCATATCTCTTCACCTCACTACCTTACCTTTTTTGAAGAAGATGATCAAGCTCTCATTCATCCCTACGACCTTGATCTCCATGTCAAAGGCCAAATCTTCTGCACTCGCATCTACCGAGTCTTGATACACAATGTTGCAGGGTTGTTTCATTCAATGTGATCAACCAATTAGGCATGTCTAAATTTTCCATTGACCCTAGGCACAAGATCAGTATAAAAGCCTATGATGAGGTCAAAAGATCTTTTAAAGGTCTAATTGTGCTTCCAATTAGAGTTGGTCCAGTTGAGAAGGTGTAATGCCCCACCAAGGGATCCAAAGAATTAACCTAAAGTTTCACTAAGTTTGGTAGCATTTTTTTTTTTTTTTAAACATGAAAGTAAAACTATTCATAACATAGTAGCGAAAGCTAACATAATATCCATAACAGGTTACATTCTTCATGGATCCCTTAACATTGAATTACATCTAAATCAACTAATATTAATGACTCCATCTAATACTACATCCACATAAATAATAATGAAAAGTCCAATGTCCATGCATTACATTTCTAAATGCTCAAAAATATGATGTACATGCCATAGGGTATGAAAGGCTTAAAAGAATATACATGTGTGAAAATAAAATACATTATCATCCTTATTCTAGTCCATGATGCAATAAAGTAAATGAAACCACATGTCATACATGATACATCATCATAGAAAATATAAACATCCATCATAAAAGTTAACCATTTATCACAAACATAATTAACTAAGTGCATAGTTCCTCCCAACCCTAAATAGCATCATTAGACCATTGTGGGCCCTAGCCATCCCTCCGTGCGTAATATCCCAAGTCATCAAAGAGATCATCAGTATTAACATAGTAGGAATGTCACTCCTAAAACATACTAAATCATATACAGAAAAGAAATCTAACATGAAAAATAAAGCATAAGATAACATCATCTAACATATGCAAATAATCAATGTAAGGATATGTGTCCATCATTATAATCAAAGAATGCATCACCCACGGTGTCTCAAATAGATCTCATATGGTAAGAGTGAAAAAACACTACCACCCGACCGTGTGGAACCTAAATGGTCCACTCCCACCGCGCTAAGGAGATAATCTCAAGTCCCAAACAGGTTATCAAATCACATAGCACAAATACTCTCTAAGTCCAAGAATCCTAAAAGTATACTAACTCAAAGGTTCCAATCACAAACTGACATCTAATCCCAGAGGCACACAAAGACATGTAGGAAACCTACTATGTAAGTAGAAAAGTGTATCGCATGGATCACGCTAGAGTTACCCTGGCAGTCTCTCAATAGAACCCAACCTCCTAGTGATCCTTATGTAGCCACTAGTATCCTCTTGTGCAAACAAGGCATACTACGAAGCAAGGTCGCAACCAAGTGTCCTCTCTACTCCCATCCTAGTCTGTACTAGTACTCGAGGCATGGGTGAGAACAAACAATTATCTTATTAGGCTCATTAAGTCAGTATTAGGTGTGAATGTTTTTGCTTGTTAAAAAAACTTACAATGAGTTACCCTGGCAACCTCTTAGGGCCTCGGCCCCTAGTGCAAGCCACTTCCTGACACTACAAGTAGATAACCTAACCTAAGCTCATGGAATCATTAATCACAAAATCACCACAGTCCTATACAAGCAACTGGAAAAATACCAAAAATAATCCACAAAAGAGCATCAAATCTCCATGAGCAAAAGAAAAGCATCCATAGATAATCATGACTACAATAGTTCTCTATTAGCAACTGAAGGTATCACTGATAATCACAATAATCATTGGTTCTTAACTAGCAACCAAAAAGTATCTCAAACCAATACTGATTGAAGACTCCAAAATGGTTGAGTCAAAACATGTCACAACATGACATCATCAAGATCAAATAACAAATCAATCCCATCAAGTAACTGGAAAGTAATCCAAATGCAACTGATCAATATCTCATAAATGGTTGCATATATCACAGCTTACACAAGAAGACTGAAAACAATATCAAACAACATGCCATCACATAACCATGGTTGAGTTTATACAGATCGGAATCAAAGACATCATCATGACATCACAATCATAACCCCTGAGCCTCTGGTAGACGTTCTATATTTGGTCAACACTAGTCAACCCAAAAACCCAAAACAAGAAGCATAGAGAAAACACAATGCAAGCACATGTTTTGGTTTGCTAAAATTACATAGTTGAATAAAGTGTGGAGGTTTCAATTTTTGTTTTCAAATTTAGATATCAAGTGGAGAAATTTGTACATTATTACTTAACCCATGTATAGGTTTTTGGATGAATTAAAGTTTTTTCCCATAGCTCTTAGACTCAATTTTCTAATCAATATATTGTTTATACAATGTTATTTGAAAATGACCCCATCGAATTCCAATAGAACACATTGTAAGTTTTCACATGAATAATAACCAATTTCTTCTTATAATTTACTATCCTTCACAACTAAATTCTATTAAACAACTAAATTAAATTTATGTTGTAAAACTAAATGATTAATTATTAAAGAAATAATCCATTAATAAAGTTTCATTTATAATATATATATATATATATATATATATATATAAATTAATATTATATAATAATAATTAATATTTAATAATATATAATAATTAACATTTGAAAATAATTATTATTTAATAACTTTAATAACAATGTCGAATTACACATATAACATGTCATAAATTTTCTATTAAAAAAAACTTATTTAAATATACATTATACTAATATAAGTCTACCTGTGCGATGCGCGGTACCTGCTGTCACAGGTCTGTGCCAACAGCAGGTACAGAGAACCCCTATCGTCATAGTCCCTACAACGACAGGTCCGCTGCCTACCCACAGGGTAAAAGGGATACGGGCTTCACCCTCCCTTATTTTGATATGAATTTTTTTTTTTTTTTTAAATTATAACATTTTTTCAAAAACATTTCTCAATCGATTTCAATAATGTATATCCACTGTGATTCCTTTTTAAATATATATTTCTCCAGTGCATTTTAAATAAACATATATATATATATAGATATATATGTATATATATATGTATATATATAGATATATATATATGTATATATATATGTATATATATAGATATATATATATGTATATATATATACATATATATATCTATATATACATATATATATCTATATATATACATATATATATCTATATGTATATATATATGTATATATATAGATATATATATATGTATATATATAGATATATATAGATATATATATATATATATGTATGTATATATCTATATATGTATGTATATATATATATATATATATATGTATGTATATATATATATATATGTATGTATATATATACATATATATGTATGTATATATATATATGTATGTATATATATATATGTATGTATATATATATACATATATATATATATATGTATATATGTATGTATATATATACATATATATATATATATATATGTATATATATACATACATATATACATATATATATATATGTATATATATATACATACATATATATATATACATACATATATATATACATACATATATATGTATATATATACATACATATATATATATGTATGTATGTATGTATGTATGTATGTATATGTATGCAGATTTTATATGTATATATAAAAAGAGAACATATATCTAGTTTTACACAAGAAGGGCTTTCCAATTCGATGAATTAAAAATTTCTCCAAAAAAGTAATTGTTCTCTAAATTTACCCATTATTTATTCTTTTAAATAGAATTGTCCATACACATCTGAAATTCCTAGCCCCATAGTTTCCTCAGATCTACGCATATGAAAATTTCCCTATATAGAATTTAACTACTCATGAAAAAATGCATACAACCAAGATATGAAAATCCTCAGAAAGCATTCAGAAGACACGAAGAAGACAGAAAATGAAATATCATAAGCCAAAATCACAAGTGTCTACTTGGACACTGATGCTAAATCCCTTCTCCTTAGAATCCACAAAGCAAGTTCCTTCCTTCTCCAACATTCTGGGGTCCTCCAAACATGCTCTCTAAGCTTCTAGGAGTGCCTGAATATAAAGAACTCTCAGGAAGCACCTAGAATGTCTCTAGAAACAACCAGAAGGTGTTGACAACTAAGCATGATCCTTTTCCAAGCTTCTAGATGAGTCATAAGGTTGTAGACACCATGTGCTTAATTTGTGCACTAACTCCTGTGTTGTTGACATATGTGCAATCAAGAGGTGCGTTTACTCCTAGGAAAGCTTATAACTTTTATTTTAATTCTTTTATTATTTCTCATTTATTATTTATTTATTATTTTATTATATTTTTATTATTATTATTTTTAATTTCTTTTATTTAATTCTTTTTTCTCAATTAATTCCCATTTAATTAATTCTAATCAAAATATCTAAAGATCATGATATTATATTAATTTTTTCCAAATAATTAAATTATTAATTAAATCTTTTAATTTAAGACTTAATTAATAGAAAATTCACCATAGACCTTCAAGATAAAATATGAAAACCCATCACAGAACAATCCATACAAAATCAATCTAAAGGGTTAAAAATCAAGAATTATGTCATCTGACACATTTGAAAGGTAAAATATCTAGATACTTGTCCTACCTCTCTAGGGAAAATGGTTTAAGGGTTTAGGATTTGGACTTGAGAATTTATCTCCCCTCTCTTACAATTGAGATAGGGCAATAGGGTACGCTCATCCTGGCAATTTAGGGCGGTCAATACCTGGTACCTATAACTTGCATAAAATTCATGCATGTACATACAATATAAATGAATACTAAGCTAAACAGGCAATGGCAGGAAGTGGTGTATCGTGTAGATCCCGACTAGCAGGTGACTATGACTCCCTTCCTTAACCACATCAAAAATGTCATACAATAAGAACAAACACGCACACCATACACATGCAAGTATGGGGTAAGTATCCTTAATAAAAACACATGTGATAATAAACCATCTAACTAATCATCATCAATAATTGGAAATAATCTAATAATCATCATGCATATATGAAATGTAGAGTCTAAGTAATCTCATCAAATATTAACTGAATCCATAGCACAATATTTGATAGTCTCAAACAATGCTACTAACCATCAACATAAAACTAGTCTAACATAGTCCGACAATAATAGCAACAATGTGTCCAGAAAAATGTTAACGAGGGCAGGCACTACAGAAGGATGTTATTTTCTAAGTCCTAGACATACCACTTGCATACAATTTGTTATTGGCATGACCATGGATTCATGACATGCAAGTAGTAGCATCAAGTTCCCTTTCAATGGTATTGAGATAGTTGTCCCTGGTGACAACTAAATATCTATTAATACATTATTTGCTATAGAAACACTTGTTCCAAATAATCTCTCTTCTCATGAGCTGACACTATCCTTTATAGAGTGTGAACAAAAATTGAAAATGATGAGCCTCAATAGGGTGAATACACTCTATACTCTATTGTTGATTTACCTATTTCCCCTTAGTCTTATGGGAAACCTTATAAGAAAAAGAAGCTTCCCACTTCTGCAATGACTCTTTTTGGCACCTTTTTGCAATCCTCAATTCCCCTAGAAGCAGAAAAAGAAGAACAAGGAATCAAAGATTGGATCTATAGGGAAGAGGAAGATAAGGAGAAAGTCATAGTCACTACTCCCATCTCTCCTAAACGTTGTGGCAAAGGATATAAATTTGTCACAAACATGGGCTATCAAGGCCAGGGTCCTTAACTGGTAACCAAAAGCTCTATTTGAACCTTTAGATCATACTCAAGGTCGTGACACTCGAGATACTGTTGGCCTAGGTTTTGGGCTAAAAGATGAAATACCAACATTTGATAGAAGAGAACCCATGTCTAGTGAATCAGAGGATTATGATCCTCCCTTTGTTGCTACCACTTTGCAAGATGAGGATTTCATGCCTCTCACTTCTCTCCTTTGGAGAGAAGAAACACTAACTACTCAAAATGATGTTGAAGCTTCCACTTCTCGACAGCAAGAACAAGATGAATCTAACCATGAAGACATAAACAAAGGATGGATTAGACAAAACATTGCTTGCTTAATTTCTAGAGATCAAAGTAGAGACTCTCATGAGTATGAATGGGAAAGACTATTAGACGCATCTTGTGAACTAGGGGTGGATGTCATTCACACCTATGCAAACCAACTGAATGTAGTCGAAGAGTCTACTGTAGGGTCAGACAAGTTTGGCTTGCACAATGCTTTAGTGGATCACATTGGTCCCTCTAGGTCTATTCCTAATATGGATTCCTTTGCAATGCTCACTATGGGTTCGACTTCACATGTCACCAGAGATGACTTTTCATATCAATAACCTTGAACCTTCCACATCACTCTCATTGATTCACCTTGATCTCATAGATTGGTTGGTTAAAACTCAAAGACCTAAAATATCATCTTTCAAAATGACAATGAGATCACTTGCTACCTAAATACCATTGAATGTGTTACTTCTTCCACCAGTGAACCCGCAATTAACATGAAGGAATAATATATCAAGTACCTCGGTTATAAAATTAAAAGAAAAAACAAGTGGTTAGATGGAAAAAACCACTTTGTGGCAATATTTGAACCTTAAAAAAGTAAAAACAAAGATGTATCCAATGGTGAAAACCTCCTTAAGGCAATTGCAGATGAGGCACTTGGTAGTCTACCAAGCTATTTTTAGGATAGATCTTTGGTTCTCATCGAACCTACACAACCAATAACTTGGGGATAGAGAAATCTCCTAAAATTATCCATGTGGCTCGATCATTGTCAACCAAAGAAAAGGAGAATTTTGCCAAATTCTTTCAAGACAAGAAGATCAATTTTGCATGGACATACTCAAATATGCAAGGACTTGACACAAATCTTATCCTGCATCATTTATCTATCTCTCCTAGTGCAAAATTCGTTAAACAAAAATTGGGAAAGATGCATCCACATGTAGCACTCTTGGTCAAAGAAGAATTGGAAAAACTCTTGAGTGCAAACTTTATCAAAGCTATTGACTATGCAGAATGCATTTCCAACATTGTACCTACATCTAAACATGATAAATTCATTCAAGTTTGTATTGATTTCAGAGATCTAAACAAAGCATGCCCCAAGGATGACTTTCCACTACCTAACATAGACATGATAGTGGACATTACAATGGGTTATGAAATGTACTCCTTCATGGATAGTTTTTTCAGGTACAACCAAATTAAGATTGATCTAGCTGTTCAAGAAAATATAGTTTTTACATGTGCATGGCATACTTTCTACTGGAATGTCATGCCCTTTGGGCTCAAAAAGGTTAGTGCTACCTATCAAAGAGCAATGACCACCATCTTCCATAATATGATGCATAAAAATATGGAAGATTATGTTGATGAGACACTGGCTAAATCTAGAAAATGAGACAGACATCTTGAAGACCTTAGTCTAATATTGGGCTGTATGGAACAATTTCAACTTAGGTTAAACCCAAAAAAGTGTTCCTTTGGTGTCACTTCTAGAAAATTGCTAGGCTATTATATCAGAAAAAGGCATTGAGGTTGATCCTCAAAAGGTCCAAGCTATCATGGAAATGCCTCCTCCAAGAAATATCAGTCAACTTAGAAGTCTACTAGAATGTCTGCAATCTATTAGAAGATTCATTTCTCTGATGGCTGATAAAGCTCAATCTTTTAACAAGAATTTGCATAAAGGCTCTACTCATATATGGAATGAAGATTATCAACAAAGTCTAGACCAAATCAAAGGGTACTTGGATAAACCTATAGTTTTGACGCCACCCATTCTGGGAAAACCTTTGATTTTATACATCTCAACTACAACTTCTTATTTAGGAGCATTATTAGCACAAAGTGATGAGGTTGGTAAATAACGTGCTATATATTACATCAGTTCAAATTTGGTGGCTTACAAAATGAACTACAGTAGAATTGAGAAAGCCTACCTTGTAGTGGTATTTTCTTCCCAAAAACTCTAACATTACATTTGGCACATATAGTTCACCTAATTGCTAAAATTAATCCTCTAAAATATTTGTTGAGCAAAGTTGTGCTTACCAGTCGTCTGGCTAAATGGATCATGATTCTTTTAGAACTTGACATTCAATATGTCCAACATAAAGCCATCAAGGGGTAGTCCATAGCTGACCAGTTGTTTGATATTCCACTAGAGGATACAACACCCATGCAAATTGAGTTTCCAGATGCCTCAATTATGTCCATCACTAAGAGAACTTGGAAGATGTTCTTTGGCAGTTCCCATACATAGAATGGGGCTAGAGTAGGTGTCTTGTTTATTTCCCCTCATGGTTATATGATCCCCAAATCCTAAAAACTCTTATTCCCTTCCACAAACAACATTACAAAATATGAGGCTTTAACAAATGGTATCAAAATGGCTCTTGAATGGAGAATCATTGAATTGCACATCTATGGAGATTCCCAACTTGTTATAAATCAAGTGAACAATGAATATCAAACAAGGATGACAAGTTGATACCTTACAAGAAGTTGATAGATGTTGTAAGGAACTATTACACTTTTGTGACATTCCAACAAATTCCTAGAGTAGAAAACAAGGCTATTGATGTTATGGTCACTCTAGCATCTATCCTCCAACTACAAGAACATGAATCGTGATTTGAGTTCCTAATGAAAGAACTACATCATCTTGCCTATGATTCCTTAGACAACCAGGTGATTTTCACTGTTGTAGGTCATGATTCCTCTTGCTATGTGGCTATCTTCTCTTACCTATGTGATCAATTTATTCCTAAAACCCTCACATGCAACCAAAAATGCCAACTCCACAATGCTTCAAATTACACTTTGGTCTCTGGTGACTTGTATAGGAAGAGTCTAGACAAAATGTTGCTTAGGTGTTTAGAGCTAGAAGAGTCTGGAAAGGCGCTAGCCGAAGTCCACAATGACATTTGTGAAGCACATTCTAATGGCCTTGCACTTGCTCGAAAACTACTTAGAGCGGGTTATTATTGGCCAACCATGAAAGCTAAAGTTGTTCGTTATGCCAAGTCTTATAAGAAATGTCAACTTCATGGAAATTTGATTCATGCTCTAGGATGTGAGCTTATTCCCTTTGTGACATATTGGCCATTCCAACAATGGGCTTTTGACTTGGTAGGAAAAATTCATCCAAGTTCATCTAGTGGTCACAACTTCATCATCACAACAACTGAGTATTTTACCAAATGGGTTGAAGTTTTGCCACTATCTGTTGCTGCATGCAAACATGTTGCCCTATATAAAAACCACATCATTTGTCATTATGGCATTCCTTCCTCCATTATTACTGATAATTAAGGACAATTCAAGAACAAGGACCTCAAACAACTGTGCAAGAAATTTAGAATCAAACAACATTGGTCCTCTATCTACTACCCTTAAGGGAACGGCCAAGCTGAGGCCTCCAACAAAACATTGCTGAAAATTAAGGGAACAACCAAGCTAAGGCCTCCAACAAAACATTGTTGGAAATATTACACCAAATGGTTCACAATTTTGGAAAAGATTGGCACTTAAAGATAAATCTGACACTTTGGGCCTATAGAACTACCATTTGTACTCCTACAGGGGCCATGCCCTTTTCTCTAGTCTATGGCTCTAAGGTTTTCCTCCCATAAGAAGTTGAGATCCCCTCCTTGAAAGTCTCCTTACATGGGTTGATAACTGATGGAGACCATAGAGCTATGCGAGTACAAGAACTAGAGACTCTTGATGAATGTTGCAAGGCTGCTCTTGATCACATGAGGGCTTATCAGAAGCACATGTCTACTCATTATAACAAGAAGGTTCATCCTCATGAGTTCCAAGTAGGTGAACTTGTGCTTAGAGAGAATCCAAAAAATTAGTAGCATAGAGAGTAGAAGGGAAAGTTTGAACCTAATTGGTTAGGCCTATACATTATCACAATAGTATTTGGGTCTAGTGCTTATCAACTGTCTACTCTCGAAGGGGAAGAACTTGCAAATCCTATCAATATCCTACATTTGAAGATGTTCTATGCATAGAGGCTCTCATCTCAACATCTTGTACATATCTATTGATCCTAAAAAAATCTTGAAAATCAAAAAATGTCCTAAAAAAAGGATCATCTTAGTAAAATACTAGCAATAGGTGCTTTGATGTATCACCAAAAAAATCAAAAAATTCAAAAATACAAAGAAATTGGAAAAAGTTTTGAAAAAATCTGTCAAGTGGTGAAAACCTAGAAATAGATGCTACTTGATACCCTTGCACCTATGTTTATCAATCTCAATCACCCACTCTACAACACATTTCCTGGCTTGGGATTGTTTCTTGTCCTCGTCTCAGGGGCACAATTGCTTAGCCTATTGAGGTATCCTTGTGCATTAAGGTTTCTTTGAAAACTCACAAAATAGTGTTTCTCAACACTACCCCACCCCCCACCCCCCCCCCCCCCCCCCCCACCCCCCCCCCTCAAATTGACATCAAGTGTTTCTCAACACTTTTCAGATAGTTTACCTATAGTCTCAAATGTCTCATGATATTTCTCACTATCAGAATCAAGTCTTGAAGAGGTTTCCAAGTGACTCACACACACACATAAATATTTAAATGACTGAGCTATGATGAACTTTATCTACTTTGTGTGTATTCTATGATGATTTCTTTGCTATGTGTTCCCTCCCTAATAGTCTTCTAATGATTTCATGGACTAGAAGATTGGGGGCATGGGGCATGGTTTATTACTTTCTACTTGTGGGTATACTCTATTTGTCTATAGTGTTTAAAGTATTCATGCTTGTTCTATTTGACACTTTGACTTACAAACGTATCATCCTTGACTATTTTTCAAGACTGCACTCCGGGGTTATCCTAGCACTTATGCCTTGATACAGATGTAATCTTTCTATATCAAACCTAAGAAATCCAATTGAGTAGCTATTTTGACTTACATGTCTTTGATGTTTAGGTTGGGTTCCCACATAACTATCTGATATCAATCATATTCATATCCTTGTAGTCATACTAGTGATGGTTGTATGATCTTACAATGTTCCTAATAAATGCTTAATGATGAAATAAGAGTCTAAATGTTATGTGCTTCTTGTTGATAAACCACTTTACATATTAGCTTGTATTTTAGGTTCATTCTCTAGATTAGTCTTGCATTTTTGCGTATGGGGAGAGCTATATCTTCATCTTTTCATGGACATATCAGCTAACTACTTTCATATCTTTCTTTGCTTTCTTCTTGATTAGGTCTTTTCATCTTCTTGATCTTTCACTCTGCCTCTTTGTTATCCTGTCATCACAAGGGGTTAATCTAAAAATTAGATTTGATCTATCCAAGTGTTACATGTTTCAAACAACATAAGTCTACATCATACACATAAGAGCTAAACATCATAAATGAGAGTGATCCATGAACACATCAACATGAGTATATCAACATGAACATAAAAGCAACACATACATGAGCGAGAAACTAAAACATCATATGAAAACTTAAAATGCTGAAACATCCATCAAAATGAGACAAGTACAAAAAAATTGTTGATCAAATATAGTATCTCATATATATCAATGTGTCACAATACATATAAAAATGTGAGATCCAAAATCTGGATATCTATCTCAAAAATACATGGAGCACAATCACAAAAATTGTCAAAAATGTCAGCCTTGGCCTAAGACTAACTCCCACCCTCTGTAGCTGGTGGTGGCCCTAGATGTGGAGCCTGTCTCCTATCTAGTGCATGCACTACACCCTCTAATCTCTTAGCTCTCTTTGAATACATAGGTTCTCATCAGTCTGCAGGGACTACAATAATGTATACCCCATGGTAGCAGTTTGTCATAGCTGTCTGTCACTCCATCTCTCATTGGCACTCTGCTAAATCATCTCTTAAAGACCACTCTCATCTGTTAGGCTTTGCTTATGCATCCACTAGTTACTAGTCCTGCACAACAATGGTCACTCAAGCTGCTTGTAGCTCTGCCTCTAGCACTTGAATCCTAGCATCTTGGTCATCCTTCCCCCTCACTAGTTGCTTCACCTCCACCTCCACTCGCCCCACTCTCTATCACCTTAGTGGAACCTCCTCCTCCTCCTCCCTCATGCCCTGCACTTGCAGCCATCTCCTCCCTGATCGAGAACCACTCTCAACCTCCATCTGTCTCCCCCCCCACCTCCACTGCCATCTCCTTCGTGCCCTACTGCTATGGGTAGAGCATATGGTTATGTAAATTGAGGGAATGGATGCCTCTACCTCTCATAAAAATATGTTGGGTTTTCCCTTGCATCTACTACATATGGATGATAGTCCCAATGTGTCTGAACTTAGGTTGTTGTCTCCCGCATGGCTATTTAATAATCTAACATGAACAACCAACCTTGTGCCTCATCTGAGTGTAATTGAGCATAAGTCGTCATCTCTACTAAGACTACCTATTGTACACTAGAAAAGGTGCACTTCTCTAAATCATTCTATCCGAGGTTCTCCATAGATTGGAAAGCTCGAATGCCGACTTAGAGCTCCCTAGTCATGGAGTGCAAGGGGCATACAAATGAGCATATAGGAGCTCTCAGCTGAGCCTTAGAAATACAGCCCTTGCTAGTAAACCACAAAATGGGAGATTCTTTAGACAAGAGCAAGAGTGCTAGTGTCAAAGAACTCTTGGATCATGCAATGCAAAAATGAAACTAAATTAGGATGAGATGCACAATGCAAGCTATGCTAAAAATGAGATGGGAATGTTACAAATCCAACTATTAATCTATGTGATCTAATTATTTGCAAAGGAAACTACACTATCATGCAATATGATCTTAACACTAATATGAAGGAAATGAGAGAATGAGACAAGGAAAAGAAGTTCTCCACAAAGCTCCAAGGAAACCTGTTAGAAAACTTGCAACATGACAATATTCAAAAGATGGATTCCTCTTTTGAGGGGGAAAGCTCTCTCCCTTTTAAAGATGTATGGACGGTGGAGATCAAGATGAAGATTGTGGATGATGAACGGTGGAATTCGAAAAGAGGAGTGATCCATGTGCACACACAAGTCAACCAATAAAATATAAGTTGACTTGTCACATAAGAAAAAAGTCTCACAAGCCTTTTCTTTTAATTGTAAAATAGAAAAAGGACTTTATGTGTGCACTTTAAGTGGGTTAGAAGAATGGGGTGTTTTATTTAATTGAAAGGGGACATGTTCTTTTAATCAAATAATGAACTTAGGATAGCATAGTCAAACTATAGGTTATAATCAAATAAATTAATTATTAGCAAATTGGTCTAGGTAAATGATTAAATTAATTTAGCCAAAATGCTGAGAAGGGGGCTAATAGTCTAGATGACCATTTTTAGGTGATTACATTTGCCCCTCTTTAAATGATGTGTGATCGATCTGGGAACACATTACGTCAAAGAAAATTGAAGCCAAGTAGGTGATGATAGATATAGATATCTGATTCCAAAGAATGAAATGCATAAATAGATAGCAAGTCCTAAATGCACAGCCTGATAGCAGTAGTATTGAACATTAGGAAGATGATGTTAGGATCCGAAAAGAATTCTAACATCTAGCAAAGCGAATAGATCAAGAGCAAGTGATAAGGTCAAACAAATGCTCCTAAGAAATAGATAGTTGTAACAATCAGCAATAGAGTATTTCTCGTGAAAGACGTCAAAGAAAATCGAAGCCAAGTAGGCGATGATAGATATAGATATCTAATTCCAAAGAATGAAATGCAAAAATAGATAGCAAGTCCTAAATGCACAGCCTGATAGCGGTAGTACTGAACATTAGGAAGATGATGTTAGGATCCAAAAAGAATTCTAACATCTAGCAAAGCGAATAGATCGAGAGCAAGTGATAAGGTCAAACAAATGCTCCTAAGAAATAGATAGTTGTAAGAATCAGCAATAGAGTATTTCTGCCCCCTCGGGATTGAAATCGAAATGAGGTAAGAGGAAGGAGAAAGTAGCTAGACATGAGAAAATTAGAATATAGCAATGTCCAAGATGACAGATAGATGATTAGAACTCAAGAATGACTATTAAAAAAAATGATAAAATGCCCCAGTTTGACTAGAGTTGACCTTGAAGGATATAGCATAAAAATTAGGTCAAATCTAGTAGAGAGATTATTTAGATGTGAAAAGGTGAATAGAAGGAGATATGAAGTATAGAAATGATGAAGATATGAAGAAATGAAGATGCCCCAGCGATGATTCAAAGATTAAACCTCAAACGGTTAGCTAACTGCTCAGAAGAAGGTAAAATTTTAAAATGTGATTTTGACCATTAAGATGAACTCAGATTTTGATTTCAATCCCAAAAATGGATCCAAGACGTTGAAATTAGCTAGGGGTGCAATTTTCGCTCAATTCCGAGGAGTTTTAAAAATTAGGTCAAAATGAGGTTGGAGGCTATAAAAGGGGTCCAAGTGTCATTTTCACTATTCATTTGTCTTTTTGTGATTTGAGAGATTTTGTGTGGTCCACATAGCATCATGGCTCAAGAGAACATTCCTCTTCATCGACACCGTTTCGAGCGCAGCCGATTGCACAACCGGCCAGAGTGATATGGGGCGCAGGTAAGTGACTATCTTTTTGTTGCTTTTTCGAGCTTTTTGTGAGTTTTTCGCACGTTTTCAAGATTTTTGAAAAAAAGTCACGCGATACTTTTTAAAGTATCGCATGGCTTCAAAAATATTATCGCGCAACACTTTTTTTCAAAAAACGTGTCGCACCGTTCAGGAAAATGTGTCGCACGAGCCACACCCAAATGTCGCATAACATCGTGCGAAATGTCACACGACATAAAAATGTCACACTACTATGTAAAAAAATGTCACGCAACACTGTTTCAAAAAAAAGTGTCGCACTCTCTTTGTAAAAAGTGTCGTACAGAGAGTTTTGTTGTTTTTCTGAATGCTTTTTTTCGTCATGTGACTATTACTGATGATTGCTTGTTTTATCTGGACAGGAGGTATTCTCGGCATTACAGATTAGAGCTCCCAGGGTGGTTGGTTTGCGCGTTGTGCAGCATTTGAGCGATGAGGAGCAAACTGTGCTAGTGCCTATGGGCTTGCGTTGGGTTGTACGGATGCCCCATATTCGGGCAAACCATGGTTTGCTATCTACACTGGCAGAGAGGTGGCATAGCGAGCATAACACTTTTCACTTACCAACTGGCGAGGCGTCGATTACCTTGGAGGACGTATATCGCATTCTGCAAGTGCCATGCCATGGTGAGCCGGTAAGTTACTTGGTTAGTAGTTTGTTGATTTAGCCATTTCAATGTTGGATGCCAGGTGTACTAATGTTAAGTTTTCATGATGGCACAGGTGTACTATGATACGACCCCGATAGAGGGGCTAGCGCGAGTGTAGGAGCTTTTCCAGGATGTGACCATTTTGGATCGTCACCTAAGTTGGGAGAGATTGATGACTGAGTATGGATATGATTATCCTTTTCCCAGCTTATTATGTTCTTTGGTAGCCCAGGCCCTGGTGACAGACCGAGGCCAAAAGGGCTTTCCACTAGGATGGGGTCGGCTGGTATATGATCTGATCTCCCGACCACGTAGGATGGCATGGGGGCCTGGGATATTGGCAGAGATGTACCACGAGCTTCATGAGATAGTATATCTTGAGGGTGGATCATGGGCATGCAGAGTAGTGTTAGCACAAATCTGGGCTTGGGAGCACATTGCTGTAATCCAACCACGGGTGCAGCCACGAGAGCGCAGCCAGCCATACATTTTTTGTTATAGAGGTTTCATCCCACAGAGGCATAGTGGAGATGTGACCTATTACCAACGCATGTTTGATGAGCTGACAGAATTCACATGGTGACCATACCGGGAGTGTCAGCGGTGGTCAAATTCATGGGAGTTAGATTACATGCGGTATAGCAGACCACTGGTGGGTCGGAGCACAGACATTGTGGAGCAGTTTGTGATCAGTTGTGTATGGTGGCAGTTTGTAGAGCAACAGGTGGTGTCAATGGAGACTACTACCTATGCCTAGATGCGCATAGATGAGGGATTGGGATGGTTGTTGATGCTGGACTATCATACAATAGTTTGGGATACCGCAACACTAGTGGCGACTCCTTGGGATTATCGCCCAGATGTGGTAGATGCAGGGGCTGATCTGGGGTATCTTAATGAGATGTAGAGACACCCGTTCCCCCGATTCACACATCTGGATGCAGCACCTGCAGGAGTGGGAGGTGGAGGTGGCGACGGAGGAGGAGGAGGTGGAGGAGGAGGGAGAGGGGGGAGGCAGATGGAGGGGGAGAGTTCCCGAGCAGGGCGGAGGAGGATACGAGCGCAGGCGAGGCATGTGGCAGAGGAGTCCTTAGAGTCTGAGGAGGAGGAGGTGCCCTTGAGGAGACGGAAAGAAGTGAGGGTAGAGGCACCTGCAGAGCAGCTGGCAGGAGGAGAGGAGGAGGTGCCCTTGAGGAGGCAGCGAGCGGTGGGGGTAGAGGCATTTGCAGACCAGCCAGCAGGAGGAGAGGAGCAGGGTGCGAGGATCCGTACCTTGGAGGTAGAGATGCAGGCACTTTGGGTGACTATTGCAGTATAGGATCAACAACTGATGGATGAGCGAACACGAGCATATGAGCTGCAGTGAGAGCGGGATACTGCGAGACAAGAGGCAGCGCATCATGGTGCCCGAGCTACCTACTATTATGCTGCCTATAGGAGTGTGATACCACCAGGATAGGGTCTTCCTAATTATTCAGAGCGAGTGGGCAGATTAGAGGGTGCAGTGCAGGCACCAGATAGGAGACAGGCTCCTCCACCAGGGCCAACACCAGTCGCAGAGGGTGGCAGTCAGACATGACATTGTGTTTTGATTTGTACCTTATGTATTTTTGAGACATATATCCAAATTTTGGATCTCACATTTGTATATGTACCATGACACATTTGATATATATATGAGATACTGGGTTTATAAGATAGAAAAGAGATGAAGTGAAAGATTAAAAAGGAGTTAGCTGATATGTCCACAAAAAAGATGAAGAGAGAGCTCTCCCCATATGCAAGAATGCAAGACTAATCTAGAAAATGAACCTAAAATGCAAGCTAATATGTAAAGTGGTTTACTAGCAAGAAGTGCATAATATTTAGACTCTTAATTTCATCATTGAGCATTTATTAGGGACATCATGAGATCATACAACCATCACTAGTACAACTATGAAGATATGAATATGATCGATATTAGATAGGTATGTGGAAATCCAATCTAAGCATCATAGACATGTAAGTCAAGATAACTACACAATTAGATTCCCTAAGTTTAATTTAGCAAGATTACACCTGTATTAAGGCATAAGCGCCAGGATAAACCCTGAGTGCGGTCTTGCAAAACAATCAAAGATGATACATTTGTAAGTCAACGTGTTGAATAGGACTAGCATAAATGCTTACAACACTATAGAAAAACAAAAGTATACCCACAAGCAGAAATCAAGAAAATATGTCCCATGCCCCAAATCTTCTATTCAATGACATCCTTGAAAGACTATTAGGGAGGGAACACATGGAAAAGAAATCATCATAGACAGCACACAAAGTAGATAAAGATCAGCATAGCTCAGTCGTTTAAGTGTTAAAGTGCGTGTGTGCAAGTCACTTGGCCATTTCTTCGAGACTTGATTCTAATAGTGAGAAATATCGCGACATCGGAGACCGTAGGTAAACTATCTAAAAAGTGTTGAAAAATACTTGATGTCAAGGTGGGGGAAGTATTGAGAAACACTATTTTGCGAGTTGTCAAAGAAACCCTAATGCACAAGAATACCTCAATAGGCTAAGCAGTTGTGCCCCCAAGAAACAATTCCAAGCTAGGAAATGTGTACCAAAATAGGTAATTGAGACTGATAGATAGAGGTGCAAGGGTCTCAAGTAGCACTTGTTTCTAGATTTTCACCAATTGAATTTTTGATTTTTTTTGGTGATACATCAAAGTACCTATTGCTAGGTTTTCACTAAGAAGATCTTATTTTCAGGACATTTTCTAATTTTTAGGATTTTTTTAGCATCATATATGATTTTTTGGATTTTTTAGAAGGTTTTAGATATCACTAGTTCTCAAGCAAGATCACATCATTTTCTCCCAATGTCTAGCAAGGTATAGGATATGATGGAGCAACGAACTAGTGGATAAGCAAAGATGGATGAAAAAAGAGTATGAAGCAAGTAAAAGTGATCCTCAAGGACTGACTCCTCAAGAGTACCCAAGCTAGGGAAAGAGGTGAAATAGTCATATGAAGCATGTTTTGGATAAGCAATGGAAGTAATGAGAAAGATAGCATGTAGGATAAGCAATGAAGCCAACACGTGAGATAGCATGAAGTGTGTAGTCCAAAAGAGTAGCCATGTCAAGAGAACTATGAGAACCATGTTTCATTTATTATGATCAAGAGCAAGGGGTTAACTAGGTAGTATAGCAATGGGATAGAGCAATAAGAATAAAGCTCAAGATAGAGGCTATGAGTGAATGGGAGAGTACAATAGAAAATTTGGTGGATAAGATAGCCAATATGCAAAGATAGCTCAACATTGTCAAGATCAAAGAGAGAAAAAGGGATAGATGGATGATGGAAGAATTACACATGATGCCTGTTTGCCAGGTTTTAATCATGGTACTTATCCAAGGTGCCACAAGAAGTAGTTTTTACCATAGGATAAATTTATTTCTCTTTACTTTTGCTACCAAAGTGCCACAAGAAGTGGTTTTCACCAAGGCACATTTTCATTTTTTCATTTTTTTTTTTGAATTTTTTTTTAAATTTTTTTTTTTTTTTTTGAATTTTTAGAAAGAGCTCAAGATATTTGAATGTAGATAGCGCTCCTATAGAAAAGATAAGTCATGATAAGCCAAGACCATAGAAAGTTATGCTCAAAGATGTTGATAGGGTGATGAAAGAGAAATGGTAGTAGGAAGAGTATATGGAGGATAATAGTTCAGGTATAGAAAGTAAGTGTAAGCTTTAGAGGATTTCATGAGGGTAGCTGAAATATTGGACAAGATCGACGTTGACACACACCTTGAAGGGTATTGGAATGATGGAGGAATCATGAATGAAGTAGCTTGAGGTTTAGATGTATGAGGTGGTAGAAGAGATTTGGAAAAAAGTGGAGTGGAAGGCTTTGGAATATTTTTAGAAATATTTTTGGAAGAAGATGGAATGGAAACCTTTGGAAGCTTGAATGTCAACTTTGAAGGATTTTGAATATTCAAGTCTTTTAAAAGAGACTTGGGAATCCACATAGCTTTAGATTTTCCTTTGGATACTTCAAAACACATTTCTTCAATAATGGGTTTAGGAACCCATATTTTCTTTGAATTAGCTTTTTTAATAGTGAACATTTGCAGTCTCTTTTGTGCATTCTCCTTCTTAGCATTCACATGTCGATTAGATGGGACATAGTGATCTTCATTTTTCAATGGATTCTTATGTTTATTCTCACTTCCAAAGGGCTTGGGATTTGTGGATGAATAAGGCTGATATGACTTGTTTAGATGTATAGATGAGTGAAAATTCATCAAGGATGAGTGTCTTTGTTGATCTTGAGGTATTATAGGAGAGCTAGGGAATGACCTAGGAGTGAATGTAGGAGATGGAGGAACATAAGGCCCCAATATGGATGGAAGGTTTGAATGCTTTAGCTTAGATGAATAAGGACCAAGGATAGATTTAGAAGATGCAAAGGGATAGTGGGAAGGGATATCAACATCTTTAGAATGAGCAAGATGGTCAAAGTCATCAATAGGCTCATGAGTACCTTTGATAGGAAGAACATTTTTAATAGTAGCACTTGAAGCTTGAGCAAAATTTTGAAGTGGATGTGGAGAAGTAGAACATGAGGGAATGCTTTGATCTTGACAAGTAGCTTTGGATAGCATATGAAGAGAAATTTTCTCATAATTTTCAGTAAGCCCAAGGGAGATAACGAAAGTGGTATCTTTATCATACTTAGGAGGTGGACAAGATATAGGATATGGAGGGGAAAAATCTTGAAAGAGATGAAAGGGTACTTGATCTTGATCTTTCTTGAAATTTATAGCTTTTTCTTTTTGAGAGTCCTCTTGACATGGAGCCAATTCTAAGGACAAGGGAGAATGAAGAATGAATGGAGTAGTGCTTGGATTAGGCATAGTAGTGCAGAAAGGTTGAGAATGTTTAGGATTAGTAGCATGGAAAAGGTTTGCAGCCAAGTGAAGGTTAGCTTGAGTTTCTTTTAGAGATATCCCTTGAGGATACACATAGTCAATGTGGAAAGCATTAGGTTCTTTATTTGATGGAGGCATGTTGGAAAGATTTGAAGTGTTGGGAGATGCACGAGTGTTGGAAGAAGTGGAAGATGTAATAGAGCTGCTACTAGACATAGGTTCATTAATGTAATCTTGCTCAAGAAAAGTATCCTCATCGCATGAATCATTAGAGGTATCAATAATTCCATTATCAATAAGATCTTGGATTTTATGTTTTAGCTCAATGCAATCTAAAGTACTATGGTCATTAGATCAATGATAGGCACAATAGGTATCCAAGAATGGATTTCCATAGGAGCTAGACTTAGGCAACATGATGAGCTTGGTGCCAGGAAGTGTTCTCAAAATGTCATCATAAGAATTCCCCAAGGGAGTAAAATTTCTCTCAAAAGTATGTCTACAGTCCTTTGGTTGCTTCTCAAGTAAATGGTATGTATCCATGTATTCATCATTATCTTGGTCAAAGATAGGTCCATCATGAAATTTTAGCATAGGCTCAAAGGAGGTATCACTTGCTTGTTCTCTAAAGAGATCTTTACATCTAGAAAATGAAGACATTTGATGTCTTGAAGTAGAGCATGTAGACCTAGAAGAAGAGGATGACCTCAAAGAAGGCGACTCACATGCATGTAAAGACCTTAAGGAAGATTCATGTATTGATGCAATCTTCTCCTCTAACCTTTTCTCAAGTTTAGACTTCATTTCCATCATGTACTTAGAGAGATGAAGGTAAGAAAGATCATTTGTCTCTTCTAGTTCTTTGTATTGTGCATATAGATCTTGAAACTCTTTAGTGACATGGAGGATATCATGATCATCTAGATTCAGTTGAAGTTTGGTAGCACAAGGTTTAGATCTCATAGTTTTAGATGCAAAGCCAAGCATAAAAGAGCCTAGAAGATAACTTGATGTTGAAACTATAGGAAGTAGAGTGTTTACTTGCCAAGATAGTAGAGAGAGATTAAAGTGACTTGTCAAACAATATGTACAAGAAACTTATGACATGAATGACTCAAGTCAATAGCTAGGAAAGATGCCCAAATAGCCAAATAGATAGAGCAAGCGGGGTGACAAGTGAACAACTCTCCAACCCAAGAGTGTAGTCAAGAAATCAAGGCAACCATTTTAGCAAAAAGATAACTAGCGAGCATGCATAGACCATGAAGACAAAAAGACCAAGAGCACTAAGACCAAAGAGGCACTTTAAGCATGTTCAAGAACTAGAGACATATAAAATAAAAATCAAATGATGAGACTCCCCTTAGCAAGAAAAACAAGAAAATTTTTGCATTTGATGTTTTGACTTGGTTGACAAAGTTTGACAATTGTTGATAGCATAGCAAGTTTGATGTTCAAAAGAAATTTCTTTCCAAGCAAGATAGTGACACATGAAGTAGTCTTCAAACAATCAAACAAGGGACAAAGAAACCTTGCATGACACAAGCATATTTGAGGTCTCAAAAGAAATCCCTAGAATTATTTTCATGTGTATGTTCAAAAGATTTTCACAAGTATACCACATTCAAGAACACATCAAGAAATATCTACCTAAATGTCATGGTTCATTACTCAACAACTTGGCCCACACATGATGCTCCTTCACCTCACACCAAGTGGTTTCCCACAAGAGATATTGGCTTTGTCATGGAAATGCCATAAGCATAACCAAGGGAACACATATGGTGAGTGTAAATCTTGGGGTCATGCGGGTAGTCCACTAGGATCAATCCTTGCACCAAGAAGTTGAGCGGCTAAAAAGGGTAGTTACTAACTTAGGATATTTAGATAGGGCTTCCGTTCATAGTGTTCCTGTTGCTCCCAATTATGGGACACCTCACCTTGCGATGAGTAACCGATCTCGCGATCACAAGAGTACCTTAAGCATTCTTGCCTAGTGATCTCCCTATGGTCGAAATCCCATAAGCGATCACACTAGGTAAAGATAAACACTATGTCTACCAAGGTTTTGTATCCTTGATAGCCTTGAGTTTATAGTGGGTTTGAAGAGCTGGGTAATCTGCTTGTCCCCACTTGGGTCGTTCCTCTCAGGTTGTCCGAGAGCAGGCCCTCTAAAGGATTCTAACTACACAAAGAGTGGATCAACTTTTGAAAGTCAAGATTTCTAATTCACCACAAAGGTGAAGAGCATACTCTCCTATTCCAATTGTTTTCTCTCAAACACACTAGGAAGATTCAGTTGCCTCTTACTCTTGAAACCAAATGGTAAGTCAAGATTTCTGATTCACCACAAGGGTGAAGAGCATACTCTCCTATCACCAAAAGATCCCAATTATAAGTTTTAATGTGCCTAAAAATAAACAACTAGTATATGTCACACATGTAAAATTAAAGAACAAGAAAAATTGGGTTTTTATGCGTTGGGAAACCTTGCAAACAATCATTAGTAGCCCTTGTGCATTTGAAGCTTTGACATGCGTTCTTTTTATGCAATGTTTTGATTTTTTTTCACAAGGATGGCAACCTGCAATCACAACTTGTTAGCACCACAAGTTAATGTGAAATAACATAAAATACTGCAATAAAAAGTGGTTAGTTTCCTCAAATATCGAATTTATCTTCCAATCAAGTGTATGCAAAGAAAGTGGAAACTAATCACAAATGCTCTCATTTTTACTCTTTCCTTTTGACCTAGTTAACAAGATTAGACTTTTTTGCTATTATTTCAGATCCAAAAACATAAATGAAAAGAAAAGACCCCTACTAAAAATTAGAGAGCTTTCGAAAAATGCAAGAAATTCAAAAAAATCTCTTCATTTGCACCTTAGAGACTGATTTTGTCAAAACAGGCCAAATTTATAAAATTGAGTTTTTGATCCCTAATACGAACTCACAAGTCAAAACACAAAGAAATAACCTTTATTATAATTAAAAAAAATTTCTAAAAATGTAAGTTTTTTCAAAAAATACGCTGATTTGCGATCAGAAATGGCTTTTTATGAAAAATAAAGAAAAAATTATAACTCCCACAAATCACATAAAAATGCTTTGAAAATTGGACTGAGACATTTTGAGCACATACCCAACTTGAAAACAAAATTTCAAAACCAAACTCAAAGTGGTTTAAAAGATATTATCAAATCTTTAAACCAACTAGATTTTTGGCCTTCAAACCAATCTACTTATGGGTTGGCCTTAAAATCCAAGTGATAATTCTACAAAAACACTTGATTAGATCCAATATGCTGCTATAAAAAATTAGAGATGAAATATAAAAGCAAATGGAGCTAGAAACTTGATTCAAGCCCCACGGTGTGCGCCAAAAAAGTACACTCGAAATTGTCACACTCTAAACCCTTCTATCCAAACGATTCCATGAGTTGGAATGCTTGGATGCCGGCTTAGAGCTCCCTATCCATGGAGTGCAAGAGAGTATATTTCAAGAATAAGAAAGCTATCAGATGAGCCTTAGAGATACTCTTCTTGCTAGTAAGTCATGCAATGGGAGGTTCCAAAGACAAGATGCAAGAATGCAAATGTCTCAAGGAGTTCCTCAAGAATGCAATGCAAATGAAGATTAAGCTAGAATGAGATGCAAAATGGAGCTATGCTAAAACATGTATGAGAATGTTACAATACCATTATTAAGCTATGTGAGATTAAGCTACATGTAAAAATGAAAGCTAAGCTAAGCTAGAATGCCATGGATGAGAGAATGTAGACAAGAAATAGAAGTTCTCCACAAAGCTCCAGAGAAACTTGTTAGAAAACCTGCAGCATAACAATATTCAAAAAATGAGGATCGATTGAGGGGGAAAGCTCTCTCCCTTTTAAAGATGTATGGATGGTGGAGATCAAGATGAAGATGGTGGATGATCAACGGTGGAATTCAAAAAGAGGAGTGATCCATGTGCACACACAAGTCAACCAATAGAATATAAGTTGACTTGTCATATAAGACAAAAGTCACAAAGCCTTTTCTTTTAATTGCAAAATAGAAAAAGGACTTTATGTGTGCACTTTAAGTGGGTTAGAAGAATGGGGTCTTTTATTTAATTAAAAGGGGACATGTTCTTTTTAATCAAATAATGAACTTAGGATAGCATAGTCAAACTATAGGTTATAATCAAATAAATTGATTATTAGCAATTTGGTCTAGGTAAATGATTAAATTAATTTAGCCAAAATGTTGAAAAGGGGGCTAATAGTCTAGATGACCATTTTTAGGTGATTACACCTATCACATTGCAAACTACCACCATACTCAACTAATCACAAATTGCTCCACTATCTATAAGTGTCAGCCCACCAGTGGTTTGCTATGCTACATATAATAGAATTAGACCATCTATGACAATCTCAATATGGTTGCCACACAAATTTTTTCAGCTCATCAAAAATCTATTGATAGTATGTGACATTCCCACTATGGGTATGTAGTACAAACCCTGTATATCTGAAGATGTAGGGCTGGTTGCATTCCCATGGCTAAACCCGTGGTCAGATGATAGTAATGTGCTCCCACACCCATATCTGCGCTAACACTACTCTGCATGCCCAAGACTGACCCTCGTAGTATACCACCTCATGTAGCTTGTGATATAGATCCTTGAGTGTGGCTAGTCCCCATGCCATCCTACAAGGCCACACAATCAAATCTTCCACTAGTCTACCTCATCCTAGTGGGAAGCCCTTCTAGCCCCTATCGGTAACTAGAGCCTATGCCACCAACAAACATAACAAATATGATAGTAGATAATTAGTGCCATACTCATCAATGAGTCACTCCCAACTCAAATGGTGGTCTAGGATGGTAACATCCTGCAACATCTCTTGCATCATTGCCCTCCCCTCTGTTGGGGTCTAATCATAGTATACCTGTGACATATAACCAAACCTTGCATCAACATACCTCACATGGATATCAAAACCTAAAAATGAAAAACAACAATCAAACTTAGAACTCACTGGATCTCCATGGAAGGGTACTTGAAGGATGTGGTAAACATCCTCTAAACTGATGGTCACCTCTCCAATGGGCAAGTGAAAAGTGTTGTGCTCATTATGCCATCACTTGGTTAGCACAGTCAACAACCCATGGTTCACCCATATGTGGGGCATTTGCATGACCTGCCTCAACCCCATGCTCGCTATGGTCACCTTCTCACCATTATCAAGGTGTTGTAAAACCCGCAACCCCACAACTTTGGGGGCTCTGATGATAAGGGCCAAAAACACCATCTATAATGCAAAATAAGAAAACATCAGTAAACATCAACAAACATGCAAAATCCCACAAAAAAAACACAAAAAATAGACTATGTGACACTTTTTCCTATATGCAAATGATACAATATGCTGATCAAATGTTGTGCTAAATTCTTTACTATGCTCATGCGATTCAATTTTCTTGGGTGACATTTCACACCAGTTCATGCAACATTTAGGTATGGTTCATACAATACACTACATACAAGTTATGCAATGCTTTTTTTCATACAAAGTATCGCACAATATTTTTTAAAGTACCTGTGCTATACTTTTAAAATATCACACGATATTCTATATGGAACTCCTAAAAGTGCAAAAAAAGCTCATAAATGCTCAAAAAAGTAGTAAAATTTTGAAAACTTATCAGCACCTCATTGTCGACTGGTCCATTGTGCAACTAGCTGCACTTCAAACGGTATTGGTGAGTCGAAATGTTCACCAAAGCCATGATGCTCTCTTGACCACTCACAAGCTCTCAAAAATCACAAAAGATAAAA
The DNA here is from genome assembly GCA_028749045.1 of Cupressus sempervirens. Taxonomy (NCBI): domain Eukaryota; kingdom Viridiplantae; phylum Streptophyta; class Pinopsida; order Cupressales; family Cupressaceae; genus Cupressus; species Cupressus sempervirens. The sequence goes on from CM053791.1 coordinate 384,511,774, forward strand.
TGATTTGAAAATGACACTTGAACCCCTTATCCTAATTTTGACCCATTTTTCAAACTCCTTAGAATTCTACAAAAATTGCACCCCTGGCTAGTTTCGATGTCTTGTATCCATTTTCGAGATCAAAATCAAAATTTGAGTTCATCTTGATAAACAAAATCACATTTTAAAATTCTATTTTCTTTTATGCAATTAGCTAACCTTTTGAGGTCTAATCTTCGAATCATCACTGGGAAATATTCATGTCTTCATCATTTGATTTGACCTCATTTTCATGCTCTATCCTTCATGGTCAACTTTGGTCAAACTAGGGCATTCTATCATTTCCTTATGGTCACTCTTTGGTTCTAATCATCCATCTATCATCTTGGACTTTTCTATATCTCAACTTACTCATATTTAGCTCATTTCAGCATTTCCCATACCTCATTTTGATTTCGATCCCAAGAGGGTAGAAATACTCATTCATCGCTTGCTATAGCTATCTATTGCTTAGGATCATATGTTTGATCTTTTCATTTTTTCTCTCGATCAATCTGATTTGCTTGATGTTAGCATTCTTCTTGAATTCTGACATTATCTCTATCCTAGTGTTCAATGCTACTGCTATTAGGATGTGCATTTAGGATTTGCTATCTCTTTTTGCATTTCATTCTTCGAAATCAAATATTTCTATCTATTGCTGCCTACTTGGATTTTATGTCTTTGACATCATGTGTTCCCAAATCGATTACACATTAGTCAAAGAGGGGAAAATGCAATCACCTAAAAATGGTCATCTAGACTATTAGCCCCCTTCTTAGGATTTTGGCTAATTTAAAATCATTTGCCTAGACCAAATTGCTAATAATCAATTAATTTGATTATAACCTATAATTTGACTATACTATCCTAAGTTTATTATTTTATTAAAAGAATATGTCCCCTTTTAATTAAATAAAAGCCCCCATTCTTCTAACCCGATTAAAGTGCACACATAAAGTCCTTTTTCTAGTTTAAAAATTAAAAAAAAAGGCTTTGTGACTTTTGTCTTATATGGGAAGTCAACTTCTATTTTATTGGTTGACTTGTGTGTGCACATGGATCACTCCTATTTTCAAACCCCACCCTTGATTTTACACCATCTTGACCTTGATCTCTACTGTCCATACGACTTTAAAAGAAAGAGCTCCCCCCTTTTCAAAGGATCCACATTCTTGAGTATTGTTATGCTATAGGTCTCTCATTCGAATCTTTGAAGAGCTTTGTGGAGAACTTCCACTTGTCATCTCATTCTCTCATCCATCACATGCTAGCTTAAAATCACATGGCCATTTAGTATAGTTGCATAATTTTAGTTCTCTTTTGCAGTAGCTTAAATCACATAGCTTAATAGTTGGATTTGTAATACATTCATCTTTATCACTATAGCTAGATTTTGCATATCATATAGCTTAATCTATATTTGCATTGCATCTTTGATCAACTCCTTGTGGACATTTGCATTCTTGCATCTCATCTATGAAACCTCTCATTGCATGATTTACTAGCAAGATGAGTATCTCTAAAGCTTGGCTGAGAGCCTTCATATTTGAATCATACTCTCTTGCACTCCATGGATAGGGAGCTCTAAGTTGACATCCAAGAATTTCGAACTCATGGAATCACTTGGATAGAAAGGTTTAGAGTGTGACACATTTATACTGTACATCTTTCACCTTATTCCCCTTGTCACCTTTTCCCCTTCTTTAATTAAAGAGACTTTTTAAATAGTTTTAATTAAACTCCAAAGTCACCTTTTAATTATTTATAACTTGGATATGTAATTTCCTAATGTCCCCCAAAAGGGACATTATAGTCCTCCCTCCTTGAGATTTCTTGCCCTCAATCAATCATGAGTCCACAAACTAATACCAGGGTCCCTTGTCCATTTGGTAACTTTAAAGTCCTAACTGAACATGGGACCCTTGTTTAGTTTGTGGACTCATGATTTCTGGAGGACAAGCAATCTCGAGGAGCGAGGACTATAATGTCCCTTTTTGGGACATTGGAAATTCACACATTCAAGTTATAAAAAAATTAAAAAGTGACTTTGGAGTTTAATAAAAACTATTTAAAAAGTCTATTTTAATTGTTTTATAACTTGGATGCTTGATTTTCTAATGTCCCCAAAAAGGGACATTAGAGTCCTCCCTCCTTCAGATTGCTTTCCCTCAAGAAATCATGAGTCCACAAACTAATACTAGGGCCCCATGATCGGTTAGGACTTCAAAGTTACCAAACATACATAGGACCCTAGTATTACTTTGTGGACTCATGATTGCTTGCGGGCAAGCAATCTCAAGGAGGGAGGATTGTAATGTCTCTTTTTAGAGACATTATAAAATTACATGTCCAAGTTATAAAATAATTAAAAAGTAACTTTATGCATCTCAACACACATGTGGTTGAGTCACTGGCTTCGCTTGGTGGGTTGTAAGCTCTATGACCGAAGGGATTATGGCATGTGTGAAGTGGCTTTATCTGCACTTTTCATCTCATGTTTAATGTTTTGACTCAGTTTTGCAATATATATATATATATATATATATATATATATATATATATATATATATATATATATATATATATATATATATATATATATATATATATATATATATATATATATATATCTTATTTCCAATCTTTTTTTTAAAAAAGTGACTTTGAAGTTTAATTAAAACTATTTAAAAAGTCCCTTTTAAGTATTTTATAACTTGGAAGTGTGATTTTCTAATGTCCCCAAAAAGGGACATTATATTTGTAGAGTTGGTGGCCTATGCTTATGAATTTTGGTTGAAATTAGAGACAAATGACTCTACTAAAATAGGTGAAAATTATGTTTTATCATTTGTTCAGCATTGACTACCAATTCATTTCATCGGTACAAAAGACTTCTATCCTTATCTTACAATATGTATATTTTGTTGACAATTGTTTTTTGTTTATAACAATGAACTTCATTTAAAGAAGCTTTCATGGATCGATTCGTGTTCATGTGACTTATGATTAATATTGCAAAAAATATGCTTATTTTTGTCTATTTGTTTTTCTTTGTTTATTTTAAGTTGTCATTGGAACTCTTTATTCTATCAACCATTTTTCAATAAAGGTTTTTCTTATTTAATTTTTTTTTTGTAGAAAGAATTTATGTGCCCAAGATTGGTTGATTCGTGATTTTAATTGTTGTATGACAAATCATTAAAGTTACTCTTTAGATAAAAACATGCAAAATTCCAATGACATGTACTTAAGACACAAAGAAGCTACCAGTGTCAACTTCTTCTTTCTTTCTTTTTTTTGTCAAAAAGGTGATTTGATTTATATATTTTGAGATTGGAGTTTTGATTTCTCATGATTGGATTGGAATTTAAGGACTTCATTTAATCTCTTCAGCTACCAAGAAATAATTTCACAGGGTTGCTTTTGTGGGTGGAATTAAATAATTATATCAAGAAAGATATTGAGAAACAACTTGATTAATAATAATTTTAGCAACAAAATTATTTTTCGTGGTAAAAATACGTCAGAATCTATAATGTATAGGGTTTTTGATAATGAAATCCAAGATTTGTTTATGCATTTATACTACTCAAGGAAAATGTAGAAAAGATTTAGACTTGATATATATGGAGAGCATACACTTTTACAACATTTTCACCATATTAATAATAAAAATTATACAGTTTGCATGTGGATATTAATGGTCTACTCAATATTAACTAAAAAAAGTGAGAAAATATTCATAAAGGAGATGCCTTTAGCACCATAGTTAAATTACATGAAGCAAGAGACAGGGAGATCATCACAATGCAAAGAAACCTAAACTTGACTTCCAAGGAAGAAGATGACTAGCAACAAGTGAAATCGAGAAGGATTAGAAGAAGATAGTCACATCACAAAAAAATAAACACCAAAATAGAGGCAAAAGAACTCATTAATAGACAAGAGCATTTCTTTGGCAAAATACGATATTCAAAGAAACAAGCTAGGGACATAGATCGGATCCCACCTATAGTTAAGATAGACGAAGATAGTACTCAAAAGATACCTAAGCCTTTAAAAATATTAGAAGAAAATCATATCCCATTAGGTCAAAACCAATAGAAAGTATTACTGGGAAAGGAAATTAGGGTTTTCATTAGTAAGACTCAAAGTTTGAAAGTATACATTCCTCTACATAAAAGAACAGATGGAAATAAAGGCATCACTGATAAAGGATTGTCTCTTCCTATGGAGATGTTATCTAACCATAATTTATTTTCTAAAATACTAATTATAAGTGGCAGGTATGTAGAAGAAAAATAAGAGGAATGCTTAGAGCTAGGCGTATACACATACTAGAGCAATCCAAGTAAGTATCTATCAAATATGTTGAAAAGAGTAGAAAAGATCGACAAATAACAACTAAGTATTAGTACTTTTTCAAAATTGTCATTTTACAATCATTGCAAAAATAAGGAAATCAGGAATAGATTAATTTCAATTTCTAATTGCTTTTATAAAAGATTCTTAGTTAAGTTTTTAGCTTGGGAACCAAACTGGAATGGTGAAAAGGTAAAGACAATACCCACCTAGATATTATGTAAAAAAATTCCACCTGAAATTGAACATCTACAAACCCTAGTGAAAATTGGTAAATCCTTAGGGAACTTATTAGGCATTGAAGTTGAAAATAACCAAACTAGCAATATAAAAATTTAATAGAAATAGAGTATGATCAGGAAGACTTAAAAACTATAAAATTAATAACAAATAGATCTATCTACAAGCTAGAGTTTACAAAGTATGAGGGAGAAGTCACAGGAATCATGAAACCCAATCTGTATATTGATTACAATACTTCAAATATAAAAGAAGCACTCAGTAGCATAAGAATGCATAAAAAAAAGGAAAGATCAAAGGAATCAAAAGTTCAGAAGGAAAAGAAAGCAGGGGATAGTAAGGGTAAACATTAAGGACATAAAATAGAAAGGGAAGTCATTGGTCAAAACAGACAATTAGTGGAGAGAGTTATAAAAAATAAAAGTACAAAACAAAGAGCCATGGAAAATAATGTGGTAATAGAAAAGAGTATAGAAGATCTTAAAAATACTCATATCAAAATTTCCAAACTAAAGGAATGTAAAGTATGCCAAGAAGAGAAAAAAACTTTAGAGGAAATAGAGGAGAGTGTTCAGGAATTAAATAAAATGACCCATGACATCCTATTACTTCAAAATGACATTGAAGACCAAATTTTGATAAGTGAACAATACCACCTTGAGCATGGGGATAGACTACTATAGGATGAGAAAGAAAGTATAGAGAAAGACTTAACATATTTAGAACTAAAGGGGAAGATCTTAATAAGAAAGACCAAAGGAGAAGCTTTAGAAAAAATTAGAATCATAGAAACTCAAAAGCAGGAAGGGAGTAATCAAGAGAATATAAGAAAAGAAAAAGAAATATTATTCAATCAAGGAACCAACCAAGATTAGGCTTTTGATCAATGCATAGTATCAAAATGCTACAATCATGATTTCAATGAAGTAGAAGAGAGAAGAGAACATTAGGAAGGTGGGAGCTCATTACCATCAGCGAACTCAACTCATTGGAGCAACATAACAATCTGAAAGAAATCAAAGAAAAGGAGTTATAAATTTTGGTAGATACTGGAAAATGGGAAAGATATACTTGGAGAAAGATCAAACATAGATCTAAGTGGAACAAAGGAACATTTGATCCCCTTAGAAGTAGCAACCTTTATAGAAGTTCAAGAGCAAGAGAACAAAGCTACACATGTAGAAGAAAATTCTGAGGTGGAGGAAATTGGAGATAACTAGAACTGGGAAGAATTTGGGATATTGAATGATACATTTAACACACAGGGAAGTGAGAAGGACAACAAAGAAAAAGAACAAGAGAATAATGGAGAGGATAATGAATTAGTTGAGTAGATAATTTAAGAATTAATAGATGAGGATGAAGACTGGGAGGAAGAAATAAATATAAATATCAATCAGAACATAACAGATAATTTGGGATTTTATATAAACTAGAAAGGTTTCAGTACTCCAAAATGTGATAAATAGAAAATGAAGAGAGGAAGGAAATCACTAAAGGAACTAAGAGAATTAGATGGACAAGACAAGGAGTAGAAAAAGATATTTGAAGTTTTAAAAAGAGGGAAGGAGAAGAGCCTTCCCAGTGATCAATAAGGATCATAACATGGAACGCTAGGGGACTAAACACCCCTAGTAAGCAACAAATGTTAAAACATAGCCTTAGTTTATTTGAATCAGATATAATATTGTTACAATAAACTAAATTAAATAAAGAAGAGGGAGACAAATTAAAGAAAATACTAGGTAGATGGAAAATAGAAATGAAAGAATCAAATGGGGCCTCAAGTGGAATGGGAATCATATGGAATAAGTAGATAATAGATATCAAGATTATAGAGACCAATAACAATTGGATGGGGAGAAAATTAATCAGATACAGACACAACCTCTAGCTAATAGTCATTAATGTATGTGGACCTACACAATCAGCAACTAAGAAGAATGTATGGGATGAAATTAGTACATTCATGAGGTTATGCTCAAATGAAAACATGATTATTGGTGGAGATTTTTATGTTATCTTGGATCACAACGAGAAATTTGGAGGAACCCAAATAAATACTAAGGAAACAATAGACTTCAGAGAATGGGTCAGGGACAATAAGCTATTAGAAATCCCAACTGGCAATGGAATTTTTACTTGGAACAATAGAAGAAAAAACTTCAATTGTATAGAAAAAAATTGGACAAATTTTTCTTCAAAAGAGAATTAGCAAAGTTGGGTTTAATAGTTACAACTAACATTAAGCCTATTGTAGGCTTAGATAATTTTCTGGTTAAAATTGAACTTATAGAACCAAAAAAACCATATAGGAATCCTTCTAAGCATGGAAAAATGTGGTTCCAAGATAATAAAAAAAATATGAAAAACATTAAATAGTGGTGGAAAGAAGGTAATTTCAAAAGCTCAAAGATGTATTATTTTGTATGAAAACTAAAAATGATTTTTAAAAAAATACTAAAATGGAATAAAACACACTTTAACAATATTTTCAAAGAAAAATTGGATATGGAAGAAGAACATAAAAATTAAAATAAAGAAGTAATTAAAAAAGGTATGGATAGTGAGAAATTTAATAAAGAAAAAGAACTGTTAGCTAAGCATGAAGAAAATTTAGATAAAGAGGAAACATTTTGGAGGCAAAAATCAAGGGAAAATGTCTTGCAGAAGGAGATAGAAACAATAATTTTTTTCACAAAAATTTGATAGATAATCTATTAAAAATAGTTTAAACCTTTATTACATATTATGAAAACTTACTTAACAATTATGACTACTCAGACCATATAGCACAAGAAAAAGTGTTGAGAGTTATTCCCAAAGTAGTAACAAAAGATAATAATATAGTACTTAATAAACCATTTACCAAAGAAGAAATTAGATCAACCCTATTCAATCTTAGCCTCGATAAATCTCTGGGGCCAGATGGATTCCAGGCTTTTCTATTTCAAAAATGCTAGAAAATCTTAGGAGAAGAATTATGAAGGGAAATTGAGGTGGCTAGAAATGGAGGATCAATTCTAACTGAAATAAATCATACATTCTTGGCCCTAATCCCCAAAAAATTAGTAGTTGAATCACCCTTTGACTTTCGACCCATTGCGCTTTGTGACACTATTTATAAAATAAGCTTCAACAAATAGAACTAAATCTATTCTCCCTAAACTAATATATGAAGAACAAACTGGATTTGTGCCAAGAAGATCTATAATGGATGGAATATCCATAATTTAGGAAACTGTCCATTTAGTAGTTAATAATAAGGAAGCATGCATGTTCATGAAACTGGCTATTCAAAAAGTATATGACGTAGTGGACCGGAGATTTTTATGCAAAGTTCTTGAAGCTTTCAGTTTTTCTCGTCAATGGACTAATATAATCTTCAATTGTATATCAACACCGAAGATATCCCTTTTAATCAATGGTACCCCAAAAGGATTTTTCAATATCTCAAGGGGCATCTGGCAAGGTGGTATATTTATTATCATGGTAGAAGCCTTTGGGAGATCAATAAAAAAGGTTCCAGAAGAAGGTTAAATGAGAGAAATCACTATGGCAAAAAATATTTCCAACATTACTCATCAACAATTTGCTGATGAGACAATTCTTCCTGGGGTTAGCACTAGGGAAGAAACTCTTGCTTTCAAACAAATCATTCTAGATTATACTGCAACCTCTGGCCATAAAGTGAATGTAGATAAGTCAACAAAATTATTTCTAAATACAACTAGCAATATGGAAGAATATATATGCAATCAGATGGGATATAAGAAAGGAAAATTCCCTTGTAAATATTTAGGGATTCATCTAGAAAAAGGTGCAAGGAAGAATAAAGGATGGGACAACATTCTAAATAGAATTGACAAACAAATAGAGACATAGAAAGGAAAATGGTTAGCTAAAGTAGGCATAACAACTAAAATCAAATCCATTCTTTCAGATATCCCCACATGCCAACTTTCATGTCTTCCTTTACCTAAGAAGATGAACAAAAAATTGGAAGGAAAATTCAAAAAATTCTTTTGGAGTGGAATAGAAGAAAAGAAGAAGCAAGCATTAATTAAGTGCGAAAAGATTTTTCATCCTAGAAATCAAGGGGGATTGGGTATTAAAAACTTTAGCTAGAAAAACGAGGCATTGGGGGGAAAACTAGTATGGGGAATGTATCAAGAAAGGGATAACAAATGGGCAAAAATTTTATATAATAAATATTTAAATCCAAATGGTCTAACTTCTTTATTTAAAGTCAAAAATCCTCCAATGAGATTAGAAACATGGAACTTTATGGTAAGATGTAGGTTATTGATCAACAAGTATGTAACCTATGATCTAGGTAGAGGAGAGGAGGCTCTCTTATGGGAAGATTCTTGAGATGGAAAACCTCCACTCATTAACTCAAATATCCCTGGAAGTGTCAAAAATAAACTCATCAACTTATGGGGTTTGAAGTTTTCAGATTATATAACCCTTAAAAAGATAGATGGGGAAGATATATTGGTATGGAAAACATTGGAGAATGTAGATATATCTCCTTTAGATAATATCACCATTGTAAACATTCTCAAAGATCAACAAGTGAATCATAAAAATAGGGAAGACAAACTTATACGGGGAGCATCAAAAGATGGATCATATAGAGTAAAGCTAGGTTACAATCTTATCATCAATTCACAAAGATGGTAAAACCTTAACCTTCCATTGGATCTATGTTGGGATTCAACATGCCTACCTAAGACTAGTATTTTCCTTTAGGTAGCAATTCAAAATTGCAATCTAACAGTGGACAGATTTACAAAAATAGGATTTGAAGGTTTGTCGAGATGTTGTCTCTGTAAAGAAAACTCTAAGACTTTGGAACATCTCCTCTATAATTGTCCATTTTCTCAAGAATGCTAGATCTAGCTTAGGAATAAACTCGATTGGTCCTCTCCCCTTCCTATGGAATTAGTGGGTCACCTAATGGGATGGCCCACCAAGAATAAAAATAGCATATATGCTAAACTTTGGAATATAACTCCAGTCATCCTAACATGGGAAATTTGGAAAGAATGAAACAGATGAATCTTCAATAACTCAAAACTTAGCATGAAATCTCTTCTAAATAAGGTTGAAGCTAGTACAACTGAAGTTATGAATAACTACCCAAGGAAAATAGAAAAATTTGAAGAGACATATTCTAAATGGGATGGGAGTATAAAATAGAACTGGAAACACCTTATTAACCCTCCACTGCCATATGAGAAAAATGATCTATTACCCAAGAAAGAATGTATATGGGAAGCACCTCCAAAAGGTTGGAACAAATTAAACTTTGACGAAGCGTCAAGAGGTAATCCAGGAAAAGCAAGAATAGGATGTATAATTAGTTCATGAACTAGAGAATGGATCACCAAAAGAGCTAAACCCTTGGGTATTGCTTCAAACAAGATAGCAGAATTGGAAGCTCTCTAAGAAGACTTACAATAAGTTTTAAAAATAAGATAACAAGATTAATTATTGAAGGAGATTCTCAAATTATTATTAATCCCATTAGGAAAATTCAGACACCAAATTGGGTGATGAATTCCAAACTTAAAAATGTTCTAAGTTTAATTGATCAATTTGAAGAAACCAAATTTCAACATGTTTATTGTCAAGGTAATACGAAGAAACATTAGCTAGCAAATAAAGGAGTTGAAGATGAGGACTTTATTCTTTAATCAACATTATAAAATCTTAGAGTTCAATAATATATCATAAGTCTTAATTAGTAACCCCTATAACTATCGGTGTATATATTTTCTTCTCATTTCATTTATGACTCATCATTTTTAGGTGCTCCCATTTCATGTAGTGCCATTATTTAATTATACGAAGACATGATAATTATGAACTGTTAATATTTCTTAGTGTGCCTAGTCATGATTGTTTATTGAGAAGTGTGTTTCATCCTTCCTCATAATTTAATTCTAGAGCCTTCCACATTTTCTAAAACTTCCTTATTCAAGCCTCTTTGGCTCTTTGGTGTAGGTGTTTTATCCTTCTCTTAGTTTTATTAGTGCCTAGATGGAGTTTTCCATATCACTTTTTCATTCACTGGAAGTTAGGACTATGGATTTAAGGGGGTCTATCGAACCTGAAATGTGGAACACAATCCTATATCCTGTTGATGATTTTTCTAGATTTGTGATTTCTTGGGCCACTGGTGAAAAGGCATTTAATTACGATTTTACTTGGTGCACCAATAATTTAGTAATTGGTTCCATTATAAGGTGTCTAGCTAGGGAAAATATAGATAGCGAGGAGATCATTAGGCTCTACTATAATGTATTTGATCCAACTTGGTTGGAAGGTCTAGAAAATGCATTACTTAGAATAGACCATAAGCAGAAGATCCCACTTCCTAAAGTTTATATGGAAAACCTGTCGGGTAGTCTTAGGCATGCTATTGTGGCAAGGAGGTTGTCTCTTTAAATTAGGGACAACATCTAATTCTTTTCAACCTAGCCAAAAATGGAGTCTTATATTAATTTCCTTCTCAATTGGAGAGGTATCAGAGAGGATTAGGGAAAGGAGTGGTTGGTCAATTTTCTTCGAAAGTTTGAAGCTTATATTGAGCCAAATGGTTCATTCGATGATCTTGACAAGTTGGAATTCATTCTGCCCAATATGATGAAATCTGACAAAGAACTTTGGGCTTATGTTTTTCCACTAGGCTCTAAGGCTGACAATGTGAACAAAGTGACAAACATCATTATGGTATGCTACAGGAAAGAGGAGGAAATTCAACCCTAGCTACAGGATAGTGGTTTTTCAGTCTAGTGCCTTTAGAGGTTTTTCAAGGATAATATGTAGTTGTGACTAATGCTTGTTGTAGGGTTTTTTAATTTATGGCTCTTCTGGATTAGGTTTAGCTCTCTTTCACTATTTTAGGTCTGTAGCAGTGTTAGTTGTTTAATGTTTGCCTTGTTTTGTTAGATGGGCTTTGCTTTCTCCTCTCTCTTCATTATACATTTTCTTTTGGTCAATTTAATTGGCATCCTACTTGGGTTCTACCAATTTTATGTAATGTAAATATAATGTAGTCTTATATAATGAAGTATATTAATAGAAATTTCAATTTAAATGGTTTTAAGATGCTCTCATGGTTAAATTTTGTAATAGCATTGTTTAGTATACAATACTCATGGTATTTTTCTCTCGGTTTGGATTGCTAGAACTCTTACCATTCTTTTGTTCCCTTTTATTCATATATAGTGAGTTTATCTCTCTTTTCAAATATTTATGTAAGATATTTACAAATTTATTATTTTCTTAATTGGTCATGTTTGTTTCTTTGCCCACTTGATTATCAAATTGTGATGCTATTGTTTTTGGTCTTCTTTTATGTTATGTTTGTTGTTTTGGTTTTCCTATGTGGTTTCCACCTCCTTCTTTAGCTTCCTTTCTTTTGGTCTTTTGCTTTTTGATGTTTCTCTTTCTCGGGTGTGTTTGGCTTTTTGGTTTGGTTTTTCTCTCTATCTTAGTTTCCTATGTTTACATTTGGGCTGGTTTGTGGGTTCTCTCCCTTCCCTTTTGTTTCACATTGGCTCTTTTGGTTTGTTTGGTCTCTTTCTTTCCCTGCTTTGTTTTTTTTCCTTTTAGCTTTTCGTAGTTTAGGTTTTTTGATTCTCTTTTGTTCTTCCATGGGGGCTTTGCCACTCTTGTTTTTCCTATCTGTTTCCCTTGGTTTTCTTTGCTTTTTTCTTTTTGTCTCTTTTCTGTGGTGTCTTGTTTGGGTCTATCTATGTTTTCTAGGTGGCTAGATTTGTATCCAAGTATGGTGTATAGATGTTTTGGGTACTCTTCGGTTAATGTTATCATAATGTTTTTGGCAAAACTTTGTACATCAAAATTTATTATAATTAGACTTAGATCAAATTCTCATTTCAGTTAGGACTATGTTAAGTAAGCATAATGCAATTAATCATAAATTGATTAAGCTTGTAATGACATTATTCTCAATTTATTGTCAAGAATTTTTTAGATCCCTTTAATTACTTCTTTTTAGATTTATTCTATAAACATAGTAAGGTTTGAGTTTCTAATTTTCAAGTATTCTTATAAGGAAATGGTTAAATAGTCAAATCAAATGCCTTTAAGAAGATTACGTAGCAGCTTAACTTTTATATAATGTACTAACTATCAAATCAAGTTTATAGTGGTTGTGATTGTAGAATTTTTGTAGGCTAATCTAGTTCAGATTGATTAGATTATTAGTAAGCAAGGTGGAGGCTCTAGTTTTCGAGTTTAGCCCATATTAACATTAATGATAGATTATCTCCTAGCTAAAAATGTATTAAGATCCTAAGCATAATATAGGTTAAGTATTTAAAAGCAATGAAATTCTTAAAAGAACTGGGGTATGCCCCTTTTATAAGTGTATTCAGTATAGGACTATGGTCCCGAGCTAGACTGGAGGTTTTCTTCTCCACTCTTTCCTACCAATGCCCTTTTGAATGGAGGGATTTAACATTTTAGTCTATTTTAATCATTAATATAATACAAGGATTTGGTCGTTTACCGATCAAAAAAAAAAATTCAAGAATTTTAGAGAAAAAAATTTTCACATTTTGACATTACAAAAATAAAAAAAATTAATAAAAAAAAAAAAAAATTGCACCTAATTGGTTGAGATAGAAAAAAAAAATCACTAGTTATAGACAAGTGATTACAATAGTATATTTCCTACAACAAATCGAATAAGAGAGAAATATGGATGGAGTGAGAGATGAAGATGGGAAGATAGAGATAGCAGGAGAAAGAGTGGGAGATGATGGAGTTTATGGAGACCAACTAATAGATAAATAGAAAGGAGGATATAGATAGGGAGGAGAAGCATAGAATGTGTATATATATGATAGAAAGAAATAAATAAAGAGATGGAAAAAATGGGAAAAAATAAATATAGAAAGAGAGATGGGGAGATATAAAAATTCATAGAGAAGACAAAGAGACATATAGATTTAGATAATAACATAAGTCATAGAGAGAGAGGGAGAGGGAGAAATACATAGTGAAACAAATAAAGATTAGTATAATAATACATATATAGGGGAAGATAGAGACAATGGTCTTGAATGAGGGAGAGACAAAGATATGACACAAGTGAACTCGAGAGAAATAGAAATTTATGAGAATATAATGAGGTAATGAGGTTAAATATAAAGAAATTGGTAGTGGGGTAGAGAGGGATATAGAGATATGGGATATTGAAATGGAGGACATGAAAGGGAAAGAGATAGGTAGAGGGGAAGATGAGAGCTTATATATAAACCTAGATAAAATTAAGCCTTAATTATGTAACTCTACCAATTGAAGTCTTAGACAACTACATAATAAATAGTAAACCCTAAATCATATAAAATCCTAACCCTAAACATGTCTTAACCTTATTACTAAACCTACTTTAACATAAATGAAATTAAATTTCATCATAAACAATATTAATATCTAAGACTACACAAAATTGAATGTTAAGTATAAATTCATGGAGTCTAACTTAATCCATAAAAATAAAGAAAGCTAACACCACGGGCCAAACAATAAATTTAATATAACCTTAATCTACACCAAATAGAGGCCTAACACTAACACTAAACTAAAATGATCCCTAACCCAAAACAACACTTAAGTAAACTTTAAGCTTAAGGCTAATTGAACATTATACCAAGTTAAAGCCTAGTCATTTAATAATACTACATAACACTATTGCTATAACAAATTTGAATCCTAATTAGGCACTAAATCATACTTGTAAACACTAACAAAGACCCTTACCCTAAAATCAAACCAAATCAACTCGAATGATAAGCCTTATAAAAATAATCCTAGATGTAGCCCAAGCCTTAACCCTAAACAAAATGAATCTGTCCTTAAACTAAATTAATCTCTCCTACCAACTTTAAGTCAAACTAAACCATATCACTAAATTAATCTAATAAAATATATTAGTATTTGTTAGAAAATATATTAATAATTACATAACCTATGTTTTAGGTCTATCCCTCACAACATGCTACTAGTTATATATACATTATATACTACATAATATGCATAGAGAAAATCTAGATATATTAAGGTTTTGATTTCTTACAAAATGGGCTCATGTTTTAAAATTGAAGCCTAGATATACCTCAACTTTCTCTATATATATTATCTAGCATATAATGTGTATATATGTAGTAACAATTTTCCTTAAAATTAAGGTAGAAATTAGAGTTAAGCAATCCCATGAGGACATGGGGTTAATGATACTTATCTTTCCACAACTTTTTACTTATATCAAACCCTCAATTAAGGGGATATTCACCATGAGAGATTAAATTCAATTCCACCTTCATTTGCAATGCATGGGACTCATTAATGATGTCAAAAATTCAAATCATTTGAAATTTTTAACGATCTCTACATATTTACTTTTTTGTGAGGACAAACAATCATGACATGCTAAACACAACATCATGTAAGAAAAAAATTTTAAAAAATATTTAACATAATCACAAAATTATGGGAAAGTAATGCAAAACAAACCTTCAAAATTTAGCCCCTAATTAACTTGAATATTCACACAATAATAGCCCTCTCCAAAAAAATATTGAGAAATTTTCAAAAATAGATACAAAACACATTAACAAGGTTGTTGTATAATATAACCATCATTTGCAAATCTTAAGAAATGTGATTCAACATATACACAATATTGATTAATACAAACAATGTTCACATTCTTGTTCAATCATAAAGTGAAAAAGTCATTTCCACAAAAGTCTATTTACTAAAAATATAAATACATTTAATTAAAATAAAATATTTAGTCTTCTAAAAAAAAATATCTATAGTGTACTTGTGCTAGTTTAATATAATACAAAACATAACATTTCATCAATTGATGTTAGATTATAATTATGTTTAATTATATAATATTATTATAGGCAAGAGCATGCAACACAATGGTAAATTGTGAGCCTCTTATTCGAGAGGTCTTGAGTTCAACTCTACACAAGCTTAATTAATAATAATAATTAGTTACATCACATAATAATGAATGTTAGCTTCAGCCTCTTACCAATCATATATATATATATACATATATATGTATATGTATATGTATATGTATATGTATATGTATATGTATACATATACATATACATATACATACATATATATATATATATATATATATATATATATATATATATATATATATATATATATATATATATATATATATATATATATATATATATATATATATATATATATATAGTTATGTTGTAACTTGTCTATTTTTATTGAAATTTAATATTTTTAGGAACATGAAAATGTTTATTGTTAATATTGTACCTTGTTCTTGAATCTATAACAAATTGTTGTTTGATTGTTACTTTTGCTTGATTTTTTATTGAATATTATATTTTATAAATTATACTTCTCTAAATTTGAGGGATGGTAATATTTCCAATATATAAATAGATATTTGAATACTTTTTTATATAAATCATGTTGTTATCTTTATATCTAGCTTGACATGTAATAGTAATATTTGCATGAGTCAAATCTAAGCATAAATCTACTCTTAATATATTTGACAAATTTTATCTATATCCTCAAGTATAACAAACAAATAGGATGTTTTTCTACTTGTGTTTTCCTCAATATAATAACATAATATTTAAATATTAAATATATTGAAAAATAAATAAATGCCAAAGATGCTCTTAGGAAGCATCAACAAGTTCAGATTCGTGGAACTAGGATCAGATCTAGAACCCATTGGCTCCAACATGGGGATAGGGGCTCGAAATTTTTCTTCAATCTTCTTAAACATAAACATATTAAAGAGTTCATTGATAGACTTTTGATTGATAATCAAGACATTTCAGACCCTGAGGTTATTATTCAGGCTTTTGTTGATTATTAAAAGACTCTTTTTACTTCAGAGGACTCCTTTGAGGCTGGGTTTTTAAGAAATAAATGCAAAATTCTTATTCCTAAAAAGTTAGACTCGAATGATATTGTTGTGCTTGCTAAAGATATCTCTATTGAAGAGATTGAGGGAGCTATCAAGGCTCTCAATAATGATAAGGCCCCAGGTCCTGATGGTTTTCCTTTTGAGTTCTATAAATACAATATCAGTTGGATATGTAAGGATCTCCATGACTTATAATCTGAAGCTTTGTCTATTGGCTCCTTGAGACAAGATGTTAATAGGGGGATCATTAAGATCCTCCCCAAGGATGGAGAAAAAACCCTCATTAGGAATTGGAGGCCGATTACCCTTCTTAATGTGTCATATAAGATTTTGGCTAAAATTATGGCTCTTAGGTTAGTCAATATTCTTCCTAAATTTGTTAACTCTACCCAAACTAGTTTCATCAAGGGTAGATATATTCTTGAGAATCTCATAACTAGTTGGGAAGCCATGGAGTGGTCTAAATGCTCACACCAAAACTTAGCCATGCTTCTTTTGGATTTTGAGAAGGCTTATGATAGGGTTGAATGGGGGTTTATTCTTATGATGTTAGAGGCCTTCAGTTTCCCTCCCTCCTTTTGTAATACTGTGCAAGTGCTTCTTAGCGATGCTTCTACACAGGTTGAAGTTAACGGTGTTCTCTCTACTCATTTTTCTCTAGGGAGATCTATTAGACAAGGGTGCCCTCTAGCACCTTCTCTTTTTGTGATTGCTTCGAAGGCTCTTTTCTATATTCTTAGAGATAATTCTTTATCTCCCAATGTTAGAGGTATCTATTTGCCTAATAATGAAGAGCTCATCAATTTGCCAGTTTGTGGATGATACCACATTGTTCTTTGACCTTTCAAAAAGTAATTTTAAGGCTTTGCAATATAAACTCAATTTTTTTTGTTCTATATCTCAGGCTAAAATATCTCAAGCCAAATCAGTTTGTTTGGGGTGGGATGTGTAGCCCCCAAATTGGCTTGCTCAATACAATCTTCAATGCAGAGGCCCCAATAAGATCACTAGATATCTTGGTATCCCTTTCTCGGTGGAACCTACCCTTAAAGACATATGGTCATGGGTTAAAGAGAAGATTGATAAGAAGCTTTAAAAATGGCATAATAGGGTGTTATCACTAGTAGGTAGAATTCAGGTTTTCCAGAAGATGTTGTCCTCTTACACCATTTACTATTCCTCTACCTGGTTTTTTAACAATTTTCAAATTGCTGAAATTCAGAAGTCCATCAGACAATTTCTATGGTCTGATGGAAAGGGTAATAATAAAATTCATTATGTTAAGTGGGCTTGGTGCCACACTGATAAGGCCCTTGGGGGACTTGGGCTAAATGATTTAAGAATTTAGGGTATTACCCTGTCTACCAAATGGATTTTTCAATCCATGGAGGGTGACTATCCTTGGAAAGTGTTGGGTAGAAACAAAATTGAGAGGGGTGTGCCTAAGAAAGCCAAATCTTGGACTAATCTCCCCTTTTGCAACCTCATTATTGGTAGTTTTCCTATCATGGTCCAAGGTTTCATGGTTTTTAGATCTATTTGGAAGGCTTGGGACCATGTTAGGAAATTCATCACTAACAAGGATTTTCATTGTAATAATCAACTCCATGGTGAAAGACCCATTTGGTAGAATCTTCACCTAAATGGTAAACCTTTGGCCCTTACCCAAGGGTGTTCTGCCAGACTATGGGCTAAGAAAGGTATTAAACAGTTCATAGATCTCTTTGAAAAGAATCAAATCACTCCTTGGGATGAGCTTAAAACTAAATATGATATCCCCGATTCCCATAAAAGAACTTATAACATGATTGTGCAAGTTGTTAATGGTCTTCCCACTATATGCCATGTTGATTCTCAAAGGCACCTTAAATGTAAATGGCATGGTGGAGTTGTCACGAATCTGCTTAAGGCCAAGAATATTTATAGAATCCTTGATTGTAATACAGATATTATTGATCATGTCAATGTTGTTTGGTACTCTTCTTATGATGCTGATGTTTGGAAAAATTACTTTGATATCTTGTGGAAGAATTATGTTAAGCCTAAAATTAGATGCTTCAGATGGTTAGTCATGTTGGACAAGTTGCCTATTAAGAGGGATTTATCTAATTTTGATATTTGCAATTTATGCAGAGTTCCTAAAACTAGTAGACATATTCTTTTAGATTGTACTTTTTCTAAAGAAATATGGAGAATGTTTGGCATTGTTTATCTTATTGATGTTAATATTCTTGATATTATCACTGGTCATATTAATGGTCTTCCTAAAGATACCAATTTATTTTGGGATATATTGTCATCTAACATTCTCTGGTAGATCTAGAAGTGCAGGAACGAGGAAAGGTACCAAGGTAAGCCAAGGGATCTTACTGAGTTTTTTTCAAAAACTCACTTATTTTAAAATTTCTTTGCAGGTGTAGGCTACTATGTTGATCAAGCAAGACAAGATGAGAAGGTTCCTTCATGATGGGCATGCTACTTTTTTCTACTATGAGTTAAAGCATGGATACCAATGGCGTAGAACCTTGGATGATCTGTAGGCTTTTGATCATGCTTGCATTAGGTTGAACAAAGAAATCAGTAAGAAAGTGAATGCTAGAAAAGAAGAATTATTCAAGTTGATGTAGACTCAAGAACATAAAAGCGTCATTTGGATGGAGGGTCCCTTAGGTTGGACTGCTTGGGTGGTCAATTACTATGATATTCTTAGTTAGATAGTCCTTCTTCTCCTCTCTTTTTTATGTTGTTCAGCTGATTCTATTCTTCCTTAGTAAGGCTTGGCCTCCTTGTTGATTTTCATGGTGGTACTTTGGTTGCTTTGCATTTTCTGATACTCTTATATCTAATAGAAAAAGAAAAAGAAAAATTGTTCATGCATGCAAATTATTTGATAAGTAAAAAAATCAAGAAGAGTAGCCTCATTGAATATCAAAGTCTGGTGAAACCTAAAACACATTCAGATTCTACCATATTTCTTTTTAATTACTTTTTAATTCTTAGTATAGTGATGTATCACAGAGCTATATTTTAAGAGCTTGGGAATAGTAAAAATGAAGAGCAATATGTAGCAGGAGGAGATAGTTCACTGAATCAACTTACAACACTCTCTTACTAGTGGAGTGGCAACAAACCTTTATCCCTTAACTTGAATCTCATAGTATATTAAACCTACAAATAAATTCCCAAAAACCCAAGTTTAAACAAAGTAAGTTACTACAAGTGTTGCTTCACCAAATCTATACTTTTTCATAATACAATCTCTTTGTTGCACATGTGAAATTTTTTTATGTTAATTACAATGGTTGAGACTTTTTTCTCTCTACTCTAAAGATAACCAACTTTCCAATTCATATACAAAAATCATTTATTGAATGGAAATCATTAGAACATAATTGCATAGTTACATATATGAGGCTAAGGCACATGATAAAATGTATTTGAAGAAGTTTATACAAACATATCAACATCTTCCTTGGAAGCTTTGAATCCCTTAT
Source organism: Cupressus sempervirens (assembly GCA_028749045.1). Taxonomy (NCBI): domain Eukaryota; kingdom Viridiplantae; phylum Streptophyta; class Pinopsida; order Cupressales; family Cupressaceae; genus Cupressus; species Cupressus sempervirens. The sequence goes on from CM053791.1 coordinate 384,531,886, forward strand.
TCCAAGCTCAAATATTTTGAAAGTTTTTCCTACAAAACATTAGTTGGTTTCCAAAGAAAAAAATAACAAAGACATAAGTGCATAGATAGAAGAAACTATATCTATATACTTATGTTTCTAGTGTAGACATTGTCTTTAAATGAAAAATCCTATAAAAAAAACATAGAAAAAAATAATAACAAACCAAAAAGTCCTTATAATGATCTTAATGCATGTGACATTTTCTTTGATAGTGATGATCACAAAAATGAAAGTTTTCAACTAAAATATGGACACACTATATCATCATGACAATTTTCAACTAATTCTAGAAAGGCTCAATAAATTTAAGGAGGAAATAAGGCAATTTTTTATTTCCCATTTTTGAAAAAGAAAAATTGTCTAGGAAGAGGGCTAACAACTTTTCAAGAGGAAAAAGTCATTTACAAGAGCAAAGCTCCCATTGAAAGCCTATCACCTTCATTAATAGTTTAGATTTTATATGCTTAAAAATAGAGACAACAAAGTACTCCAAAAAAAAAAAACTATTAAAAATAGAAATAAGGAATGCATGGACACTTAAAAAAATTGGTTTATACAAAGTAACAAGATTGTCAAGGTAAATTCAAGCATAGATCCCAGGGATTTCAAAACACAAGTTCGTTTTCATATTTCTATGCCCATTGAGATTGAAGTGTCATGTCATCCTAATCATCATTTTAGGTTCTACAATATATTTGCATTTCATAACTCACACTCTATTTTTTCTTTTAAACTCATCTCTCATTACTAGTTCTACCTATATAGGTGGAGACTTATGTTGTCACTAAACTTTTTTATTTATTTGTTTGTCATGAAAACTATGCTTTCAAAAAAGTTACTTTTGTGTGGTCGATAAAAAATGAAGAGAAGAATATTCGTAGTATTCCTAAAAAAAATTATTTCCCAATCTACCATATAAATTTAATATGATTGTGAAAAAAATTATTAATGAAATATCGAATAAATTATTTATATAAGTTACCTTTAAATGTATAAGAGAGAATTGGTTTCTTGGAATTTTCTAACAGATATTTTGGTTTGAGAAGGATGTAAATGCTTATAGGAAGAAGGGCACAGTCATGCCCCATGTTGTAAGGGTTTGGATATGCAATTGATGCAAATATGTTAAGTGACTTGCAGGAATATATCAAGAGTAGATATAAAATGGAGAGTGGTGAAAGAATGAAATATGACCCTAAGGGGCATATTCAATCCCTTATTACAAATCAAAAGTATCAATTACATGTGGAGAAGGACATCATTAGGGATTGTACTGATATAGAAGTAACTATACAAAGGGTGAAGAGATGGGAAATACTATAAAAGGTTGAGCATAAAAGATTAAGCCAAAACTTGTCAAAATTCTTTGATGAGGAAAACTATGAAGTTCTCAAAGTTGATAAATGTATTGACAATTTCAAGAAATTATATGGTAAGAGTAACAACAATGAGAAATAGTAGGAGATAAAGAAAGAGGAGCCTCCCCCTAAAATGAGAAGAAAGTCAATGATGAATGACTCTTATTTTTCTCCTTCAGTGCCACAAAAGAAAATTACCTCTCCACTCATCAATAATGATGTTTCAAATGAAGAATGCAATTCTAAAGAAGTTTCTCATATTCTAAGGGACTTGAAGGCAATCAAAGATGTTGGTCCATCATCTCCACCCCCTATATTCCAAGAAAAATTGCATGGATATAATGTTCACACCCTTGAGGATGATGCCCCCGTTGATACAAATGATGAAAGAAAACCCATTCCCATTTGTTTGACTCAAGAGGATGATTTTATCCAATCTTAAGAATTCAAAGATTTTTGGATCCAATACAAGATAAAAGAGTTTGAGGAAAATAAGAAACAAAGACTCACAGGTGTTGAAGAGTCAAAGTATGAGGAAGACTTAAGACAAATGATAAATAAATTCCATCTAGATGATGTAACATGTACAATTGAGGAAGCAAAGGGACATTGTGAGAAAGAGTAACATGTTGATTACACCAGTTAATAACCCCTCATGGACCATCCATAATATTATTTGCAAGGATATTAATTTAATTAATTCCTTTGAGGAATGTGTTGTCACTCATAATTATAGAGAAACCAACAAAGTGGTTGACTGGGCTATGAACACAGCATGCAAAAGCCATACAAAGATGACATGGAATTATGGTGACAACATCCCTATTGATGAGCTATATTTGATAGAGTACAAAAAAATTAGAAGTATGCAAAAGACTTTTAATTATGATGGAAATGATATTTAGGATCAATTATGATATATGCAAGAATGGGGAAGTTGTGGGTTATGATTATTTTTTATAAGAAAATTCATTCATTACCACAAGGATTGTGGGTCTATCTGCATAAGAGAAAACCATATTGTTATTTCGACACAAAGATTTCTACTTCATCTACAATTGTAAGGAAAGTTAGGAATTGTTGTAGTTTGAGGAATATGGGTGGTAAGAGAAAGAGGGTTGAGCCCCCAAGTCGCGAGAAATGAAAGCAGAAGACAAAAATTTGGATATTTTAGATCAGGGTCAATTTACAGGCTTCATGGAGAAGTTAAAGGGCAGTAATCCAACCATTACCTGTTTATCAAGACATGGAAGAATGGAAGCATCTTGGTGGGAAACCAGAGAATGGACGTCATGGAGGACATTATAGCTAAAGTCACCGGTCTTAATATGGATGGACTCAACTTCTATAGGGACAAGAAGGTGTTGGATCATGTTGTTGATGAGTTTGTAGAGTTGACCAAAGGAGAGAAATAGGGTGGTTAAAATTGGAAACTCCTATTTTAGCCCTCACTCCATTTCCAGACCCTGGAGGTTTATTATGTTTGTTGTAATTGAATACCTAACCCTTGATGGTCATTTTACAAATATTTTTGGGCACCATTTTATGCTGGTAAATCATTTTAAGCATAGGGTTAGAATCAATCTCCCTTTCTACTTAAGGCAGTCATTGGATAATACCATTTTAGCTATCTAGAATGACCCTAATGGGGATCATGTTTTCCATGATGGTTTAATGGTGTTGATTATGAATCTTCTTAAGTCTAAACAAGTGGACATACCCTATATCAGTAAAACAACTTTGGAATGTGATACCGAGGGGAGTGATTAGGATGAGATCTATGAAGAAGAAATGAAGGAGGATGATGATGGGTGACAAGAAGAGGAAAAACCTTTTAGCTAGGAGCTCATCTACAAAGAAAAGGCAATGTAAGGAGGTGGATTATGAAAAGGAGACAAAATTTAATGAGGATCTTAAGGAGGATAAAGGGAAGAAAACCAAAGGCAAAACTGGTAGGATTATTACTAGAACCAATGTGAAGAAGACTGATAGAGTTATGAACATTCCCTCTCATAATGAGCTTCTAATAAAAAAGAAAGATCTCAGAGGTAAGAAGGTGTTTTCCCAAGGGAAGGTTGAGATTCCCTATGATGATGAGCCTCTAATAAAAAAAATTTTAAAAGAGAGGTAAGAAGGTGCTATCCCAAGGGAAGGCTGAGGACATTGGCATCAAGGAAGTGAATACTAAAAGAGATACTCTAGATATGGATGAGAAAAACCTGAATCAGAGTAATGCCCAAGTTGAATAGGGGTATATGAAGGGTAACCTTAGTAACCCAAGTGTGATGAAAAGGGACATTAGTAGTAAAAAGGAACAAATGCAAGATATCAGGAGGGATTTTAATCAACTAAGAAAGACTACCAGAGGGGAGAGGACTCTTGGTTAGCATTTGGTAGACTCTTAGATTTTATTGGAAATGTAGAAGTCAAGAATTTAATGAAGAGAGTCCACTGTTAGAAGCAAAGAATAGAGCTATGGAGAAAATGATGAAAGACAAGAAAAAAAAGATGGATGTTATGGGAAATAGAGTTGACAATACTAAGAATGCAGTAAAGAAATTTGCAAACCAAAGTTGTTCCATCTTGAAGATTATTGCGGACAACATTAAGATTCTTCTGGAAAAACTAGAACAGGGGAGATTTGAAGGTTCTAAGGACATGAAAGAGGATCAAGGCCCCATTAAATGCATAGGGGAAAATTCAAAGAAGGAAAAGGTGATGGATGACAAAGAAATTGATGAGCTGAGGGCCTCTACTATGAACATGAATATCCTGGTAGATCAGGCTGTTGATTTATTGAAGATATTATAGTTGTCCCGATGTTGTCTTTTTGTTGTCTTGTTGTTTTCTTTTTTCCTCTCTAATGTATGAAGCATACTTGTTTTAGTTTGTACTATTTTTTGGTGTTGATGCACAATTCCTTGTGGGTTTTCTTATATTTCCTATTTAGTACTCTGTAAAACGTTTTGGGTCCAAGAAAATCTATTTTTACTTAATCAAAACATGTTGATTGCACCAAGTTTGACATTGAAATAACTACTCCTTTTAGACCAAGTTAGAAAATTAGATGACCCAACCTTTGTGATAGAGTTCCATACCAAAGAAAAGATTGTGGGATTTGGGTATAACCCTAGTTTAGAAACTCTAGCTACATGTGTTAGTTTTAAAGGAGATAGAAAACTAAAGTTGATTAACATTACAAAGAGCGTTGAAGGATTGACTGTGGTGCAACATACATAATGCATAAGGTCGTGCTTAATAAGGACCAAATGAGGCACCTACAAGATAAGATTAATGAGGAACATGCTAGGGATATGCAAATAAATAAATAAATGAGTATTATTTGAAATTAGTAGCACGAGAAAAGGAATGACATTAGTTAAAATATTTGAGCACAAGTAAGGTTGTGGTTATACATCATAATGCTTCTACAATTTTAGCAAAAGGATGGAAGAGATAAGTGTGAGAAGCTACCAAAAAAAGGGAACATTGAAGTAAAAAGTGTTCTTTTAGTATATGAAAAGATATTATCATTCAGAATAAATTATAATTATCAATGAGTGTGATGAGGTGCATGCAGGATGCAACAGTCTGGTGTACATGGTTGATACACTTAAATTAAACAAAACTCTATTGAAATAAGTTCTCAAGAAATGCAAACCATCACACTATGAACTACATAGGCTCCATGAGGTCACACATAGAGACCCAGATGTTCCACTAGAGATAAAAGAAACTATGAATATCCTTAATGCTATTGTGAATAAATTAGGCTATGTTAAACAAGAGGATGGGAAAATTGAAGACAAATTATCTACTTTAAAATCCTATAAGTATTGGTTTATTTATGAGGTTGTTGACAAGGAAAGAAGCGAGAAAACCCTTTAAGAATGGAAGTTAGAATATGAAGAAGTCGCATAAAAAAAATCTCATATTTGAACTAAGATAAAGTCTTCAATGTGAATAAATGAAATGTGTTCTTGAAAAGGATTATTTCTTTGGAGAAAAGGTTCTCTAAGTTTGAAAGAAAAATTTGTGTAGTGTTAGGGAAAAAGTGGTAGGGTTATCTTCTCAACATTCTAGAGAATCAATTGTTCAATTAGCGACCTCATCCCAATTTGCATATTGGGTGAAGGACTATTTGAAAGTATGAGGTTCAAGCCCAAGAGAATAAGAAAAGGACACAAATGAAGATTAAATTATTATCGAATGACTTTTTTTTTTTAGTACATATTAACAATTTTGTATTGTAATCTTAATGATTTAGTTGCAAGTTAGTTTTAGTTAGGAATAGGTGTGTTGGTATGAAGCTTATTTTCTTCCCTTCATTTTGTATAATAGGGAAACCAGAACTGACTAATGATATATGATATATAAACATAAACCACACATGATATACAATAGGATATGCAATTGAAGCATAAACTCTATTGTGCCTATTTTTTTGAAATTAATATAAAGACATGACATATTTAGTCCAAGATTGAGTATTATAACTATTACCTTATCGAATATGTCCTATGTGATTATTGATTCAAGGAATCAATTGCTATCTATAAACGCTTGTGTAAAGGATTATTTTTAGTATTTTTTTTTATGATTAGAGATTACATATGAAGTTATTGTCTATGTGACTATCTAATTGGCTTTCTCAGATAAGAAACTAAAATCAATTGGACTAATTTATATGTTGCAAATTAATCATGTCTCATCGATAGTACATGCTGGTTGATGGTGTGTCAAGAAATACAATATTGTCTCTTAGAGTTGTACATGAAAATATTGACTCTATCACCCAATTTGGACGAGGAACTGGTCTTGTTTTCTTTCATAAAATAAGGATACTTTATGATTTCTCAGTCCTTATGGATAAACACTCTTACATTCAAAATAATTGGTTTTACCAAGTATTTGCACAACAAACAATCCTTTTAAAACCATTATAATTTGAGAGTCATTTTCATCTTGAAGAGAACATCAAAGAGTCAAATTTTCTATACAAAAGCCTCTAGCAAATAAGATTGAGATAGAGGTGAAGGTTCACCCACCTTGGTTTAGCGAAGCTTAAAGAGTAGGGGAGTTTAATCAAGATATCACTCACGTTCATTGGCCACAAATGATTATGAAATCACTATGAGAAGTAGAAAAATCTTTGATTTCCAATCTGTGGTTTTGGGAACCAATAGAAGGTATATAGTTTTATTTCATTTTATGGGGTCACTACCCCTTATTTACCTTTGCATTTTTTTATGCCATATCATTTCTGGGATTTTATTTTTTAAATGAAGTCTTAGGGAGGCATCACCCCCCTGTGTGTGTATTTAGGTGAAAGCAACCCATGAGCATGTTAGCATTGCACAGATTGTGGGTGTCGCTATGGCAACCACTGTAGTTGCCTCTCCATTTGAAAAGGAGGGCGCAATAGGGTTGCGACCCCATTTTTTATATTTAGATTTACTTTTAAAATTAGTTATGTGTGTGTGTTAACAAACAAACAAATTAATAAAAAAGAATATCTTTTTGTAAAAAAAATAATTTATATAAATATTCATTATACAAAAATAAAATAAATTATATTAATAAAGAAATATGTTTTTTAAGAAGTTTTTTTAATATAAAAAAATAATTATATATACATACATACATACATACATACATATACAAAGGTATAATGTATATTTTCTCTTTTTTTTTAAATGTGTGTTAAGTGTAATCTAAGTGTAAATTCTGTTTTGACTCACAAAACTCTCCTTTGCAATATACATATCCATTTTGAATGTACACAATCATTTGTAATAATATATCATGTTATATGTACAATATTTAATACTATTTACTTAATGAAAAATAAATAAAAATTATATATATATATATATATATATATATATATATATATATATTCTAAGGTTAGCCAACTTTAATCTTTAAGCAATTTAAGGAGATTAATGACAACGCGTATAGAATTAATATAAACTTCCTTCTTACAAGATTGCAACCAATTTCACTCATGAACAAATTTAAAATACATTCCCAAATAGAAATAAGATTACAATCCTCCACAAATATCTTTATTCTTTTGCAACATAATATTTTATAACAACATAAATACCCAAATTTTATTTGAAAAAATAATGCATTTGAGTTGCTAAAAAGGAAACATACTTTCAATCTTATCATACAAAAATATTCAACTAAACACTTTTTTTTTTGGAATAAAATATCACCAAAGTAAAGGTATAACACAATACATAACTCTCTTATTTATATTGCTTCTTTAAACATAATCAAAAAGTCATATTTTTCATTCTTTTCCAACTTGAGCTCCAAACAACAAACCTACAATAAAGTTGCAACATAACTATGGAGTGCTCAACTCCCAACCCAGGCCTCAAATAGACCACCCTTGAGCTTGGAAAACCAAGGCAAGATGGGTTACACACATCAACCCATAAAATACAACCACACAATAACTTGCACAAATAAAACTCTCAACCATAGCTTGCACAATAAGTCACCAAAGACCCATGATGAGGGTGAAGGTGGACCAAGTATGTAAGAGGAGAATGCCAAAATAAAGATAATATAATGTCTTCGCAAGGCTCGTTTCCAACACACATATTTCATTTCTCTCATAATAAAAACCACCCATTATGGCCCCTAAATGTGTAAAACAAAATGGCAACATTGAGTCCATACTCCATAACATATCCCTCTCCTCCATGAAGAGAGACTCTATACTACTTACGCTATCTAGAACACTTCACCCACAAGGCTACTTATTCTCTCCAAAGTGTGAGTGTGGCTTTAACTCCCATAAAAAAATAATTCGCAATAAAGAAAGAAAACCAACAAGATCTTGAAAGGAATGCATTCAACAAAAAACAATATTTAACATATATTCTATAATAGTACAACACACATACAAGGATGAAAATAATTCCATGGAAAGAGTGCAACTAGCCTTGCTCCAAGCTTATGGAAAATGGGACTTGATGAAGAGCTATCCTTCCCTTATCTTTTCCTTCCTTATCCAAATCTTCCTCTAACTCTATTTCCAAACTAATGTGTTTTAAAAATTTAAGAGTCAGTAAACAACCTCCAAGTCCCACCAAAGTTCCTCTAGAAAGGTTTCCTACTTGTAATGCCCCACTAAGGGATCCAAAGAATTAACCTAGAATTTCACTAAGATTGGTAGCATTTTTTTTAATTTTTAACATGAAAGTAAATACCACATATAACTTATGCATAATAACGGAAGCAATAGCAATGTCCATCTGAAATTAAACATAACAGATTACATTCTTTAAGATCCCTTAACGTTGAATTACATCTAAACAACTAACATTAATGAATCCATCTAGTACAACATCCACATGAAATAATAATGATAAGTCCAATGTTCATACATTACATTTCAAATGCTCAATCATCCACTGTACATGTCACAGGGGTTGAAAAAGCTCAAAAGAATATACATATGTGAAATAAGATACATCATCTTATTCTAATCCATGATACATCAAAGTAAAGATAATCACATGATACGCATGATACATCATCATAGAAGACATACATCCATCATAAAGATCAAACATAATAAACTAAGTACACGATTCCTCCCAACCATAAATAGCATCATTAGACCATCGTGGGCCCTAGCCATCCCTCCGTGCGTAACATTCCAAAATCACCGAAGAGATCATCGGTATTAACATAGTAGGAATGTCACTCCTAACATATACTATATCATATGCAGAAAGTAATCTAACATGCAAATAAAAGCATAAGATAACATCATCTAACATATGCTAATCATCAATGAAAGGATACATATCCACCATCATGAAGGATGCATCAGCGATGATGTCTCAATGAATCTCAAATGATAAGAGTGGAAAAAAACTACCACCCGACCGCATGGTACCTAAGTGGTCCACTCCCACCGTGCTGAGGAGATAATCTCAAGTCTCAAATAGGCTATCAAAAACCACATAGCATAAATCTCTGTAAGTCTGGGAATCCTAAAAGTATACTAACTCAAAGGTTCCAGACACAAAATTCGACATCTAATCCCAGAGGCACACAATGACATGTAGGAACCTACTATGCAAGCAGAAAAGTGTCATCGCATTTATCATGTACAAGTTACCCTGGCAGTTAGCTAAACTCCATGGGTCCATAATGATCTCATGCGGCCACTAGTATCCTCTCATACTAATGAGGCATACTATGGAATGCAAGGTCACAACCATGCATTCTCTCTACTCCCATCCTAGTCTATACAAGCACTCAAGGCATGGGCGAAAACCAAACACTTATCTTTTTAGGTTCATTTAGTTAGTATTAGGTGTGAATTTTATCACTTATTAATCCAACTTACAATGAGTTACCCTGGCAGCCTCTTAGGGCCCTGGCCCCCATTGCAAGCCACTTCCCGACACTACATGCAGATATCCTACCCTAAGCTCATGGAATCATAAATCTCAAAATCACAAAAGATAATCCATAATAAAAATCATCAAAGATGCATAAAAGCATCAAATCTCCATGAGCAAGCATCCATAGAAAATCATGATCATAACAACTCTCTATTGGCAACTGAAGTATCACTAATAATCAAAAAGTATCCATTGGTTCTCAATAACCAAAATATATCTCAATCATACTGATCAAAGACTCCAAAATGGTTGAGTCAAGCATGTCACAACATGACATCATCAAGAATAAATCCATATTTTAGTCCCATCATGGCGACTAGAAAATAACCAAGGATAACTAATCAATGACCAAAAATGGTTAAGTCAAGTGTCTCATACATAAGAATCTCAACTATAACAATCAATAATTACAACCAATACATAGAGCATTCCATCACATAACCATGGTTGGGTTTATAAAGATCGAGATTAAAACATCATCATGACATCACAATCACATAATCCCCCAAGCCTCTGGTAAACGTCCTATAACTGGTCAACACTAGTCAACCCAAAACTCAAAACGATAGCATAAAGAATACACAATGCAAACACATGTTTTGGTTTTGCTAAATTTACATACTTGAATTTAAACGTAGAGGTCTCAGTTTACATTTTCCCATCTAAATATCAAGTGGAGAAATTTCACATTTTACTTAACCCATGTATTGTATTGATAGATAAAAGTTTCTCCCCAAAAAATCGTTAGACTCAATTTTCTAAATGTTCTAAATGTCTTTTGTATACACATTTTTCTAATAATGACCCCCATCATTTTCAAAATAATAATTGAAATTCTTTTCATATTCATCTTTCCAAATTAAAAGATTAAATTGATCCTATATTGCTCAACATTATAAAATAATTTGTTATTAAAGAATTACTCTTTAAATTCCAATCATCTATCAATATATTAATTATTTATTATTAATAATGTATATACATATATATATATATAAATACATATACATATATACTTATTAATTTACAAAATAAATTATATAAAAAAATCGAATTAATAAAACATATGATAACCGCACATTACACACGGCGAGTTTAATAATCGCCAGTCACAACATATATGTATATGACCTGCAGATCGTAGGGTACACTGTGGTCGCAAGTACACTGCAGACCGCAGGTACTCTACAGTACCGCAGTCCGCATAGGCATTTCCGTCGACGGGGGTGGGGAAATAAGTCCCTCCTGCCCATTCCAAAATTTACTTATTATTTTTTTTTTTTGCATTTTTAAAAAAAAATGCTTCCCTTCAATGTAAATCACGATGCGTTTAACATTTGCTCGCTACGAAATATATGTCATTCGACTTTTAATTTTATATATATATATATATATATATATATATATATATATATATATATATATATATATATATATATATATATATATATATATATATATATATATATATGTATATATATGTGTGTGTGTGTGTGTGTGTGTGTGTGTATGTGTGTGTATAGAGTTTGATCAAATATCACAGCATATAGACACACACACACACACACACACACATATATATATGTATGTATTCAGATTTAAAAATATAAACATATATATACACAATATACAAATTCCAATTCTCAAAATTTTTCTATAAACTTTTGATCTCAAAATTTACTCAATAGTTTATCTAATGGCTTGGCTACAATTTAATCCTTAGCCCCGTGTTCTTTTCTATGCATATAAGATTTTCAAATAAATTTAACTACCCATATTGAGAATGCATACAATAAAAATAAGAAAATCCTCAGAAGACATATGGAAGACACGAAGAAGAAAGGGAATGCAAGATGTGAAAATAGCATAAGTAAAATCATAAGAATTTACCCAAATTTTAATGCTAATTCGCTCTTCTTCAAAAAAACCCGCAAAGCGAGCTCCTCCCTCCTTCAGAGTTCTCGAGTCCTCCAACACTCCAATTGCTCTCCAACGCTATGTCTAAGCTTCTAGGAATACCCGAATATAAAGAGCTTTCAGGAAACATCTAGAATGCCTCTAGAAACAGCTAGAAGGTGTCACCAACTAAGCATGTGTCTTTTCCAACCTTCTAGATGAGTCATAGTGTTGTAGACACCATGTGCTTAATTGATGCACTAACCCCCGTGTTGTTGACATATGAGAAATGAAAAGGTGCGTTAATTCCCATGCAAGCTTATAACTCCAATTTAATTTTTATATAATTTCTATTTAAATATTTATAACTTTCATTTTAATTTTTTATAATTATTATTATTATTATTTATTTATTACTTTATTATTATTTTATAATTATTATTAATTTTAATTCCTAATTTTCTTTTATTTAATTCCTTTTTCCTCAATTAATTCTCATTTAATTAATTATAAACAAAATATCAAATATCATGATATTTTATATTAATTTTCTTAAATAATTAATTAATTAAATCTATTTATTAAGACTTAATTAATAGAAAATTCACCATAGACCTCCAAGATAAAATATGAAAATCCATCATAGAGCAATTCACACAAAATTAGTCTAAAGGGTTAAAAATCACGAATTATGTCATCCGACACATTCGATAGGTAAAATATCCAGATACTTGTCCTACCTCACTAGGACAATTGGCTTAAGGGTTTGGGATTTGGACTTGAGAATTTATCTCCCTTCTCTTATCATTGAGATAGTATAATAGGGTACGCTCATCCTGGCAATTCAAGGAAGTCGATACCCGGTACCTGCAACCTGCAGAAAAACCATGCATGTACATACAATATATATATAATGCTAAGCTAAATAGACAATGGCAGGAAGTGGTGCATCGTGTAGATCCTGACTAAGCAGGTGACTACGACTCCCTTCCTTAACCATATCAGAAACGCCATACAATATGAAAACACGCGCACCATACACATGCAAGTATGGGGTAAGTATCCATAATAAAACACATGAGATAATAAACCATCTAACTAATCATCAACAATAACTGAAAGCAATATAATGATCATCATGCATACATGAAATGTAAAGTCTAAATGATCTCATCATATAACCACTAAATCCATAACATAATGTCTGATAGTCTCAAAACAATACTACTAATCCATCAACATAAAACTAGTCCAACATAGTCTAATAATAATAGCAACAATGTCTAGAAAAGATGTGAACGAGGGCAGGCACTACACTACCCATTTTTCAACCAATTTTCTTAGATGGAGAAAGCCTCAAGATTTCTTCTCTTCCATCTTTGGTCCCTTCTCATAAATGTGAGGAAAACCAAAAATGAGGAAAAGGGGATGGGATTGTCTTCTTCTTAGATTCACCACTTTTTTAAAAAGGTAGTTTTGGAGGGTCATAAATGAGTTACAAACACTTATTTAGTCAAAAATTAACTCGCAACCCAAGGTACACCTAATGGATTATTTTATTTTGACCCAAACACTGCCCTAGGGTCTCATTTAACCTCTTAAAAACTCATCTTGAGTTCACCTAGGTGTTCAAAATTGTTTGACTCCACTCATGGTTTCTTATTAAATTGGATCTCTTAGGGAACCTCTAAGGTTAGTTCCTAGGTATTGTACTTACCAAACCATAAAAATAGACATGTCATTTCTACATACACATTTCATAAGTGTCAATTGATACCATAAATTATACATCACATTAACACAATCTCCACATCCATTTAGAAGATAACAAAATACAAAATACATTATTCAACAATCATTCAACCATTTATGATTACAAATAAAATACAATACAACAATGTTTTGTCTCTTTATTAGCCTTAACCTTGGCTTTACTATCTTACATTAGCCTAACCTTTGTTCTCTAATTTTATTTGCACAAATTCCATGCATACTAAATTCAAGCATCAGTAGTCAAAGAAAAACATCCATATAATCAACATAAATAATCAAACAATATTAAACATGCATATTTATATTCAAATAATCCATAAACTATCAAGACAATATTTTTAATTTAATTCACACATGTTCATAAAGTATATGCAAAAATAAAAATAAAACCGTAGAATATCCAATTGGCATCGATTCCACCTTAGAACATAATTCATATGTCAATTACAATTCAACCATAAAATCCATAACTCAATTTCATTATCATAATAGGTATCTAAGTCCATAAAAAATAAAGTATATAGATATATGTCCTAACATCATCATCATAGCCGGTCGGTTGTTGTCCCTTTGTTGTACTTTTTCTATTTTTTCTAGCTCTGTCTTTTGTGACCTCCTAGTTTTTTTTGTTGGAGGTTTGTTTCATGTTGTTATTGGATACTTTTCATTGTTGCTCTGTTATTTTGTTTTTCTCTAGACTTTTTTTGTTGTAAAGGTTTCGGGTCCTTTAAAACCTATTTTTACTTAATCAAAACATCATCATCATAGATTCTAGATCATCATAATGTAAAATCACCACATAATATTTAATGATGTAAAGTCTCTAGCTGGATAGTCTAAATGTATAAAAAATAATGCATCATAAATTTGTCAAAACATGAAAGTAATACATGAGTTATGATAGGTCAGGATATGACCTCACATAATTCCTTCTTAAGTTACCAAAATATTAGATTTGTCTTGATGTATCTAGGTAGAGCATGGGGAAACCACTATAGGGTGGTATTTGGCTATACTTTCATGGATAACATTATTCTTTTAGAGGGATAGAATGACTAGGGATGTCTAGGAAGTGAAAGGTGGGCACTACATCACACAACCCTTTCTTTAAAAAAGCATGTAGAATTGCTCTTGTAGATTATACATGTTATATTTGTAAAAGCACATCAACAGTGACAAGTAGTAAAAAATAAACATTACAAGAATTAGAGGAAACTGGTAAAGGCTCAAAGAAAAACATATACTAGCACCAATCTTCAACCCAAAATTATGATTTTGAATGGGAATTCTATTATAACCAATGGATTAGCTCAAATATAAATTTTAATGATCCCAAAATGGGTTTTTAAGGTTTTCTTAGTTGCAAGGAAGTCATTCATTATGATGCGTAGTTTTTAGAGACTCAAGAAGATAGGGAAATGACTTCTTTAAGAAAATCAGTAGCAAAATTTACATATTTGAGAAGTCAAAGCCTAATTTTCATAATTAAAAATCATTATCTATTGGAAAGAGCTACTCAAGAAATTCCTAGTGCAATATTAAGTGAAGAGATAGAAAAAGGAAACTACTTACCAACTCACATCAGAAAAACCATAGGCGACAAAAGCATGCAATTTTCAGTTTTGAGATTAAGTTTGTCCATTTCCAAAAAAAATTCTTTAAGACTTTGCCATCTAAAAAGGAATTAGGAACTCAATGAAATGCCAAGATCAAAACTAATTAGTTGTAGAGGAACAAAAGAGTAGTTAATGTGAATTTGGGATTGATATTAAGCATATATGCATATATGTATGTAATAATAGATAATCTTATCATTTCATTTTGTGTAATTTGAGAGATATTTTTTGTTTTCGCTTATTTTATTCATTGATTTCTCAAATGTTTTATAACCCATTTTTCCAAATTTACCCCAATTGTTATTTGAGAGATTTTTTCTCTTTTTTCTCAGTTTATGTGTTGATTATTCAACTACTTTGAAACCTCTTTTGCTACGTCCTTAGTTATTAACTTAGAGATATTTTCGTATTTGAGGAGTCAATGCCTAATTTTCATAATAATCAAAATCTTTATCTATTGGAAAGAGCTACTTAAGAAATTCCTAGTGCAATATTAAGTGAAGAGATAGCAAAAGGCAACCTAATGTGATGTCTAAGTGTCTCTTCCCAAGTAAACTACTTACCGACTCTTTTTAGAAAGAACTATAGGTGACAAAGGCATGCAATTTTCAATTTTGAGATTAAGTTTGTCCATCTCCAAAAATTTTTTTTGAGATTTAGCCCTCTAAAAAGGAATTAGGAACTCAATGAAATGTCAAGATCAGGACTAATGAGTTTTACTAGAGGAAGAAAAAGAGCAGTTGATATGAATTTGGGATTGAAATTAAGCATATATGCAAAACATGTATATAATGATACATAATCTTATCACTTCATTTTGTGTAATCTGAGAGATATTTTATGTATAATATGATTGATCAACTATTTTATACCCTCTTTTTCCATTACCCCAATTATTATTTGAGAGATATTTTCTATTTTTTCTAATTTATTTGTTGATTATTCAACTACTTTGGAACCTCTTTTGCAACTTCCCTAGCTATTCTCTTAGAGATTTTTTCTATTTTCACTTATTTATTCATTGATTTCCCTTCTTGAGGGAATGTGTCATCATTTTTAGTTAAAGAGATACATCAACTTTTCCAACCTTGGTAGGTGTGTATCAACATCATGTCTAGCTCATTATGCATGCCTTATGAAAGTTCCAACATTTTTGAAGGTTCTAGAGAAGTTTTGGACTTCATCTAGTGTTATAATTACATTTCCAACCATCATTCTATGGAGAAACCCTATTTGGGAGAATAGATCTTCCCTTATTTGTATTGCTATATTTTTTTCCATCCATTAATAGGGCACAACAACCTTGGAGGAGTGCAATGACTCTCACTTAGGAAAGTTTCATCACATTTATTGTTGTTAGGAGGTAATTTTGGACATTCATCAACATATCTAATTATTAATTGTTTAGATCCAACCTTAGAATCTTCATTATTGTCATCCTTCATTTTTTTTGGTGTTTGATACCATCATTGAAAATTACATATAAGACATATAGGGAATTTTCGGACCTTGTAAATCTTTTAACACATATTTATGTTCATTATGATCTATTGATGTGTCATCATCAATCATTTAATTCATTGGACTTATGGAGAAACAAGTTGGGAGAGAAGATAGGATCATTTGAATGGTTGTTATAGTCACTTTTCCATTTGATTTAGTCCCATAGTGATTGTACAACCCTACATTAGCCAGTTACCACTCATTGCAGAAGCCATACAAGTCTAAGGTTCCATTAGTATTACTTGTGCCTTGATTTGATGAATGTGAAGCTCTAAAAATATCAATTACAAAAGTTAACAATAAATGAGATCAATATTCTAAGGGTTTCAAAAAATGATTTTTTTGGCTATCATAACTTTTCCAATGTTGATGTTATTTGTCAATCAAGAGCTCATATGAGCAATTACAATTGATGAAATTTGATCCAAATTACTATTTTGATGGCATTTTGTGAGGTTAATATTTAGTTTCTAGATGTTGGTCTCTATTTGATTTATTATTGTAGTTTGTGTTTTCCTTAAAAAATTAGATAACTACATAATTATAAAATTGACAAAAATCTTACTTAAGAATATTACAACCTTTTAGTTGATAGGTCAAACTTACTTCCTACTATGATCAATAGTTATACTAGACTGCCAAAGCATAGGTAGTCTGATCTATAGATATATAATAAGCTATGAGGTTGTGCAACATATCTATATTCATTGGTTTCTCCAAACACCACCTATGTATACAATGGATTTATAGAACATGAAAGGGACCACCTAACCACCTACTTATATTAGAATGTTAGAAATCAATACAAGATTGTCACATTGCATTGAGTCTATCACCAACAATGGGTCCATTCAACTTTGCCTCTTGTGTTTTCCAAAGAATACTTGTTCCTCTGATGCCCATTTAAATACATGCACATCATTCTACCTTATAAAATATTCTACACTAGGTATACCTATAGCAATGAAATTTACAAATGTGTGGATTAGAAAATTATTATATTACTAAACCAACTAGTCCACAAATACTAAAGGTGGTATCATGTCAGCAATAAAAATAAATAATATAAGTAGTACAAAGTTGACCACCCTAACAAGTGAACTCTCAAGTATTAAAAATGATATAATCTTGACCTCCACTTAACGTTGTGTATACCAATCCAACAAAGACAAGGATATATATATATATATATATATATATATATAGAGCAATGATAAAAAAAAAACACACACCAATAATATAAAGGTCAACAAAAGCATCACTTGAAGGCTTAATAAACAATCTCATATTAGTTATTTCCTATACAATTAAAAAAGTTCATCTCAGGAATGGAACAAACTAACAAAGACTTCTTCATTTTTCCAAAATTTGGCTTAAATCTATGCACAAGTTCAATATACACCACAAAAAACTCAATAATAAAGAAAAGCTCCATGATTGGTAGTAGACCCTTTCATATTTTTCTTAACTTAAATAAATAGAGATTTAAAGTTCAACAGTATCATAATGTAAGAATAATTCAAATGAAAAACTATAAAATGAAAGAATATAAGAGGGGTCTGTAAGGAAATTGTCACCTTAAATCTATAAGCTTGAAAATGATTCCAAAGATGAATAGTGAGAGAAGAAATTTTTAAAGGGACAAAATTAAGGAAAAACCCCATGTGAATTATATAAATAAGGCAAATGCCTAAAGAATTAAGATAGGAAAGAGAGAGGTGAAGCCATAAGCTCATTACAAAAACTATATAATGTGCATATGGTGTGTGTAGGCAATAATAGAGGAGCATCTCTTACATAGAGATGAGGAAATGAGTTATTTAGTAACTCCCAAGTGAATGATTGCCACATTCATAAGTGTGTGTGTGTGTGTGTGTGTACCAAGTGTCATAATCCTTTAATGGAGGAATAGACTATTTTCTTAAATAAAGGAAATAATATAAGATAAGATAAGATAAATTTATTAATGTCCAACAAGAGACCAATGAGGGTCTAAGGGACTAGAAATAGTACAAAGGGAAAATGCTAGCAGGGGGAGCACCAAAAGGTGTCCACAGAAAGAACGTGAAAGCAAAACAACAAAAGAACCAAGAAAAGGAATAACAAAAAATAAGTACTCCTCATAGGCAAGAAGTAGTCCACAATGGAAAGGTGGGCATTAGAGCAATCAGGTACTCTGGAAGGTCATTGTCGAGTATGATCTCTGTGGGGTCTCATAGATCTGGTGTGAACCAAGATAGTACAAGGAGGCTGCTTCAATCCTTGGGTAGGGACTATAGGACTGAAGAAAGAGATGATGAGCTATGTAGGGGTCAATGTTGAGCAAAGCTAGAGCTATATAGTGTGCAAAGTTGCATGGTCTCCTAAAGGTAGAGTGCAAGACAATGATGGTTAATATATCTAAAGAATAAGGGAAGAGATCGACACTCTTTGAACAAACAGTAGAATCTCCCTTGGATCTCATAGTAAATGGGACAACGAAAAATAAAGTGAGACTCAACCTCAACCTCCCTGAGGTGACCAAGCCAACAGATCCTATCCTCCCTACCAATTTGGTGATCAAACTAAATACATAGTCGGTGAGATCCCACTCTAAAAGATCCCAAGGAGATGTGAAGAGTGTGAGTCCAATGATGAGTGAGATACCAGGGGCATAAGATGATCTTGTCCTGGATATCAAGGAAGTGCTTAGCATAGAAGGCCATACAAGGGTGAAGCCCACCTGGGGATTCCTTCAGGTCATGATAACATATTGTCTGTAGATGTCAAGTCTAACATGCTCATTAAACTCCTACTGAGATGGAAGAAGATGAGCTGGAGTGTCCAAAGAAAATTGAAAGGGGGGAAGACAATCCAAACTAATACCAATCGAGCCCAAGAGGGCAAAGATCTAGGTGTACCAGCAATATAACCTATGTCTAGAGTCTAAACCCACAACCTCCATAGAGGAATGGTAAGACAAGTAGGAATATTTGTGATGACCATCAGTGGAATCAACAAAGCTTTGAAGCTGGTGAAGAAGCCAAACTAAATCAAAGATGGTCCCTAGTCTGAAAGGGTGAGCACCAAACTTTGCCAGAATGATGTTGTGCAGTGTGGACCGGTGAAATCTGATAATGCACTAAAGGAAAAGAGTTTGGACTCTCTCAACAGAGGCCCCTGTCAGACTCCAAGAGGGAGGGGGCCCAAACAGTAGAGCCATAGAGGACAATTGGCTTGACCAGGGAGTCAAGAAGGGACATCTTAGTCGTGGTGTCCTGGAAGTGGTTAAAGCACTGTCACTCAAGAATAGCGAGGGATCCAAGCCCCTTGTTGACTTTGGGCTGCATGGGTGGTCTTAAGTTGAACTAAGGCCCAGAAAACTTAACCCCCAAGTAAGTATATGAAGATGCAATCTCAATCTCGATACCCTAGAAGTAAAAATGGAGGTGTGATGCCCTCAAACAATTAAAGACTAGAACCTGAGTCTTTCCTAGATTTACAAATAGATCACATGAGTCACAGAAAGAGGCCAACTCATCAAGGAGCCGCTGAAGACCATCAGGGGAAGATGCTAGGAGAATCACATCATCAACAAATAGAATAATAGAGATCAACACTTGAAGTAAGTAACAACCATCACCAAGGAGAGAGAAATCACAAAGAAATGCCTCAAGCTTGTTGATGTAGATGCCAAAGAGTGGGGTAGAGAGGGCAGCCCTATTTCACCCCAATAGTGCTCTGGATATGGTCAGAGAAGCCCTATGGAGTCCTAAATCTGCCCCCAACACACTCGTATAACCTTGTAATAGTTGTTAGGAGAATCTTTGAGATCGCAATGTCCCTAAGATGTTGAAAGAGAGCTGCTTGAGGAACAGAGTCGAAAGCTTTGCAAAAGTCAACAAAACAACAATAAACTTTCACCAAGTGGTGGCAAGCCTCCTCAATGATAGCCCGTAAGGTCAAAATGTGATCAGTGGTCTGAAAATCTGTACGAAACCCAACCTGATCTCTAGCTTAGCAATGTCATTGATTGACCTCTCTAGATAGGATACCATTCAACACAATCACATAGAGTTTGGCTAAGGTATGCCCAACTATGATGGTCTTATAGTTCCCGAGGTCAGAAGTTGGCCCAGATTTATGGATCAAATAGATAATATGTCATGACCAAGAGTTGGGAAAGCCAACACAAACCACTCAATTAAAGAGCAATGTAAGAAAGGGACCCAGGACAAAGATACCCAACTTGAAGAATTTAACTTGGAACCCTTCTCATCTGGAGTTTTGCTACTATTCATAACAACTGCCTCACAAATGTGGGAAAAGGAGAAGAGGTGACAATGGGTTGGGGAGAGGATGAGATGGAGAGGGGGCTGGCTAGGAATATCATAGAGGGTGGAGGTGTGAGGGGCAAGGGAGTGAAGGTCCAAAGTGGGGGGGGCAAGGAAACATGGTATGCCAAAAGAGATTAGGAGATTGGAAGAACATGGCACAAAGAGATCTACACTGCAACAAAGTGAACTTCTGTTTCTTATGGTGAAGAAAGTGGTGGTAGTCGAGCCTCAACTAAGAGGAAAAGGAGGAAGAAGTGGTTGGAGCAGAGCAAAGCATGCAGTGAAAGGATTTGCAGTCCTCATTGAACCACTAGTTCATGGGGCAAGACCTATGAGTGGGATGAGTGGTGATCGAGGAAGTGTAGTGGGGAATGGAGAAAAGGGAAGACTCCTATAAGGCGGGCGCAAGTGAGTGGAACATGGAGGTGATGTCCCTAGAGTCAAAGAAGGGGTCCTAGGGGAGAAGTTGTTTGAGGTGATGGATGAAGAGCTCTACATCACCATCAATGACGTGAAAAGAAGTGCGAGTGTGGGCGGGGGAGAGAGAGGGGGAAGGCTACTACAAGATGAGGGGCAAGAAGAAGTACATAAGCAAGGGAAAGAAGGTGTCAAGGGTCCTTGAAGGGTGATGTTAAGGAGGGCATGGTCAGCCAAAGGAAGGCAAGAGATGGCAAAGCGACAAATGAGAGGGATGAAGGAGGTCATAGAGAGAACATAGTCGACAACACTAGCACCACCACCATGTGGCCAACAAGTGAACAGTTCAGAGCTAGAAAAACAAGAGAGCCCATTTAAAATCACTAAGTTAGATGATTCACAAAGTTGAAGTAAATTTCAACCATACCTAGTGAAGGGCCCTTAATGATCCTCAGAGAGCCGATGCAGACCCACAGAACCAGGATCAGAAGCAGTCTTACACATGGGATTAACCCTACGATCATGGAGGGGAGGTTGTAGGTCTCTGGTCTGTGCATTAAAGTCTCCCAAAATGATGATGTCCCCCATGGTAGAAAGTTTGGTAATGTGCTCAAGAAGGTCCTCATAGGGATTTCCACCCTCAATGGTGTGAACTGCATAGTATGAAGATGCTGGTGAGAAGTAGCAGACATCGATATAGGTATCTCTATAGAGTGAGGTCCCTCGATCAATGTGAATCCACATGAACCTAACATAGTTGTCAAAGTGAACCAAGGAAATAGTACTGAAAAGGTGGTCCCGAATAAGACAGGTGACCCCACCAAAGCATTGGACCTCATCTCTAAAAGAGGAGAGCCACTGATAGCCAGAAATATCGGGAAAATGATGCATGGGACTCTCATGTGTCTCTATAATAAAAAGAAGGTCAGTAGAACCAATAGTGTCATTATGTAAGCCAAGCATAGACCAGAGGATACCATTATCGTTCCAGCAGTTGAGGCACAAAGAGCCTGTGCTCAACTGCTGCTAAGCACATCATTTGGCCTTAGAGGTCGCCCTCACAACCCAACCTATAACAAAGGTTTCATCATACATGGACAAGAGGACAAGCAAGTGATATTATCTCACAATTCTACTAGAGAATAAAAATATAAAAATTTACATACGAGATACCTTAGTTTATCCCATTTACTAAATATATACAAACAAAGAAAAGATTACTAATTCTAACACCCCACCTTTAATCTTTACTTGGGGATATTACAACAATGGTTAGAAATCCAATCTATAGAAAATAACAACTTAATCTTCGATATAAGGAGGAAGTTAAAACGTCTTCAAGTGCATAGGAGGTTTTCTATCAATGTGGGTATATTTTGTACATTCCTCTTTGTAGAGCCAAGAGAAGTGAATGGGTCCTTTCAATCTGATACATCTTCAAGTGGATTCACGGTGCATAGGATATGTGAAAAATAATGATGTCTTGTATGTGCCTTGATAGATCACTTGAAAAATAGAAACAAGAAACAAGGAAACTACTCACAAGGAGAATTCCATTTTATATTCAAGTTAGCGGGATTTTTGAAATGTTAAAGTTATAAGAAAAGCATCATACAATAAACTAAGAAGAGTGATAAAGATATGTGTAGTCTATCACCACAAAGTAATGGAGTTAATCTGACATCAAGATAAATATGCTCAAAATATTTTAAAAAGTTAGAAATGAAAGTATTTATCAATGCTCTCATGAAAGTAATATACTAATACACAAATGGCTACAGATAAGGCCAACTAATCCACATGCATCAACATTGCATCAATCACATGGATATAGACAATCCACTAATGAATTATCTCACTGCAAGTTAATGGTCTGAGTTCTATAACATGTATGACTCACGATCTAAGAAATGAAGTATGCAAAGCTCTATTACATTAGTATATTTATTAAAGAAATATGAGATAGACAAAAATAACTTGGTAAACATGTGACTCAAGCACCAAATCAACTCAAGATCCTAATTCGCCAAAGATGTTTACAAGAAGTAGTAACAATATATTTCCTTCTAAGATGGATTAAATCAACTAAACAATTGAGGGAAACTCCATGAATAAAACCCTCTTCATAAGGAACAAAATGGAGGGAATCCCATATAAATATCTCCCTTTCAAAGTGGAAGTATTAGAATAAAAATGGAGGGAAACTTCACATAAATTAAGAACACACCATTATAGGATGGAGGGATACTCCATGGGACAAATAAGGAAACTATAAGTTAGCTATAATTGATGGGTCCTTCATAATATGAATCAAGTATAACTAGGGAGTCCTCTATAATTAACCTTGAAAATTTTGACAATGTAACTAACACAAAATCCAATAAACTTCATACAAACCCATGGTGTAAAACCATGAAATGCCAAAATATGCATACACAGATGCTACAAAAGCATTAAGCTATAGCTATGTGCAAATCAATAGAACACAATAAAATTGAAGGCAATTATGTATGAAACTCATAATACCAAATAATTTGAGGTAAATGTAGTGATGCTTGGAAGAGCAATGAGAAATATAAAAGTATGAATATTAGTTAGAAACTCCATTTAGGGTGAATATGGGTACTTAATTTATTTTAAGTATTTAAACACATTTATTTCTCACAAGAATTTACCAATTTACTAATCATATATGTGTGCACTCAAAGATACCCAAATAAATATATCTAAAATATTAAGGTAAATCACACAATTAAAATCAGAGATAATGGGGATCATATCCAACTCACATAAAAGCCAAATGGTTGATAGAACATAATTAGTTGTTCTGAAGGAAATAAACATAATGCTTGATAATAATAAAATGTATAGACTAAGGAACTAGAAAATATTGCCCCACCTTATTCCACATACTTATCATCTAAGTTTAGAAGAGTTTCAAAAAACATTGAATGCTTTTGAACTAAATAACCCCCTTCTTTGGAACAAATGATAATTAAAGATGTTTGAATGTGAAAATAAAGTGAGAGGAAACTTTCAAGTATAGGATAAGAATGCTTTGAGGAAGATAAATTACTACACTTAAACTTAAAAACTATGACATGTATAAATTATATAATTCATTTAATTTCCACAACCTAATGGAATTGTAAAAGTTGTATAGCACAAGATAAGATTGCATTTAGGTGAAAGATTTCATTTTTTTCTATTATGTATGGAGAACTATAATTAATATCATACATTCATCAAAAACTATAAAATACATATGTTGTTAAAAATCAAAATTCAGTGTTTAGAGTGTCTATCTGTAACAGGTACGTACTCAAATCTTCAAAATATATCACAATTTTTAGAAGTATCCAAAATCATAATGATTATTCCTACCTAAACTAGTATCGGGCTCCAATAATATTATTTGTACATTCTGCTTCATTTGTATTGACTAGTAGTTCAAGAGGAGGTCTCTCAGCAATTGCTTCCGAGTAGAGAGCATCTAGAATCTAGTTTGCTAGTATCTCCTTGTTCTTTTCAGCCACATTGATGTTCTCTTTAGCCATGAATTGTCTAAAAGCCTCGTGTTATTTCTCATCAAGCATCTCATTATAGGTGTTTAAATAGTGGGTATAATTGATGTCTACCTTGTAAAGCAACATTGCTCCTTCCTGCAAGATAATCATAAATATGCTCTTTGGAATTTCTTGGACAACAGATACTTGAGACATGATGAGTAGATAGGTGTGTTTTATAGAAAATCTAGTAAGGTCCCTCTTAGATCCTTGAAAAATCTTTCCATTTTTTTTCTCCAAATGAACCATAAGACTTCATTATAAAAGATAAACCAAAATTTATCAAGTTTAAGGTCAAAAGAGTTGATAAAGCAAACTAGAATTTCAATCGAAGAAAAAATAAGAGGTTTGTCCCATTCAATAGGTCTACCAAAAAAGGAAGATCAGATCAACATAACATGTTTGCACTCAAAGAAAATGTGTTCAAAGGTTTCAATCACAGAATAGTGGGCACAAATGACTGAGGGGATATTATAATGACAAAGATTACTAGCAACAAGAATTTTTTTAAAATAACATCCATCTAAAGATTTTTTTTGGTTGTATAGCTTGATGCCACATAAGATCAATAATGAAATGTCAAGCGGATCTTGACCAGTTGGGATACCAATTTTTATTTAATGTTTTCAGAATAGATGAATCATGTTAACCATGGTGTAGATCTTTTTAGTACTGGTGTCTAGAAATGTTGAACCATCTTTCCATTTGATCTCCCTATACCCATCTTGTTATTAATTAACATATCACCAATGAAAATTATACCTTTTTCATACCATAATTTTGTAGAACATGTTTGATTTAGGGTCAAGGGCTTACCATTTAGTTGAAGACCCCACCAAACAGATCTACCAATGATAGAGAACTAGGGAGGATCATCTATTGCACCTTTAAAACATAGAAACCTTCTCACTTGTGCCCAAGCTTTCCAAATAGAAGAAAATACATTTGAGCCAAATACTTTAAATTCAAAATCTCCAAGAATAACATTAGCAAGTGGAAGATCCTTCCACTATTTACCTTTTTTAATTGCAGATCCCATAACATTATTTCTAATAAGAATATTCCATGCTTCATTACTAGAAATAACTATAAGAATCCATTTTGATGCCGATGAAATGCCATGAGTTTTTATGTCTCTCATCCCAAGACCTCCCCAAGATTTAGGCCTGCAACACCATTTTCAATTTAAAACATGTCTTTTGTATTTCCTTTGCCATATGACCATAGAAAATCCCTCAAATTTCTATCAAACTTCTCTATTTGATAAATATTATGTTAAAGAAAAGTAAATTGAGTGTGATGATAGCACATTTTGAACACTCTAAGCTCTTTCAACTAATGATAAAAGGCAAGACTGCCACTTATGATATTTCTTTTTTAACTTTGAATATATTCAATTCCACATGTCCTCAAGAGAAGGGAATACATCAATGGGGATTTCCAAGTATCTAACAGTATAGTTTGGACCAACCCAAGTCCATCCTTTTTGGCCAAACTAGGTAGGGCTTGAATCTTGATATCCAATGATAGTTGATTTATGTGGGGCAATCTTGGCACTAGAGGCAAAGTAGAAGAATTAAAGTTTGTCAACCATATTATCAAAAATTTCTTCTTTGATATCAATGAAGAGTATTGTGTCATCAACAAACTATGCGTTACTTGGAGATTTTCCGTATTAGGAAGTGACATTCCTTTGAGTGGAGGCCTGAGAGTAGAGGATCTCAATATGTAAAACAATGCATCTACAAGTAGAACATATCGAGAGGGTGCAATAAGAAAACCTTGTTTGATGGATCTTTGCAGGATAATTTGGTTAGAGAGATTCTCATTGATATCAAGAATAGTATAAGAATATTTAAAGAGCGCTTTTATCCAATTACAAAATTTGGAGGGAACCCAAAGGCTATAAGCATCCCCAAGAAAAATGCCCACTTAATCCTATCATATACCTTTTTGAAGTCCAAGAGGATTATGACTTCTTGTCCACTCTCTTTAGCTCAGTGGAGAGATTCCCAACTTGTTATCGAATTTTCAAGGATGTATCTTCCTTTAATGAGACTTGTCTTTGTTACCATTTCTTTGAGAAAACCAACTATTCTTCTTGTTGGGAGTTTGGCAATATTTTATAAGAGAGGTTAAGAAGTGTAACTGGCCTCCAATTACCAATTTGGGATTTATCCTCTTTCTTGGGAATTAGTTTGATGACTCCCCTATTGATGTCTTCTCCCAAAGATTCTTTAGAATATGCTTTATTATATAAGTTAGAAAATTCCAATAAGATCCAATCAATCTTTTTCTTGCAAAATTTAGCAAGAAGGCCATAAACACCAAGAGACTTATCATTTTCCATATCTCTAATAGATTCTTTGATCTCATCAATGGATATATCCTTATCAAAAGTCCTCCTCCAATCTTTTGAGACTTTGTTAAGAATTATTTTCAAACATTTTGATAGGGCTTCTTCTTGGAAATCATTGAATTTGGATGTGGAGAGCTTCTAATAGTAATTAGAAAAAATCATATTAATCTCCTAGGGATCATTGGTGTATCCCATGTCTTATGATGTCCCTATTTTGAAATAATAAGTAATAATATATTAATCAATAATTTATAATATAATTTATTATTAAATTAATTATTTTTTTATTATTGCACATTAAAATGATATAATATTATATACAAAAGAATGAGTATAATAGTAATATAATATTTAGTACTATATCATTAAAAAAGATTATAATGTTTAATTTAATATCATTTCATAATGATAATAGATAAAGAAGTATAAATAATATTTAAATAAATAAATAATATAATCCTAAATTCATATTTTATAATAATACTTAAAAATAATAGTATAATCAATGAATGATATGTTATAACATTAATATAATAATAATGATAAATAATATAATAATCATAATAAGAATATTTTAGTTATTTATTCATGACAAATGGTAAATATAGTTTTAGGAGAGTCGTGTCTCTTCTCATAATATATATAGGGATAGATTCTATCTATTTATTACAACTACTAATGAATATTATAAATATATCTATTTTTTTGTCTTGAACAACAATGTCTCAAATCGGTTGAGATAGATGCAATGGCAGACACCCTCTTCCTCTTCAAATTTGCTAGTGAGGAGGACCAAAATCAGGTTTTGGCAGGAACTTGGAGATATGGAAAGCATATCTAGATGTTGGCCAAATGGAAACCAAGCTTCAACCCTAGGACTGATCTTTAGGGAATGGCCTCGATTTGGGTTAGACTCGCTAGACTACCATTAGATTTTTGGGATGAAAGGATCGTTAAATGGATTGGGGAATCTTTTGAGCATTTTATAAAGGTTGTATGTGGTCACCCTACACAAGTCTCACCTGGGTTTTGCTAGATTTTGTATTAATGTGGTGGTTAATAAAGCTCTCTCTAGTTGTATAGCCTTGAAATCAACATGGGGAACCTCAAACTAGGTGATTAACTATGGAATGCAAATTTGTAATGCTAGAAGTGCAGGAAGTATGGCCATGTACTCACTGACTGCAAAATAGATAAAGATGGTGTAGAGACATCAGAAGAGAAGGATGTAGCAGTTGAAGGAAGGTATCCTAATAATGAACTAGAGTGATCCTTTGGAATGGACTAGGACCCTTCTATATCCACTACAACGGATGAGGAAAAGAAGAAAAACCAGTTTGGAGGAGATCCCACCCATCGAAAATAGAGAGAATGGTCGTACGACTCAACTAGAGGAAGGAGAGATACTGGTTGGCCTTGGGAAACAAACGGAGGACCGCAAGGATGATCTAGAGGAAGGAGAGATGCTAGGGGATACTGTAGACAAGAAGGTGGCCCAAACTATGGGCAAGGAGGATGGTAAAGATGTGATGGGTGAAGTAGGTACCCCACGAAGACTAGAAGGATCTCAGTGGGGTGGAAGGCTCACATCAACCCCATAGACGGTGGTGGAGAAAATGGAGAGTTGTTCTACCAAGTGGGTGGACTAGCCTTCTCCAAAGAGAACTCTTATGGTCACATTCTCGTGTGATGAGGACTCTTTGTTTACTTCTAGCACGATGACACCATTTGTGGATGAGGGGGTTGGCAAGAACCCAAGAAGAAAACCCGTAGACAACCAAAGGAAGATTTAGACTGAGTTAAGAATTGGAAGGCTGCCAACAAGGGTGACATGTACTAAGGCAACTTCCTAAGATATTGCCCATGGGAAGAAGAGGACCTTAGAAGATGCCCAAAGAGGTAGAAAATTAAGTTTATTACCTTGAATATTAGGGGCTTAAACAACCTAAGAAAACAATTTTCTTTAAAGAATATGATTTATGATCATAAAGTAGATATTGTCCTCATTCAAGAGGTCAAAATGAGCAAACACAAATTTGACAAAGTTGCAGGATACATATGGAAAGGGGCTATATATGCCTATAGTGAGGCTTTTGGTGCTTTAGGAGGAATAGCGACTATGTGGAACCCTGACAAGCTTAATGGAGTTGAATTCTATTGCCACCATCACTTCTTAGCTATGATGTCTTCTGATTGGAGGTAGTGATTGGGGCCTCTTTAACATTTATGCTCCTAACACTGGGGGAGGGAGACTGCAAGTGTGGGAAGAGGCCTCAGCCTGTATTGACAAATGTAAAGGTACCAAGGTCATATGTGTGGGGGGCTTTAATACCCCTCAGAGAAGTTTGGGGGTCTTGAGGATGTTTCTGAAAGTATGCATGATATGGATGGGTTTCTTAGAAGGAATGACCTCATTAATATGGAACTTCAGGGAGTAAAGTTCACCTACTCCAACAAAAAGTTGGGACATAATCTCACACGTTAGGTTGGATATGGTATTGCCTCTATCCTGCAATTACTAGAGTATGAGTCTCGCTTCGAGTTCTTGGTGGAAGAACTATGTCATCCTGCTTAAGAACCCCCCTAATGACCATGTCATTTGCACAATTGTCAGTCATGATTGTGTTAGAAAGTAAAGTGTACCAAGATAATTGGGAGGTGGTGGGGGGGTGAGTTAGTTATCCAACTATTAAAACATTTATCAACCTTATATTACCTTAGCCATGTAAACAATATGATCAACAACCATAAGAAGATGCACTTACACAATAACACCAAATATGTTAACTAGGGAAACCCTTGATTAGAGGGAAAACCTCGATGTGAATGGTACCCACAAAATGATGTACTAATATAAAAGTTCCTTGTAAGAGGATGGACTCTGTTAAGAGCCAATGAAACACATTAAGTACATAATAGTCCATGTTAGGAGACTTTGAATCCCTATTAGGATATTCCAACCCTATTAGGAGTTGTAGAAGGTAGAAGGACCCACTATCCAAACAACTTCAAGGGAAAGGCCACTAAACTCACTGTCCAACTGGTCTCTGTATTATTCTGTGTAAAATAATAGAAATGAATAACTTAATTTCCTCTGTCCTCTTAACCAGGCCAATCTTCTTTCAGATCTCAGTACCAGATTTTCCAACTCACATCCAATAACCCTTCTGATCGCTTACACGCATTTACCAACCTCACATATAAATTCACACTTCATACTTGAATCACATACATCACACCAAAGAAAATAAACTTCATTTATACCATATCCTCAAAATAATTTCTTGAGTCAGCCTTGAGGCTTTCCAAATTAATTATAATAGGACCTCATTAAGATATTACAAAACATTACATCTTTTCGTAATTACAAATCACCATCGACTCACAATCTTTACAACTTTTCACACAAGCCACTGTTGACCATGTGCACCTGCTCGCATCAACATCAAGATGTCTACTATCACTCCTTTTGGCCAACTGGGATATTATTCCCTACGCTGCTTCTTTGACTTCGGCCATGTTGATAGTATTTTCTTCCTTTCAAGACAATACATGTGAGTATGTCCAAATTTGTCACATTTGTAACATTGAACTTTTGATAGGTCTCTTTTCTTAGAGTTTGTATTTTTATTTACTCTCTTCCTTTTGAATTTACCCTTCTTATTATTTGATTTCACATGTAAGGCTTGAATCTCATCCTCCTTATTAGGGATGATACTTCTTGAGATCAATCAGGATTCCTCTTGGGCGCAATCATTTTTGAGTTGATCAAATTTAGGTAGAGAAGGTCAACTAATGCATTAGATAAAAGGATTCTCATGATATTGGTAGTCCTTAAGGGCTATAAGAGATAATTCCAAATCATCTACATTATTTCCGAAGATGGAGAGTTGGTCTCTTAAATTAGAGATTTTTGAGTAGGTTGAGATTGTATCTCCTTTATCCACTTTTATGTTTATGATTTGTTGTTTTAATGTAAGTAACCTACTTGCATTGTTTATTTGGTATGTATTTTGAATAGTTTTTAACACTTCATAAGAAGATGTTAGCTTTGATGTGGATGGAAGAACATGGTCTTTAAAAAAGTCTATAATTATTGTCTTAGCCTTGTTATTACGTTGTTTCTTTGGTTCATCATTAGGCATCTTCTTGTCTTCTTCTATGAATGAATCCAATTCACGTTCTGCAAGAATTTATATGATTCGAATTTTTCATGAAACAAAGTTTGAGGCACATTCGAGTCTATCCTAAACTCTTACATTATTCACCATGATTACTCCTTGTAATTTGATTGTAAGTCTAATATCTGATTTAAGATTTTTCTTATCCTTATTTTTTCTCTACCAACTAGGCTCTAATACCATGTTAGGGAATTGGATTTGTGGTAGAGTTTAGACTTATTTCTTAATCAGAGATTCATTACACTGAGTTCTACTGAATTCCTCGTAGTAAGCTTTATCATATATGTGATTGTTGTTTGTATCTATCTAAATGTTATTCTGCAGATTGCATCCTTGAATTTCTAATGCTAATACTTTAATACGTGTTGCAAATATAAAGGAGAAGATAGGTAATAGCATGTGTTTTCCTTGATGTTTTTTTAGCAAATACTTTGCCAATACATATATAAGTGGGAGGGGTCATGTCCCTATGTTGAATTGCCTTTAACAACCATTGACAACACTTAACAAATCCAGGTTATAATCAGTGATGGCAATTACAATACACAATAAAATATACATACTGATCGACCATTATTCAATATTAATTATAATCTCAATATGATCTGCGATCTCATTCATGAATTCTCCAATGATCACAATCAACAATTTGTGATTAGCATAGTTCAATCTATAACCATAAACTTGGTCACTTGCACATATCATATATAATGATAAGATGTTTCAAATCGAACCATGATTAATCATTTTGAAGCATTATATATATATATATATATATATATATATATATATATATATATATGCAGACGTGTGTATGCACACGCGCGCGCGCGCGCACGACTCTCTGGTCAATTATCAAACGCAATAATGTCCAACTAATGCTATAAATTCAAAAATTGACAACTCTAACACTTGGACACTAAGGTGGCCAGACGAGATGGTTTATACATGCCTTATCCTGTGTAGGGCAAGGTAAATCTCAATTGAGAATTAGTGGAGATTACACTAGGTCTATGGTTGGGAGGTTAAGCCTATGTCAATGCTTTTTCCTCTCCTTTGAATGCCAAGACTTGCACAAAATAGGTCAAATTATACTTCACTTGACATGGCATGATCTAAACCTTGCTAGTACTCATTATTCTCTTTCAATTGCATCTTTATTTCAATTTCATCTATATAACTTATGCAATTACTTTCTAGTCCATATATAACGATAGTTGGAATTATAGTTACGTTTTATTTACTTATCATGTGTAATATAATTAGTCAATCTATTTTAATGGTTCATCTACCTTATCAAAAGATAGTTAATTCATTTAATTGGTAGTTAAGATCTTATCATGAGAATGAAATTAATCATTTAATTTTTGGTATTCCTTTTCATGTGAATGGGTAGCTAGCTTTACTTATATTCAATAGAAGAAAAATTATTTTAAGGTTTCTAGTGTTTAGAAAAATTTAGTTGTTACATAGCCACTCAACTCAACATCAATAGGGGCTCTAAACCCTGCACCACAAATAGTTACGACATTTATCATGCACTACTAATAAGGAGACTCGTCACAAATAGATTATGATTAGATGATGAATCATTATGTTTACACAAGTAGAATCTATTAAAATTTAACTTTAAACTTAGATAAAATAAACAAAAAAGAATAATTGGCTGCAATAAATAGAATGTTGCAGAAGTACCAAAATTTACAAATTTGTTTCCTAGCAACATCATGAATCTCCTTGTTCCAACCCATGCTCTCAAGCAAAGGTTGTGAGTGACACAATAACTATCCAAACTTGACTTTTGCACTCTAGGTCGAAAAGTAATAGGGCCAATATCAATAACAACAAAAACACTAGCACTGGGGCAAAATGGAGGCCTAGAAGAACCCTCTCCAATGCAACCTGCAAATGAGCATGGAAACCAATAGCACACAATTCTTCAAGTTGTATTTTCTTTTTTACCTTCTCTTGTTCACATGTCTCTAATTGCACATAACAAAAACCTTTTGCCTTGGCAAATTGTTGAGTGCACACAGTAACATCATGTCCAATTATGCCAACAATATGGTATTTCAATCTATAGATTCCACCAAAATTTATTTCTTTACAAAAAATACATTTTGTTTAATTTTTTTTGTCTTCCAACAAATTCCTTGATATATTTGCAAGCCTCGTCAATTCTAGACA
Organism: Cupressus sempervirens; assembly: GCA_028749045.1. Classification (NCBI taxonomy): domain Eukaryota; kingdom Viridiplantae; phylum Streptophyta; class Pinopsida; order Cupressales; family Cupressaceae; genus Cupressus; species Cupressus sempervirens. Next base: position 384,565,517 of record CM053791.1, read on the forward strand.
TTGTGAAAAATGAAAGTTAAGGCTGCTACAACAAAGAAAAATCAAAATTTAAAGTCTAACAATAAACTAATAAAAAAAAAATCAACAAACCCTACATTTGTTTTTAGAAAATTGTAAATACATGTTTGTAAATTTGTTTCAAAAACATTGTACGGCTTACAACTTTGCACTTTGCATTTTATTTAAAATACATTTAAGAATTACAAATTCAAACTAAAAAAAATTAACAAACAATGAAGAATATATTAACATACAAGAAAAAATCAACGCAATCTACAAGTTAAACACTTACCTCTTGCAAATGAGTTGAGTGAACTTATATCCTACCCAAACTGATTTGTGATCCCCTTAATGCTCTTCTTTCTTGCTGGTTGTAAACCTATTGTTTCTCTTTTCTCTTCCTCTCTCTCGCTTCTCTCTATTTGTCATACTAAACAAATAGAAGGTCTTTTAGGGTTATAACTATAATGAATGTAAATAATAATAATAAAATGTTTTTTGTTTGCTGAATAATTCAGCTGCGTGGCCAATTTTTGCAATTTTTGGGTGAATTGCCCACGCCAGTGATTTCTGACGATTACTTGTCGAGACGAGTTACCAAGTCACCAAAACTTGAGAGGAATTTCTTGTATCGCCGTAATCGCAGTGATCCTGGGATCTCTATAATACATATACACATCCATATGGATCCGCCCCAAAGAAAACTGTGTGCATCTGGGCACCCACTTCCAGATCCGCATCTGAATCTGTAACTAAGCTTATAAAGCATACAATTGCATCATGATAGAAACCCCCATGGGTTCCTATTAGCTATAGCAAGTCAATTGATTTAATGTTTTGATTACACTTTGCAATTATGCAAAACCAGTCTGACGGACTCCAATGGAAATGACAGGAAACTGTTCAGTGCCTCTTAAGTAGGTAAGGTTTCAGATTAAAGTAAGGGACCCTTAGAAATAACAGCGATGCCTCTCATCATTCAGAGAATGAGACTGATCTAAAAAGAAATAGATTCAAAAGTTAGTCATTAGAAATAACAGCGATGCCTCTCATCATTCAGAGAATGAGACTGATCTAAAAAGAAATAGATTCAAAAGTTAGTCATAGTTAAGACTTCATTCTAGATTGCACACCAGGCAGTGTACATAAGCTATACAGCAGTGTCATTATTTCCCTTAAAAATATGATCTCCACAGGTTTCATGAATGTTGTTTTCTTCTGTTTTACTTCATTACAGTGTTTTATTTTTTTGACAAAAAACTATTTTCTACCTAATATATCCCAAAAAAGCCCAGACCAGGATGGCAGTCACAAAAGACTTTGTGCATACTTAGTTTCTGATTCACAACAATTATTCATGGCGAAATGTTTAATTCATTATGAAAATATGTTTTGTTTGAAGACTTGGCCATAAAAAGGTTTGAAAGGATTCATCAGTGATCTCCCCAAAATTTGATCATGATTAGCAATAGATATAAATGCCATTCTTGGATGCCTTTTGTGCACGCAACCTACTCCCCAATCCTCTGCCAAAAAGGCGAATGCCAAACAGTTGCAAAATAGGTCAACTGAATGGACAAAACCTACTTTTCCATCATGCACTGAATATTTTTGAACTTATTTGCAAGTGCAGAAACCCATGCTCTTTCTTTATCTCCATATGCTTGAGGTATACTTGACAATAAAAGAATAAATCCTCCAGAGAGCATTGCGTTGGCATTTGATGAAACCCTCAAATTAAAGGGCTGCACAAGCAAAGAAGCTGCGCCTTTGGTTAATCTTCCCAAACCTTGTCTATCTGTAAAGTCAAAACATAAGATGGCAAAATGTTTTTCCAACAATAACATTGCAAAAAAAGAAAAGAAAAAATATTGCCCCAAAAGAGTATTCATCGTAGAGATCCTTGCAAAGTAAAGGAAAGAAGGAGCAATATTCTATTTGAAAAACAGTTGTCATATATTCTTATCTCAGCAATAAGCTTACTACTAAATCAACTTTTCCAATTTCATATCATCAACAGAAGCAAGAGCGTGCTTAATTCTTACCCACATAATTTGGGAAATAGAGAGTTTCTGTCACATGTGACAAGCCCAATCGATTAATCTCACACTCCAACATGGTAAATATTTTATCTTTTGATGCTTCTGCTGGCACATCCCAGCAGCCACGAGCACATAATGGTTCACAATGATAAATAAGCTGATGAAAATGAGACCAATAGTAGAACATTGTGTGTTAGTGAACAAACTACAGCCACAAAAATTGTACGACTTATTGGACTCAAATAAGCATGCTTCCTTTTAGAAACTAGAATTTAATGTCTGTTTAAATTCTTAATCTCATTAAAAAGAGAACATGTGCTGATAGCAACTATTGCAAGTGAAGATGACTGACTTTCCTCCAATAGGAATTTGTTACCATTATCGATTCTCATGGAAAAAGGTATGTAATAGCATACCAAAGACCTTGAAAGAGTGTTCCGAAGCAAAGAATAAGACCCCCACGCTAGATCCTCTTTGTCGGTATCAGACAGACATTCTGTGATCAGAAACACTTCCCTGCAATTTACAGGAAGAATTGTTTGTCTTTCTACGTTCGCACCCTGCATTTGAAAGGATGTTCTGGCCTTAAAAATCTAGGTTTAGCTCATAGCAATATCAAACTACCAAGCTAATGCAGTAATATAATAATGGCATCTGTAGTAAAAATAAAAGCATCAAATTTGGACATTGAAGGTGTGTATCAAATCAAAAGCAGAAACTCATAATTTAAAGCTTTAATATAGTGTTTCAAAAGGTCTAATCAGGAAGCCTCGATATCTATAAAATATGTCAAAATATTTCAGTCAACTATAATGACAAAACCATGTATGCACGACAAAAACATAAAACAAAAGAAAAAGCCCTGACTTGTGAAAAGCTACTGGATTAAGTGTTGTAACATCTACCAATCAAGCTTACATTTCTAAATTCAAAAGTCAAAACATATGATAATGTTGTTACTAGACACTCCATAGTACATGAGGATGAAGAATAAAAGAGCATAGAATTCATTGGATGGGACGAAAAGGGAATGAGACCCATGCAGGTTACCCTGTAATGTCCCCATTCGGGATCACCATTTTCTTTTCTTCTATTGTTCAAATTTTGAATAATAATATTTCATTGTTGATCCCCTCTGTGTCTTGAAATGAAACTTCCTTTATACTTTACTGTTGCCTTGGAGAGTAATATTTTTCTCCAAATTCCTCTCCTTTACTTGTCCTCAATTGAAACATCAACCCTTTTATATCTTTTGTTGGCTATAATTTTTGCATGTCTTGTGACAACTTACAAAATTGTGAGTTCAGGCAACGTCTCATGAGATTTCTCTCTCCTCTCAGCAATAGGGGAGGCTCCCTTCCTACGGTAAATGACTCCAATACAAACATTACTGGAAACTACAAAAAGGTGGTTCTCTTAATCGATTCCTCTTTTTCAATAATGATTTACAAGCAACTACAATTTTCAAATAAACAAAAGGATCATATTGCTATGATAATACTGGAGGCTCGAGGGTTGACAAAAGAACAATTCCGAAAACAACAATCTACTTTTATATTGTGGAATAAGTACACGAACCCAAAGTCTCCTACGATTATCTCAAATGAGGATGCAATAGTCTGAACAAACGGTAAGGCATAAAGTCTCTTACCAAATGCTCAACAAATTCTTTGAGGGTTAAAACTACATAACGTTGAAGCACAAAGTCTATCAGGCCTAAGCCTTTGATGCCACTATCAATTATAATAATTTGTCCTCCTGCAACACAAAGTCTTCAAAAGTTCAAATTGACTCTGATCACAAAAGGCAGGTCAAAGTCTGCACAAATGAATTCATATCTCTTGAACAAAGAATTGAAAATCACAATTAACACTAGAAAATGGCCTTACACAACAGCTTGAATTGGTCCAAAGTTTCAAATAAACGGCCTCTTTTATTGAAAACAATTGAACATAAATCTAAGCTCAACATCTAGTGCATATACAACTAGCAGAATTTTCTTGCATTGCCAAAAGGTGAGCACCCTCCTTTACTTATAGGTGACGGGCTGAGAAAAAGGTGGAGAAAGAAGGATAAACCCTTAACTACCTTTGACTTATTCAAGATTACAAAGCCTAATGCACTTGTAATCTGATTACATGTTACAACTTTGCATGCGATACTATCGCATGCAATTACATCTTGTTTTTACATTACATGTAATTTTTCAATTACAAAGTTACAAAATGCATAACGAAAAATATCCTAAATGTCTAATAAGAGACATCTATTTGCATCATCCTTTGTCAATCTTCATGTTGCAACAAGATGCTTTGTGCTTGAAGTATTCAAGTTTGATGAAAGCATCATGAACTGGAATATGCATCACATCCTTGATTGTTCTACATCATAATGGTGGCTATTGAGAGAGTACCTTTTCATGACCATTTCAGTCTTGAAAGCATTCTAACCGCAATTATTCCATCTCTCATTATTTAACTTGTATGTTTGCATTATGTTGTCATTTTGTAGTTACCAAAAAAAGTCAGAACATGGTTTTTTGAGCTAGACCTTTGAAGATCTGGAGGAGTATGTGTATAAGATATGAATGGAAAGCCTTTGAGCAAGGAAAGCTTCAAGGATTTTAGCCAAAATCAGCTTTTCAAATGAGGGAAAAACTCTAAAACGGGATTTTTTGGGAGCTTTGTAGGTGAATGGACAACAAGCTTTGAGCAAGGAAATGAGGTGCATATACATATTCATACGTGGGGGTTTAATGTCCCACTATAAGTCATCTGGAAAGATCTTAATCCATATATACGAGATTTTTAAGTCCATGTACCGCCTTGCCAAAGAGAGGAAAAGTGCATGCAAAACACTTAAAAGGTGGACCTTTTACTTGCATTGCATAAGGGAAATACTTTCACTTTTTGAAGTGATTTATTATTTAGAAACAGGGTTTTTAAACCCAACTCTATATGCAAAAGACATGAGTGTTTGGAGCTCTCTCTTTGTGGGAAAAACTTGCATTATTGTGTACATCATTCGGGGAAGAACTCATATTGCAACTGCACTTAAAAGGCAAATACTTGCTTCTTTTTTGAAAACCAATGCTCTCATTCAAAGGACCATACAAATCTGGAAATAATCTTTACAAACAAAAATTAAAAAACAAAAGAAGCTCTAGCTTGCCCCAAATTTTTTTTTATTTTTTTTTAAAACACATCTTTCTCAAGAATCACAAATGCAATGGAGAAGACCAAAAACTTCAAAGAATTTTTACAAATCCTTGATGATTTTAAATCAAGGAAAACTCTTCAAAATTGCATTTATATAGGTAACAGAATTGACCAAATTCTCTTATTAAAATAATGCAAATTCAAGTCAAGATTGAACCCTTGACAAGTGTAGATGATTGAAAAGCAAAATGTAAGAATATAGCAACAAGCAAGACTTATACAAACCTGCAAATGAAGATGGTTGCACAAGGATGGGATTTTTCCTTCCAATCACATGTAAAATACTTGCAACCTGATGGAACTCTAATTTTAGAGGCTCCATTCTTGTACATTTTCGTATCTTTTCATTTTTTTTGTGTATCCACAACAATGATAAGAGTTTACATGCTACATGCTAATGATTATAAGGAATCAAATTATAATGGGAAAGAGCACTGTTAACGTTTGAGTGAGCCATCAGAAGTTGTTGATTTGCCGAAGAAGAAAGTATTAGTTTTGTTTCTCTCCAAGCTGCTAAGTTTTTTTCCAGACAACTAGGTTCAACTGGGAAAAGTAAGGATTTCGAGTTTGTAAACAGGGATATAATGTGCTAGAGTCTTCTTATTTATCACAAGAATTTAAATTATCTTTATCTAGATTGTGATTTCAATTCGGAACCTACTGGGACACTCATAGTTAAAATATGCAAAAATCATGATTTGGAAATTCTTTTATTTTGTGCCTTTAAATCTAGAGACTACAGCACTATTAGATGTACAGAGACAGAGCATTAATTGAATCGACATACAAAAACCTACATAGATCTGCAGAAAGGCAATTATAAATACAGGTTTGACAGGGTATCACACAGTTCAGAAGTACAGATAAAATAAAATCATTCCTTCTCTTTATGGAATATTTCCATATGCTGGATTAAAGTTCTATGTCTTTGAGGAAATGAAGAGACATATTCCTAAGAAGCATGAAAAATCTGTCTTGGCCAAGCTTGCTTGTGGAAACCCTGGCTGGTTTGATGGGTCAGACAATCACATATCCTTTGGATGTTGTTAGACGACAGATGCAAGTACAAACATTAGCTGTCATCAAAGATAGTGCTTCTTCTGTTCAGTCAATAGAATATGAATTCAAGGGAACCAGGGATGGATTGATTACCATTGTTCAAAGACAAGGTTGGAAGCAACTGTTTGCTGGACTGAGCATCAACTATGTAAAGGTTGTTCCTACAGTAGTAATTGGATTTGCTTCTTATGATGGCATGAGATCTCTGCTCGGAATCCCATCTCGAGAAAATGCTCGTGGTTGAAGTAAAGACTAAGACAAAGCAGAGTCTACTGTATTTTGTTACCTTGACAAGGTCATTTATTCGCTCTGTCTGGTACAATGATTTTCTGGAGATGAAGCACTATCTGTCATGGATCAATCTGGAGAAACTGGTTATTAAGATCGGACACTTGACAAAAGCGAGCGTGCACTGATAAATGGAACAAAACACTGACAATAGAAATGGTTCCTTTCCCATTCTAAACTAGAGGTTGTCAGTGATCAGAGTGCGATTACCATATTAATCTTCAGAAGGAGCAAAGTTTGAACAGAAATATGATAGTCGACGTCCTTGCACCAAGCCAGTTAAATTCTGGAAATCCGGAGGTCGAATTGATAACAGAACGTGGGTGTGTTATCCTATTATTGTCGCCGGTTATCTGCAAACTGAATCGCATCATGAAGACTAGGATATTGTGACCTGTTGTTGATTCCTTTCCACGACAAGCGGAATATTTGTGGCACACATCTTATGTTTGTTCATTTTAATTTTTTTTGTGTTGCAGGTGAATATGCAAGCCAGCAGATATGATGATCTTGAGTTCAGATGTATGCGTACAAATGATGGAGACGGATTTTGCAGAGATGAAAGAAATTATTTTGTGCAAACATTGATGAAATCTTAACACATATCTATGGAACCAGTGGAATACACAAAAATCGTGGATCACTGCTGATAAATAGTATAAGGAACAGAGCAAAAGCCGTTTGAGAGCCAACATAGAAATTTTCTGATCGGGCAATCTTATCTAATGAAGGAGGGAATCATAGTTCAATCTTTATTCAGACTATGCGATGGCAAATCCCATATCATACAGTTAATCTAATTTTGCTAAGGAGATTATTAATTATTGGTTTTCATTCCCAATACAAGGTTACATAATAAGTAATTCTGGGAAAACACAGATTAGTTATTTGTTATGAAAAGACACCTTGTTTTGGGAAAGGCATAGTGTCTTTTCATCCTATATAAATGAAAGAAATGTGAAATCTACACAACGATATAGGGAGTCCATATTTTTAAAAGATTTCCTGCATATTTATTGTAAAGCAAGCATATTACTGAACTTTCTCAGAGAGAAACTGTTGGATTATTGAGCAGACCAGTTGGAGATTGAAAATTATCGAACACAAGCATTAAAATTGTCTGTGATTGAGCTATATTGAATAGAGCATCACCGAATGTGAGTGTCTTCAATACAACCATCCAGCAATAAAATCAGTAATGATTTAATTTGTTTTAGAGTGAGAATGTGTATAGCTCGTCCTTTATGATTGCGATGATTATTTGTTATAATTTGCTATTTTGATAGGTACATAGAATTATCCATTGCTTTTCAGATTCGATAAATACGAATATTGTAGGATATAACCTTTCCTCTATTTGTATCTGTTATGTCCACATAAAGGTTAAATCATGGCAGACTACTTTGAATATGCAAAGGTGTGATAATTCATGACGTCGTAATAATTAAGTTATTAACAAATAAAATATCATTAACATCATTGAGTTGTATGTAAGAAGTATATATTCGACTCTATTACCCATTATAATCAGGCACTAATCATTAATTTGTTTATCATTTTCAACCCATAGGCTGGCAATTCTTTAACCTTTTCTTTTGAAGAGATTGAATCTATTTTAATAATAATTCATTTTAAACTCTTTTTTCAGCAGCATACAATTCTAATAAGTAATCAAAGTTTGAAGTTATTAATCACAATCTAGAAGTTTTCCTTGACACTTGCCAGTTGAGGAATTTGTTTTTGTGTTGTAATCCGCTATAATACATCTTGCATCCGAGTTTTGGATTTGGGTAAACAGGCCTTGGTCCAGCGGAACCAAAAGCATAGAGGATTTGATTCAATCCTGTCACGTTGGCCAAAATCAGTTAGATACCCGACATCGAGCAGGCAAGGCTCGTAGGTTACTAACTAGCGATCTTGATAACCAATACAACCAATGCTCAACTTGTTGTTCTTAATTAAAGGAGTTCAAAAACAAAAATTTTACCTTCATTTGCAAGCCCAAAATTCAACATTTTTGTTGTTTAAACCCAAAAACGTGTTTCCAGATGCAAAATACATGAAAAATGTGGGTCACTTTTTTTGGTAATGCCCAAAAATGGGCTTTGCATTGTCACTTACAGAAAGATAATAACGCATTTTTAACCTTCCAGCTCAAAAACAGGCTTTACAAACTCAAAAAATGCTCTAAATGTATCATTTTTGCTGTCCAAGCTAAAAAATGGGTTCCAAAAACATCGATGTGCTGTCCACATTTTTGCCATTGTCAGGTTTTAATGAATGTGTTTTTTCGTATTAAACAATAGACTTTCCCTTATAATGCCCTACATGGGTATTAAATAAGCATTTGCATGTGTCGATGGGCTTTTTAACCTCATCTGCATATTTTATTTTTAACTTACATGCCAAAAGCGGGATTCAAATATGCATTCGCATGTGAAACATGATGTTTATTTTATCACAATCAGCCTATACCAGCTTTAGCAAAGGAAATACATATAAAAACTCCAAATTTTGCCCTTTATATGCAAAAAAAGGTTTTAAATAAGCACGTTAGGACACCAAAATTTGCATTTTGCTTTACCTAGTATTTGACCTTGCATATTGTGCTAGGCTTGACCATTTAGTGTAGTTACGAGAACCTCTAGCAATTGCCTCAAGTCCTTTGATGTCATTTACTTGTATTATAAGAATCATAGTTAAAATATCGGTTTTAGCAATATGTCAACTGGCCCAAAAATTTCAAAAATCTTGGAATCGGCAAATACTCGACAAAAGAATCGGCAATAAATCGACTATTTTATCAGATATTTGAAAATATACAATTCCTAAAATATTCTTAAAAATGCATACATACCAAATTTTTAGAACATATAATGATTTGAGATATCCACCATATATTAATCAAAGTTTTGAGTTAAACAATAATTCATAACAACTAAAACTTAGTAGATTAATATAGTGATAGAATCATATACTAAAAAACAAGTACAACATCTTAATATAAGTAAGTTCAATACATATAGAAGTCAAACTCCATGAAACTACAACTTTTGAATACACATTAAGTTAAACGCTTCAGTATCAATGAAAACTACAAGTAGAAATCATAAATTGTGTCTACGAGTGGTGTTGAAATAGTTGTGGCATCATCCTCAATAGGTGCCCGAATAGGTCCCTCGGGCTCAACAAAAACCTTTGATAGATGACCAGGCTCATGTTCCTCACATTGCCACTTTTGCATCCCAGTCAGATGCCTCCATCTTAAACTCAGCTACCTGCTCATCGGTCAATAAAGGATCGCCCACGTGAGTATCTCAATCCTCACCATCAAGAGGAGCAATCCAATCTACTAAATATGGATCAATGTCATCCAAGTCAAGTGCTTCATATGAAGCTTGCCCTTCCACCTTTTCATGCAAGTGAAGGTTGTACCTCACATAAACCAAATCATTCAAGTGCTTCTGAGACAACCTATTACGCTTCTTTGTGTGTATGTTCTCAAAAGCACTCCAATTTCTCTTGCAACCAGAAGCACTACAAGGCTGTTATAAAATATGGATGGAAAGCTTTTGAAAATTAGACATTGTGGTACCATAATCTTCACACCACAGGTCTACAAGGATTTTTAAAAAATCATTTATAATGTGGTAATGCTTCCAATAAACTTCATGAACAAAATAAATGGTATGATAAAACTGAACACATGTTCTTTTTTACCTGGCTGCAAGGTGAATCTGCTACGTTTGTAGTCAAGAAAAGAAAACAATGGCCCCTTCATCCTCTTGTAGTTCTATAACTCAAAAATTATGAGGTCAACCAATCTTTGAATACATTTGTCCAAGCCAATTTGAACCTCTACATCCGCTCTAAAAGTGTTGGAGAAATAAAACTTGGGGTTCAAGTAGTAGGTAGCTGCATGAAAATATTGGTGGAGTTGTTAGTTCCACCTAGGATCAATTATGTTCCATATGGGTTTATATTTGGTCTCATTTGACCCATACAAGTGTTGAATGAACTCTTTGGCCCTATCCATGGCCTCATATAGAAACCCCATGGGACTTCTATCCCCATCCACAATTTGTAGAACCTTCACCGACAGTGCTGACACCTAGACATAAAAAATTATACAAAAATCAGAAAATGACATTTCAAGATAAGAGAAGCATATTCCTTGCAAAAACACAAGTGAGAAGCAATGTTCACGCTAAAGAATGGACCCAAAAATTTGTTTACTATAAGTTCCCCTTTGTAGAAAAACTTGAATCTAGAAAGAGAGATTGGAAACATTGAAGATCGTGTCTTTATCCTCAAAAACTATATATAAAAAAAACTCTTTACAACCTATGTTTATAAATTCTATTAATAAACTATCTGCAATGTTGCTCTCAGAAACTCTGAGAAAAATTGTAATTTTGTTCTCATTGGAAGACGACTACAATGCTGCATCCATGTTCTCAATAGCCCACAATCTCATTTTCTTTTTCTCATTTCTCAGAAACTCTACACCCTGCATTTTCATCAGAATAAAAACTGCTTTTCCTTAGTTTAACGCATGGGAAATGGATGTTTTAATAAAAAATTAGCAATTGACTTTAGTCAACGATTTTTTGGCCATTACTGCACAATTTTTAGGCAATTCTTTTTGCAGAAACCAGCAAGATTTTTTCATTTTCTTGGAGGCAATTTTTTGTGCCATAATATTGCTGGCCATTATGACTCACGATACATCGCAATTTTAACGATATATCGCATCTTTTTCAAACTATGATGCAGAGTGCTCTAGAGGAACTCATCAAATTACATGATAGGAAAAATACCTTCTTCAAGGGGGTTAACTAACTATTGGAGAACAAATTGCAGTCAAAATAATAAATGCTGCAGTCTCACTCAACAATTCAAAGTGAAGCAGACTCAAGGAGTTATATGGTCACTGAAGGAGATGTATATATTGTATTTATGATATACCCATTCATTCCCATAATTTATTCATTTCAAATTTCTTTGGTTAATGTGTCCTTTATAGACACATTAAACAATTGTGCTGATAATTTAAATATTAATGATGTACAGAGTCTGTTGCTGCAAACCCAAGTGCCATATTGCCACAGCTTTATCCCGCACAGTTCTTTTGTTGCGAGTCTTGTAACTTCTACTAAGAAGTAGGTAGTTATTCATTCTTCGAGACCTACTGCTAGTTCTGGCTGCATGGAAGGAGCTAGCAAGCTGTCATGGAGATATAAAGGGTGGTTGTGGATGATGAAGGTTGTCGTCTGGGGCATAAATTCTCTGATGGGGAAAAGCCTCCCAAAAATGCAATCATTGGAAACTGTAGCTACTAACAGCACGCAGATGTGCTTAAAAATGGCAGACATCTTTTGGGAGGGTTAGGTGCTCCAGGAACCTAGTTAAAATTTTATTTTTGAAACTGAGATGTGATTGAGGAAGGAGCATTATGCAGAGTTCCGTCGGATTTGTAGATTTCATAATCTCTAGCCCAGTTTGTCAGAGCTACACAAACGAGTATCAAAATCTTGGAAACATTCTGGCTAAACGCATTGTGATAGATCCTTGGGCTCATATTTGTTTTTATTGTTTGCAGATCTGAGGAGATCAGAAATTTTATTCTTGTGGGGGGACCATGAATTTGTGGGAGTGGTTCCCTCTTCGTCACACTATAGTTCCTAGATTTCAATCTTCTGAAAGAAAGTGCTACTGGTGAGGGCTAGGTTGCCTATCCTTCCCCTGAATTTCTTGATCCATCTTCTCTAGAAAGCACAGGCAACTCTCTAGGAATTTTTGTTTCTATTCCTTTTGATATTGAGAGGCTCTGTCCTTCAAGTTATGCTCAGATTTTAGTAGAAACAGAATTATCTCAAGAGCTGAATTTTGGAAACAGCATCTTGATTTCAGCATTCTTCTAAAACTTTACCTTACATTAGCCAGCCAGGTTCACTAGCTGGAGCCTCTATGATTCAACAAGTTGGTCAGTCAAAGTTGGAAGCTATGTTTGATATTAGTTTGGAGGAATTTTAGAAGCCTGCTGGTGTTTCCTAGAAGTCAAAGACCCTGAGATTGTTGTTTGTCTCCTTACTGTAGGCATGTTTTGCATTCCAACTGTGTGACACCAAAGGGAGCAATGGTGAAGCTTATGGATGCATGCCTATCGCGAAAGTAAGTGTTTTGTTCCCCTCTATCACATGAAGACAAGCTAAAGCTATTGGAAATTTCTTTGCCAACAATTCTGCATGTTCAAAATTGCTTTGAGTGATGAAACAACTTGATCCTCTTTCTTCTGCGGAGACATTTCCCTCTGTTGAAGGTGTTTAAGGGTGAGCTGAATGTTGATATCGAGATTGATTCTCTTGCAGGAATTTGGACCACCATGTAAGCAAAAAACGAAAGTCAAAAAAAAGTGCCTTTCTAAATGATTTCAAAATCACATTTGAAAAGATGGAGAAAACATAGTGTCGCTGGGTTTATTTTTTCAAGGGCAGAGACCAAAAAGAACCCCCAACCACTTAAACAAACAATGTACATAGTCTTGTACAGGTTGCATGGGTGGTTTGTCAACTAATGTCTTGTCCATTTGACAAGAAGTTGACAGAACACTGTAATTTTTCTTAAAAGTTAAAAATGTTATGCCATCAATGTCATATTGGGCACAGGTATCATGAGCAAGAAAAAGGAACAAATTATTTAGACAAATCATACAATTGGAGAGAGAGTTTGGTTTAAGAGTGATTGTGTCTAATGGATCTAGTCCTTACTCTCTCTTCACCTGTTTTACCCCCTTCATCTCAAGGAAATCAAACCACTGTTGTCAAAGGAAAAGGAAGATATAGCTAGGATATGTTCTCTGCTTGAAGAAGCAAACTCTCAGTATGCTAAGATAAGGAATCAGCCCCCTGACAAAAGCATGACTAAGGCACACATCAAGAATTTTCACGAAAGTCTTGAAAAGTCAAGTCTACAAGAAAAATATTGCAAGTCCAAAGGCAAGTTGACTTTGAAGTTATTCGGACTTCAGCACTTACGAGTGCATTTACTTAACAGTGAATAACATCTTTCAAGACGTGGAGATGTCTTCCCACCTACTTTGGTGCACAACCTTCGAAAGAGAAACTAACTAGGTATTTCCTTTAGTAGTGGTGGGCCACATGCCTCATTCTTTAAAAAATGAGAGAACTCAAAAGGTCAAATATAACAGAGGGCATGTTTCAAATGTCCAAGGGGATGGGCATTGTCTCTCTTGCTATAAATAGAAGTTCTCCTTTATAAAAATATTTTATTCACTTGGAATTTAGGTGATGCAGCATATTTTCTCGTGTCAAATGTTGTGTGTGTGGGTGTTTACAGTGTGTTATGATTTTTAAAGAACAGTCTGAAAACAAGAACCAACCATTTGGGACGAGTTCACTGTAAATAATATACTCTTGAATCATTTTAGCACTTTATGTTATCATATTTGTTGGCTTCACATTAAGTCTTGATTATTTTTCTAGCTGAGTTGAACCCTTGGTGAAATGTCTGGGTCAAAATGTAAAAACTCTTTTCAAGATTAAAATAAGGAATGTGCCAGAACATCTATGGATATGAAACGATTATCTTCCAGTTGATGTCTCTTGATTTCAATGAGTGTTTGTTTGAGATAAATTTGCATCTAGACTGACTGGATTTTTACACAAATTCTAGTTCAATAGTTGAATCATGAGTGGCCCCTTGGAGAAATGTCTGGCTCAAAATGTAAAAACTATTTTCAAGATTAAATAAGGAATGTGGCAGCTCATTTACGGATGTTAAAAGATTCTCTTCCAGTTATGTCTCTTGATTCCATTAAATGTTTATCTGAGATAAATTTGCAGTTAGACAGACTAGATTTCCACACAAATTCTCTGTATTATTGGTTATTTCTATAGTTTGTCCTCAATGGTCAAAGCACTGGTCCTTATTGATGACTAAGCATAGTAATAAATCATGAAATATCTTTGTTACTTATTCTAAGTTATTATTTGAAGTCATCTTTCTACCAGATTGTATTCACTCTCAGGGATTTATGTTTGACAGAACTTGCTGGACTTTTCGGTGACTGTTCATTACAAGTGAGCTTTGCCTTTTGTGTGTGTTGCTTTCTGAGGCCCTGTCTATGGTCCTGTTGGGCTACTATGAGACATAATCAATGACAAATCTTTGGGTTGTCTCCATACAAAGGGTAAGCTTATCTTGCAGTGTTCAGCCTTCATTTCTGTGAAATTGTCCTGTAGGATCTCTAGTAATCCCCTCCTTGGTTTTGCAAGGTCTTAAAAAGTGCAAAATAGTAACCTGCTTTTGTCAAGGATGCAAATCTGCTTACAATTGGATAGTAAGTCTTTATCTGAAGTTTGGCTTAACATTCTCAGTGAGCTATTTATTAAAAAGTTTTCTAGAATTTCAGGAATGAGTTTAGAGTACAAACAAAAACCACATTAATTTTTGAATGTATTTATCATAAAATAAAGTTATTTATATTAAGATTTAGCCTTTTTTGTAATAATACCTACAGTAGTTTAATAGTTTTAGCATTGCATAGGCATAGTTTTTCTGGTGCTAAAGGTCACATATGGTTGTATATCCTTTCTAGGTGGTTCTAGAGTTGTATCTAACATGTAGGAAGTATTGCTAATACACTGGCTTACATAACAAGTCATCTTGCATTGTAATAGCTACAGCTGGTGTAAACAATCTACTAGGGTATTAGAGCCTCGTCTATTTAGTAAGCCTGTACAATTGCTGAGCCTGGTCTATTGCTGTGAGAGGAAGACCATCTGTAGCACAACTTGCACCCAAGAATAAAGGGTGAGGACAGAGCAATTTCATTAAAAAACTACTTCCCAAGGAGAGAAAAAATCAAATGCTGTAAAATCCTCACAAGATAAGGCCATGGAGAGTCTACAAATAGAAGAAATGTAGAAGAAGAATATTACTTAAAATCTATGTTCCTCCGAGTTTTCAGGATGGGGACGGCAGGGGACGGCGGGACAAGTTTCTGGGACAGCAAATTTATTTGCCGATTTGGGGACAGGAGGGCGGGAAGTGCAGCTATATATATATAGGGAAAATCCAAAAATATGTAATATATAGAGAAATTTGCATATATACATTACATTCCTATGAAGACATGGATAAAATATGCCATTTAAACATCATAGAACCTTAACATGCAACATTTCAATAATCAAACTCTATGCTCAATATGCATTCATAATTTGGAATTATTGTCAATGTGCATGTAATATTAAAATAATATCATAAAAATTTGAAATATACCCAAGAACATAATATAGACTTCATTTTAAATAGCAACAAGAACAATAACCCACCTTCCAAATTGAAACACACTACTATCATTTAATTCTAAAACTACACTTCCAATTCATTGTAAGTGGAGTGATATCATTATGAATACAAAAAGGTCCTCTATACAATTCAATCATGATATAGGTTTGTTACAATAAGACAGTATCTTAATGCAACTTCCAATATTCACCATATCTTCCACACACAAAGGACCCAGATCAACCCAAGACTAACCTAGCACTGATGCATTGCCAAAAAATGACATAAGGATGCATGTTCTACGTCTATAATGCTCTTTTCAAACTTTCCTAGTACCTTGCAAACAGTCTACTATATAATTATGAGCGTGTAGCGTGGCTATTAGAGCAATATTAATTCCATCACTCTTAACGTAATGTTGTCAAATACTAACTAGAGGGCCCCAAATAGCAATCATTAACTACCAAACAGTAATAAGCATGTTAGGGTGAACTTGGAAGGAGGGGCCCACTTTAAAATTAAAAAAGAAAAATATTTTATAAGTGCTCATGTTGTCTATAAAATTAGGGACGCCCAGCCGTCTCAGGAACTTCCATGCGTTCCCAACCGTCCCCAAGACAAACGGACGTCCCCAAGTTTTCGTGACATTTTTTGGGAATTTTTAGAAAAGGAGGACACCGGGGTGAGCATCCCATACCCGTCCCCCTATCCCCAAGACGTACCCATTTCTAAAACTTGGCTTTTTTGGGTGGGGACACGTCCCCGGGGAACGTGGCCTAAAATGTGTTTAAGTATGTCCTACAATGAACAACACATCTCTACCTTTCAAAAGAAAGAAACATAAAGATATTAAATTGTTAATTCTCACTCAAATGGTTGAATGTACGTTGGGGTGTGCGTAATTCACATCCAACTCCCACAATCTTCTCTTTGATATCAAATCCTTTGGGTTTGCATCTCCTTTTTTGGATGTTATGATGTTTCCTTCCAACTCTTATGCTTTTTCTTTGCTTCATTAGGCTTATATCTTGACAGATGCTCTATCACCATTGATATCTTTGCAAGAGTACCTGATTCACATTGGTTCAAATCTCACATTTTTGTTAAGTCATTTATATATGATTAATGTTCCCAAATATTGCATGGCACTCGATTACATTGATTATTTTTAGTCATAGTTCACTATCGACATCAAAACACATGTAGGTCTTGAAGGCTAGCCTATCTTGGGCTTGATCTTGCCTAATTACCAACAATAATGAAGTGTTTTATATTCCACTACTTTGGTAGTGTAAAAAAGGTGCACTCTTTTTTTCCCATGCTTCTTTTTGGTCTTTTTCATTGCCATTTTCACATCAAAGTTGATGAAAGTTAGTTATTGACTAAGCAATAAGAATTTGGCTCTTCACTTAATATTAGTCCCTTTGTACACTTTTTGTTTATGGTCACAAGTGGGATTGAAATATTCAAAATAGTATTTGTTATTTACCCCTATCACTTTAGCCTATGTACACTTGTGAAGCTTATCCATAATAGGAGTCTTTATCTATTTGTTATCCATTTACTTATCCACTTATTATTTTGTTTCATCCAAGTTTCTTATTTTTGTTCAAAATGCCATTGAAAACAACCTTAGGTCATTTACCTACTTTCATTTGTTCAATTCTTATAGAATAATTTATGAAACAAACAATAGCAACTGATTTAACAGAGTTGCCCATGTTTCACTCAATATAATATTTTAAGGAACTAAACTTTTTGTTTTGAAAATTTTTGTGATCAAGTGCTTCTATGCTTTCTCAATTTGTTTCCACTTTGAGTCTAAGGTGTGCTGGCCCACAATTCAGCACCCATAGAGCACAACTAGAAATGCTAAAAGCCAAGAAGAATTTGGTTAGTTTTTCGATCTCACAGTTATACATCTATACATCTAGTTTAAATATCATATAGTGTGATCTATCCTCCCAAAGTTCTCTTATTTCTACAGTCCTCTAGTTGAGCTTTTTATTGAAGTTGATGCCATGATATTTGCATTCCATTATATCTTTAATAATATCGCCATCAAAGTAGAACTTATCTTTGTCCTTTACTTTGTTAGAGACGTGACATTAACCTTTCAAATTTTAATGTGCTTCCGACTGTTTTGCAAAAATGTTTAGAGGCATATAAGTGCTCTTGAAACCCATGAGTCAATTTAACAATCAAAATAAGGTCATTAGCATCACAAACTCTCGCAAAAGGGATACCATCTCCAATTTGCAACTTTGACTTTTCTTCACGTTTATCGATATATAAACTAAAAAGAATAGGCCATAAGGGCACCCTTGTTTGACCACAATGTCACTTCCAAAGCATTCTAAACTATTAACTAAAGAATATAATCTAGAAGCATGCAATATTTGGGAACAACCATGAAAACATGACTCAACAAAAAAGTGGGATTTAAAATAATGTGAATCGAGTACTCTTGCAAAGGTCTCAACAGTGATAGAGAATGTGTCAAGATAGAAGCCTAATGAAACAAAGAAAACTAGAAGAGTTGCAATGAACCATCATAACATCCAAAAAAGGAGATGCAAAACGATAGGATTTGATATGAAAGAGAAGATTGTGGAAGTTGGATGTGAACTATCCACACCCCAAGATCACCTGCAAGACAAAATATATAAGTTGTCGGGTTCAAATTCAAGTTCGAAATTCATTCAAAAATTTATTAGGGTGTATTCAAGTTTGTTTTGGGTCCGTCTATACAAAAACAGATTTTTTTTAAATATATATGAGCAAGTATATGCAACAACAAGTCCATAAACCACTATGGTAATAGTAAAGCAACATAGTGAAAAACACCACCATATCTATGTTTGAGTTCAATTGGATATTAATTGCAACATTTACCCATACCTACATGATATACTTTGCTTGGTCACATGCATGGTCACTTTGCTTGGTCACATGATTTGTACTTAACCAAAGTACCATCAGATTTGTATTTGATTTTGTACCCCCATTTGCAGCCAATGGGTTTCTTCCCTAGTGTTAGATCAGAAAGGACCCAGGTGTTATTCTTCAGCAAGCTCTGGTGTTCAGATGTCATGGCTTGTTCCCACTCTGGAATTCCTTTAGCCTCGGAATATGTTTGAGGTTCAAATACACTACGAATGTTGGCCATGAGAAAAAAATTAATGGACTATGTAGGTTTGCTCTTTTTCAAGCAGTTCTCCCATTAATGAGCTCATCATCTCGAAGATCGGTCAGAAGATTGATATTAGATTCAGAGGGAGTCTGATAGTTCATCAAAGGCAACCTTGGACGAGGAGGCCAGAAGGTTGATATCGTATTCAAAGGGAGTTTGATAGTTCACCAGACGCAACCTTGGACAAGGAAGTCAGAAGGTAGATATCAGATTTATAAGGAGTCTAACAGCTCGTTAGAAACAACCTTGAACAAGGAGGTTACAAGATTGATATCTGCTTAATAAGTTCTCTGTGAGGGAGAAGTTTGTGGTGAAATTCCTTGTAATGCATTCTTCTCTTTGAGAGAAGAATTTAAGGTGAGTGCCCTTTTTCCACCCTCATGATGTGACAGTCTTACAACGATAAGACACTTGTACACTGTTACCTTCATTGTGAGGTGACAATCTCACAATGATGGTTGATATCTCATAAAGTATTGAATATTCATTACATAATGGTAGATATCTTGAAATTCATAGTGGTGGGTAACATATGTGGTGGTACCCGAGAACATGTCATAATGGTAGATATCATATATCCTTTAAGGTGTATAGTGCACAAGCACTATCCAAGTTGTGCCCTAAAAGTAAATATCTTAAAACCCCTTAAGGTGGATAGCACATATGACGATATCCAAGTTGTGCCCTGAAGGTAAATATGCTAACTCCTTTAAGGTGGATAGCGCATATGATGATATCCAAGTTGTGCCTTAAAGGTATTACTTTAAGCCCATTATGGAGGATAGCGCATATGGTGGTATCCAAGGACATAATGTAAACTATCTTACCACATGTGGTAGTAGTCCCTAAGGGTAAACTTTCTAAATGAACAATGATGGATATTACATATGGATATAGCATGTGGAGATATCTAAAACTCATTGTGATATATATGTTAAACCTTATTATAACTTAACCTAATATGAATGTCTCCCTAGCTAAGAGGGACTGTTGAAGTTAGCTTTGAGAGGCTTACATGTCAGATTCACAATGATGTCTCAAACAATGGCTTGTTACATAATCTGAAATTGATTAACTAATTACATTAATTATCCATTATGACATAATCTAAAATTGATTCCTCCCTAGGTAAGAGGGAGTATTGAAGATATCCCAAGAAGGATGAGCTAGAGGTTATCAAGAAGGATTCCTCTCTCACTAAGAGGAAGTGTTGATGTTATTATAGCTATGGTCAGATTCCTTCAGACCAACATACATAACATAAATGGTTGTTATAATATAATTATATTGATCACATAATTATTGTGATATAATTATTATAATAATATGATTATTAGTCTGATAATATAATTGATATTATATTGTTATTTTATATAATAATATTATATATATTAAAGTTATTATATTATATAATAATATAATTGCTATATTATATTATTATATCTTAAGGGAGAGTGGTGACTCTTGGTAAAGCGCCACCGACAATAAGTATAAAGGAAGAAATAATTCTTCATCTTCGTGAAGCAGAAGAAAAAGGATATACAATTAGATTATACTTGCAGAGAATAACCAAGAGAGAAGGGGGAATGTGAAGTATCGCCAAGTTGAGCTCAAAGAAGGGAGAGGAGCTCATTTTCAGCTATATGGGAGCTAATTGTTATCCTACTGAAGGTTTTGATGATAATCTTATTGTTGCTGATTATTTACTACTGAAAATTGAAACGCAATAACATTTTTGGTTCCTTTTCAATGTGGAAGTTATGGAACATTGCTGGTTAAAACCAAAAGTTATTGCATGATTTAGCTGTTGATACTGTTTTGGGAAATTGGGAAAATATATCCAACTGGGATATTAAGTGGTATCAGAGCAATGTATTCTGCCAGCATTGTGGATTACTTGAAAAATAGAAATATTTCTTTTCAGTTTATGTTATTGAGATGGAGATAAATTTTGTGGGTTCTGTGATTCTGAAAATTATTGGCAGAAGAAGGTATTGATACATTGAATGCCACTAAAGAGATTAGAATTTTCTAAGTATTCATTGATATTTGAACTTCCAAATATTAGGCTGGGTATTATTGGTCGGGAGAAGTATTTTGTTGATGTTAATGGAGGTGTTTGGTTTAATATATGCCCGAAAGGGGAATGTATTAATATTATTGGCTTAATATATGCCCGATAGAAAGGGGAATGTATTAATATTATTGTCATCGACCTTTAGATTGGATACCCAAAGATTTCATTGAGAACTATTGTAAATAAACAGTAATATTTTCATTGGGCAATATAAGGCGACCTTAAAATTTATGCTTGAATGTCGTTTTGAAAATATTAAAATTAACAATTATTTTCAGGAATCACGAGTCAATAGAAATATTAATTATCGCTGTGGTAGAGTGCGTTAGCTCGGAGTAATAGGGCCATATTTGATTTTCTGTTGGACGTTTATGAAATCAGAAGGTTGCAGATTTTTAAGGAGGATTTTGGGCATTGGTTTAGGAATTCTGGAAAAAAAAGAGGTTCATCTGGTCCATATCTGTACCGTTGCTTTTGCTAGAATTTTTTTGGGCTATATTTGGCCAAAGTAACATTGAATCTCTTTGTTTGCTTCGCCGCCTTCTCGGCTGTTACTTTAGCGGAAGAATTTTGGGTAGACATTGAACAGAATTTTCTATTTTGTTGTCAGTGCATGAGATTAAAAATAATGTTTGTTGAAAAGTCTGTTGTGCTTTGAAGTACCTCAAAAATTGAATGCCTGATGAAGTGTTTGGTACCAAGATTCTCGATGTTGAACGAAAACTTCAAATAGCAGGAATGCATTTGCTGAAAGTAGTGGTAGCAACTCTGAGATAATTTTCTAAGGAGAATTTGGTATAATAACCACTTGGATTTGCAAAGAAGACTATAGTCGTGTATGGAAGTCCTCTAAATTGACATAGTCATGTTTGAAGCTTAGAAATAGACAGAGTCTTTATTCTTGCCCTAAGAAGAAATTTTGATGCAAGAGATCGGAATTGAAAGACAGAAAGACGACTCCTAAAAGGAACTAGAGATCTCGAAAAGAATAATGGCAAAGAACAGGCACCTATTATAGTTGTCTAAGTGTCACTTCTGGCATTTTATTAATGATTACAAAGTTGAAGGTAATGTTTGAAGAAGAAGGGCAAACATTTGTTGACATAATTGTGGAAGCCATAAAAGTCGATAAGAATAAATAATAAACATCTTTGTTTGTCGTGGTAGACATATTAAGACATGTTAACCAATAAGAATACATAATAAATATCTCTGTTGGTCATGGTATACGTAGTGTTACAAATAATTGTTGCCGTGAAGTCAACACTGTTGGTTCCTAGAACCGCAAATTGGAATCCTACTCGTCTTGCCAACTCGATGCTGGGATATCCAATCGATTATGGCCAACTTGACAAGACCAATCAATTCGATTTGAGTCTTCTGCACTTCTAGCTCTGCAAGGCCAAAGCCGGTGCACCTGATCCTGAACAAATCACTAAAGTCCAAGATACGTATAGCAGATTGGTTAAAATGCAAATGCAACGAAAGTTTCCCAAATGGAAAGAACTATAGAAAACTATTAAACTTGCAAATTATGAATTAAGAACAAAAGAAAATGACTATATAAATGTGAGAATATTTTACAAATAAGGAATAATTATAATGGATTATTGCAACAAATGAATATATTAATTCTTCAAAGGAAAAATATGAGAAAATTGCCAGCATATGGATTATGAATCATGAATAATATAAAGACCAGTGCCAGAATTTAAAGGGCAAACAAAGTCAATATTATAAGTTATTACGTACAACTTTATAAAGTTCTATGCACCTTAACCATTTACAATTTAGTAATCAAGACGTGACAGATCAAATATATAGAAGCAATTTTAAACTAGTCTAGAATGTGTTCTAACTTCTGTAAATGGGAGGAAAACAAGACACAGATACGGAAACAAATAAATATTTCACTATATCTATGATAATCAAGTTTAAAATGCTATAAATGAACCCATCCACTTGCCTATCATATAAATTATTTACAGAATTTTAAAATAATTATAAAGGACACAACTTAATAATATTTCCAAATCTCAAAATAAAAGCAAATAATTATGCTCGCTGGAAATAAATTCCAATAAAGACACTCCTTACAGATGATCCATCCATTGCAAATTTATCCCAGAATTGCATTATTTCGCATTATTTTTTATCCAGTAATCCAAATCCACAAGCTTTGTTCAATCATTCAATCTTCGCCAATAGAAGACATAATATATCAAATGTGCATATATAACTTGAATGTGAAAAATTTATAGGAAATTGTTTATATATTGAATTGCCTATTGTATATAATTTGCCTTCATACTTATATATTTTGGAAAGATGTCGGGTGATTTTCAAACATCACACCCCTTCATAACAAATAATCGAATATAAAACTTTAATATAGTTTTAACTTTTGACTTAACAATTTTATAACTTCATGAACAGTGGCATATATGATTCAGATGCGAGAAAGTCCTCTGCCCCAATTTTGCGCATGTCCACCTTTGTGTATCTTCAGTAATCAACTACTTCCAAATGAGGAGCAATTTCTTAAATGTCAATATATCATTTCTGTCAAGGCTATTTTGACCATGATATCATAATTTTTTATGCCCAAAATCTAACTCCCTTTCTTTGATATCTTCTTGCACGGTATCGTCCATAATTTTCTCAGCATCACCATGTTGCCAATCTAAGTACTCTCGTGCCCCTGTAGCAGAAGTTCTTGAATTGATGAGATGAGTTCACGGCAACAACTCATACGCACATGCTTTCGAAAATGTTGCTGCCTCCTTCCTCTGAAATGGACATGAAATCCAAACTCGTCATGTAAATACACCAGAACCTTCACAAACCCTTCCTTCAACATGTATATCCACCAAACCTGCAACAACATCAGAGAAGCATTAGATATTAATCATCAAACATTTGCCAATATTAAATAATACTCCAATGGCTTCTACAAAATATGGGCACCAAAGCTTCTTGGGCAATCATTTTTCAGCAACCGAAATCCACGCTCTCCTTCAATATTCATTTCCAATAATTGACCCTAAAGTACTTCCTTTCATATTTCAATATTAGCAAATTTCTTTATCCAACGTGGCCATGTCTTAATGTTCCTTCATGTTTGATCTGGGGCTCTCCCTTATGCGTTAGCCTTATTCTATGCTTGTCCACGTTGGCATCCAGAAAATTTGTCCATATGTTAACTTGTCTGTAGAATTTGTCTAACTTACGTGGCTAGGTGAAGACGTCCATCAAGTTCCATAAAAACTTAATACTCTACTTTCCAATCTTAAAATAGTAACTCTTCTCATCATTGCCTTGGACTTTATAAGTTTGTTCTTTGCACATACTAGACTCATAATGGCTCCTTTTATTACACATTTGTCAATGGTCAACATAGTTCTGTAGACTATACTCATACATGTAATTTAATCATCAACCTCTTCAAGTCTGGTTCTCAATACTGTAAAACTTTGTGTGCTTCATCATTTTATATTTCAAGGTTCAATGTACCTTTTTTCATCTAGATGTTGCTCAAGCCTAATATGTTGTCCACTATAATATGCTGCTCATGAAACTTCTCATGGTCTGGACTGTCTGTGATTGCAACTCTGCACTATTTGGTGTATACATATGTCCATCACTTTCTTCTTCGGAGATTATTATTCTCATTTGCAAACTGTGAATATCTGGTCAAGAGGTTTTCGATTTACAACACTGAAGAGGCTGTTGAGTCAAGCTGGGAGCATACAGGTCGATTGTGACCTACGATGAGGTCCTTGATAAGTTTGGAAATTGATGCCAAAGGTTTCATTGCTAATTGGGCCTTTAGAACAACAGACCTATCATTTTGCAAAAGTTATATCAGACCAATAGCACCACTTAAAACAGGAACATCAGATCTTCATTACTCTTTGTTGACTTTGTTGTTCAAAGACGCTATCGGACATTAGACACAATCACTGAAAATGGTAGATCTCAAAAGCCAAAAGCACAACAGTCTTTTGATTATCTGCTGCTGCACTCCCAGATTCTACTATAACAAACTTCTATGTCTCTTGGATAGATTCACAATACTGAATATAATATTTATTCGATGCCTGTAGTAAGATATGCATCAGATTTTTTATCCATTGACTTCATTATTTTTTGTTGTCTCTTCTGTTTGATCAATGATTACTGCCTAAACTTAGTTACTGTCATTAAAATATGTCCAGGTGTACAAATTGTATCTACATAACATGTTTCTGAAGCTTGGCCTCTTTATTTATATTCTGAAAATCAAAATAGGAGCCTCTATTGGCGAAGTATTTGGGATAGCTTGCATTCGACGTTCAAAACCAGTCCTCTTCTTCACATTCTTCTTATCACAGCTCTCTGTATTTTGAAACATATTATTTGGATATAAGTAGTGGGTAAGATCTAAGGATTTTCCCTTTTCCATGGTGCTTAAGACTCTAAAATTTGCTAATATTGAGAGATCCATCAGTGGCTCTTGTTGGGGACATATGCCCCTCGAGGACATAATGAGATTCCAGTTATCTCTAGAGAAGCAGACCAAATATCCATTCTTCACATGATGCATGGTGAAATTGAGTGGCTCCAGGGGCCCCAAAACATGAACACATGCTCTTTCCTCTATCTAATACCCGGTTTTGATCATGTAACAATTTGGATGTCCTGAATATGATATCATATCTTTCGTTAGTAAAATCTGATCCATTAGCAAATAAAAAACAATCATCACATGACATGTTCTTTCCTTTCATCACTTGTTCAGGATTAGAATTTATCTTTGACTTATCCACAGGATCATTTGAAAAGATATGAATTTCATTATCCTTTAATCCAAACAACTGATCTCTTACTTCACTCATTTGGTTAGTATACATGAAAGAAA
Source organism: Cupressus sempervirens (assembly GCA_028749045.1). Lineage (NCBI taxonomy): Eukaryota > Viridiplantae > Streptophyta > Pinopsida > Cupressales > Cupressaceae > Cupressus > Cupressus sempervirens. The sequence goes on from CM053791.1 coordinate 384,591,609, forward strand.
AATCCTCAAAAGAAATATGAAAACTTAAAAGCATACTTTTAACAAATATTATCATGGAGTTTTCAGGGATAATTACCTCGGTATGCTGCTTATACTTCATAACTATATCAAATGCATCAATCTTATGAGCAATACTAACTGATCCTACTTCATCAATGCAACCTTTGGCATCTGATTTTTGTTTAGCTTTTAATAGATCAATATGTATGTTGTGTTCTTCATTATATAGAAAATCACTTGAATCACATTTTTTATTAGTGATACAAGAAACTAGATAGATTTTATCTGCTCAGATATCTTCTTGCGCATAATTCTTTCCACCTCCATTCTCAAAATGCATATCATCTCCGCAATAAGACTTTGAAGGTAACTGATGCAAGAGCATCCTAGATTGCCTTGTATTCTTGCTCTTTTGTTCATTCTAGCAGTTATCACCAAGTCCGCAGTGTTAACTGAGTTCCAGCAGTGTTAATGTTAGCCAACAGTGTTAACCAAGTTATCCAATGTTGACGGAGTGTTCATGTGCCAAGTAAACCTAATATTTGTTGATGATCGGTTCCTTCTTTGACCGAGTTTGGCTGTGATTGGTCCTCAGTTTGAGCCAACTTATGTATTTAATTTGGATCGTGAATTTAATGACAGGATCTTGTCTTAGGATGAGTGCAGACTGTTTTGAGGTCGACCTTTCTATTATGTAATGATCGAGAATCTTCTGTAAGCCGTTCTGGCAAGTATAAGTAGAGGTATTTGGTTTAGTTTAGAGGTAAGAACTTAGAGTTGGATAATTAGGTGTGCTTGTGGCCCTAGCTATTCATTCCCTCCTTGCGTCAGGTGGTATCAGAGCTTGAGGTTGGTCCTTGTGAAGATTGGATTGTGTAGAACCCTAAGTTGAATTTGGTTGTAGTGTGGCAGATCTATGGATTTGACTTATAACTTGCAGAGGGTTACGATCTTGCAGGAACCTATTTGTAAAGATGGTTGGAGATAGAGGAAATGTTGACGCTACTATTATGGACATGTTGAGACAAATTGCAGCCAGATTAGATGCTATGGAGATAGCCCAGAGGAGAGGAGCACATCTTTATGATGTGAGTGATAATGAAGCAATAGCACCAAACCCTAATCCAAAACCTGAATAAGATCAAGATGAAGAAAGATTGTTGAAAGTATTGTCTAGGGCACATTAAAAGGTTGTTGTGGAAGTTGTTCCTTATGATGGAAAATTGGAAACTAATGTTGTATTGGATTGGATCTCTGATATGGAAAAGTTCTTTCAGTTTAAAAACACTCCTGATAATAGGAAAGTGAAAATTGCAACCGCTAGGTTGAAAGGTCATGCCTCACTATGGTAGGAGCATTTGCAAACTGATAGACAAAGGAGAGGAAAAGAAAAGATCAGGACTTGGCTAAAAATGGTGAACAAGGTGAAGAAGAAGTTCCTTCCTGCTGATTACCAAGTTAGCTTGTTGAGAAAGATGCAAAATTTGAGACAAAAGGACATGACTGTGAAGGAATATGCTGAGGAATTTTATAGATTGGACATCAGATCTAGACATGTAGATGATGAGGTTCAGAAAGTTGCAAGGTATCTCAATGGATTGAGATCCAGAATTCAAGATGAAATGAATTTTGTGAAATTGGAAAGTGTGGAAGAAGCATACCAATATGCCTTGAAAGTTGAGGAGATCTTGACAAAGAAGCATGAACAAAAACAAAGAAGTAGAGGTGGTAGATTCCAGAGAGGCAAAGGTCGATCCTATGGAGAAGGTGGCAGATCTGACAATCCTGTGCAAGATAAGGGCAAATCTGAAAAGAAGAATGATGACAAAGGCAAGACCACATGGAAAGGTGGCAATTCTTACGAAGGAGGTACTAGTTCTTACCGAGGAAGAGGTATTTCTTATTCTAGAGGTGGTTTTCATGGTAATTGTTTCAGATGTGGAAAAGAAGGGCAAATCCTTTGAGTGTAGATACTCTAGTGAGAATGAACAAGTTAAAAGAATTTAGAAATGCTATGATTCAAGGAGATCTTGAGGGTTCACCAAGTGGATCTGAGGTTGGAGAGAATCTAATGGTGAAAAGAACTTTGTGTAATAAGGGAATTGATGAGGAACTGACCTAAGGAGAAGTCTTTTCAAGATTAGATGTAAGATGACTGGAAAATGCTGCAAGGTGATCATTGATAGTGGAAGTTCAACAAATTTGTATCAAAGGAGTTAGTTACAAAATTGCAGTTGCAGAGGTTGAAGCATCCTAAACCCTATCATGTTTCATGTATCAAGGATCAACATAAGATATTGGTAAGTGAACAATGTGTTATGAAGTTCAAGATTGGCAATTATTTTGATGAAGTTCTATGTGACGTTATGCCTATGGATTGTTGTCATATTCTGTCGGGTAGACCTTGGCAATATGATAGATATTCTATACATGATGGAAGATTGAATCAATATACTCTTTGGGTGAATGGGAGAAAGCAAGTATTGTTTCCTTTGATTGAAAGTCCAAATGAGGTTAGTTGTATTATTGTTCGAGTTTGTGTGGTCAATGGGAAACAATTTGAAAAGGAAATGAAGAAGAATCAAATCTGTCTTGCCATAATTCCTAGAAGAACGAGTTGTGCCAATCATAACTGAGTGACAAAAAACAGTAATAACCAAGTGAAAGAGGTTAGTAGTGACCGAGTGACAATAGAAGCTAGCAGTATTGACTGAGTGCCAATAGAAATTGAAAGATTGCTGGAGTATAAAGAAATTGCTGCAGAAGATATACTCGATGGTTTACCACTAGTAAGAAATATAAGTCATTGTATGGATCTGATTCCTAGAGCTAGTTTGCCGAATAAAGCACCATATAGATTGACACCTACAAAGAATGAAGAACTTAACAGACAAGTGCATGAATTGTTGCGTAAAGGTTTGATCAGAGAAAGTTTGAGCCCATGTGATGTACTTGTTGTATTAGCACTTAAGAAGAATGGAGAATGGAGGATGTGTACCAATTCCAGAGCTATTAACAAGATCATAGTGAAATATAGGTTTCTTATCCCGAGGATAGATGACATAATAGATTGTTTGAGTGAAGCAAAGTATTTTACCAAGATTGATTTGATTGTTTCCTCATTTAGAAGGTTTCTGGAATTGTGAATTTGAAGCTAGATTGTAGATCTTTAAGTTGTATTTTGTATTTGGCTGTATCCCAGAAGGCCTCACAGCTGGGCATGTCTACTGATAACTTGATGAATCAATAAAGTGTTGTGTTCTCTCTCTCCTTGGTGTTGTTCTCTGTGTGTTTACTTCCGTTGTGTTTACCCTACAAGGTGGTTGGATAGTTAGGTGTGCTTCTGGCCCTAGCTATTCATTCCCTCCTTGCATCAGTAATCCATATTTAAAAGGTGTAACTTCACATATATCTCTTAAATGCATATCATGAATTGTGTCAACTTCACAATCATCATTAGGTATGTTAACATGGTGCTTATATATTTGATTGCATAAAAGATCTTCAAACAATGGACTCAAGAGTATAGAATGTTCGGGCTCCTTCATCCGACCATTCCTCCTATTTATATATCCCATGTTGTTCTACTTCATTTTCACAAAATATTATGTCTGCATTCTCTATTGTTTCACTGCTTAGGGGGTTTGAAATGATTTTGAAGTCTTTCTTGGATGCATTTTCTTCTTCTTCATGTACATTCACATTGTCTTCAAAATTTTCTTTTATACTTTGATTAGAATGCACATCTTCACCAAACATGTCATCCTTCTGAGAAATGTATGCAACTTCTAGTTTATTGGCTTCCTCCTCATGAAAGAAATATGGATTTGACAAGATGAATGAATTCTCTTGTTCACTGAATGTTTCATATGACACGTTTATTGTTTTATCAATTTGCTTTTCTTTGTGTATCAGAAGAAAATTTTGACCACTTTTTTCAACATGTTTTTGATATTCCATGTCTAACAAGGCTGAAATCTCATCCACAGTAAGAGACTCCTCTTCCTCATTTCCATATTCCCTGCAATTCAATTCTTTACCGACCTCATCATGAACGGATTCTTCTTCAATTTGGCCCAAAATTTCTTCCCCATTCAAATCGGGAACATCATCACGTGTTTGTTTCACTTCGGTACCACCTTCTACCAATATCTTAAAAAGAAGCTTCAAATTAGGGTCATTTGGTGAGACTCCCAACTCAAAAAAAACTTTATAGATTTCACATATGGGGGCTTGATGTCTAATGGTATCTCATGATAAATGTTTGTCATCCTCATGTACAAATGCACCGAAGACTCCCCTTCAAATCTCTCTAAACTGAAAAAGGCATCAAGTGGAGACATGTCAAGATCCCCTTCCATGTTGCAATTTTGATCTTCATCTGGTTCATAACGCATGTTATCCTCCACACTACCACCATGAAATTCACATAGGAACCATTGTTCAAATTGTTTCCAAGATGAGATACATTGTGTAGGTAATTATTCATACGCCTATCTTGCATTGTCTTTCAATGTTCTGGCAAACAGCTTCATCACTTGATCCTCTACACAAACCTCATAGTCCTCTATGAATGTATAAAATGCATCCAAATGCCGAATTGTCGATTCATCCCATTCTCCATGGAACTTTGGGTACAAGTTGTGAAAGTTTTGGGGATAACCTACTAGGCTCATAATCAAACTTGCTGAAATCCAATGGCCTGATACCATCTAAATAAAAGGCTTTCTCTGAAACGAATAATACATTTGAAAAAATTATCCACCATCTCCTTTTGAATCTTCTCTCTTAGCAGAGCTACCAACTAAAAATTGTATTGAATAGAGTCGCCACCTCTTTCGAGGAATGTATTGATTTTGTTGATCTTTTGGGTTCTCACTTCCAGCAGAGTACACTTCTAAACAAATTGATAAGCTACTTTCTAATTCTGATCCGCAGAATCTGAAATTCTGGGTAACTTCACAATACCTATTGCGAGCAACTCTCCCTAGTAGAGTCACCAATCTATTGGTTCCCAAAACTGCAAATTGGAATCTTACGGGTCTTGCGAACTCGATGCTAGGATATTCAACCGATTATGGCCAACTTGACAAGACCAATCAATTTGATTTGAGTCTTTTGCACTTCTGGCTCTACAAGGCCAAAGTGGGTGCACTTGATCCTGAACAAATCACTAAAGTACAAGATACTTATAGCAGATTGGTCACAATGTGAATGCAATGAAAGTTTCCCAAATGGCAAGAATTATAGAAAACTATTAAACTTGCAAATTATGAATTAAGAACAGAAGCAAATGATTATATAAATGTGAGAATGAATAATTATAATGGATTATTGCAACAAATGAATATATTAATTCTTCAAAGGAAAAATATGAAATAATTATCAGCACATGAATTATGAATTATGAATCATGAATAATAAAAAGACCAGTACCAAAATTTAAAAGACAAACAGAGTCAATATTATAAGTTATTACGTACAACTTTATAAAGTTCCATGCACCTAACCATAAACAATTTAGTAATCAAGACGTGACAGAACAAATATATAGAAGCAATTTTAAACTAGTTTAGAATGTGCTTTAACTCCTGTGGTTGGGAGATAAACCAGATACAAATATGGAAACAATTAAATATTTCACTATATCTATGATAATTGAGTTTAAAATGCTATAAATGACCCCATCTGCTTGCCTATCATATAAATTATTTTTAGAATTTTAAAATAATTATAAAGGACACAACTTAATAATATTTCCAACTCTAAAAATAAAAATAAATAATTATGCTAGCCGGAAATAAAATTGCAATAAAGATACTCCTTACAGATGATCTATCCACTGCAAATTTATCCCGGGATCGCATAAATTTTTATCCAATAATCCAAATCCACGAGTTTTGTCCAATCATTCAATCTTCGCCAATAGAAGACATAATATATCAAATGTGCATATATAACTTGAATATGAAAAAATTGTAGGAAATTGTATATATATGGAATTGTCTACTGTATATAATGTGCCTTCATACTTATATATTTTCGAAAGATGTCGGGTGCTTTCCAAACATCACACCCCTTCATAACAAATAACCGAATATAAAACTTTAATATAGTTTTGACTTAACAATTTTATAACTTCATGAATGGTGGCATATATGATTCAGATGCGAGAATCCTCTTCCCCAATTTTGCACATGTCCTCCTCCATGTATCTTCACTTTCAGTAATCAATTACTTCTAATTGAGGAGCAATTTCAATATATCATTTCTGTCGAGGCTATTTTGACCATGATATCAAAAAAAATTATGTCCAAAATCTGACTCCCTTCCTTCGATATCTTCTTGCACGGTATCCTCCATAATTTTCTGATCATCACCGTGCTGCCATCCTAAGTACTCTCGTGCCCCTGTAGCAGACGTTCTTGAAATTGATGAGATGAGTTCACAGAAACAACTCATACGCACATGCTTTCCAAAACATCACTGCCTCCTTCCTCTGAAATGGACATGAAATCCGAACCCATCATGTAAATACACCAGAACCTTCACAAAACCTTCCTTCAGCATGTATATCCACCAAACCTGCAACAACATCAGAGAAGCATTAGATATTAATCATCAAACATTTGCCAATATTAAATAATAATCCAACGGCTTCTACAAAATATGGGCACCAAAGCTTCTTGGGCAATCATTTTTCAGCAACCAAAATTCACACTCTCCTTCAATTTTCATTTCCAATAATTGACCCTAAAGCACTTCCTTTCATATTTCAATATTGGCAAATTTCTTTATCCAACATGGCCATGTCTCAATGTTCCTTCATGTTTGATCTGGGGCTCTCTCTTAGGCTTTAGCCTTATTCTATGCTTGTCCACGCTGGCTTCCAGAAAATGTGTCCATACATTGACTTGTCTGTAGAATTTGTCTCTGACTTAACGTGGCTGGGTGAAGATGTCCATCGAGTTCCATATAAACTTAATACTCTGCTTTCCAATCTTAAAATAGTGACTCTTCTCATCATTACCTTGGACTTTATAAGTCCGTTCTTTGCACATACTAGACTCACGATGGCTCCTTTTATTACACATCTGTCAATGGTCAACATAGTTCTGTAGACTATACTCATACATGTACATTAATCATCAACCTCTTCAAGTCTGGTTCTCAATACTGTAAAACTTTGTGTGCCTCATTATTTTATATTTCAAGGTTCATTGTACCTCTTCTCATCTAGATGTTGCTCAAGCTAAATACGTTATCCACTATAGTTTGCTGCTCATTAAAACTTCTCATGATCTGGACTGTCTGTGATTGCAACTGTGCACTATTTGGTGTACACATATGTCCATCACTTTCTTCTCCAGAGATTATTATTCTCATTTGCAAACTGTGCACATCTGGTCAAGAGGTTTTCAATTCACACCACTGAAGAGACTGTTGAGTCAAGCTGGGAGCATAAACGTTGATTGTGACCTACGATAAGGTCCTTGATAAGTTTGGAAATTGATGCCAGTGGTCTCATTGCTGATCAGGCCTTTAGAACAACAGACCTATCATTTCGCAAAAGTTATATCAGACCAATACCACCACTTAAAACAGGAACATCAGATCTTCATTACTCTTTGTTGACTTTGTTGTTCAGAGACACTGTCGGACATTGGACACAATCAATGAGAGTGGTAAATCTCAACAGCCAAAAGCACAATATTCTTGTAATTATCTGCTGCTGCGCTCCCAGATTCTACTATAACAAACCTCTATGTCTCTTGGATAGATTCACAATACTGAATATAATATTTATTCGATGCCTGTAGTAAGATATGCATCAAATTTTTTCTCCATTGACTTCATTATTTTTTGTTGTCTCTTCTGTTTGATCAATGATTACTGCCTAAACTTAGTTACTGTCATTAAAATATGTCCAGGTGTACAGATTGTAACTACATAACATGTTTCTGAAGCTTGACCTCTTTATTTATATAATTATATTCTGAAAATCAAAATAGGAGCCTGTATTGGCAATGTATTTGGGATAGCTTGCATTCAATGTTCAAAACCAGTCCTCTTCTTCACATTCTTCTTATCACAGCTCTCCGTGTTTTGAAACATATTATTTGGATATAAGTAGTGGGTAAGATCTAAAGATTCTCCCTTTGCCATGGTGCTCGGGACTCTAAAATTTGCTAAAATTTAGAGTTCCATCAGACACCATGATTCAATGAAAATACCATACTCAACACGGTAGTCAATGCCGACAATACAAACTATGACTGACTGTTAGTCGAGAACTACACAGAATGGTGTTTGGATGGAAGCGACTACAGGTGTGAACTGATTCCATGAATTATTGCTGGAAGCATGAGAGTTGGTGCTAGTTCCAGAAAATTGTGTAATAATTGAACCTGAAAATTTCAGACGTCGCTCTTAACAATTGGTTGGCATTTTTGTTGGACTGTTGCCGTTACAGAATTGTTGGTGCAAATATTTCATTTACGGCAATCATATCTTCACTACATCTAAAAAGAAGTATCACAGAAACAATCTTTGTATATTGGAGGCTGTAGAGAAGTAACATTTTCGAAGACTACAGGAAGTTTAACCAGGGGAAGCCATACGTCATTACTGGATATAAATTTATATAAGTCGACAGTCAAGTTCATCACAACATAGAAGCTCATGTCCTTTCCTGAATCAGATATCAGTTGCGGGTGTTAAGAGTTGCAATTGTAGAATTTACCGGGTAACCTGAATGACAGCTTTTGTTGTTTCCTATGAGTCTAAGGACAGTACTGAGAGACATTTTTGTCTAATTTAGGGAAGCCGCCAGTTGGAACAACGAGGAGTTTGAATTCAAAGAGCAGTGAAAAGAAGTAGAACTCTCATGAATGTTTTCTGAAGCCGAACACTTATTGGGTCGATCCCCAATGTTTTGAGATGGGAAGTTGTTCAATTGAAAGCTCCAGCTAAAAGTTTACAAGCTAATAATCCGTGCAATCTGACTTCTGCAGATTGAGTTTTTAATCCCATTAATGCATTGGAAGGACTAATCCCATTAATGCAAGGTATCAAAAAGGCTAATACAGGGTAGCCTGTTATATGTCCCCTTCTTCGTATAGTTATCAGATATGATTCCAGAATTTAAATTTTGCAGCTATTGTTATCTGTTGTTAAAACCTTCCAGCATAACACTCTGAGGATATCATTTTGGGATCTGAAAAAGGTAGCAGACCATTATGGAGATTTTAACATTATCTGCTAAGCATATCTTACAGGGAGTTTGTAGGGTGAAACATCTTTGTAACAATGATTTGTTCTTGTTTCATATTTTCAGGGACCAATCTGCATATGTAATGAACTATTAATTGAACTCCTAAGTAAGAAACTTGTGATTGATTACTACTGCTGCCCTATAGTCATTTAATTACAAGCAAACTGTCTGATGAAATACTTCAATGTGTAAGGCAGAAATTTGGTACTAACAGGGGTCACATATTGCAAAATTAAAAACAATGGAAAATCTGAAAAACATTGTGTTCTCAAAAGAGTTTAATGACACATCCAATGGTAAACAGCTCAAAGATTTGTATAAAGAAGAAGAGATAGGAAATGAATTGTACATCATTGGTTTGCAACTGGAACCTATCAAAGTTAGGGACAGTCTTCTTTCTAAATTGGCAAAATTGGATACATGTTTAATGAAAAATGGACCAATCTGATTGGAGATTGTTGAATTGGGTCTTGCAGCCCTCAATAATTTCCTTAGTCCAACATAGGATGATGGAACATTTGTGTGAAAGGGTGAGGTTACGAGTTGCCTCATGCTTTAGTAAAGTTATTAGAATTACAGCTCCTACACCATATAATGACAGCATCTTGAAGAAGGTTGTGCAATTGATTGTGGACAGCATAGGGGACTACATGATGTTAAACATTCTACCTTTGGTAAGGGGGCTAAAATTTTGGAACTTATGACAAAGATCAAATTTTTATTTTCATGTTAGATCTTTGTTGTGAAGAAATGATTCTACGATTGATACAATGTTTCTTAAGGGATTACAGAAAACATCAACCAAACAATGTGAGAGCTTGCATAAAAACCATCATGACCTTAATCCTCGATGAGGATGATGACATATGTAAGCAATTACAATCAGATTTGCTGGCTATATGGACAAGGGAGAATATAATCTCACTATTGGCTTATGATCTTGTCGACGAATTGTGTCATGTTCCCTTCTCGATTTTAGCTCCGGGTGACAAAAATTAATCTATCTCCACATCCGGATAGATTAATATCAATTTCGCAAGATGCTTTCCAGTCACAATGAGTAATTTAATTTAATTAACTGAAGCAGAGCCAAGTCACTTTAATGTTTTTAAAGTTATTTACTTTATAATAGCTTTAAGTGACTACAGGACAAAAATGTCATTTAATACCACATTCTTGGTACTTTGTACTTTCCCTCATTTTGAGGCTATATATGCACGTGTTTGCATTGGGATCAACACACAAGGAAATTGATATCAAATGCTCATAAACCTACTGGTTGCTTAAATGTGACTGGAACTTCTTAAGGACGAAAACCCTTAAGAGTATTGGTAGTATCTGGACGTAGCCCCAGTAATCTGCCATCTTTGCAATATTAAAGAAGAATTACAGTTGTGTAAATTATACAGGAGGTTCCGACTGAAATGAAAGAAATGGGAATGCATGACTGTTAACAGCAGTGACTTAAGCTGATGGTTAATAGGTCGTTGTGCAAGATTGTCAGCATTAGACTTGGAGTAAGTTTATTCGTTTGCAAATTTGGAATTGAATGCGAATTGATTTACTATTAGGAGGTAGAGTTCACTTTAGCAGTAGTGGTGCCAGCGGTTTGAGAAGCTTTAGCAGGCCCCCCCCCTTCCTAAGTTCTGAGAAATTTAACCAATCGTGGCCGACCAAATACATCCAGAAGACACACGTAACAGAGCTGAATTGCCATTGTTTGGGGTTGTTGTTGCATGCGGGTTTTACAGAAAGGGTATTGTATTGGATCATGATAGTGGGAAAGAAGATCAACCGTCATACCCAGGATAAAGGGTTACCACGACGTCAGTAGTGCTAACACTGTGATAAGCAATTAAAACTGTGAAGTCTCTGAGCGGAGGTTGGTGCTATACAGGTGGTCAAATGCCTCCAGCACGTAAGGTAAAGAGGAACGAATAACATGAGCCATCAGGATATATGAGGGTGATGCAGGGTCTTTCCTCATGGGGCAACAGCAAATACTGACGCCCTCATCGGCAGTAGCAAGCATTCACGAGCCAGACTTCAAGTTTTATCTATTTCTCAGCCAACCATACATTCACGTCTTACGGGAAGGTGATATCGCAGGGCTTAGTTGGACAGGTGCATCTATTTCTCTTTGCTAAACTCTTTACTTCATTTGTAATAGTGGCAATGTACAGTGGATCTCAGAGAAATAATATAGCCGTTAGTGAAATAACCCAGCCTTGCCTATGTATTTAAAGGAATGTGGAAGTCGACTATGAAGTTATTGCTCCACAACTGTTTGATTTAATGCTTATAGTTGGGAGGCCGTAGTTCAGAAGAAATCACTGTATTAATAGGGACATGAATGATTCTCTTTGTCTGTGGTTACTATAACTGTTAGAAATCCATTGTCTAACGTTGAAATAGGGGAAAGTAGATTGGGTGCTGCAGTGGTATCTTATGTGTTTCCTAATACTGTTTGCAATCTGCTTGATAGAATTCCTCAGAGGTTAATTTCCAGTGTTCTGATTTTAAAATTTGATCAGTTACCTACATCCACACAATGCTAGATATGGAAACATTTCAAAATGTGCTTGAGAACTGTTTGACAAAATTCCTGTACTCATAAACCAACAGAACATATTAGAGAAAATCCCAGCAGAGAATTTTTCAGTGGTATCAGAGCCACAGACCGTGCCAACTTGTGGGAAAAATTATTTTTGTAGCTTCATGAATGAGTAAAAGGCAATATACATTCCGTCATTTTCAGCCGGAAAAGGCAGAATCTTCAGAACATCTTGTAGTGGAAGATAGTTATTCAGTAGATGAGGATATAAGTTTTGGGCCAGAAGTACAGGTTGAACAAACTACTAGATTTGAACAAGTTCAGGAACAAGCACTGATTTCTCCAATGGCACGAAATGACGAAGCAATAGATAGGGAAGTAATGGAAACCATGCGGGCCATTAAAGAAGGGCAGAATAACATTGCTACAACATTACAGTAGCTCACAGGTGCCATGCAGAAGTTAGCTCCTGTAAATAGGAGAGCGCCCAGGCACTATAGTGGGGGTGGTAGCATAGCAGGGACACCCCCTACAGCAAGAACTCCTACTCGGAATACAGATAGACCCTTGATGCCTGTTTTTGTAGGAGATAATGCTAAAGAAGAAGTGGTTCAACCCGCAACTCTAGCCTTGTTACCTGATAATATTATAGCTATATATGATGAGGAGGATTTACTTCCGGATCCAATCAAACAAAATTTGACTTTTAATCAATATATGAACCAAAAGAGGGACGCTAAGAGACCTCAACATGATAGGAGGCCCAGGATGCAAAACAGGGATCTTAAACATGCTATGAATAAATTAACACTTCCCACTTTTGATGGCAGCAATAAAACTACAGCCAAGGCATGGATTCATAAATTGGACACCTACCTAACACTCAAGCCCATGATGGAAACAGAAGCTATTAGATTTGCCACAATGCATCTTGAGGGGGCAGCCTATGATTGGTGGCACCATGGACTTGTTACCCAGGATCACGGACTCATCACTACATACAAGGTTTTCAGCTCAAAGCTGATTACTCATTTTGACAGGAAGGATATCAAGGTTTACTACCGGGATTTGGCCCAATTACAACAGAGCGGGACTTTGGATCACTATATAGATGAGTTTCAGCAGATATCGATGATGGTACCAGATATGTCCGAGCAACGCAAGGTGATGTTATTCACAGAAAGATTACATGACAAATTTAGAGGTTTGGTCAAAGTCCTAAAATCAAACACCTTGGATGACACCATTAAGATTGCTCACGATTTGGACACACCTACCTCATTGTCACAGCGTCCTAAGAAATCCTATAAAGGATCCACTTCTTTTAAGGGGAAGAAAAAACAGCAAAAGACAAACACCCCCAGATTGGATTTTGAGACACGCAATGAATTGAGGAGGAAGAAGTTATGTTTCACTTGCCGGGAGCCTTGGACTCCTGATCACAGATGCTTGGGTAAAGGCAAAATCCACTACGTTGAGGTCCATTCTGAGGAGGAGGAAGAGGTAGAAGTGCCACAGGAAGAGGATAACAGTGCGGACAGGGAGAAGGAGGAAGTTGAGGGGCAGCCTGGTAAAGATAAGAAGAAACAAACCCCTACTGAGCAGCCTCCAGTTCTAGCTACCCTTTCGAGTGATCCAGCATGTCATCTTTTCAAGGTGAAAGCGGTTGTTAGAGGTCAGCGTATTATTTGCCTTTTAGATACAGGAGCCTCGCATAACTTTATCAGTACACAGATGGTATCTAGGAGGGGATTATAGACCATGGCCATACCCAAGTTTGATGTTCAAGTAGCTCGTGGAGAAGTGTTGAGGTGCACAGAGAAGGTAGCCGGACTCCAAATTCAGTTTGATGGTTACTTCTAGAGTCTGATTTTTATGTGGTTGATCTGGATGGACTGGATGCTTTTTTGGGAAGACAATGGTTGAGTACTCTTCGTCGGTATACATTTAATCATGAGACTATGTAGCTGGAGTTTTTACAAGATGATAGATTGGTGATCCTCAGAGCTATATCTGATAATAGTCCTAGGGTGATTTCAGCTCACAGGATGGAGGCTATTTTGAGACACGATATAGAGTGGGCCACTCAGTGTTTTATCTCGTCCAAGGAGACATAGGGTACAGGACAGCGATATCACTGTGACATCCAAACAGTTATAGATAAGCACAAGAGAGTGTTCAAGGATATTCCTACTAGGATTCCTCTAGCTAGGGAATTTGAGCATATTATTGAGCTTGAGGAGGGAGCTAAACCTGTTATTACTACGCCTTATCGTCATCCTAGGCATTACAAGGAGGAAATAGAGAAGACGATAAAGGAGCTTTTGGATATGGGACATATCAGACCCAACTCTAGTCCCTTTGCATCTTCAGTAGTGCTAGTTAAGAAGAAGGATGGCACCCTTCGGATGTGCATACACTACCGCACACTGAACAAGAGGACTATCAAGAACAAGTACCCGATTCCTCGCATTGATGAGTTGTTGGATGAGCTTCACAGGGCAGTTTACTGCTCGAAGATAGATCTTCGCTCAAGGTACCATCAGATACGGATCCGGAAAGAAGATGTGCATAAGACAGCCTTCAGATGCCATTACGGACATTACAAGTTCTTGGTGATGCCATTGAGGCTCACTAATGCACCAACCACCTTCCAGTCTTGCATGAACCATATTTTTAAGAAACAGCTAAGGAAGTGTGTTTTGGTATTCTTTGATGACATATTGATTTACAACAGAACTTGGGAGAAACACTTACAGCATCTGGATGAGGTTCTTAGTATCTTAGAGGAGAACTTTTTATTCGCAAAGGAATCCAAGTGCGAATTTGGGTTGACTGAGATTCTTTATTTGGGTCATGTGATTGGAGCTGAGGGAGTTAAGGTGCACCAGGAGAAGATCAAAGCGATTCTGGATTGGCCACCACCGAAGGATGTATCAGAGTTGCATGGTTTTCTTGGTCTATGTTCCTATTATTGGCAGTTTGCCAAGGGCTTTTCCCAGGTAGCTGCACCCCTCACCAATTTTACTCGGGAAGGGGCCTTTTCTTGGACAAAGGACGCCATGGTAGCATTTGATAAGCTGAAACAGGTGATTAGCTCATGCCTAGTGCTAGCGCTTCCTAACTTCTCTAAGCCCTTTGTTTTAGAGTGTGATGCATCGGGAAGTGGAATAACGGTTGTTTTGATGCAGGACCACCGCCCCATTGCTTTTGAGAGCAGAAAACTACGAGGCAGCGAGGTATTATATTCCACATATGATAAGGAGATGCTGGCCATAATGCATGCCTTAGCAAAATTCAAGCACTACTTGGTAGGAAGTAAATTTACAGTGAAAACTGATCATAATAGCTTACGTTACTTCCTAGAACAAAAGGAATTGAATGAGAGACAGCAGAAATGGGTCAGCAAGATACAAGCATATAATTTTGACATTGAATATGTCAAGGGGAAAAATAATGTTGTTGCTGATGCTCTATCTCGTAGACCCCCAGTACTGGATTGTTACGTCACTTCTGAAATTTCAGCGGATTGGAGATCACAGCTACTAGTGGAGTATCCAAAAATGCACACACAAGTCAGACGGCATACTTCAGGATGAGCGGTACAAGGTAATGAATGATATTATATACTGTAAGGATAGAGTTTACCTAGTACCCAATTCTAACCTTAAGAAGGACCTTATGCACACCATATATGATGCACCGACAATAGGGCACCCTGGGTTTTTCAAAACCTATAGGCAGATTAGAGAGAGATTCTCTTGGAAGGGGCTTAAGGATGATGTGCTACAGCATGTTAGAGAGTGCCAGACTTGTCAGCAGAACAAGTTTGAACAAGTTTTTCCAACAGGATTACTTCAGCCCCTCCCCATTCCAGCTCAAAGATGGGAGAACATTTCTATGGATTTCATCACCGGGTTGCCGCGAGTCCAAGGCAGAGATTGCATCTTTGTAGTGATGGACAGGTTGACCAAGTATGCGCATTTCTTCGCGATATCTACAGATTGGTCAGCTTCCAAGGTAGCTGAATTGTTTTTTCGTGAGATTTCTAGACTCCA
This sequence comes from Cupressus sempervirens, assembly GCA_028749045.1. Classification (NCBI taxonomy): domain Eukaryota; kingdom Viridiplantae; phylum Streptophyta; class Pinopsida; order Cupressales; family Cupressaceae; genus Cupressus; species Cupressus sempervirens. The sequence continues at coordinate 384,607,495 of CM053791.1, forward strand.
TGGATTACCTAAAACCATTGTGAGTGACAGAGATAGTAGATTTCTCAGTACTTTTTGCCAAGAGATTTTCAGATTGACTGGTACAGAATTGACTCCTAGCACAAGTTATCATCCACAGACTGATGGCCAAACCGAGATAGTGAACAAGTGGGTGGAAGGTTACTTGAGGAACTACATTGCAGGACAGCAAAGAGCGTGGGTCAAGTGGCTGTATTCAGGGGAGTACTGTTATAACTCCACCTATCATATGTCTATTCGGATGACTCCTTTCCGTGCTCTCTACGACTATGAGCCTCTCTTTTATTGATTTGGCATTATCAGACAGCAGAGCACCATTAGCCAAAGATTGGATTGAGGAGTAGCAAGACATTCTCCGAGCTCTCAGGGATAATATTCAGCAAGCGCAGAATCAGCAGAAGTTGTACGCTGACCAACATCGCACAGAGCGGAGTTTTGAGGTTGGAGATAGAGTTTTTCTTCGGCTACAGCCTTACAGACAGAGCTCATTGAAGAGAAGTGGGGCCGAGAAACTTACGCCTAGGTTTTATGGACCTTATTGTATCACCAAGAGGTTAGGGGAGGTCGCGTATGAGCTGGAGTTACCTGGTGATAGCCAGATACACAATGTCTTTCATGTCTCGTGCCTCAAGAAGGCAGTGGGTCAGCAGATTGTGACTTCAAAGAGTTTACCCCCACTTGATGAAGAGGGTAAACTGGTTTTGGTACCAAAGGAGGTGATTGAACCTAGGGAGAGAAAGCTACGCAACAAGACTATCAGGGAATATCTGATCAGGTGGAAAGACTTGCCTTATGAGGATGCCACTTGGGAGGGCGAGTCCATATTGCAACACCCAGCGTTGAGATTGCTTGAGGGCAAGCAATCTTGGGAAGCGAGGACTATCATGTTCCCTTCTCGATTTTAGCTCCAGGTGACAGAAATTAATCTATCTCCACATCTGAATAGATTAATATCCTAGTTACCGAATTCGTGCCCTAGAGGCCGGATCCGGATTCAGGTCCAATCCGGATCCAGATTCGTGCTTGGATTCATGCAGATCCGGGCAGGATCCTTGTTTTACACAGTGGATTTGTCCAGATTCATGGCCCACGAATCCCGACGAATCCACTATGTAAAACAAGGATCCTGCCCGGATCTGCATGAATCCAGGCACGAATCCTCAAGGATCCAACGTGAATCCTCAAGGATTGACAGGTTTAAGTGAGTCTAAGTTATTTAATATGACTTTTTTAAATATATTTTTTGGCTTTCTAGTGCTAAAATGACCTTTTTATGCATTATATATACTAATAAATGAGATAAATAAATAAATAAATATATATATATATATATATATATATATATTACTAGTTGGGGCTTGGGCAAAATCAGTAATATATATATATATATATATATATATATATCATAGTAACGAGAATCGCCTGAATCGCCGATTCCGCGACCCGATTCATCCTGGGCGATTTTTTTTGAATCATGAATCGGTATCGCCGATTTCTGGGCCATGAATCGCCTGAATTGCCGATTCAGGCGATTCATGTAAAAATCGCCAAAATCGCCTTAAAAAATCGGCTGTGAATCGCCCGCGGCATGTAAAAAGGGAAGTTGAAATTTTTTTAAAAATCATTTATTTTTTTCACTTTGTTTTTGACCTATTCTCTTTGTTATAACCCTAAAGGGCCTTCTATTTGTGAAGCATGAGTAGAAGAGAGGAAAAGTGAGAGAGAAGAAGAGAAAAGAAAAGCCATAGGTTTCCAACCGGCAAAAAGGAGGAGCACCAAAGAGATCAGCAGGCCATTTGGGGAGCCCATCAATTGCTTTGGGAGCATTAAGGAGCCAATATCAACACTCCTCAACTCATTTGCAAGAGGTAAGTGCTTTTTTTTTTCTTGCATGTTAGTGTATTATGCATTTTTTGTTAAATTTTTAGTGTATTATGCGTTTTTTGTTAAATTTCTATAGTTTTCAAGAATTTTAGTGTAAATCTTGAATGCTCTTTATTTTTACTAAGTTGCAAGCTAGGGTTTGTTGTTTTCTAATTTTTATTAGCTTCAAACTTTGATATTTTACATAAAAAAATTTATTGCAGCAGCCTTTGCTCTCATTTTTCACAAATTCCAATGGGTAAAAAAGATGAATGTTGGAAATATAATGAAGAGTTTCCTGGAAGAACCAAATATCAAACAAAATGCATGTTTTGTAAAGAAAAAATAACTTCCGGGGGTATTTATAGATTGAAATTCCACATTGCTGCTATACCTGGACATGATGTTACAGTTTGCACTCACCAAACTCCTGAGGCAAAACGCACTTGCTTAATGGCATTAGAAAAAATTGAAAAAGAAAAAGCAAATAGGAAAATGCAAGTTGAAGGGTTAAGGGGTATTGGCTCCCATGTTCCCGCATCCGCAGCCGCATCCACATCTGCATCTGCATCAGCTTCCGCATCCGTAGGTTGTGTTGGAGAGGGTTCTTCTAGGCCTCCTTTTTATCCTAGTTCTTCTGCTCGTGCTAGTGCTAGTGCCAGTCGGTCACATACTGAGACGGAGTTCCACACCAACCTATTGCAGCCTAGAGTGCGGAAAAACAGAATGGATAGTTACTTTGTGCCCCGCACTACTCCTGGTTCCCAACCCATGCTTGAGGGCATGGGTTTGAACAAGGAGATTCACGATGCTGCCAGAAAGGAGATATGCAAATTTTGGTACTTTTGCAACATTCCATTTATTGCAGCTAGGTAATTGATTCTTTTTTCTTTGTTTTCTTTAAAGCTAAAATTAAAAGTAAAAGTAAAACTTTAATTATATCTACTTGTTTTATAATTTGAGTCTTTGACATCTAAACTTTTATTTGTGACAGGGCTCCTTATTGGCAGAATATGATAGATGCGGTTGCTATTTGTGGTCCGGGGTTTAAAGCCCCAACTGAGGCTGAGTTGAGCGGATACCTCTTGGATGAGATGGTAGAGGACATGAGGGTTGACCTCGAGGAGAACCGAAAGGAATGGATTGCAAAGGGTTGCACCATCATGACTGATGGTTGGACCGATAGGAGGAATAGAACACTCCTCAATTTTCTTGTATCCTGTGGAGGTGATTGATCATTCTACTTTCCTACATACATTGTAAATTTTGATTTGTTGAATGCTAATTCGTTAATGATCCATTTAATATTATAATTCGTTGTTTTGTTACTTGTAGGATATACCATGTTCATAAAATCTATTGATGCTTCCGCACATGTAAAAAATGCCACATATTTATGTGAGGCTATTGAGGAAGTTATAGCAGAGGTGGGAGAACAAAATGTGATCCAGGTGGTGACGGATAATGCAGCAAATTATGTTGCAGCAAGTAAACTTTTAACTTTGCAAGTTTTGAAAATAAATTTATTTGAATTTTGAAATTTGAGTTTCTAATTGACTTAAAATTGTTGTAGGTAAACTTTTGATGGAGAGGCACCCCACCATATTTTGGTCCCCTTGTGCGGCACACTGCATTGACCTCATGTTGGAGGAAATTGGCAAACTTGAGTTTGTCAAGTCATGTGTGGAAAGGGCAAAAAATATATGCAAATTCATTTATAATCATGCATTTGTCCTTAGCACAATGAGGAAGTACACAAAAGGCAAGGAGTTAGCTCGCCCAGGTATCACGAGGTTTGCCTCGAATTTCATCACCTTGCAGTCCTTGTTGACATCAAGGGATGGATTGAGGCACATGTTTGTTGGGCAGGAGTGGATTTGCTCTTCTTATGCTACGACCACTGTAGGGTTAAATGTGGTGGATTGCATATTTGATGAGGATGGTTTTTGGAAACCCGCTAGAGAAATCCTTAAGGTAAATTTATTGCAATTTAACATTTAGTATTTTGCTTTTACTTTAAGTAATATTATTTTATATTTAAGTTTTGACTCAAATTTTTTGTTTTACTTTATATGTAGGTCACTGAGCCCCTTGTAGCTTTGCTACGAACTGCTGATGGGGAGAAGCCCTCTATGGGCTACATTTATGAGGGCATGGATAGGGCCAAGGAGGCCATCAGAGCCCAATATGCAGGAGTGCAGGAGAGGTATGGCCCTATTTGGGACATCATCGATAGGAGATGGCAGAATCAGCTCCATCGACCCATCCACGCAGCAGCTTACTATCTGAATCCGGCATTTCGTTTCCGTCCTGAGTTCAAGGCGGATGCGGAGGTTCTCACTGGCTTATACACAGTGATTCAGAGATTGAGTAGCGATGAAAATAGCGCTGCTGCGATTGTTGAGCTAGACCAGTTCAACAATAAGGAGGGGCCACTTTTCTCTGGCAGGATGGCCATAAATGCTCAGACAACACTACAGCCAGGTAAAAATTAAATAATATATTCAATGTTCATGAATCTAGATTCTAAACTTAAAGTTGATTATATAATGCATTAATTTTAGAGTTGTAATTTGTAAATGAGACTAATTGTTTTTATTTTTTCCTTATTTCAGATAGATGGTGGCAAATGTTTGGGGCCACAACCCCAAACCTTCAAAAAAATTGCCATCTGCATTCTGAGTCAACCGAGCAGCGCTTCTGGATGTGAGCGCAGTTGGTCCATGTTCGAGCACATCCACTCGAAGAGGAGAAACAGGTTGACAGTGCAGAGGTTGAATGATCTTGTCTTTGTTCATTACAACCTTCGTCTTAAGATTAGACAGATTTTGGGCGCTGACTCCTCTCCGATCATTCTAGAGGAGATTGATCCAGAATCAGAGTGGATCACAGAGACCGTGGACCCAGTCTTCACTGAAGAAGACCGCACGTGGGTTGACCAGGTGGATGTAGAGGCTGAGGCTGTGGCTAGGGCAGAGGAGGCAGCTAGAGCACGTTCAGGCATTGGTAGACGCACACGCGCACGCACAGACGCAAGCCCTAGCGACGTTATTCATGAGCCCACTGCCCATGCAGGGGACATGGCTCGGCGGTCCTCTAGGACCTACCTTACACGCCTTTCTCATAGGCAAACTGGATACTCAGAGGCTAAGGTTGAGGCTGCAGCAGAGCTAGAGGATGATGAGGCTTGAGCTGGAGCCTTGTTTTTATATTTTGTTTACACTGTATAGATATTGATAGTGATACTGAATCACTGATAGACATATGTTTCAAACTTTCATGGATCTTCATCTTAGATTTATACATACATTTATGATTTGATGTCTTATAGATCTTCATGATTTCATCTTACTGATTCTATATTTTGAATCATTATGATCATTTGATTTTTATTTACTTCAGCTAGCATACAATTTACATTTTAGTACATAATGATAACATAGTTACGTATGTGATGGATTTTATGTTTCATGTTTATGTATGTTAGATTCTATTTGATGATGTTATAGTGTTTTTAAGTTATATTCAATAAAGGGTGCATGAAATAAGTCTTAAATTGTTAAAATCTTTACATTTAAAGGGTTTTTTCAAATTTGCCGATTCATCGCCGATTCACCGGCGATTCACCCCCGATTCACGATTCAATTCGGCCGTGCCGATTCCGATACGATTCCGATTCACGTTACTATGATATATATATATATATATATATATATATATATATATATATATATATATATATATATATATATATATATTTTCACGAATCCTAATCGGGAAAAAAAAAATCACGAATCCACGGATCCAATTCAAGTGCCCGAATCGGATTCGTATCCCGAATCGGATTAATATCAATTTTGCAGGATGCTTTCCAGTCACAATGAGTAATTTAATTTAATTAAATGAAGCAGAGCCAAGTCACTTTAATGTTTTTAAAGTTACTCAATAGCTTTAAGTGACTACAGGACGAAAATGTCATTTAATCCCACATTCTTGGTACTTTGTACTTTCCCTCATTCTGAGGCTATATATGCACGTGTTTGCATTGGGATTAACACACAAGGAAATTGATATCAAATGCTCATAAACCTACTGGTTGCTTAAATGTGACTGGAACTTCTTCTTAAGGACAAAAACCCTTAAGAGTATTGGTAGTATCTGGACGTAGCCCCAGTAATCTGCCATCTTTGCAATATTAAAGAAGAATTACAGTTGTGCAAATTATACAGGAGGTTCCGACTGAAATGAAAGAAATGGGAATGCATGACTGTTAACAGCAGTGACTTAAGCTGATGGTGAATAGTTAGTTGTGCAAGATTGTCAGCATCAGACTTGGAGTAAGTTTATTTGTTTGCAAATTTGGAATTGAATGCGAATTGATTTACTATTAGGAGGTAGAGTTCGCTTTAGCAGTAGTGGTGCCAGCGGTTTGAGAAGCTTTAGCAGCCCCCCCCCCCCCCCCTTCCTAAGTTCTGAGAAATTTAACCAGTCGTGGCCGACCAAATACATCCAGAAGACACACGTAACAGAGCTGAGTTGCCATTGTTTGGGGTTGTTGTTGCACGCGGGCTTTACAGAAAGGGTATTGTATTGGATCACGATAGTGGGAAAGAAGACCAACCGTTGTACCCAGGATAAAGGGTTACCACAATGTCAGTAGCGCTAACACTGCGATAAGTGATTAAAACTGTGAAGTCTCTGAGCGGAGGTTGGTGCTATACAGGCGGTCAAATGCTTCCAGCACGTAAGGTAAAGAGGAACTAATAACATGAGCCGTCAGGATATATGAGGGCGATGCCGAGTCTTTCCTCGTGGGGCAACAGCAAATACCAACGCCCTCATCGGCAGTAGCAAGCATTCACGAGCCAGACTTCAAGTTTTATCTATTTCTCAGCCAACCATATGTTCACGTCTTACGGGAAGGTGATATTGCAGGGCTCAGTTGGACAGGTGCATCTATTTCTCTTTGCTAAACTCTTTACTTTATTTGTAATAGTGGCAATATGCAGTGGATCTCAGAGAAATAATATAGCCGTCAGTGAAATAACCCAGCCTTGCCTATGTATTTAAAGGAATGTGGAAGTCAACTATGAAGTTATTGCTCCACAACTGTTTGATTTAATGCTTATAGTTGGGAGGCCGTAGTTCAGAAGAAATCACTGTATTAACAGGGACATGAATGATTCTCTTTGTCTGTGGTTACTATAACTGTTAGAAATCCATTGTCTAACGTTGAAATAGGGGAAAGTAGATTGGGTGCTGCAGTGGTATCTTACGTGTTTCCTAATACTGTTTGCAATCTGCTTGATAGAATTCCTCAGAGGTTAATTTCCAGTATTCTGATTTTAAAATTTGATCAGTTACCTACATCCACACAGTGCTAGATATGGAAACATTTCAAAATGTGCTTAAGAACTGTTTGACAAAATTCCTGTACTCATAAACCAGCAGAACATATTAGAGAAAATCCCAGCAGAGAATTTTACAAATTGATTGAACATAAGTTTAACATGTTTAGAGAATTTATGACTGGACATGAGCTAAGATCAGCAGGTATATAGGTCGCAAGATCTTCAAATTTCTGCAAGAACCAAATAAGAAGAGAGCAGATTTGCTTTACATATCATGAGTCTTGGACACATGATCATCATAGTGAAGTCAATAAAGAACTAATGCAGCCAAACACTATTGAGGATGAGATTATGGAAGAATCCATTGCTACTAGTGAGAGGTATTCTCAGCTTTTAATTGGTGAATTGATGATTACTATTGACAAAACTAGTGAAGAGGAAAACTCCTTTGATGAATCCATATATGGCGTGATGTTATTCCATTATCACTTCATGAGTGCATGACACCAGCTATAGAAGCAGTTAAGGATGATGATGAATCTGCTCCAGCAGTAGAGGACAAATCAGAAAATTTGATGTGCAACTGCCCTTACTCCCTATGTGGATTTGAATGAAAACCTTTATCACCGCAAGATTTGATGGACAGGCCACTAGTTACGAAAGAAAATCGTGTACAAGCATTAACAAGGGCAGATGACTCTCACAAATTCATTGAAGAACTTATGTGGATAACTCAAAGTGATGAAAGGCAACAGGGTTTTTAATGTGGACTCACTAGTACACAACTACAAACAATCAAAGAAGCATTCGAAAAGATGAAATCAGATTACTTGCAGCTTTTGAGTTTATAGGGAACTTGCTATTAAGTTTGGAGAAGAAAAGGAAAAGGAGGTAGATGAACTTGGCACATTCTCTTTATTTCAGGCTGAAAATCAGTCTTAAATGGCAGCCACTCACAAAGAAGATGATCTTAATCTCAAGGCCAAGGAGATCATACCAATGATAGAAGGGACTCGTGCCCTCAGTGAGAATGAAGGTGAACATGGTATTTCATGTCCCCCACTCCAAATGAGACATTCTATGCTAAAAAAGACCCAAAGGACCACCAAAAAACCAACCACGTGAATTCTGATTTTTATAGCAGCAGTTACACATCTTCACAAGATTATGAAGACAATGTTGATACAAGTGATATCAATTCTGAAATTCCATATGATGATTATCATTCCCTTGGTGGAGGTAGAGATTTGATGGGTAACACTTAAGGTGAAGCAGAAAATCCAGAGTTGTCCCTAATATGCACTGAGGGTTTTCTAAAGCTTACCTACAGATTTATCACCTAGTTTTCATGAGATGGCAGCAGCTGATGGGTGATTTTATCTTTACCCCCTTTTGATTTATTCAAGACTGCCCTGCTTGGTTACATGTTGCTATTTAAAATTTGAATTGGCATACAAGGTGCACTGAGTTGTATTCAAATCTCTGGAATCATCTTTACTCAAGGGATATCCCATATGAGATGCTTACCTTTTCAGTTCAATGGCATAGTGACAACTTTGTTGACAGTGGACATTCTTGTTGCCGATCAGATTATGAAAGCCACATTTGGAGATAAGAGAGTTGATTTTTATACATATTGTGGGGGAGGGGGGGGGCGGGGTTTGGCATCTACTTGTTTAATTGGCTGATGCACGAGGTTGGTGGATTGTCAGACATCTATTCCTCCTCTCAAGACCGGGTCAACAAGCTGATTTGGGATCGAGACGTTGACAGGATGAGTGCCTTGCATTTTGTGGATTGTGTTAGGTTACTTTACTGTTTGAGGCATGTAGCAAATTGATTCAAAGTAGCACAATAGGCAGAAGCAGCATAACTTGGGATCCACAATTCCTATGGATGGATGAGTTGCACTTGGACTCTTTGCTTCGCAGTATGACAAGTTATGATATCAGAGTGGGTTATAAAGCTACTTGCGCAGATTTTTATGGGATCTCAATATTACAGCAGATTCATAATTGTTTGAGGGCAAGCGATCTCAAGGAGGGAGAATTGTATTGTCCACATTTTGGGACATTAAGAAATTATGCCAAATGCATAAACTATTTTGAAGTGACTTAGTTGGAATTTAAAGCAAATCATTTGAAGTCATTTTAATATTAAAAAGGAGATCAAAAGGTGACAAAAGGGGAAGAAGACGAAAGACATAAGGGGGAATGTGAAGAGTCGCCAGGTTGAGCTTGAAGAAGGGGGGGGGAGCTCGTTTGCAGTTATGATTGGATATTGGTTTTGGATTTACAGTTTTCTTCTCTTGAAGAATTGGAGGCTCAGCTTCAACCAGCTTGGAGGACAAAAACCCTGTAGTCAGGAGACAGTGGACAAGAACCCATTGTCCGTGGAGACATCATATCAAGTGTCTCACTTGCGCTTATTAAAGCTATTTCTTATTCTCCAATCTGACTGTCGGTTTTTGTATGTACGATTGGAGTTGATTGTTATTCTACTGAAGATTTTGATGATAATCTTATTGTTGTTGGGTATTAAATTGTACTACTGAAAATTGAAATGCACTAATATTTTTGGGTCCTTTTCAACTTGGAAGTTATGGTACTTTGCTGGTTAAAACTGAAGATTATTGCATAATTTAGCTGTTGATATTTTTTTGAGAAATTTTGTGTGATAAATTGGGAAAAAAAATCCACTGGGATATTACAAGGGTCTAATCCTAGAAGCAAAATCTTGTGTTGGACGTGAATGTGCCTCCTTGTTCAGTATCTCTGATGATATGAGTGGCTCACTCCATCTTTGATGTAGCTCCTCCTTGCACTAGCAATGAATCCTCTTCTAACTCATCCTCCTCATTGTCCACCTCCTCAATGTCATCCAAACATTGACACAAACTCAGTAAAACTACCTGGGAAAGTAATTTTTCTTGAAAAAATGGTTGAAATCCACAATTTAAATCCACTTGAATCCGCCTCTAATCGATTGCAATCACCTGACAAGGGCTTGGAAGCCTCCTTTCTTCCATCAATGCAAGCAAGTTTTTTTTTTCAAAAACTTCAATTTTTTTCTGGTGATTTTTTCTCCGAAAAAACTCGGCATGCTCAAAAATTCAGCAAAAAATTGCCTCTCCACAATTAATCAACAAATTTTCCATCTATGGTTGGTGCTCTCCAAGAAATTTGGGGGTTCCCAAAGATGTTGGAATGGGCTAAAAGAGAGGCATTACATGGTGTCATCAAGATTATAAATATGCATTAGGACAGATAGGCATCCCAATAATATGGTGAATATAGTGCAAAAGAATTAGGCATTTATTAATGTAATTTTGTCAAAGAAGGTGCCTTTATTTCATCAATCTACTTGTAAAAGAATTCATATCCATCATGATTTTTTCTTCAAGAAATAAGCACATTTGACCCTAAATGATTTGGAAGGCTTCAAAAATAGTCTAGCTAAAGAGGGGCAAAACCTACATGAAAACAATCATCCATGTTGGATGTGGACAGACTTTGGAGATGCCATTCTCTAATAGAGAGAGCAAGAGACATTTTTTTGCAGGATATTGAAATGGATAAAAAGGGAAGAAAGAAACACGATGAACTCCCCAAGATTTGGAACTTTATATCAACTCATGGAGTACTAAATACCTAAATTGCTTGTGGACTAAAACCTAAGAACTAACACTGCACAATTGAGTGTGTTCTGTATGTCGTCCCCTCCCCAAATAGCTCAACTAATTACACACCAGCAAAAATGATTGTGGCATGTCATAGTTTAGTTTAGAGCATTTATAATTTTAATTACAAAATACAACAAAGTGTATAATTTTAATTACAAAATACAACAAAGTGGAGTTGATCTTGGTGTATTACAAAATGTCAAAAAATGGCAACATACTAAAGTACAATTTAGGATAGAATGGAGACAATTAGATTGTGTTTAATGTAAAGTGTGGAGTAAACGAAAAATTATACACTTTCAAAAAATACACCTAAAAAAATTTCAATCTCATCCCTTTCAAGAATATATGATTTCTTCAAAAGACCAAACATCAATATTGGAAACTGTCTACAGAACTATGACATGAACAATATTTTGGCTCATTTCAATAAAACAATGATGAAAATTTGCCTCCAAATAAAAGAATATCAGCCTCCAAAATATACCAACAAAATTAAAAATTGCAATAGAAGGAGATCCTTGGTTGGTTGATGGTGGCGAGCTACTAGACTGTGGGTGGCACCACTAGCTGAGGTGTTGCCTGGGTTGCTCGGAGTTGGAGCACGGGTGGCAAAAGCGGCAGAGCCATTTATAGAAGAGTGGTAGGCCCCATTTATGACGAACCACCAAACTTGTTGGCAGGCTACTTAATTTGTAAGAAGGTATTGTAAGAACCACAGGCTCAAGAGATGCAGGGGGCATACCCTACCCCAAAAAAACGTAAACCCCACTATTTTATAAATTAAGCAGTCTTTTTTCTTTTAAATTGTTTTCTATTTCTTTTTCAAAGTTACAAACACTAAAAAAAAATTAAACAAAATACCTCAGTGAAGAAATAATATTACACCAAAAGTGCCAAAGATACATGTTTGTAAATAAGTTGTAGGTTGTTGTAAAGGGTGTCCCTAGGAAGCATTAATTGGCATTCTGCATTCTAATTTTGCATAAGAAATTATGTAAAGGAAGAGTATAGTAAATGAAAATCGAAGAGTTCCCAAGGAGAGAATTTGTGAATGCATACTTTGAGGCGTTTTCCGACATATGGAATGCTGATGGTAATGGCAACTAGAAAAAGGCCCACGAATTCCGATCTCTGGCGAGACAGTTGAAAATGTTATTAAACTTCAAATAAAAAAAAGGAAATTCTGTGTAGAAAGAAATCCTAAGTGCACTTACAAGCTGTGCTGCAGTGACTGAAGTCTGAGTGAAAACGTGATTTAACACCAAAAGAAAACCAAAAAGGATCCCAATGAATCTCGGTAGGTTAGACTCGTCAAAGCCCACTATTCCTGCAAACACTTATACATAATTTTATAAGGCCATGACCTGTCTTTGTTTTGATAACTTCAATTAGGCAGGGTTGGGTAGGAATGAGGATAGAGAAGCAAACCCACCCAGAGTAAAACGGAACACAGACAAGTCATTCATATCTATAGAATTGTCGTTACGAGCATGTGGTATAATCATTGACGAACTTGGCTTACGCTTTGTCCTCAGCGAAGAGGACCATTTGCTTACAGATGGGTGTGGGAATGGTGTTAGAAAACTGAGGCTAAGCGCATATGGCCCGCTCACCACCGGCTTTAGCATCCTCGTCCCCATTCCCATTCCTACCATCCTGCTCTTCATTCTCCTCCTCCTCGATCCCAACCCCCTGCTCCAACATAGCGAGGGATTTGCCGTATTTTTTTTTGTAATTTGTTTTGGATAACGTGCATTCAAATGATGCCGAGGAGAGAGGATGATGTTTTCTCTATGTAATTCCTTGCAAAACATAAGTACGTCATATTGCTCCAAGATGTACCCACAATGTCCTTACGGAGAAGACAATAATATAACAAAGGAAAAGAGGAGAGTTAACAAAAGCCTACGGAGACAAAGGTCATTCTAATTTTTTGAAAATATCTTTATAATAATATTTGAAAAAATTCATATAATAAATTTAAGATTTTTTTTGTATGAATAATTAAATAAATAATTTATTTCTATAAAAACTAATTATTATTTATTTAATTGATTTAAACAAATTTAAATTTAAGATTTTTTATATTAATAATTAAATAAATATTTACTCAATAATTATTTTCTCAAATTTTTTTTCATTTGTTAATAAATAAAATAATAAAAATAAATTATCTTTTTATTAAATAAAAATATCAAAAATAAAATAAACAATAACAAGATATCTAAATCTCTAGAATACTAAATAAAATATATTTCTATTGATTGGAAAATAAAATATTTTTAATTTTAATTTAGCTATTAAAGTAAATAATAATAAAAAATAAAGTAATCAATATAAATTGTCTTTTTTTATTAAACAAAAATATAAAAATTAGAATAAATAATATAAGACTCAGATAAAATAATAAATAAAACAAAAAATCATATATTTTTCATTATTTTAAATTTTCTTTAAAACTATGCATAAATCTTGTCATGTGTTGAAGTTCTGCCTATAAATATAGGGTTAGAGTATTTCAATTAATAAAAAAATTGAGATGAGAAAGGTATTTGACATATTTGTATGAATGAAGTTCAAATTGAATTTGTAATTGTTAGTATTTTTATAGTTGTTTATTTTGTAATATGTTAAGTATTGTCCAAGGGGTTTAGCTTGGTTGAAGCAATGAGTTCTCATTGTGGACACCCTAGTTCGAATCCCAAGAGGGACATCTTAGTGGAATTCTAAGTTGTGACTCTTGGTCTTCTATTGGTTGTATTTGTCTCATTTGTAAAAAGTGGACTCTAAATTGTGACTCTTGGTCTTCTAATTGTTGTTTCTAGTGTGATTGATTGAAAGGAGCTTGAATAAGTTGTAATTATTGCTCTTAAGGAAAACCAGATATGTAAATAATCTTAATATATAATGTGTTAAGTATTAATTGTCCATTTAATATATTGAATACTTCTAAAATGAAACAATTGTTGTAAGCACTAATACTCAGGATTTGAGAGTTTGTGTTTCAATGCCCTTTGAATAGACCCAAGATATTTGGTCAGAGACAACTTGTCACTTGGTAATATATACATATGTTTTAGATTGTAGTAATTTTTTTGGTTTACTGTGTCGTATGATTTTGCGTTCAAATTAGTCTTCTGAAGAATCTTGCAATTGTTTTGAATTTAGTTTTAGTAAGTAATTATTACATTGATGGTTGATTTTTTTGGGTGTACTAACATTTACTTTCCTTTCTTTTTGAACCTTTTGATCAAGATTTAATGGCTTTGTATGCAAAATATTTCATTAACATCTCTATAATTGATATCAAAAATAAATTGTGATAGACACTTGGTTTATTTGAGTCAACTTCAATAAGAATTATTTTCTTGCAAGTGAGAGTCTTTAAATAATGTTACTCTGATTTTCTCTTCTTATTACATCTACATGTTTGCAAATTATACTGAGAGATTTTGGCAGCTAGTCATCGAAATGTTTTTCATACCTCCTTTCGAATGAAGGGGACTTCTATGTCCAAGATTGGATAGCAACATTTGGGAATTCTCAAAATATTAAACCATCAGGCAGGTAACTACAAAACATGAAAGGACACTTGGGGTTATGCTCTGAATCAAATTTTTTTAACCCGATAGTTTGTCACTTTCAATCATCAGATTCCTACGAACAAAGTAAAGAGTGTTGAAGCTTTAAAAGAAATATCACTCTTGCCCCAATACACCCATGACAAATGGCAAGGGAGACAAGAAGGCTTTGTCTTAGAGGCATTCTTCAATGTCACAATTAAGGAGAATGGACTTGATGCTCCCTATAAATTTGAAAAGCGAGATAGTGCATGGTGTGTTTCCTTGTAATTTTCACCAATCAAGCAGGTTGAGATACCTTTCCTTTTCTTGTTTCTTGAGTTATTGGGTTCATCTACCATGACAAGAATTTGTGGAAGAGTAACCTATCTATTGGGAAACTTCATTTTTTTAATGACATGACTACAGGAGCCTAGAAAGCTCTTTGATTGGGACAAATGATGCACACAATAAAAATTACATGGATAATCTATTCAATTTTACGCAGTTGGACATATATATAATTAAGTCAAAACATGTACAAAATTGTCTATCGACTATTCCCTTTTACCTCCTATGGTGCAAGTGCTAGTTATTATTATTAGTCGATAAACTATTATACAAGAGACTTTGAACGATAAATGCAATGTCCCATACCAAATTTTATTTACTAGCACTGGAAATATGGTGAAAAATCAAAAAGCTCTTTGATTGGGACAAATGATGCACACAATAAAAATTACATGGATAATCTATTCAATTTTACACAGTTGGACATATATATAATTAAGTCAAAACATGTACAAAATTGTCTATCGACTATTCCCTTGCACCTCCTATGGTGCAAGTGCTAGTTATTATTATTAATCGATAAACTATTATACAAGAGACTTTGAACGATAAATGTAATGTCCCATACCAAATTTTATTTACTAGCACCGGAAATATGGTGAAAAATCATAAAAGCAAACGGTGGCAAACAAACGTTTTTCTACATCTTCATTGACCACCACGATATCAATGTGAAGGCAATTTTCCCACTCTCCAATGCAGCGTTGATGCCCTCCTAAGCCAAGGTCATTTCAATACCTCGATTATACACAGAGATATTAAGTATAATATTAGACTATTCGATTCAAATATGGAACCTCACATTTCTAATTTTTCCCATCATTTTCGCCGCACAGGGCACGTGCAATGCATATAACAAATTAGATGTTTTTTACATAGAATACCTCGCATTTATGGTGGTTTCCAAGTTTTGAGGGCATAGAAGGGGTGACGCTGGTAGGTAGTGTTGTACTGTTATGGATAGGCGAAAAGAGACTCTCTCCTCTGAGCTATAGCAGGTTATAGTGTGGCTATTACTTTCAGGTAGTGTTGTACTGTTATGGATAGGCGAAAAGAGACTCTCTCCTTTGAGCTATAGCAGGTTATAGTGTGGCTATTACTTTCAGGTAGTGTTGTACTATTATGGATAGGCGAAAAGAGACTCTCTCCTCTGAGCTATAACAGGTTATAGTGTGGCTATTACTTTCAGGTAGTGTTGTACTGTTATGGATAGGCGAAAAGAGACTCTCTCCTCTGAGCTATAGCAGGTTATAGTGTGGCTATTACTTTCAGGTAGTGTTGTACTGTTATGGATAGGCGAAAAGAGACTCTCTCCTCTGAGCTATAGCAGGTTATAGTGTGGCTATTACTCCAACAAATTCACTTGAAGGAAAAGAAAATCGGTAGAGAAAGAAAGTGCATGCATCAGAAATCAGGAGGCGACATTTAACATCACTTACCTAAAATGCACACTCCTTGTAAGCTTGATGTTTATCATCTCTACAAGATGTCGTTACGTCTCTTCCACATTATAACAACGTGGAACATATGTTTCCATTGTAGTCTGATTTGAAACAGATGAAGTGTGTTTAAACGCAACCATAATCCCTTGACTAAGCCCAGACGCGACGTTCAAAAGCAGTGATAAATGATGCATTTGTTATGCCAACAATGTCTAGAACCCAACAATGATGGATCCACCACCGACCCAGCCTTGGCATGTTGTTGGCTCAGTTCAACCGATTAGGGAAATGCTTACCAAGCAACATATATTTCGGTTTGTTGTCACTAATACTTAGTAGAGCAATCTATATTTCTTTAAAGATACAAATTGAAATATAATTTATTACTTCTTAACTTGTTTTGATACCATATACTATGCCAATGATGTCATTTGTGGACGTACCATCTTTTGATGTTCTTTACTATAAAGACGTAAGAGTATAATGTGTACAAAGATTTTTGCTCAACAAAACAAAAGATTTTCATGACTACCTTTTCATTTCCCCCTTCAACTTCAAATCTTATTTTATTTCCTCTGAACTAAATGTCCTAATGGCAGGACCTTTTATGCTTTGTGTCTCTTGTTATACTTATGCATCCATTAAGATGTTAATATAGTATTAATTTGATCATTAGAATTTTAGTATTTTTTATTAATAAAATAATAGAAATATTATTTTTTTAAGAATTTATTGACTCTCATCAATTAAGGCAAGGAGAAATATATTTTTTGAAATCCAATATTAGGAAGACATTAAAAGGTCAAACTATGTAGATATCATTAAATGATACGTATGATGCATGTTCATAAGAGTTCAATGTGCATTAATCCATTCATCCGATGGAATTGAATGTGTACTAATCTATCTTTTTATCTAGAGCATTTTGTATGGAAATATCTACCCATTTCTATGCAACAAGACTTTTGTTTCAGTGCCTACAGAAGTTAGAAGATCTTTGTTTCCTAGTTGAAAGAATAGAAGATTCAGGTCCCCAAGCAGATTTGTTTAGGTTTTCTAAGCACTCATTTCAATATCATGCTTCTATTTATCTAGGATATAAATAAGTTTGTTTTTATGCAATGTGGATTTATAGGAGCTTTCTACCATTATTGTTGTTTTCTCATATTGACTCTCTATTTTATTTTTGTCAGGTGACATTGCTATTCCAAGCCTGATTCGTGCAAGCATTGATTGATTAGTAGAGTTATTGAAGTTTTCCATGTCTTATGTTTTTATGTATTGCAAAAGAGGGTTTTCCCCATTTTCTATTTTTCCTTTTTTACGTGCTTCCTGATTGAGGGCAATATGGGTTTACACTAAGTATCTTAGCTTCGAATGCAACATGAAAGTTTGAGGGGAATGGGTTGATTGAGATATAATTAGGTTTGTCTTTTTGCAATATGGGTTCACATTAAGTTTGTTTCTTTGTAATATAAACAATCATTTTGAGGAGAATGGACAAATTGCAAGGTAGTTTGGTGATTACAAATTCATCATCCTTATGTGTGCAAGGGAACTCATTTATGGTTAAATGAGTTGTACATAATTAAGTCAATAGTGTGTTATGATATAATTAATCCACTATAAATAAATTATTAATAATGAGGTGAAGCCCCATTTTCTTTAGGAAAGTCATGGGCTAAGGTTTTCCTTCTGCCAAATTCTTTTGTGACTTTCACTTGATGTGGCCTAGATATTATGATTCTTCTCATTTAAACTTTTTAAAAAATTATTATAGTGTGTCGATAGGAAATAAATCAAGCACAGAGGACTTGTCGTCCATTCTGATAGAGTTTCACGTGGTAATTTAGATGTTAACTATTAATTGTATATTTGGTTTTTTCTCATATTTTAAGTATAGGTTCCATTTATAAGAAAATGTATTTTATGGATAGAAAGATTACACAAAAAGCAAAGAAAATATAATTCCTTTGGGTAATAGCAACAAGATTCTCTACTATTGTTCAACCACAACAAAAAAAGCACTCGTAACCATTATTTTGCACCATGCAACTCTATATGTAGTGACCTATCTAGGCCTTAATTTTTATATTTTGTATTTTTTTTAAATGGTATCCTTCCTAATATATCCCAATTTGCTTCTATAATTTTTTGTACTTCAAGTCCCATTGATCTATGTCATTTTTTTAGTCTAGCATTTTCTGGAGGATACTTCATGGTAGCAAGATGTAAAATTGAGACATGATGTTTGATACATCCATCCTATGTAGGAGATCATCAATGTTTTAGATTATGGTAAAAGAAAGTTTTGAAGGGACCTGAAACCCTTTACAAAATACTAAAAATAAACATTAAAGCACTACCATGTTTTTCAAGAACTTGAAACCTAAAGTTAAAAAACATCCAAACCAAGTTTTACAGGGACCTAAAACCAAAAGTTTAAACCATACAAAATGACTAGGTTTTACAAGGACCTAGAAACTAAAGTTTCAAATAAATTGGACAGCAAGAAGAAAAAACTAGCAAAATTGTGCAAACCAGAAACCAGTACACCTGATCCGCAACCAGCACCTATAGTAGCTCATCAATAATGTTTTCCACCTCTTTACCAGCTTCTACAGTACTCTGGATGATGTTTGTTGGCAAATGAACAAGAGCCTCAACAACCTTTTTCCTTGTGCTCTACCTAGTTCTCTTACTAGGCCCACTAGGACTCCCCACACCAACATTACCAGGAGACATGATCTCTTCATTACTTTTCTTTCCTAGACTGATCACCGCAACACAAAGACTGGAAGTGACCTATTCCATTTAGTGACCACTTTCTTTTATAAGATGACGAAGCTCTTGTTCATACTCTTTAAGCTTATCAAGTATGTTACCAATTTGCACTTCTAACTGGGTTCTCTTAGCATGCCCATCATCCAAATCTCTCTACATTATCCCCATTTTCTTCTTGAGAACCATTAATTCATTATACAACCACAAATCGCCCTAAAGAGAAGTCTCCACCTTAAGCTTAGCAGTGTGAAGAAAGGAGAGCTTAGCATCATGGGACTCATCTCTCCCGTTAATTACATTCCTAGGCTTAGCGGAAGTCACAATATTGATTTGGGTATCAATATTTATGTCCATATTCTCCATCCTTTCCTCATTCACACCTTTACTCTGGCTCCTATCCTTACCTATAGGGTCTTTGTCTTCATTCTCCTTTCTCGTTTCCTCCTCTTTTTTCTCCTCACTGGCATTATGAGAGGGGTGATCACTCTATTTATCATCCTCCTCCCCAAGGGCTTCTGACCCCACATTCATATATATATTTCTATCCTGACTTCTTGGAGATCATCAATGTCGATGTCAAATAGTTTGAATTCAATTGGAAACTCTAATGTTTAGATTCTAAATTCCTAGATTGTTGAGATTTAAAATTTGTAATAGTTTATTGAATGATTATTTTGATAAATCTGTGACATTTTTTACTCATAATATTGTAGAATTCTTTATTGATATTTGTTGGTTTTTTTTTTTTTTTTTTTTCTAAATAAGAATTATTTTTAAGAAGGAAAACATAATGTAACCTTGACCCTAAAACTTACAAACCTTTTATTAAAAGTACTAGGACATTGAATCATTTCTTAGATAGGTGTAAGATTAGAAAAATTAGACATTTAAATAGCCTAAATTTATTCCTATTAACAGAAGGATGATATATAGATTATATGTCCAAAGTAATATATATTTAGTCAATTGCATGATAGCAACCAAGAATAACATAACCAAAGTAGATTTTACTTCTCTTCATGATGCAAATTTTATAAATTAAATTTGATTGACTGAAAAGATATATAACCCAAACCTAGGGAAATTAGAACTGCTCAATATAAAAAATAACAAAGAATATAAATAACAAATGGCTAAGAACTTCACAACTACACATTTTCTCAAAAATTGTAATTGCAAACAAAAATCCCATTCCATTGCATTTCTCACTCCTCCAAGTTAACACCATCGAACATATGGTAGGAACTATGATGCTTTACACAACTTATTTAATAATCAAGTTGTAGCTTATAAAATTATTTGGAGGTGTTGTTGAAAGTAGATTTGGTAAATGAATAAAAATAATAGAAAAACATGTGAAAGATCAAATATCTTATGTCTTAGTACTCTGTGGTTGATCATGGCACATCTTGAGATTCATTTGTATTGACCTAAAAGTTAGCAGTCATTAATTTGGAAGCTCAAGTACTTCTTAAGTCTTATTTTAGTGATCTCTTAGAACATGGATGCATTTATGCTTGAAGTATTGCTTTCCCTCAAAAAAAAATTATGTTTTCGAATATTTTTCTCTATCCCCAAGTTCTTAGAGGGCATCTCGATACAAGAAATGTTTTAAGTCAAGGTTGAGGTCAACCTCAAATTGAAGTATTTTACATCAAGATCCCAAAATCATTTCAAGGTTTTTATATATTTCCCACCCAGTATAGTCAACCCTTTCGATTTCGATACCAAAATTGCTATAGAAGGAGGTTTACTCACTTCATTTTATCATTCATCATTCAAGTAAATGTTGAAGTTGATGAAATATCAACCCCACAACTCCCAAGAATCACTCACATGCAAACACTTGTCATAGAAGAGAGAAGCAAAAGGTTATGGAGGTTGAAATTGTCAGATCCATAGATGAGACATTCTTGATGAGTAAAAAGAGAAATTGCTATATTATCAAAAGTGAATGAGTTATTTATGAAGAGAGATTGTCCTTATAAAGGAGATTGAAACCCTAAAAGGTCTAACCTAGGTTGCATAATAATAATTAATAAAATAATTAATTATTAGATGCCTAAGGTTTAGCTTAAGGAAACTAGAGTTAATTAAGAAATATCTAATTACTCTAACACCCCCCCTTAAGATAAACTTAGGGAGAAGCTAAAAACTTATAAACTACAACATAAAGTAGATTTTACAAACAAGACCTAATGAGGTACCCAAGCACGACCAAATCTCTGCAAAGAGGAGAAATAGAGAAAACCACATGGGAAAAACCCTACTCCAAAAAGAGATGGAAAATATGTTGAAATAAACTAGTGAAGGACTGAAGAAGCCTCCAAACTAGGGAATTTCCCAGAAGATAGGAACAAAAGATGATCATGAAGAATACCACTGAAGCATGTAGAAGATGTAAAGCTCTGTCAAAAGTAATTGTTGATCTCAAGAACCTCCATTGAAATAGAACTTGACCAGGTAGAGAAGACCATAATCTACATCAAATCAGGAGGCACACAAAAGAAAACAACTAAACTCGATGATACAGATGGCATGAAATATCAAATCCTAAAGAGTTGATCAATCAAACCAAGGAAGCATGAGAAACAAAAAAAGAACACCCCCCAATATAGACAAGGATGAGGTGACAAACAATTGGAAAAGTGGGCCAAAAGAACTGCATGTCAAGGAACCATGATCAAGATGCACAAAATAGTACATATGTGTGTACAGAGGGGATCAATCTTAGACACGTCATGAGGCTAATGTCAAAGAAGGGAAGTTCACTAGACAAAGGAATATGGAAAACAAAGGAAAAACATCAACCCCCTCATGATACTTTAATAGAGTAGTCCATCCGCAATAAGGCACAATATATGGTAAATCCCAAGAATACAACAATATGTATGAGTTTCCTCAAATGACACTTCTTGAATCAGAAGGGAAAACAAAGGCAAAATAACTAAAACAAAAATACAGATGCAGTATGGCACTTTATCTCAATGTGTTTGCAAGAATGCATACAAATGATGTCTAAATAGACCAGAAGAGATATAAGATTAATATATAGCTATTACAAGTCATGGCAAATCATCTAAAGTAATGAAATCGATCTTTGAACCTGAAACATGCAAGATATCTACTAGAATGCAAGAATGCAAAACATTAAATAGCATGTTCCTGGAGCAGAATCTAGAAAAAAAAAACCAACATCAATGGAAAGAGCTCAGAAAGGCCTTTCCAACAATATAAATAATTTCCAAATAAGAGATTGGGTGCTCAAGATATGTTTCCTAGAGTGCACAACTATACCCTAACTTTGGTAGCAGAAAATGTCATAAAAAATGCATCAAAACTAAAAACTAAATATACCATTGTGACAAGCTCTGAACCAACTTTCTGTTGGTATCTCATTTTTGAAAAATGGAGTCTGTATGTCCGAGATATGAGCAAAAATGCGATGGTAGGTCCAAACAAAGCTTAAAGAGGTGACAGAAGTGTTGATGCAATGCTAACATCAGCAAGTGACAAGCATAAATTTGACGGTCTAATGACCATCAAGACAAAAAAAAGCCTAAAAAATGGCCCTTTCTAGAAAAATAATCTAGCCATCGAAAACATATGTCGTGCAAAGCGCTAGTGAAAAAAAAACATTCGGTGGCCAAAAAATAATCACATGTGCCAAAAAAAATATTTGATTTTTAAACAAATACGAATAACCACCAAACCAAGAATAGCATGGGGGCCAATAAGGCCAGTGAACATAGAGTCAAGTTAGTGAAAAACCCAAAAAAGGTGCAAAAGCTCATGTTTTATCTATTTGAATGTGTGTAGAGCCCAAGAAAGGTGGAGCATATTTAAATGCAAAAAACCACTCATGAAACTGCCTTGAAATAAGGTACATGTTCACATGGTTTGGCATGAGTGTGAAGAAAAAATTGCCAATGGTGAAAAATGTCGATGGTAATCACAATAAAACCCCAACATATATCAAAAATCACTGATTAGAAATGGAAAACCATCACCACAAACATTTTCCTGACAAATAAGTGCTTGGCCAAACTCTGCAATGTTCACTAAACAAAAGCTCGCCAAACTTAGCGTGTGCACCAAAACACATGCACTCTAAAAATGAGTAGATGACATTGAAGAGTGGGCCAGAAAAGATGGAAATGGGCCTCCAAGTCTGCCAAACAACTCACCATGCATTGTTGTGGGTCAAGCTCATGCCCCATGTAAGCCCCTAATTGAAGGAATGCAAAGCCAGGTATGCACACTAAATATGTTGCTCGAGGACAGGTACCTCAGGTGGAGTATGGGGGCATGAAAATAAACTTGATGGAGCTTTCAAACTAGGTCCACTATTGAGTTGAGGTGGTGAGGTATTCTATGGCTTCCAATCATCCCAAGCAAATTGTGTGGGGAGAAGGCTAAATCTGCAAGCCAAAAGAAAACTGCAGATGCTTGCCAAAACACCAAAAATACATTCTGCTCCAAAAATAGTTGTGCTTCAAAAATTGTAGGTCGTTCCAATGGTGCAAATGGGGCATGAGGACAAGTGCTAACAGAAGATGGTGGAAGCTGAAGATGGTATGTCCATTCATGTGGTCTCCAAAACTTACATAGTTGATTGGGCTTTTTACCAAACAAAAAATCAATCATGGGCTGCCAGGATGATTTGGCGGCTTGATCAAAGTACAATCAATCAATCAAGTTATATGTTGATATCTCCCATCACTTGTCACTCCCATCACACATCTAAGCCAGATGAGTTGATTTGACATGCAAGAAACAATAGACCCCAAATCACAAATCTAAGGAAGCAAACCACATCCCAAGGCATTGATTGGTTAGTGTAGGCAAACACGTCTATCTCCAAACAAAGGAGTCCAAAATCAACACGTGGGGCTAGAGTTCAAGCTTAATTTTGGAGGGTGATAGTGCCTTCAATCAATGCGCTACCTCTCCACAAATTTGATGCTCCAAAAAACAACACTCTAGATCCAAAACATGTCGAGAGAGATGGAGCTTTGTACAAGGTTGTTTAGAGCTCGAGAAACACACACATCCCCTCAAAAAACTACTAATAAATCTGCCAATCCATAAACCACTTAACTCACCAACTACCTAGAAAGGGGTAAGAAACCTAAGGCAAGTTCGCTGGGTACGAGGGCCGAGGTGCAAGTGCAATTCCAAAAACAAATTATGGAGACTTCAATATCTGAACTTAGTAGGGCTTATGGTTATAGAGTTACTACATCAAAGCCCATAACCAAGAGCCAATAGAAAGCATAAGAAGCCAAAAAATTAAGGACTTCACCAAACCAACAAGAACCAAGGAGGGATAAACTCCACAAAACACCATCATCAATGTCAAATAAGGCTAAATCAATATGGGATACTTGGTTGGCAAAAAAAATTTGAGCACAAACACGCAATGTATGCTACCTTGTTTTGTGTGCCCAGGTCAAAATGGCCAAGGTGCAAAAAAAATTTGCCTCAGATTTCAACAGTGTTCAAACTGGATGTATTTTATATGGAAATGGGGGTTTTCGAGTGCTCTGAGCTCAACAGTGATGTCCTTTTTTGCTCAAAGTGCCTCAAAAATTAGTAAACCTCCAGATCCAATAAAAACCTGGCTTAAAGCTCAAATTTGAAAACTGATGCCAAATCTCTCAAGAATAGAACAGGGGCATGAAGATCTAGAGCTCTGATACCATGTTGAAGTTGATGAAAGATCAACCCCACAGATCCCAATAATCACCTCCATGCAAACATCTATTATAGAAGAGAGAAGCAAAAGGCTATGGAGGCTGAAATTGCTAAATCCATAGATGAGACATTTTTGTTGAGCAAAAAAGAAATTGTAATAGTATCAAAAGTGAATGAGTTATTTACAAAGAGAGACCATCCTTATGAAGGAGATCTAAACCCTAAAAAGGTCTAACCAAGGTTTCATAATAATAATTAATAAAAAATAATAATTATTAGAGGCCTAAAGTTTAGCTTAAGAAAACTAGAGTTAATTAGGAAATATCTAATTACTCTAACAGTAAAATCCATTATCACATATGCAATAGTCATCATTTGCAAGCAAGATTCCAAGATGCATTCAAGGACTCCAAGAAAATCAAGCAATGATTCATTAAAGACTATGTCATCAATCATGTATTTTCTTTTATAGATTTAACTTCTTTCCTCATTGGTGATAGTGGAGTTGGTCATCAAGGAAGCATATTTACATTCATTCATATTGCACAAGAAGTCAAGTATTCATCCATTCAACCATTGAGACTTACTTACATTCATAGATGTATGATTTGCCAATAATAGATCTACCATTTTGTGGAGACATCCTACATAATCATGCTTTTACATAAAAAAAATTCTTACATCTTTGTAGATATAGGATTCAAATTCATCCATAGAGGTTTGGAAAGTAAGGTAAATATTTACATTTATCTTACTTTTGCATGCTTTCTCATTTTAACATTCATTCCTAAATAGAGGCTTAGCCCCCCCTCCCCTCCACTCCCAAAAAAAAAAATTCATTTTTCTTGTGTGTAGGATAAAATTCACAAAGTTTCAGATCGATCAATTTAGGTATTCAGATTTACAGGTTTTTGTGTAGAGTAGGTTGAGATCGAGCTCAACCTTTACTAAGTTGCCAAGTTGACCTAGACCTTTCAAGTCAACCTCGACCCTCCAATTCAACTTTGATCCAGAGACCTTTAGATTTCCAAGTTTTTTTAGGTTCTAGATTCATGATCCCAAATCTCACTTAGTTCTATTTTCTCCTATAGTTTGATAGTTTGTTTTCAAATACAAATTAACATCCTCTAGTAGCCCTCATGGTGAGTTTAATTCCTTCTTTTTCATCTCATAGCACATACTTTGACAAATTGGATCAAATATTTTCATGTTTTTGATTATCATATATGTTCTTACATTATTTTTATTTCAATTAGTCATTCTACTTGCATTAGATCAATTCTCTAAACACAATTAATTAACCTATATTACAATAAAGGTAAATTACAACTAATAGAAAGAGATCCTTTAACATACACATTTTAAAGGACTTGGATTTAGTATTGGCACATCTACTTCTGTTATTGGGTTGTGCTAATCTAATTTGGGTTATTTTGAAGGTTATGCTTAAAGGTATGTCTTTCTATTTCCCTAATGTTTGTAAGAGGTTGAGTAATACCTCAAATCCTTTGTGTACATAATATTTTATGTTTCATTTGATGAACCCTCAACTCTTACAAATCATATACTTTGATTGTGTAGTTATATCTTTTTTGCATTGTATGTTTGGTTCACCTTCACCATACATTTTGGTAAGCCTTGCCTTATTGCACATTATTACTTCACCTTATTAATTTGGTAGTTAGATTTCATTTTTGTTCTATTTTTGATGCATTGGTATATCTTTCTTAGGTTTCATACTTTCATATCTAGGTCTACTTTGCATTGTGATAATATATGTTTACATTACAATGTTACTTTTCTTCATATATGTAACATAAAAATTGGGGGGCACAATGATATGTATGATAATGTGTATATTAAATCCCCAATCTTAGGGCCTTCCCCCATGCACTTTGACCTACAGACTAACAACATTGGCACAAACCCTCGAACCCATGTGCCAACCAAACAAGTGTTCTCTTATCTTATCATTATGTTCTATCACCCATTTATTTATATATGATTACTAATTATTAGAACCTCTTCACATTACATTTTTGGACCACTTTTGGACCTAGGATACATGAGAGAAGTCACTCCACACATGTACCCTACATACCCATGCTTATAGCATGA
Organism: Cupressus sempervirens; assembly: GCA_028749045.1. Taxonomy (NCBI): domain Eukaryota; kingdom Viridiplantae; phylum Streptophyta; class Pinopsida; order Cupressales; family Cupressaceae; genus Cupressus; species Cupressus sempervirens. The sequence continues at coordinate 384,634,364 of CM053791.1, forward strand.
TGAGTTCCCAAAGATAATGTAAGTTCCCAACCCAACCTCCAAATGAATAATATCTCAAGTAGCCTATATTCGAGAGTGTCTTTCAAGATCTTGTCATATACACATGCATGTGCTCATGTATTGGTGCAACCAACTTCATGAATATAACAATATAACCAATAAAAGGGTTGGATATGAGAAATGCAACAAATGATATAAGTATAAAAAATCACTTGATTGGCCTATTTTTGGGAGAGTAGATTTGACACAAATCCCAAAATACAATAAATCACTAAGTACCATAAACTCACTCAACTGACCTAAATGTAGGAAAATAGATTCTACATGAATCCTAATGTCCATGAAGTAAAAATACGACATGAAAGGAAACATCAATCCATTTCCAAAATCCAAGAAGACACTGCCAAAACCCCAACAAAAATATGAGCGCGGGCATGCAAAATGAGGAAAGAATCATAAGCCCAAAATTTAAACTTCTCATATAACATGAAACTAAAAACTCAACTCTAGAATATGGTCACAAGACCAAGGGTCAAATAAAATTCACAAAACAGGTTTAGATTTGCAATCTGACAAATCTAACAAAAGACACGTGTCCACAAATTTTAATATGAAGAGATGAATTCATATCAAGAAATAAAATACCCAAGTATATCCTATAACCATTTTGATTCCATGATCCTACTCATTGTGGCAAGGGCTACAAGATCCAATCTCTAACTAAGCCAAACAAAGGAATGAGTGAAAACGAGATGACACACAAAATGAGACAATGCCAAAAACACTAAAAAAAAAAACATCAAATGAATCAACAAAACTAAAACACATTGGTCTAGATCCACCCAACATCACACTTCATGGAAATCAAACAATGTAATAGTAGGAAAACTTACAAACCCACATGTTGAAAAGGTAAAATACTCACACCCATCCAACTTGGTGACAAAATTGCATCAAAATAGAGGGGAACACTAAATCTCTGCTCCCTAACATTTATCAATCAAAAGAATGGATTAAAACAAACTAAAAAAAATAAAAATAAAAATCCCTACCTCACATGTTTGATAAAAACTAAGAATGGGGAGAAATAAATGAACACCACACCGAATTGGTTCAAATATTTGGCAAAGCGAAGCAATCTTGATACAAATCCAATGAGATTGATGTCGTAGAGATCCACTAAACTAAACTCCCACAACAAACAAATCATCATTTTAGCCCAAAGAGGGTTTGAGCATTTTGCTTTTGATACATAAAAATAAAAGGTGAGAAGTGACAAATAAAGTTCTCTTTTGCCAATATAAGCACTTTTCCAAAGTGACTTATGAGTTAGGTTATTAAAATAACTTAATAACCACCTTGCCCATTTTCCAAATAGAATCAAGCAATTCAAATTAAATTGGAATTCAACTACAACAAAATTAACTAGGCAAAAAAAAAAAAATCAAATAATTAAAATCCGTTTAACCCATTAAATTAGCATTTAATTTAATCTTTTCCATGACACTACAGAATCCTAAATGCACAAACACACTCACTTGTCTAATCACATAATGCATTATGATTCTAGATTTTTACCAATTACCAGAGGGTTAAAATAACAATGTAAAGATACATTGCACATATAGGGATGATATTGGATCTTCATGAAAGGTTTAATAATTAATTCCATGTGCCATTGTCAGGGATATAAGTCTTGTATAGTAAACATACACAATCAAGTGTAGATGCACAATATATAATAATTGAAGCAATTATTACACAAAATTATGTAATAAAGAATCTAATTAAATTCTATTTTAAATAATCAAATTGCAGTATTGTACAAGTCTACTGTAGGAACCTGATAATATCCTTTGTACATAAATCCATGAATCTAATATGGATAGATTATTTCCAATTATTCTAAGAATTTAATAATGGAGTTAATAACATTATATTTAATAGTATAAAAGGAATGATATACATAAATCTCAAATGGTCATCTTGAAGAAACATCATAAACCTTGAATGTAAAATGTACCAATTAATATCATAAAATGCCATGATATAGACGTGATGAAATACCATAAGTCAACATTGTTGTGGGAACCCAATCAACTACAACAAACCAATAACACATAGTGCAACCATTGTTCACATCTTAGGGGTACTCATGGAGCAACATCCTGATACCATATGAATCTAGGTAACCACTTGCACAAACCTTAGCGAAACCATCAAATAGATCATAATCACATTAATCAGTTGTTAGCATACTCAACCTGCTAATACAATAACATAAATCCAATTGCCCCATAAGGTATACCACTCATGGGTCCTAACAAGATCACTCACAAGCATGAGCATCAAAATTACATCCTTCTAGATGACTTACAAGAATCAAATAAGAGAGGCACTACATCAAATGCATTTAATGATCTTGTCATAACTCTGGGGCAAGGAATGAATCAATCCCCCAATAGACTTGAGTTCTCATAAAATAAAAAATTATGAGAAGAAAAATATCATTAACAAAAAAAAAAAGGGTGTGATTACCTCAACCCAATAATAATGTTCATCTTACTATGAATCAAATAAAAGAAATGCTACAAAAATAGATGGTATTCAAATTCTATCAGGTTTATATGGCATTCTAGTTAACCCATCAAATAATCATCCTTAAGGATTTATGTCTCCAAAAGAGGAATCCAAAAGATGCGATCTAGACATAAGGAGTTGTGTGTCTTTAGGGGATCAAAAGATGCAAATACAAGGGATCAAGCGTTGAAGGATTGTTAGTAATCTAAAAAGGGATTCAAAAATGCAAAAATAAGGTCTTAAAGGATTGTTAGTAATCCATGCAAGGGTCCATGAATTCAATGATGAGGCCTTAAAAGAGATTGTAGTAATCCAAGAAGGGATACAAAAACACAGGGATCAAGTCTTAAAGTATTGTTAGTAATCCAAGAAGAGATCCAAAAAAGCATAAGGTCATCAAATATAACATGTTTGTAAATGTGAGTGGAGTGTATGCCTCCATGTTAAAGAAATTGTAAACATCTTAATAGGAGAAATATCTTTAACTAAGTGTACATGCATCCACTAGAGATGTTTTCACTACAAAATACCCCCAAGAAAAGATATATCAAGGGAAATGAGCACATGACAAAAAGATAACATATGAGGGATCTACCAACTCTGGGGTCTATATGATCAATTGATAATATATGAAATAGCATGCTAAAAAAAAAACTCATCATTCCCTAAAGGAAGTAAAACTACAACACAATGGAAGAAATATATGTAAGAGTTACAAAGAGGAGTCATTTTCGTTCAACATCATGAAGACAAAAAAAAATTAAGTGCCACCATTTTTCTTCATCCCAAGCACACTAAACAAAGAAACATTTACAGAAAATGACATGTGTACAACAAAATATGTATAAAAGGAACGATATACATGAATCTCAAATAGCCATCCTAAAGAAACATCATAAACCTCAAATGTAAAATGTACTAATTAACATCATAAAACACCATGATATAGACATGACAAAATACCACAAGTCAACATGATCAAACACATGAGTCAACATTGTTGTGAGAACCCAATCAGCTACAACAAACCAATAACACACACACAGTGCAACCACTATTCACATCTTAAGGGTACTCATGAAGCAACATCATGATACCATATGAATCTAGGTAACCACTCACAAAAACCTTAGTGGAACTACGAAATACATCATAATCACATCAATCAATTGTTAACATACTCAACCTGCTAATACAATAACACAAATCCAATCACCTCAAAAGGTAGACCACTCATGGGTCCTAACAAGATCACTCACAAGCACGAGCATCAAAATTACATCCTTTCAGATGACTTACATGACTCAAATAGGAGAGGCACTATATCAAATGCATAAAATGATCTTGTCATAACTCAAGGACAAGGAATTAATCAATCCCCCAATAGACTTGAGTTCTCATAAAATCAAAAAATATGACAAGAAAAATATCACTACTAAAACAAAAAACAAAAAATGGGTTTGATTACCTTGACCCAATAAGAATGTTCATCTTATTGTGAATCACGTGAAATGAATGCTACAAAAATAGATGGTATTCAAAGTTTATCAGGTTTGCATGACATGATAGTTAACCCATCAAATAACCATCCTTAAGGATTTATGTCTCCAAAAGGGGAATCCAAAAAATGTGATCTAGATCTACATAAGGATTTGTGTGTTTTTAAGGGATCAAAATACGCAAATACAATGGACCAAGCCTTGAAGGAAAATTAGTAATCTAAAAAGGGGTTCAAAAATGCAAAAATAAGGTCTTAAAGGATTGTTAGTAATCCAAGAAGGGATCCATGAATACAATGGTGAGGCCTTAAAGGAGATTGTAGTAATCCAAGAAGGGATACAAAAATGCATGGATCAAGCCGTAAAGTATTGTTATTAATCCAAGAAGAGATCCAAAAAAGCATAAGGTCACCAAACATAACATTTGTGTAAAATGTGAGTAGAGTGTATGCCCCCACATTAAAGAAATTGTAAACATCTTAATAGGAGAAATATATTTAACTAAGTGTACATGCATCCACTAGAGATGTTTTCACTATGAAATACCCCCAAGAAATGGTATATCAAGCATATGAGGGATCTACCAACCCTAGGGTCTGTGTGATCAAATGATAATATATGAAATATTATGTCCAAACAAAAACTCATCATTCCCTAAAGGAAGTAGAACTAAAACACAATGGAAGAAAGATATTTAAGAGTTACAAAGAGAAGTCATTTTGGTTCAACATCATGAAGGCCAAAAATAATTGTCTCCATTTTGTATCATCCCAAGTGGACTAAACAAAGGAACATTTATAGACAATGACACATGTACAACACAATGTGTAATGACATATAGAAGAAGTAAGGTACAATTAGAAAAATAATTATGACATTTTTTATTCATTTATCACTTTGCATCGATGAAGCAACAATTATCACTTTGCATCGATGAAGCAACAAGGACCTTTTAGAGTAATCTAGATAAAACATATAACAAGTAGTACACCACGAGAGACGCACACTACAACATAAAAACATATAAAATATACTGCACAATGGGAGGTTAGTTAAGTGCATCATTTGCCTCCTTGATTTTGGTCCATACTATTTAGGGAATGTAGGAAACTAACAAGAGGAGAACATAAAACAAGATAAAATGAACAATAACCACTTACAAAAAAGGACCATGTTGTAAAGATAAGTCGTTATGTTTGATACTAGGAGAAATTGATAGTTGTGTAGAAAGTGTTAGAAAGTAATCAATTATGAAGGAATGAATGTTGTCATTTATGAGGATACTATCAAATAGTAAGGTTTGTTGGACTTACACTCAATTTTGGTTTTGATTTGATATGAAAATTGTTTAAGTATAGTTTAGGAAAATTGTCAGCGAATGAATTATTTTAACTAGTGAGGTATCACTATATTCACCAAAACTAATATGTCATTTGGGATATGTTTTGGTTGGTTAATATAAGGATATGAGTATATCGTAGAGTTCATAATAAGAGGCACAGATTGTGCATTTTGGCCTAAGGAAATGAGTTGTCTTTTCAATCAAATTATTTGGTAATGTAAGGATGACACCAAAAATGTTAACCCTTAGTTAGAAAGTTTTGGTAATAAGTTTTGGATGGGAGTTTACATGTTTTGTCTTTGGGCCAACTAGACAATATAATTGAATGAGTATATAATAAGGTCAATCTGATGATGTGAGGCATCTTGTGTGTATGCACATATTAGGTAAAATTTATGTATGATACTATGATGATATTTTTGATGGTTAAATGAGACCAACTCTTGTATAGGTAGAATCATATGTGAGATATAAAAAGGACTAATCAAATAAAGTAGATATTAGCATGATCACTTTTGGTATTATATCTATTACTTGTTGTATAGATCTAATTTTTGTAGAACACTGAGCCCCGTTGTAATAAAAATCCTAACAAGGTCTAGTCCTCTCACAAAGGCTAATGTACTAAATGCATGTAAAGAATCCTAACATGGTTAAAACTCCTACTAGAGAACTTTAAGATTAGTGCATTGTTGTGGGTACGGTCTCTACTATGGTTTTCCCTTGGCCAAGACTTTCTTAAAAATAAATCACCATGTTATGAGTTTCTTATTATTGTGTAGTTTACTTTTTACTTTGTTCATTTGTGGTTGCATATTTTTAAGTTGTAAAATTTATAGTTGGTGGAAAAGTGATGCAATACTAATTCACCCCACCCCCTCTCAATATTGTATATTTCTAACAATTGGTATCAAAGTCTAGCTACTTAGAATAAATTTAACAACTCAAGAAAGATCCCAATGGATACAGATGATTTGAAAAAGAACTTTAAAGCAACACTTGAAGATCTAGATCAAGCAAATGAAGAAAAGGAAACTCAAGGATGTACAAGACTACATTAAGAAGCTTAAAAATTAGATTAATGTTTCAATGATAAAAAAGGATCTAGAAAAGAAGATCAAGGAAGTAGATATGGTTGAAAAAGTCAAGAAGGATAACCAAGCACTCAAACATGAACTTGAAGTCACATCATTTCAATTGGTTAAGGTGATAGATGAAGAAAATTTGTAGAAAGAAAAACTTGAAGCAGATCTAAAAGGTAAAGCTAGTGAATACAAAGATTTGAAATCTTAGCTTGCAAAGGTAAAATCTAAACTTGATGATTCCAAGTTTAAGTACAAGGAACTTGAGAAATATACCAATATTATGAAAGGTGAGCTTGTTGAGACTAAGTTTCATCTTGATAAATTGAATTCAAGTACTAGCAAACTTGGTGAGCAACTAATGCAATAGAAGCTTGAGGGAGATATGATAGGAATTAGATACGTGGAAGGCTAATCTTCTAAGGAATCATAAAACATAATTAAGAAAGATCCTATACAAGATCTGAATCACATAACAAATTGCATGGAGGAACCTAAGGAATAAAGGGAATCATTCAAAGTAGGATGCTATGCTTGTTACAAATATTAACACGTGAAGAAAGATTAAAAATGTAATTAAAATGCCAAACCTTTTACTGGATATTATTTTAATTATTGGCTTTATAGACATTAATCACATAAATGTAAGAGACCTAATCAACGATCTAATAATGGAAGAGAAAATGAAAGATCTAATATGACAACAAGATGACCTTTGGAAATCAACAATATCATAAATAATGGTGTCACATGCTATACATATAATTTGGAAACATAGCTAGGGATCACAAACTGTAAGTTAATCAAAATGGACCAAGGTATGGAAATTCTATCGTTACAAGTTACAATTGCAATAAGATCACATAGCTAGATATTGCAGATTCAATGGATTTCAAAGAAATTTGAGAACACCTAATATCAGAAGGAATAAATATGTTGGAAGAAGAAACAATAATGTTTTTGATTAGGAAAATAGGTTTTGAAGGGCATGAGAACCCTATACATATATATATTCAAAGATATAACATTAAGCCCATAAGACAAAACAAATAAAAAAAGGATAGAGTTAGCAATCAAACAAGGCTAGGTATAAAAGGAAAGAACACCAACCACAAGACAATAATAAAAAACACAAAAAACCCTAGAAGAAGGACACCATCTAGGACTTAAACCATAATCTTTATCAGCTCTGCTGCATGCTCCTCTAGGTAGTCCATTTTCTTAGAAAATTCCTTGATTTGGCTGATATCCAAAGAGGCTCCCATTGTCATTTTCCTTATGTTGGATTTGGTTCTCCTCCCAGTCCCTTACAATTCACAACAACACCTTGATCCTTAGTGATAATGACAATGGCTTTCTCCCTTGGGCTACCTTCCAACTTGCTGATAATGTTTTTGTAATGTCCCCACGAATTAGAGTTAGATTGGAACATTATTACCTTCAAAAAATAGATGTTAGGTTTGAATATCAACAAGTTAAATATATTATTCTAGCCATAGTTCTGACCATTGCCTCATTCTTATCTAGCCATTTATATAGGGTTACTCATCTCTCACACTGGCATGGTAGCCATTTATACAAGGATCTCACTTCCTACACTAGTAGTATAAGATTCATTACTCATTTAGCCATTTATACAAGGAATATAGTTACTTCTCAGATTGGCACCATAAGCCATTTGTATGAGAGGACATATCTCATGCACTGGCACTATGAGTTAACATTATCCTCTAGCCATTTATACGGTGTTGTTATAATCCCTCACTAGCGCGATAGCCATTTATATGAAGATTCCATCGACCTTCTGCACTGACACTATAAGGATCTATTAATCCAATTTAACTATTTAGATAGGAATGCTTAATTCCTATATTGGCAACTAGATATTAATATATATTTATGAATGTAATATCTATAATGATACTACAAGAACTATGAGAACTTCATCTCATTATTATATTTTGATTAGAACATGATCATAAATTAATTTAAATCGATGTCCATCTCTATGAATAATATAGTTGCATATTCATTATATATTCACTATCAAATTATAATATATATATTCCTTAATGTCTAAGAAACATTTAAATATAAATTTAGTGTGTTCATTTACTATATACTGGTCCCCAGTCTTCTTCTTTGCGTGTCCATGGATTATTGCTTGGCAGTAGTGACTACAGAGTTCAGACTTGTTAATTATGGTTTCATACATGGATTGATTTCGAACTAATTCCTTCCATGTCACTTAGTTGATGGTTTCCTTCGTAGTCCCTTTGTTTACCTTCTGAAGTTTCCACCTTCCTACTTTCTTCATTGCTATACTATTTTAGGTTCAGTGGTGTCTATGTATGCTTTGTTGAGTCGGCATGTGGAAATACTCAGTATAAGGTTTGACCTGTGGCAATTTGTAGAATTGTGCCTTTGTACTTGAAATCTATATATTCCTTTGTGCTTTGTTATATCTTATGTGGTTTGAAGATTAACTCTGTTATATCCCCCTTCACATGCTGAGCACAGTTAATATATGTGTGTTGGATGTTTAATACATCCTTTGGAAGGGTCACACTCTTTATTTAGTGATTACTCTCCACTAATATTTGGTTATTATCTTATATTTACATAATTGAATATTAATAGTACATTTTAGTACTAGTGATAAGTCATAAATTGATATCATATTGTTATGACTAATTACTTTGATTATAGAATTAATATTGTTTTTAATACCAATGGTGTATAAATTTAGTTGATGGTGTCCTTCATAGTCCTTTTGTTTACCTTCTGAAGTGTCCACCTTCCTACTTTCTTCATCACTGTACTATTTTAGGTTCAGTGGTGTCTACATATGCTTTGCTAAGTCAGCATGTGGAAATATTTAGTATAAGGTTTGACCTATGGTGATTTGCAGAATCGTGCCTTTGTACTTGAAATCTGTATATTCCTTTGGGCTTTGTTATATCTTCCATGGTTTGAAGATTAACTCTATTATATCCCCCTTCACATGCTAAGCACGGTTAATATATGTGTGTTGGATGTTTAATACATCCTTTAGAAGGGTCACACCCTTTATTTAGTGATTACTCTCCACTAATATTTGGTTATGATCTTATATTTACATAATTGAATATTAATAGTACATTTTAGTACTAGTGATAAGTCATAAATTGATATTTATGACTAATTACTTTGATTATAGAATTAATATTGTATTCATACCAATGATTAATTAGTAATATTGATTATGATTATATTCAACTTACTTGTTATGATAGATAATGTATTTATTGTTAAAGTAACACTTAGGTGAATTTTCCTTTTAGAGTTCTTCTTGTATGAGCCAAGGACGCTAATTAGATTTCATGATTGGGGAGGGGGGTGAGGGAATGTTACAATTTTTAACTTGTAATTTTGATCAGCTATGTTCTTGAGGGTTCTCTTAATTCTATTGACTCTATTGTCCAACTCCAACACCCAGGCCTCCAGCCAGTAGAAAACTTCCATGTCAATCAAGGAACCCACATAAGGGTCCACCCTCTTAGTAGTATCTTGAGACTTATTTCCATCAATCATCCCCTCTAAGGATCCCATTCAGTCCTTTGAGTCCATGAATTGGTGAAACAACCACTTGATGGATCTAAAGTTATCTAGTAGACTATTCCTGACATTGTTAAGTAGGTCCATGTTCTCCTCCTTGTTGTAATCATTAAGAACGATGATAGAGGGATCTATCAGCTCATAGAGTTCCACTTTTCCTGGTTCCACTTCACCAAGCATCATATCAATCTTCTCCCTAGAAATACCCAACCTCGGCATATTCATGCTCATATTTTTCCATGCCAATAGGAAATAAATCATGAATAGAGGACACGTCTTCTATTCTAATAGATAGTCATTCTACATGTTAGTTTAGATGTTAACTATTAATTGTATATTTGGCTTTTCCTCCTATTTTAAGTATAGGCTCCATTTATAAGCAAATATGTTTTATGGATAGCCTTACACAAAAAAATAAAGAAAATATAATTCACCACTAGGTAATAGAGACAAGATGTTGGAATAATCAAATGGGAAGAATACTTTTGAGAGGGGGGGTGAATCAGAAGTATCACACTTTTAACCTTAAAAAGTTTTAATTGAAAATAAACTTCATGCATGTAAACATATCAAACAACCATAAAGTAAACACATGCATCACAACACATAACACCAAATTTGGTAACCCAGACACCCTCCAAAATGAGAAGGTAAAACTAGGGTGGGGATGATATCCACAAAATCACTGCAACAATAATGTTTGACCACTTATGATGGTCTGCCCTGTTAAAGTCCTACCTTGTTAAAGGCTTTTACACTGTGTCAATAGTGACTTGTTTAAAGGATTTACAAACACTTTACATGAAGTGTCACCCTATTAAAGGATTTTACCACATTTTCAAAGGATCTACAACCTAGCTATTAAGCTAACCTATTAACATAGGATTTTCCTTCTAATATAATTTCTAGAAAGTATTAGATTGATAAACTTGATAGCTTACAATCCTTAATTGCTGAATTCAGGCAGTTGATCTACTCTCTCTAATCTTGATCCTCTGAGATCTAATATCTATTTGATGTCCTTGTTCTATTTTGACCAACTGAGTACTACAAAGTTGCTCTATTCCTCTAAGTCTTTCACACTTCCCTCTGAATTTCGCTATAGTTTACCCATACTCTACTCTCATCCACGCATACAATGGGGTTTCATCCTCCTTTTAAGGATTTCAAAGACTTAGGGTTAGGTATGGATCTATGATCTATATTGAATCTCTATTTCCTGCTCATTCCTTGCACTTTTCTTATTGGTTGCATGCCTTGTCCATTTTTCTTATTGGTTGCATGTTGATTGCATAGGAAATATAAAAGATTCGATCTTATCTTTGAATCCCTTCAAGATTCTTCTATGTCAGCCCAAAAAAGCGTTTACATCTGAGTTTGTGAAGGCACAAACTCATATGCTAATTTTGTGTTACTCGACACATACTGGATTACTAGTGCTTGACACATGTATGATTTTGGTTTGCTCGACACTTATTGCATTCTGGCTTGCTCAGCATCAATTGTGACTCGACACCTATATATCACTCGGCTCATATGGTTCACTCGGCACTTGAAGTCACTCGACACTTGATCTTCACTCGGTACCTGAAGATTGCTTGGCACTTGAAGATCACTCGACACCTATTGGAATTCTAGCTTGGCACATACTGTAGCTCGACATATATAGTGTACTTAGCTTCTAAGTGAAAATTGGTTAAGTGTGTTGACACTCAATTGTCAAAACCATTTTGAGACCAACAATCTCCCCCTTTGACATGAGTGTCAAAAACACTTAACTAAGCATTATACTTGGTCTTATGAGTACATTATCCAATCTTTTCAACATATGTACAAAATTTCAAAAACTTGTTCAAAATTTTGTAAAGAACAATATACCTCAAAATTCTTATAACTCCCCCTGAGTTGATGTGTCATTTCTATTCTTGTAACCAAAATTCTTGTGCTGAATTTGTCTCATGCTGATGTATTTGATACTCTTTGCCTTTGCCATGTTTCTATTTCTTATGATTGCTTGCTTACCTGTTCTGTCTGTTCAATTTTCACTTGTTCTATACTTGCAAATTTTTATTCATATCTCCCCTTTTATATGTCTCCTCCTTTTTTGGCTATCATAGGATATGTACAATCTTTCCCCCTTTATTCTCCAAAAGAATGAAAGAATTTAATTACTTAGTATTCTCCCCCTTAGTTGTTAATCTCCCCTTTTATTTCATATCTCCCCCTTTTTGACACTTATGTCAAAGGGTATTAAGGGTTAAGACCATATTTTGCCAAAAATGTACTGTTCACCTCCATAATCATCTTAAGAGTTGCATCCCAATTTTCGAAAGCAATTTCCAATGACTTGTGCTAGATGCAAGTCTTTGCAACAAGATGTACAAGTCCTTCCATAGTAGAAAGATTAGGATCTTTCTTTAGCACATTCTCAACATAGGCTTGTTATTTATGGAGTACTTCCAAGTGTGGGGTAATGGAAGATTGTATCTGCATCAATTTGGCCTTGATATTGGCCTCTTCAGTTGTTAGTGCGGCTAATTCTTTTTGTATACGAAACGTTTGGACAAAATGCTTCTCACTCTGAGCTGGGTCTTTTGGTAGTTGTATGCTAGAAATCTTTAGATTTCACTCTAGGATTAGTATTCTTTGGTTTGTCTCTTGTGTGAAATAGGAAAATCACACAACTTTTTGTACAATGAGAATACATTCTCAAGTACAATTTTTACCTTATCAATCTTTTTAGCCAATTCTACCTATGACAATTCTATTTCACTAGATATTTTCTCATTGAATTTCCCTTGAAATTTCTTCTCAAACCATTCCATAAGTTTTACATCGATTTCTTAGTCTTCATTTGTCACCTGTTCTATAATTTTTGACAATTGTTCCATTATTGGCTTGGTCTCATTAGGTGACTGCAAGCTAAAGGCATTCAAAAAGATGTCCTTGATCTCATGTAATGCTTGCTTTTGTTTATACTCCTTCCTGAGTATCTCTTGCCTTTTTCTCTTGTTCAAGGCTTCCTTCATCTCAGTGATTTGCTCAATGCTTATTGTCTTTGAATCATAATTGGGTATGACTATCTCCTCATCTAACTCAAGGTCTCCATAGTGAAGTACCCTTGTCACCTTGGTTGAGCTCGAGCTTGGTACAGATATTTGCAATGGCATTGCATTAGTGCTCAGCTTCTAAAGGACTTGTGTAGGAGTGCCAATAGTTGGTAGATTAACCAATGTCTATATGGTGGCCTGCTCCTCTTCTTTTGATGTGTCCTTATCTTCATCTGATCTCCCTAATCAATTACAATTTTTTGGGGTGTGCCTTGTGTTTGTACTATAGGATTAGATGTAGCAATCTATCCTGTTGTTGTTTCTTTATCTGCTTCTGCACTTGACTTCTGCTACATGGTATCACCTATTCTAGATGTGTCAATTGTTAGAAATGGTGGTGGAAGTATTAGAAGTTGACCACTAGTAGCTATAGAGATTATAGAAGGTGGTTCTTATGGATTCACCTTGTCTCTAATTGGTTCTGCTACTGCCTTTTTCAACTCATCCACACTCACCAATACTAGATTTGTGCATAATTGTGCTTGTAGAGTTGATTGGTGAAGGATCTTCTTGAGATCCTTTGCAGTTAGTGGATTGATGTTTTGAGAAGATTTTTTAGGAACATCTTTCATAGTTATGGCATCTATAGATGTGGTGATGACATAAGGAGGGCTAGGGGGTGGCAATTGTGTGTCTTGCACACTCTGATTTGTTTGCTACTCATCAGCTATTGCCATTTCATCTTGTTTCTCTATCTCCTCCTCTTCACCTTTTTCTTTTTCCTCTACATCTTTCTTCTCTTCTTCTCCTTTTTCTTCTTCTATCTTCTCTTCTCCTTTCTCTTCTTCTCCTTTCTCTGTTTCCTTTTCTTGCTTTTGTTTCTCTTTCTTCTCCTTCTCACTAGCCTCAACCTTATTTGCTTATGCATCCTTCTCTTCTTCCTTGTCATCTGTCAAGTTGTATATTGACTTCCACAATCTTGTGGACTTATTGACAACTTCTTCAATTTTATTTTGTAAAATGCTAAAGGCTCTATATTTTGGTGCAAACTTGCCCCCATGTTTCTTGTTAGCCTGAGCAATTTGACCTCTAGTCAACTCTGGCTTTACTTGTACCAAAGTGGATTCTCTTATCTCCTTTTCCATTTTTAAAAAATAATGCCACTTATTTTTGATAATTTCATATAGTTCCTTGGGTATAGTATTGTCTAATTCAAGATGTGTATCTGTGATTGTGTCAATTGTCATGCCCCTCTTGTTCCATTTAGCCCCAGTGTTCTTTTCAATAGCTTCCTTTGAATTACTACGCAGGGTCTTGTGCCAATCTGGGGTTGGAAAACCTGTAACCCTATGCACTATTCTCTTCATTATCTTCATGGGTCCTCCTTCTAACCACAAACAATCATTATGTATTCTACTGAGAACAATTTTGATCCACTCAATTTTAAAACCTGTGGGGTAAACTAGGGCATGGGTTAAACCCTTTTTCTCAACTATTTGAAATTCTTCCTTAAGCACTCGATTTTCACACAGTTTATCATATGCTTGAAAATTTTCAAGGTCTCCTATTGCACCTATTTTGCAATTGTAAAAATTCCTCACATCCTACACCATTATGACTTTGGGTAGAATAATGGAGAGTGCACCAACAAGGTCATTTGTATAAGCAACTTCTAGAATTGGCCTAAAATCTGGTTGTTTGACCTCATTACTAACTAATTGAACCTCAAAACCTTCCTTTTCCTTAGGGTTTTTAGAACTAGAAGCCATTTTGTAAATCTAGGGTTTTAAAAGATATAAAATTTTATGAATGAGCAACTTGACACTTGAAGAATACCTTAGATTGATGAAAACAATGTTGAATCTATGTTGAAATCCATGCAAAAGGCTTCAATGCTTTCTCTTCAATCACTTCTGTGTTCTTCTCATTCTTGCTCTGCTTTTGAATGATTGAAATTTGATCTTATACTCTTTCTGAACCTAGCATTAAATGCTTAGTGCATATGCAATTGTGCACTCGACTCTCAAAGATTTCAACATAACTCACCTTCCATCGTCAACTCGATTGCAACTAACTACTTGGCATACACTAACATTTACTTGGTATCTAAGGACAACTCGACAACACTTGCAAAAATTTTAAGTTTTAACTTTGCATCTTTTCTCATGTTGTTTTCTTCTTTGCAATGCTTGTTTGTCTTGGGACTGATGTATGATGTAGCTTTGTATATCAGTCCCATACATCTATCCATGCTTAGTTGGATAAGTTGTGACCACTTGACCTGTTAGGTGAAGTGATTCCTTCATTTGATGAGGTACATTCATCTTTCTTCTTTCAAGTCTTGTTAATTTGTCTTCTGATGTGTTCAACATCTATCTTCTCTTTTCCTTTGTTGACTTCTAACTTTGGTGCCTTTTGTAATCACATAAAAATGGTCACCTAGACTATTAGCCCCCTTCTCAACATTTTGGCTAAATTAATTTAATCATTTACCTAGACCAAATTGCTAAAATCAATTTATTTGATTATAACCTATAGTTTGACTATGCTATCCTAAGTTCATTATTTGATTAAAAGAACATGTCCCCTTTTAATTAAATAAAAGACCCCATTCTTCTAACCCACTTAAAGTGCACACATAAAGTCCTTTTTCTATTTTACAATTAAAAGAAAAGGCTTGTGAGACTTTTGTCTTATGTGACAAGTCAACTTATATTCTATTGGTTGACTTGTGTGTGCACATGGATCACTCCTCTTTTCGAATTGCACCGTTGATCATCCACCATCTTCATCTTGATCTCTAATGTCCATACAACTTTAAAAGGGAGAGAGCTTTCCCCCTCAAGGCATCCACCCTCATTCGAATATTGTTATGCTACAGGTTTTCTAACAGGTTTCTTTGGAGCTTTGTGGAGAATTTCTCACTTCTTATCTACATTCTCTCATTCCATCATATTAGCATAAGATCATATGGCATTCTTAGCATAGTTGCATGTTAGTTTAGCTTTCATTCTTGCAATAATCTCACATAGTTTAATAGTTGGTTTTGTAACACTCTCATTCATGCTTAGAATGGTTGCACTTTGCATATTCATTCTAGTGTAGTCTTCATATTTGCATTTGTATCCTTGAGGAATTCATTGTAGACACTTGCATTCTTGCTCTTGTCTCAAAGAACCTCCTATTGCATGGTTTACTAGCAAGAAGTGTATCTCTAAGGCTCAGCTAAGAGCCTTCAAACTTGAAACAATACCTTCTTGCACTCTGTGGATAGGGAGCTCTAAGCCGGCATCCAAGCATTCCAAACTCATGGAATCATTTGGATAGAAGGGTTTAGAGCGTGACACAATTTGAGTGTACAGTTTTCATGCCCACTGTGGGGTAGAATATTTAAGTTTTGCTCTTCTTTTCACTGTATTTTTGCATTTTTACATTCTATCCATAAGTTTCTTTTTTTTTACAGTCACAGTTTCCAGGCGACATTTTTACAGTGTCATACGACAATTCACATAACTGTTGTGCGATACTTTTTGAAAATAGTGTCGCATGGATATACTATACTTTATCACCCTAGTATAGTAAAATTTATCACCTGAATAAAGAAAAAATATCGCGTGAGAGAAAACTGTCACACGTGTATTCTGAGAAGTATCGTTGGACAGTCTTCCAGCATAAACTATTGCCTAGCTAGAATTTGCTATTTTTTTGGGTGATTTTGTTAGTTTCAGTTGTTGTTTGCTAGTTTTTGGTTTTTACAGGTTTGTGACTATCTAATAGAGGTTCATTTAATAGGTTTCCATTTTGTTTTAGAGCTGACTTGTGGCGCTAACGAGTTGTGGTTGCAGGTTGCCATTTTGAAAATTGAAACGTTACCTAAAAAAAAGCTGCATGTCAAAGCTTCAAATGCAAAAGGGCTACTAATGGTTGTTTGCAGGGCTGCCCAACACATAAAAACCCCAAATTGTTTGTTTACTTTTATTCAATGTGTGGCTTATACTAGTTTTTTTAATCTTTCATAGGCACATTAAAACTTGCAATTGGGGTCCTTTGGTAATAGGGGAGTATGCTCTTCACCCTTGTGGTGAATCAAAAATTTGGACTTGTCTTTGGATTTTCAAAAACAAGCGGTAGTTGAGACTTCTTGGTGTGCTTGGGGGAAACAATCGAGATAGAAAAGTATGCTGTTCACCCTTGTGGTGAATCAGAAATCCAGACTCTTGAGAGTAGATCCATTTTGTGATAGTTAGGATCCTTTAGCGGGCCTGCTCTCGAACAACCTGAGAGGAACAACCCAAGTGGGGACAAGCCGATTACCTGGCTCTTCCAACTCACTATAAACTCAAGGCTACCAAGGACACAAAACTTTGGTAGACGTAGTGTTTGTCTTCGCCTAGTGTGATTGCTTATGGGATTTTGACCATAAGGAGTTCACTAGGCAATAATGCTTAAGGTACTATTGTGGTCGTGAGATCGATTACTCATCGCAAGGTGAGGTGTCCTAGAATTGAGAGCAAGAGGAACACTATGAACGAAAGCCCTATCTAAACACCCTAAGTTAGTAACTACCCTTTTTTTAGCCACTCAACTTCTTGGTGCAAGGATCGATCCTAGTGGACTACCCAGATCACCCCAAGATTTTACACTCACCATATGTGTTCCCTTAGTTGTGCTTATGGCACTTCTATGACAAAGCCAATATCTCTTGTGGGTAACCACTTGGTGTGAGGTGAAGGAGCATCAAGTGTGGGCCAAGTTGTTGAGTAATGAACCATGACCTTAAGGTAGATTGCTTGGCTACTATTTTCGGATGTGTTGACCTGTGTTAACATTCTCACAACATAAACATTTAGTAATATTGGTAGGAAGGTTGTTCTGATATCACAAGTGCGTGTTGACAAGGTTGTTGTTACCCTTGATCAATTGTTTGAAGACATGTCAAAACACTTACTGTTTGCAAACCTTGCTGATAATTGACACGAGCTGAAACATACACTATCTAATTTTAAAAACCACCTAACTGTTGAGACTAAAACACAAAATTTGGAGTCTAAATTGGCCTTTGTACACATAAACTGGCATTTTATTGCTTGTTCTCTGAAGAAATATCGTATGATATAATTTTTCCAAAATTGTATCGCCCTAAAGTTTTGAGTTATATCGCCTTTGTATATTGCGTTTTATCGCACCAACTTGTGCGAACTGTCGCCTTCAAGAAAAGTGTCTCCCTTATGTTTCAAACTATATTGTACAACATTTTATGCTGTCCAACTATCACATGATCTCTGAGAAAGTGTCGCCTAGAACTATTTGATGCCAAAATAGGGTCTGTGTTTTGATTTTCTGATCTAGGGTCTTGTCACTTCCATCTCCTAAGTCCTGGTCATACATCTGTATGTTAGGAAGCTGTCCTAAGTCGAAAAGATGAGTTTAGTTCATCGAATGTAAGTCTTAAAACATCCTTGATGAATCACTTGTCAAATTTGATTACCTCTCTTCTAGCTATTCGCTATTGAGCTTCTTCTCACCTGCTCGGCTCGAGTCACCAGTGCTGTAAATTGTTGAGCGTTGTTTGACAAGCCATCTGATACACTTTGAAAAGTGACTAATCTTGGTTGTGATAGCTTCAAATCCAACATACTTCTCTTATCCTATTAAATAAAGACAAATCCTTACATGCCGGTCACAACCAGACATCAAGGTGGTGATGGTAATCATACCCCTTTCATTTTCAAGCAATTAGAGACACCACCTAAGCATCCTCGCAAACAACTTTGTGTGGAAGATCTCGAGTCTACCCAAACACAAACAACTAACATTAGGCATAATCTACTTTATAGTTTTGAAAATCCATTTGGTACACCCTCTGAGACACCCAAGGATACAAGTGGTATAGTCACTATGGTGCACCCTGATGAAATTAAGCGTCGCCTAGAAGAATAAGCACGTGAAACCCAAAAGACTTTGGAGGCTATATACGCTATGGAAAGAGAAAACCAACAAGTTGAAACTGACAATCAGGCACGCTATGAAGGATATAAAGGAACTTGTCCTCGAAATCCTTTTGAGAATAATGATGATAATCACACGCCTCCAAGGGCTCCTAGGGCTGCCACTGGTGCATGTCCTTCACCACCTAAACCATCCCATCATGATAGTGATGAAGAAGTAACTAGCGAAGATGAGATCAAATTTCAACAAGATGGCTTCACCCAAAAATTGATGCTTAGAGATTTAGAGGAAAATGGAGACCAATACTTTCGATACATGGCATCTAGGGGATGGAAACTCCCTCAAGGTTTTGATGTTGAGCATATAATTCAAAAACAAGAGCTCACTGAGGCTGAAATCTCAAGGGAAGAAATACAGGAACTAAGGAAACAATTTGCACAACTGCAAACTTCAAAAGAGCCACCTAAGACATCATTTTTTGAATCAATTTGTGCTCTTCCATTTGATAGGAGTCTTTACGTGCTACCATTTCCTAAAGATATAGAGGTTCCTAAGTATGACAAATACGATGGAAATGGTGATCCTCACGATCATGTGAGACATTTCTATGCTCTTAGCATGTATTTTATGCATGAAGACACCTTTCTTATGAGGTTATTTCCTAGGAGTCTAAGAGGACAAGCTATGGAATGGTTTACAAAACTGAGTCCTCCTCTTAAAACATTTGACGAACTTACACAATGCTTTATCTGGAAATATTCATACAACATTCAACATCATGTGACTGTGCTAGACTTATGCAACATCAAACAAAAATTGGGAGAATCTTTTGCAATATACCTTCAATGATGGAGATCTTTATACTCTCGGTATCCTCGACAAGTGCCTGAGGCTGAAAAAATTGATATTCTTGTCAATATGCTTGTACTCGAGTTATACTTTGATCTAAGAAAACAATTATTCACATCCTTCAATGCCATGGTGGAGAGTGCATATCGCATTGAGGATGTTGCTATCAAAAGAGGTGACATTGTTATAAACAAAGACAAAAGCAACAATGGGAATAGTAAAGACAAAGGAAAATCTTGGAATAAGAACAAGTATGTTGTCAAGGATGGAGTAGTGGACACTCCTAAGACCAAGGAACCTATGTTTAACCTTTTTAGTACCATCTATGCTGCGAAACAACAAGAAAGTTTGAAACCACAAACATTTGACAAGAGCTCTAAGTTTACTAAGAAATGATGTGTTTACACGCCTATGGTTGATCTTATGAGGTGGTTCTAGAAACAAACTAGTTACATTACTAGACAACTCTCGTCCTTATGATCCACCTATTAGACCTCCATGGTGGAGAGAAGACCATACTTGCAGTTATCACCGAAGCAAGGATCATAACACTGAAAACTACTTTAAGCTCAAAGACGTAATTCAAGATCTCATTGAGGAAGGAAAAGTTGTCACAGATGACCTCATTAAAAATGCTGACCACAAAGCTTTTAAACAACCCTTTCTAGAATATGAGAAGGGTGAAACCTCTAAAGCTGCCAAAAAAATCATGATGCCAAAATCAGTTATGCTTACGCTAACACTGATAATGTTATAAGCATGCTTGAACCCGTTGAATACATATGTATGGTAAGCTCCAACAATGACAACTGGCCAAATTATTATGTTGAAGATGAATGACCAAAAGTGGTCTTAAGGACATGATCCACTCCTCAAGATCATACTAATACTAGACCCAAGGTGGTACTTCGAGTGGCTGAGTCTTCATCTTCTCAGGGTGAACCACTTAACACTGTCACTAGGGGGCAATCTAAGGTTGTCCTAAAAGTTGCTCATGACCCTAAAAATGCTTCATCATCTAAGCAACCAATTACTTCAAAGATCTCCAACTATGATCTTGTTAGCCAACTATAACGCACACAAGCACAAATCTCCATTTTCAAATTGCTAGAGTTATCTACTTTGCATAGGGATATCCTTGAGAAAGCTTTACGTTTTGCCAACGTTCCCATAGATATTGATGCAGAACAATTCCAAGCTATGGTGAACCACATCTCCTCGCCTCACTATCTCGCCTTTTCTAAAGAAGATGATTGAGCTCTAAGTCATCCCCATAACCTTGCTCTTCACGTTGAAGTTCAAATCTTTTGTACCCGCGTCCGCCGAGTCTTGATAGACAATGGTGCAGGGTTAAATATCATTTCATTCAATGTAATCCAACAGTTGGGCATTTCTGAATTTTCCATCGATCTTAAGTGCAAGATCACTATAAAGGCCTATGATGAGGTCAAAAGGCCTTTTAAAGGTTTAATTTTACTTCTAATCGGAGTTGGTCCAGTTGAGAAGAAAGTCATATTCCAAGTCTTAGACATACCTCTTGCATACAACTTGTTGTTGGGACGACCATGGATCCATGACATGCAAGCAGTGCCCTCTACGTACCATCAGTGCATTAAGTTCCCTTTTAATGGTACTGAAGTAGTTGTCCCCAGCGACAACTCCATGTCTATCAACACATTATCTGCTATTGAAACACTGGTTCCACATAATCGCTCATCTCATGAGCTGACATCATCTTTCATAGAGTGTGAACAAAAACTAAAAATGATGAGCCTTGGTATGGGCGAGTACACTTTGGACTCTATTGCTGCCTTACCAGTTTCCCCTCAATCTTATGGGAAACCAACTACTGCAAAGAAGCCTTCCACTTTTGCTATGCCACTTTTTTGCACTTTTGTGCAATCATCAGTACCTCTAGAAGTAGAAAAGGAAGATCAGGCCATTAAGGACTGGATCTACAGAGAAGAGGAAGACGAGGAAGTTACACTGACTACTCCTGTTTCTCCTAAAAGATATGGAAAAAGCTATAAATTTCTAACAAAAATGGGCTATCAGGGCTATGGGTCCTTAACTATTCATAAAAATGCTCTAGTTGAACCTTTAAGTCACACTCAAGGTCATGATACTCAAGACACTGTTGGTCTAGGCTTTGGGCTAGACAATGATATACCAACATGTGATCAAAGATTGTTCATGTCTAGCGAATCAGAGAGTGATGATTCTCCCATAATTGCAACCACTTCACAAGACGAAGGCTTTGTCCCTCTCACTTCCCTCCTTTGGGGAGAAGAAATATTGACTACTAATAATAATGAGGAAGCTTCTACCTCCCAACAATAGGAACAAGAATAATGTACTCCTCAAGACACGAATAGAGGATGAATCAGACAGAATATTGCTCGTCTCAAGGCTAGAGATTAGAGTACAAATTCTCATGAGTATGAGTGGGAAAGTCTCTCAGAGACATCTTGAAAGCTAGGGGTGGATGTAATTCATGCCTATACAACCCAACCAAATGTAGTCAGATGGTCTAGTATAGGGTCGGATGAGTTTGACTCAGAACATGTCTCAATGGGTCATGCTAGTTCCTCTAGGTCTATTCCTAAGCTGGACTCCTTTGCGACATTCTCTATAGGCTCGACTTCACAAGTCACCAGAGATGACTCCTTCCATATCAATCACATAGAAACTTTTGCCTCGCTCTCGCTAATTCATTCGGATCTCATAGATTGGTCTCTCCAAAGTCAAAGACCTAAAATACGGTCCTTCCAAAATGACTATGAGATCGCTTGTTACCTGAATGCCATCGAACCCATTACTTCTTCCACCAACGAACTCGCGGTTAACATGACAGAATCAGATATCAAGTACCTCAGTCAAAAAATTAAAAGGAAAAATAAGTGGTCAAATGGCGAAACCACATTGTGGTAGTGTCTGATCCTCAAAAAAGTAAAAATAAAGGCATATCTAATGGTGAAAACCTCCCTGAGGCACCTACGGATGAGGTACTTGGTAGTCTGCCAAGCTATTTCTAGGATAGATCTTTAGTTCTCATTGAACCTACACAGCCTATCAACTTGGGTATAGAAGAATGCCATAAGATTATTCATGTAGCTCAGTCCTTATCAAATGAAGAAAAGACATAGTTTGCTCAATTCTTTGAAGACAAGAAGGTCAACTTGCATGGACATACTCTGATATGCCAGGGCTTGATACAGATCTCATCATGCATCACTTATCAATCTCACCAGATGTTAAGCCTGTCAAATAGAAGTTGAGAAAAATGCATCCGCATGTGGCCCTACTGGTCAAGGCAGAGTTAGAAAAACTCTTAAGTGCAAACTTCATTAGGGCCATTAATTATGTAGAGTGGATTTCTAACATTGTACCTGTCTCTAAGCATGAAAAATCCATACGAGTTTGTACTAATTTTAGAGATCTCAATAAAGCATGCCCCAAGCATGACTTTCCACTACCAAACATCGATATGATAGTGGACATGATTGCGGGTTATGAGATGTACTAAGCTCATGGATGGATTTTCTAGGGTATAACCAAATCAAGATAGCTCCAGCAGACCAAGAAAAGATAGCTTTTACATGTGCATGGGGTACCTTTTGCTGGAATGTCATGCCTTTTGGGCTTAAAAATGCTGGCGCTACATATCAAAGAGCAATGACAACCATCTTTCATGATATGATGCGTAAAAACATGGATGACTATGTTGATGACACACTGGCTAAATCTAAAAAATGAGACACACATTTCAGAGACCTTAGTCTGATATTGGACCATATGGAACAATTTCAACTTAGGCTAAATCCAAAAAAATGTGCCTTTGGTGTCACTTCTGGGAAATTACTAGGGTATATCATTTCAGCAAAAGGCATTGAGGTTGATCCTTAGAAAGTCCAAGCTATCATGGATATGCCTCCACCAAAGAATATCAGTCGGCTTAGAAGTTTGCAAGGATGTCTACAATCCATACAAAGATTTATCTCTCAATTAGCTCATAAGGCTCAAGCTTTCAATAAAAATATGCATAAAGGGTCTACCCATATTTGGAACAATGATTGTCACTAGAATTTAGACCAAATCAAAGGCTACTTGGCAAAACCTCTAGTTTTGATGCCACCCATTCTGGGAAAACCTTTGATTTTGTATATTTCAGCTATGAATTCTTCTCTAGGATCACTCTTAGCCCAAAGTGATGAGACAGGTAAAGAAAGAGCTATATACTATATCAGTCAAACTTTGGTAGCTTATGAAATAAACTATACAAGTATAGAGAAGGCATGCCTTGCTATAGTATTTGCCTCTCAAAAGCTTCAACATTATATGTTGACGCATACAGTCCACTTGTTTGCTAAGATAGATCCTTTGAAATATTTTTTAAGTAAAGCCGCATTTACTAGTCGTCTTGCAAAATGGATGATGATTCTTTCTGAATTTGACATTTAGTATGTCAAACATAAGGCAATCAAAGGAAGCTGACCAGTTGGCTGACTTTCCACTCGAAGATACAACGCCTATGCAAATTGAGTTTTCAGATGCCTCAATCATGTATATTACTGAGAGGACATGGAAGATATTTTTTGATGGGTCTCATACTCAGAATGGAGCCAGAGCAAGTGTTTTGTTTGTTTCCCCTCATGGTTATACAATCCCAAAGTCCTACAAACTCCTGTTCCCATGTACAAACAACATTGCAGAATATGAGGCACTCACAAATGGAATCAAAATGGCTCTTGAATGGAGAGTAACTAAATTGCATATCTACGGAGACTCTCAACTTGTTATAAACCAAGTGAACAATAACTATCAAACAAAAGATGACAAGTTGATCCCTTATAAGAAGTCGATAGATGCTCTAAGGAACTATTTCACTTTTGTGACATTCCAGCAAATTGCTAGAGCAGAAAATAAGGCTGCTGATGCTATGGCTACCTTAACATCTATCCTCCAACTACAAGAACATGAATCATGATTTGAGTTCCTGGAGGAAGAACTACATCATCTAGCCTATGATTCTTCAGACAACCAAGTGATCTGCACTATTGTGGGTCATGATTCCTCTCACTACGCAGCTATCTTGTCCTACTTGCGTGATCAGCTTATTCCCAAAACCCTCACATGCAACCAAAAATGCCAATTCCTTCGCAATGCTTCACATTACACCTTGGTCTCTGGTGACTTGTATAGGAAAGGTCTAGACGAAACACTAATTAGGTGTTTAGAGCTAGAAGAGTCTGAGAAGGCACTTGCCGAAGTCCATGACAACATTTGTGGGGCACATTCTAATGGCCTTGCACTTGCCCGAAAACTACTTAGGATGGGTTATTACTGGCCCACCATGGAAGCTTATGCTGTACGCTATGCGAAGTCCTGTCAGAAATGTCAACTTCATGGCAACTTGATACATGCTCCCAAGCGAGAGTTAATCCCTTCTGTGACATATTGGCCATTTCAGCAATGGGCCTTTGACTTGGTAGGAAAGATTCATCCAAGCTCATCTAGCGGTCATAAATTCATCATCACAGCAACAAAGTATTTCACTAAATGGGTTGAAGCTATACCATTATCTGCTACTATAGGCAAACATGTTGCCTTGTTTATACTGAATCACATCATTTGCTGATATGGTATCCCATCCTCTATTGTTATGGATAATGGAGGGCAGTTCAAGAATAAGGACTTAAAGCAACTATGCAAAAAGTTTCAAATTAAGCAAAATTGGTCCTCTATTTACTATCCCCAAGGGAATGGCCAAGCTGAGGCCTCTAATAAAACATTGCTAAAAATCCTACACCACATAGTTCACAAGTCTGGGAAAGATTGGTACTTGCAAATAAATTCGGCACTTTGGGCCTATAGAACCTCTATTAGTACTCCTACAAGGGCTATGCCTTTTTCTCTAGTCTATGGCTTTGAGGTTGTTCTCCCATTAGAAGTCGAGATCCCCTCTTTGCGAGTCTCTTTACATGGGTTGATAACTGATGAGGACCATAGAGCTATGCGAGTACAAGAATTAGAGAATCTTGATGAACATCGTAAGGCTGTTTTTGATCACATGAGGGCTTATTAGAAGTGCATGTCTACTCAATATAACAAGAAAGTTCACCCTCGTGAGTTTCAAGTAGGTGAACTCATGCTTAGAGAGAATCCAAAAAATCAACAACATCGAGAGCAGAAAGGGAAATTTGAATCTAACTAGTTGGGTCCTTACATTATCACAGCAGCATTCGGGTGTGGTGCTTATCAGTTGTCTACTCTTGAAGGAGAAGAGCTTGCAGAGCCTATCAACATCCTACATTTGAAGAAGTTCTATGCTTAGAGGCTTGCTACTCAATTATCTTGTATATATCTATGATCCTGAAAAAATCCTAAAAATCAAAAAATGCCCTGAAAAATGATCATCTTAGTGAAAACCTAGCAATAGGCACTTTGATGTATCACCAAAAAAAAATTCAAAAATTCAAAAATATAAAAAAATTGAAAAAAGTCCTGAAAAAATCTGTCAAGTGGTGAAAACCTGGAAACAGGTGCTACTTGAAACCCTTGCACCTATGTCTATCAAGTTCAATCACCTACTTCGCTACACATTTCTTAGCTTGAAATTGTTTCTTGTTCTCATCTCGGGGGCATAACTACTTAGCCTATTGAGGTATTCTTGTGCATTAGGGTTTCTTTGACAACTCACAAAATAATGTTTCTCAACACTTCCCCCACCTTGACATCTAGTGTTTTTCAACACTTTTCAAATAGTTTAGCTACGATCTCCGATGTTGCGATATTTCTCACTATCAGAATCAAGTCTTGAAGAAATGGCCAAGTGACTCACACACACACACACTTTAACACTTAAACGACTGAGCTATGCTGATCTTTATCTACTTTGTGTGTTGTCTATGATGATTTCTTTGCCATGTGTTCCCTCCCTAATAGTCTTTCGAGGATGTCATTGACTAGAAGACTGGGGGCATGGGACATATTTTCTTGATTTCTGCTTGTGGGTATAATTTGTTTGTCTATAGTGTTGTAAGCACTTATGCTTGTCCTATTCAACATTTTAACTTACAAATGTATCATCCTTGACTATTTTGCAAGATCGCACTTAGGGTTTGTCCTGGCGCTTATGCCTTGATACAGGTGTAATCTTGCTAAATTAAACTTAGGGAATCTAATCGCGTAGTTATCTTGACTTACATGTCTTTGATGCTTAGATTGGATTTCCACATACCTATTTGATATTGATCATATTCATATCCTCATAGTTATACTATTGATGGTTGTATGATCTCATGATGTCCCTAATAAATGTTCAATGATGAAATTAAGAGTCTAAATGTTATGTACTTCTTGCTGGTAAACCACTTTGCATATTAACTTGCATTTTTAGCTCCATTTTTTAGTCTAGTCTTGCATTCCTATGTGTGGGGAGAGCTCTCTCTTCATCCTTTTGCGGACATTTCAGCTAACTGTTTCTCCTTTGCTTTCTTTATCTTTCATCTTCTTGAGCTTTAATTTCATCTCTATCTTGCTATCCTATCATCATAAGGGGTTAATCTAAACATCACATTCAATTTATCCAAGTGTCACATGTTTTCAGAAACATCTAGTCTACATCGTACATGTAAGAGCTAAAAACATCGCACATAAAAGAGATATATGAGCATAACTATCCAAGCAAACACATACATGGGCAAGAAATAGAAATAGAAACATCACATGAAAACCAAAATGCTAAAATATCCATTTGAGATAAGTACACAAAAATGCCAAATCAAAATCCAGTATCTCATATATATATATATATATATATATATATATATATATATATATCTCAATGTGTCACAGTACATATACAAAATGAGATCCAACATTTGGATATCTATCTCAAAAATACATGCTATACACTCAAAATGTCAAAACTATCAGCTTATGACTGACTGGCACCCTCTGTAGTAGAAGGAGGTGGTGGCCCTGGTGGTGGAGCCTGTCTCCTATCTGGCAGTTGTACCGCACCCTCTGATCTGCCTGCTCGCTCTGAGTAATCGAGAAGTCCCTGCCCTGGTGGCACCACACTCCTATAGGAGGCATAATAATAAGTGGCGTGTGCACCATGATGTGTTGCCTCTCTCCTGGCAGTGTCTCGCTCGCTCCGGAGCTCATCCACCCATGCTCACTCATCTATCAACTGCTGGTCTTGCACTACAATGGCTACCCAAGCTGCTTGTAGCTCTATCTGTAGAGCACGAATCCTCGCATCCTGGTCATCACCTCCCCGTGCTGGTTGCTCTACTAGCACTTGCTCTGCCCCCACTGGCTGCTTTGCTTGTGCTTGCTCTACCTACACCTCCTTTGCCTGTGTCGCCTGTCGTCGCCTTAGTGGCATCTCCTCCTCCTCCATCTCCCTCATGGCCTATGCTCACATCCTCCTCATCCCTACTTCGAATCCCTCTCCAACCTCCATTCGTCTCCCACCTCTACCCCCACCGTGTCCACCTCCCATAGGTAATACATCAGGCTTTGTAAACCGTGGGAATGGGTGCCTTTGCCTCTCATAAAGGTATGCAAGATTTGCCCTCGTAACTGCCACATCTCGGTGGTAATCCTAAGGAGTCGGCATTAGAGCTACTGTATCCCGTACCACTATCTGATAGTCCAACATCGGTAACCATCCTAGGGCCTTATCAGTGTGCATTCGAGCATAGGTGGTTGTCTCCACCAATATCCCCTGTTGCTCCACAAATTGTCACCATACTCGACTGATCACAAATCACTCTACAATATCTGTGCTCTAACCCACCAATGGCCTACTATATCGCATGTAGTCTAGCTCCCATGAATCTGACCACCAATGACACTCTCGGTATGGCCACCATGTGAATGTTGTCAGCTCATCAAATACTTGTCGATAATAGGTCACATCCCCACTATGTCTCTGCGGGATAAAACCTCTATAACAAAAAATGTAAGGCTGGCTCCGCTCTCGTGGCTGCACCCGTGGTCAGATCACCACAATGTGCTCCCAAGCCCAAATCTGTGCCAGCACTACTCCACATGCCTAGGAACCACCACCATGGTACACTATCTCATGGAACTCATGATACATATCGGCTAGGATTGTTGAACCCCATGCCATCCTACACGGTCGAGCAATCAAACCTGCCGCCAGTCTGCCCCATCTTAGTGGGAAGCCCTTCTAGCTCCTATCAATCACCAAGGCCTGAGCAAGCAATGAACATAACAAACTTGGCAGAGGGTAGCCAACACCATAATCATCAATCGGTCTCTCCCAACTCAGATGATGGTCTAGGATGGTCATGTCTTGGAACATCTACTGCATAGATGCTCGCCCCTCTATCAAGGTCTGATCATAGTACACCTGTGACATTTCACCAAACCTAACATTAGTATCGCTGGCATCAACATCAACTTGCTAAAAACATGATCGATCAATCTGACAAACTTATCGGCTTGCCATGGCATGGCACTCGCAAGATGTGATACACGTCCTCCAGTGTAATAGACACCTCTCCAATCGGTAAGTGAAAGTTGTTATGCTCACTGTGCCACCGCTCGGCCAACGCAGTCAACAAACCATGGTTTGCCCATATATGGGGCATTTGTATGACCCATCACAAACCCATAACAGATTTGGCGACTTGCTCAGCATCACTCAAAAAGTCTACAACACGCAGCCCCACCACCTTGGGGGCTCTGATATGTAATGCCAAAAATACCTCCTGTCAACATAGAAAAATGCAAACATCAGTAACATATCGAACACTCGATCATAATGCACAAAACTCATAAAAACATGCCAAAATGCATTTGTGCGACATTTTTTCCCACTGAGGGCGATACAATTTGTTGAAACAGTATTGTATGATACTTCTAGTAAAGGCATGCGACACATTTTTGTCGTGCGACATTTCGCACTGGCTCATGCGACATATGGGTATGTCCCATACAATAAAACATGAAACAGTTGTGCGACACTTTATTTGAAAATTTTTGTCGCCCAATATTTTACAAAGAACCTGTGCGATACTTTTAAAGTATCGCACGATACTTTGCGAAAAATCCTTCGTACGTGCAAAAAAAACCCAAAAAGCTAAAAAATATGACAAAAAAGTGGTTACTTACCTGCACCCCATACTGCTCTGGCCAGTTGTGCAATCGGCTACACTCGAAACGGTGTCGGTGAAGCGAAATGTTCGCTAAAGTCATTGTCGCCTCTGAACCACTCAAAAGCTATCCACAAGGCACAAAAGACAAATGATTTTTGAAAATGACACTTGGGCCCCTTTTATAGCTTTCGACCTCATTTTGACCTAATCTTCAAACATCTCGAAATTGCACAAAAATTACACACCTGACTAATTTCAACATCCTAGATCCATTTTTGGGATCGAAATCAAAATTCGATTTCATCTTGATGGTCAAAATTGCATTTTAAAATTCTACCTTCTTCTCAGCAGTTAGCTGACCCTTTGAGGTCTAATCTTCAAATCATCGCTGGGGCACCTTCATTTCTTCATGTCTTTGTCATTTCTATGCTTCATATCTACTTCTATTCACCTTTTCATGTCTAAATCCTCTTTCTACTTGATTTGACCTAATTTTTATGATTTATCTTTTACGGTCAACTTTGGTCAAACTGGGGCATTCTATCAGTTTCTTATAGTCACTCTTTGGTTCTAATCATTTATCTATCATCCCAGACATTGCTATATCTCAATTTATTCATATCTAGCTCATTTCTGCATTCCCTTTATTTTATTTCGATTTCGATCCCAAGGGGACAGAAATAGTCTATCAATACTTGCTACTGCTATCTACTTCTTAGGAGCATTTGTTTGATCTTTTCACTTGCTCTTGATCTATCTGCTTTGCTAGGTGTTAGTATTCTTCTTGAATTCTGACATCATCTCTATCCTGGTGTTTAGTACTACCGCTATCAGATCATACATTTAGGATTTGCTATCTCTTTCTACATTTTGTTTTGTGGAATCAGATAGGTATTTCTATTGCTGCCTACTTGGCTTCTATTTTATTTGACGTAATGTGTTCCCAAATCGATCTCACATAAGTCAAAGAGGGGCAAATTTAATCACATAAAAATGGTCACCTAGACTATTAGCCCCCTTCTCAACATTTTGGCTAAATTAATTTAATCATTTACCTAGACCAAATTGCTAATAATCAATTTATTTGATTATAACCTATAGTTTGACTATGCTATCCTAAGTTCATTATTTGATTAAAAGAACATGTCCCCTTGTAATTAAATAAAAGACCCCATTCTTCTAACCCACTTAAAGTGCACACATAAAGTCCTTTTTCTATTTTACAATTAAAAGAAAAGGCTTGTGAGACTTTTGTCTTATGTGACAAGTCAACTTATATTCTATTGGTTGACTTGTGTGTGCACATGGATCATTCCTCTTTTTGAATTCCACCATTGATCATCCACCATCTTCATCTTGATCTCTACCATCCGTATGACTTTAAAAGGGAGAGAGCTTTCCCCCTCAAGGCATCCACCCTCATTCAAATATTGTTATGCTGCAGGTTTTCTAACAGGTTTCTTTGGAGCTTTGTGGAGAATTTCTCACTTCTTGTCTACATTCTCTCATTCCATCATATTAGCATAAGATCATATGGCATTCTTAGTATAGTTTCATGTTAGTTTAGCTTTCATTCTTGCAATAATCTCACATAGTTTAATAGTTGGTTTTGTAACACTCTCATTCATGGTTAGAATAGTTGCACTTTGCATATTCATTCTAGTGTAGTCTTCATATTTGCATTTGTATCCTTGAGGAATTCATTGTAGAAACTTGAATTCTTGCTCTTGTCTCAAAAAACCTCTCGTTGCATGATTTACTAGCAAGAACCATATCTCTAAGGCTCGACTGAGAGCCTTCAAACTTGAAACAATACCTTCTTGCACTCCGTGGATAGGGAGCTCTAAGCCGGCATCTAAGCATTCCAAACTCATGGAATCGTATGGATAGAAGGGTTTAGAGCGTGACACAATTCGAGTGTACACCTTTGACTTTATTGGGTAATTCCTACTGATATGACTAGTCTTCAAGCAACTAAAACATGTGGTTTGACTTAGCCACCTGCTGTAGTTCCCTCTAAAATGTGTCCGTATACAATTTTCAAGAATGTGTCCATACTCCTGATAGTAATAACAGTTATATCTGGTGTTATAGTCCCAATTATGGTGATTACATTTTGTTGTTGCCTGATTTGGTGCCCACATAGGCTTTGATCTACACTCAAATGCTCTATGTCCATACTTCTTGCAAATGTAGCAGTGACCTTCAAATTTTGGTGTCCTGATAGTCCTAGTCCTGCATTCATGTGCTTGATGTCCTTGTTGTTTGCACTTGTTGCATTCTTAGGCTTATCATGTTGATGGACATTCTTGCTCCTGCATGCATTGGAAGGATATCCCTTTTTACCACAAAAATTACAAGTGGGTTTAGTGTTCTTACTTTTGTTGCTCCTTTCTTTTGTAGTTTTGGATGATTCTCCTTGTTCAGTGCTGGTGTAACCAAGTCCTGAAGTATCATTACTAGCCCTTGGTGATTTTAGTAGCTACTCAAAGTACTTGATAGCCTCATTGGGTTTGTTGAAACTTTATACAACTTCCTTTTCTCTTTTTAGGTCATTTTGTTGTTGTTCATTCTGCATCTTTAGTGTACAGATCTCAATGTCCTTCATATTTAGCTCATGATGTGCATTCATCATTTGACTTAAGGTGTCTAGCTGCATGTTTGAGATTCTTTCAAACTCAATTGTCTTCTCCTCCAATCTATTGGTAAGATTTCTCTTATCATCTTCTAGCATAACCCTATCTTCAAGGCTCTTTTCTTCTGTTCAGTCACTTCACAAAGCATTATGGCTTGTGATTCTTGTTCAAGCTTGAGTATTTTGATTTCTTCTGCTTGAACTCTATTCTTCTCCATCAATTCTGCTATCGTTGCATCAAACTCTTTGAAATCTCCATTGGCAAACACTTTTGTGGTATCAATCTCCTTGTATTGTGTGTTATTTTCAGCTATGGCTATATCCTTCCTTCTTTTCAAGGATTTTCTTAATTCTTCTTTGGCTTCCTCCAAGTTGTGCAGGGTGAGGTGCACATCAATCACTTCATTCTCTATAATCTTCCCAAGTTTGAAGACTTCCATCTTCAAATCTTTTCTCTAAGCTGTTAGGCTTCTCCTTGTGAGAACCACACTCTGATACCAATTATTGGAATAATCAAATGGAAAGAATACTTCTAAGAGGGGGGTGTGAATCAGAAGTATCACACTTTTAACTTTAAAAAGTTTTAACTAAAAATAAACTTCATGCATGTAAACATATCAAACAACCATAAAGTAAACATATGCATCACAACACATAACACCAAATTTGGTAACCCATAAACCCTCCAAAATGAGAAGGTAAAACTGGGGTGGTGATGATACCCACAAAATCACTGCAACAATAATGTCTGACCACTTCTGATGGTCTGCCCTATTAAAGGCTTTACACTATGTCAATAGTGTCCTATTTAAAGAATTTACAAACACTTTACATGAAGTATCACCCTTAAATGATTTTATCACCTTTTCGAAGGATCTACAACCTAGCTGTTAAGCTAACCTATTAACATAGGATTTACCTTCTAATACAATTGCTAGAGAGTATTAGATTGATAAATCTGATAGCTTACAATTCTTGATTGCTGAATTCAGGCACTTGATCTGCTCTCTCTGATCTTGATCCTTTGAGATCTGATATCTATTTGATGTCTTTGTTCTATTCTGACCAACTAAATATTGCAATGCTTCTTTGTTCCTCTAAGTCTTTAACACTTCCTTATGAATTTCGCTATAGTTTACCCATACTCTGCTCTCATCCACACATACAATGGGGTTTCGTCCTCCTTTTAAGGATTTTGAAGACTTAGGGTTAGGTATGGATCTACGGTCCATATTGAATCTTTATTTCCCACTCATTCCTTGCACTTTTCTTATTGGTTGCATGCCTTCTCAATTTTTCTTATTGGCTGCATGCCGATTGCATAGGAAATATAAAAGATTCAATCTTATCGTTTAATCCCTTCAGCCCAAAAAATGGTTTACATCTGAGTTTGTGAAGGCACAAACTCATATGTTGATTGTCTGTTACTTGGCACATACTGGATTACTGGTGCTCGACACATGTATGATTCTAGTTTGTTGGGCGCTTATTACATTCTAGCTTGCTTGGCATCAACTATGACTTGATACCTATATATCACTCAGCTCATATGGTTCACTCAGTACTTGAAGTCACTTGGCACTTGATCTTTACTCGGTACATGAAGATTGCTCGGCACCTAAAGATCACTCGACACCTATTGGAATTTTGGCTCAGCACATACTTAGCTCGACATATACAGTGTACTCAACTTCTAAGTGAAAATTGGTTAAGTGTGTTGACACTCAATTATCAAAACCATTATGAGACCAACACAAGATTCTCTATTATTTTTCAAACACAACAAAAGGCACTTGCAACCATTATTTTGCATCATGCAACTCGATAGTGACCTATCTAGGCCTTATATTTTGTGTTTTGTATATCTTTTTTAACAGTCTCCTTCCTAAAATATCCCAATTTGCTTGTACAATCTATTATATTTCAAGTCCTATTGATCTATGACATTTTTTTAGTCTAGCATTTTCCAAAGAATACTTCCTCGCAACAAGATGTAAAATTGAGACATGACGTTTGATACGTCCATCCTATGTAGGAGATCATCAATGTAGACTTGAAATAGTTTGAATTAATTAGAAACTCTAATGTATATGTTTTACTTCAAAATTAGTGCATAGTTTTAGTTTAGATTCTAAATTCTTAGATTCTAAATTCTTGGATTGTTGAGATTTAAAATTTGTAATAGCTCATTGAATGATTATTTTGATAAATTTGTGACATTTTTGATTCATTATATTACATAATTCTTTATTCATATATTATTATTATATTACTTTCTAAATAAGAATTATTTTTAATAAGGAAAACATAATGTAACCTTGACCCTTAATATGCACTCCATTTTGTGGCATAGCTTTTAAACTCTTTGAATTTGATGAAGACACAAACCACAACTAGAATGAATGCAACAGTGGAAAAGAGGAATATTATTATCAGTAAATATGCTACTACATTTAGTACATGTAAATAGACCCAAATACATGCCCTATGGGCTTACATTGGTTAGATCCTGGAGAAAAATCCTCCTCACAGAACCTTCTCTCAAACCCCACCAAGAACTTCCTTTACAATGCCATAAATGTTCTTAAATAAACCCCAATTAGGTTAAGGGTTAGGAATACATTCTAAAATATTCCATTTGGAATCCGCTACCAATATAGAAGGTTCTAGAAATCATGTTAGAAGCTGGTGTAAAATTAGAAGAATCCAAAAATGGTAGTCCAACTTTCGAGAGGCATAACTTTTGATCTGAGACTCTGATTGATGAACTGTTTACATTTTTGGAAAGCTCTCAAAGTTCTCTATAGCCTTATGGACAAGTTTATCTTGTCCCCCATTTTTTGGGCTCGTATGAGGTCATTTAATGCCTCAAATTTGACTCGACAGTACTCTTAGGGGGTCTCCAGGCAACTTAAAACTGTAATAACTTTCAAACCATAAAGCTTTTTGATCTAATTCTTTTTCTAGAGTATTTTAGATTAAAAATATAATCATCCCTCCAAATTACACCCTCTAACTCATCATAATTATGGCTCAATTACAAATTAACCCCTTTTCTACATTGATATGTATCCCAAGGAGCTCAAAAACTCTAACCCAAAAAACCAATAGTGGAACTATGAGAGTTGGAATCTTTATTTGACCCAAATGGGTATCTAGGAATGAAAACACTTTAAATAGAAACTAACATTAAGCATATTTTTGGGTGATATAGGATTGTCCTTACACCACTAGATGCTCCCGCATCAGACACCCAGGGTAGATTGAAAAGTGACCCTGTTAGTTTATAGTTGGTAGAGAAAAAATCAAATGGGAAACCTCCATCGCAAATATTCAATTTGAGTCTTCTATTGGCCTTCCTTTCCACTTCACCAGGTATTCTTCATACTGCTTGTTTCTAGTACTCCGACCCACATGACTATCCAAAATGTCTTCAATCTCTTCCTTCACTGAAGTAGAAATTGGACATGGCTCCAGCATCAACCCCTCATCTACACCATCATCATGATATTCTATTAAGTCTGCAATATTGAAGATAAGAGAAATGTGAATCTCATCTGGCAACTTCACCTCATATGTATTTCCTGAGTCATGTTTCTTCAAAATTTTGTAGGGACCAAATTTCTTCATCTTGCTTGTTGTAGGTACCCATTGAAAAGTGTTCCTTCCTCAAGTATACCATAACCAGATCTCCTACTTGGAACTCTTTATGTCTCCTCTTTTGATCTGCCCTAGCCTTATACTATTGGTTCATCTTGGTAATATGTGCATGTGCCTCCTCATGTAGATTCTTGACATGTTCAGCAAATTCTTCTGCCTCAACACTTGTCCTTTCCCCTTGCTCCATCTTTCTCAGCTCTGGTGCAGCCTTGGACTATTCCCATACACAATTTGGAATGTTGATCTACCAGTACTCCTATTTACAAAATTATTGTAAGAAAATTCTACTTGTGGTAGAATTAAATCCCATCCCTTGGGCTTATCACCCACTAAACACCTCAGCAAATTCCCTAGATTTCTCTTCACCACTTTTGTTTGTTAGTCAGTTTGCGGATGATGCATAGATTTAAACTTCAATTCTGTCACAAATTTAGTATCTTTGTTTGAAACAATACTCTTTGGGAGACCATGTAGTCTCACCACTTCTCTGAAAAACAAATTTGCAATATGTACTTCATCATGAATCTTGTGGCATGGAATGAAATGTGCCATCTTGGAGAACCTATCAATGACCACAAATACTGAGTCATTACTCCTTTGTGTCCTCGGCAATCCAAGAACAAAATCCATACTTATGTCCTCCCAAGGCTTTGATGAAACTGTCAATGGTTGATAAAGTCCAGTATTGTGACTAAATCCTTTGGCTGCTTGACATACTTGAAAACTTTGCACAAACTTCTTCATATCTTGTGACAATTGAGGCCATAAGTAATGTTCTCTAATAATGGCAATAGTCTTATCTCAACTAAGGTGTCTTGCCATTCCTCCACTATGTTTCTCCTTGATCAAGTTCTCCCTCATAAAAACTCCTTGGAATACATAACTGACTACCCTTGAACAACATACCATCCTGAATCAAATGATCTAGCCATTTGGTCCTATCTAGAATAACAGGTTCTTTACAAACCTTCCATGCTTTAGAAAAATTAGGATCCTCTAGGTATAGATTCTTGAGTTCATCAAACCCAACCACTTCAACTTGCATTACTATCAGCAACAATTGTCTCCTACTCAATGCATTTGCTACCTTATTAGACCTTCCACTTCTATGTTTCAACACAAATGTATAGCTTTGCATGAACTCTACCCATTTCAAATATCTCTAATTCAATTTACCTTAGCTATTTAGGTACTACAATGCTTGATGATCAGTATACAAGAAAAATTCTTTTGGCAATAAATAATGCCTCCATTTCTTTAAGGCTTGAACTATTGCATATAACTCCCAATCATAAACAAAATACTTCTTCTTTGCATCATTCAATTTTTCACTAAAATAGGAAATAGGCTTACATTCTTGGCTCAATACAAACCAAATAACACTACCACTAGCATTGCAATCCACCTAGAACACTTTATTGAAATCAAGAAGTGCCAACACGGGTTGCTCTATCACCTTCTTCTTCAACAATTCAAAACTCCTTGCAACTCCTGTAGTCCACTTGAACTCTCTTCTATCCCCCCTCATGGTTTCAGTTAGGGGTGTGCATATGCTGCTAAAATTTCTAATGAACCTCCTGTAAAAACTAACCAGACCATGGAATGACCTCACCTTAGTAGCAAACCTTGGAGTAGGCCATTCTAGGATGGCCTTTATATTAGGATTAAACCATAGACAGAAATAACAATTACATGCAAATATAACCAATATCAGAAAATAATAGATCACATAGAAAAGAACACAAGACACCAAGATTTAATGTGGTTCACCCAAACCCTAGGCTACGTCCACCAAATAGCAAGTCCAATATTTTTACGATCTAGTGATTACAACTTGATTATAATCTATAATCCTTTACAGCTCAATACCACTACAAGAAGCAATTTTGCACCACAACTATGAAACAATACCTAACCCTAAGCCCTTTTATACAAGTATTTTTATCACCTTAGGGTTATAATTAATAATTACATGTCGGCCCGAAATCCCGGTAAAATAGGACCCCAATTTTTTTTCAAAGAATTTATGAAGTATGTACAGTACTTTCCTGATCAGTCACCACAATCTAACACTTTACCTTCTCTGGATCCATTTTGAGACCCTCAGTTGATACAACAAACCCGAAATAGACTAACTCCTTTTTGATGAAGCTACACTTCTTCAAATTAATCAACAATTTCTCTTCCCTCAACCTTTCAAGGACACTACAAATGTGCAATAAATGTTCATCCAAAGACTTGCTGAAAATTAAAATATCATCCAGATAGACAATAACAAAATTTCCCAAGAATTTCTTTAGTATCTCATTCATAAGCCACATAAAGGTGCTTGGCACATTGGTTAGTCCAAAGGGCATGACTAACCACTCATATAGACCATCCTTGATCTTGAATGCAGTCTTCCACTCATCTCCCTCTCATATCTATATTTGGTGATAGCCACTCTTGAGATCTATCTTTGTGAAGTACTGAGCTCCACTCAAATAGTCCATAAGATCATCCATTCTTGGCAAAGGGAACTGACACTTGATGGTTATTCTATTTATAGCTCGAGAGTCTGTACACATTCTCCACTCTCCATCCTTCTTTGGTGCCAACATTGCAAGTACTACACATGGACTCAGGCTCTCCTGAATCAAACCTTTCCTCAACAGCTCTTGAACTTGTCTATTTAGCTCCTCAGTTTTAGTAGGAGTCATCCTATGAGAAGCCTTGTTAGGAAAACTATCTCCAAGGATTAAATCTATTTGATGAGTGATTTGCCTTACTAGTGGCAACCTTTCTAGAACATTATTAGAGATTACATCTCCATACTCAATTAATAGGCTTGAAACTTCAAGTGGAATTTCACTACTTCCTTCCTTATCTTTTCTAGGAATCAAAGCATAACACATACATTAATGTTTCATGCCATCCAAAAAATTTCTTCCATCAACAAGACATACCCTAGCACTACTGAATACCTTTTCACCTTCCTTTATCAAGGGCTTCAATTTGTGGCAAACTCCATCTTTTGTCAGAGAGTATGTATTTGCATGACCATCATGTACAACATGCCTATCAAACTGTCATGGGCTTTCCAACAATAAATGGTAGAAATCCATTGGAATGTCTTGAACTTCACCAGACATTTTTTACTAACCAAAACCTTATGATCATCCTTGACTCAAGAAATCCGATAGGGTTGGGGGTGTTTCTCCCTCTTGAGCTTTAGCTTTGAAACCATCTCTTTTGACACCAAGTTGTCAGTGCTTCCACCATCAACAATCACATCACAACATTTATCCTCACACATGTACCTGGTACAAAACAAACTCCTCCTTTGTCTAGGTTTAGTCTCATTGCTTAGTAAGACCCTTTCATTTACTAGAACCTCTCCTCTTTTTGCATCCTCTAAATGTGATGACTATGCATCCTCATCCACATGAGCAACCCTTACTTGTCCATCAGCTCTTCTATTTGTCCTTCCTTGGTGTTGAGGGCATTCAAAGGCACAATGACCTTCATTATAATGAAAGTAGGTATCACAAAAGCTTCCTCTTCCAGAACCTTGTCCACATCCTCTACCTCTTCCTCTCTAATCTCCAAAGTTTTGATCATGGGAGCGGTTAAAACCCTTGTTCCTCTAGTTTCGGCTAGCACCCACATCTTCATTTTTCCTTCGGTTCTCATTTCAGCCTCCAAATGACCTGCCACTGCCCCTTCCTCCTTGACCACACCCTCTTTGCCTTCCATCAAACCTTTTATTTAGCTTCTCCTCAACTTTTAGGTCAAACTCGTATGCATCTTCAATGCTAGTCATTATAACTAGGCTTACCTTCTCCTAAATGCTAGGTCTTAACCCACTGAGGTAACAAGCAACCTTCTCCTTTTTTTTTTTGACATGCCCTACCCTAATAAGAACTCGATAAAATTCATCTATATATTCTTGGACAAATTTTCCTGCTCGCTTTAACCCTTGCATTTTCTTGAACAAATCAAGCTCATAATCAACAGGAACGAACTGCTTCTTTAGTTTGTCCACTATGCGATCCCATCTTGTGATTTTCTTCTTTCCTCTTCTATTTCTTTCTAGTTGAACCTCTTGCTAGTAGATTTTGGCATGACCTTTCATTTTGGCCTTTGCAAACTTAACTCTATCCAGGTCCCCAATATCCTCATACTCAAAATATTCCTCTAGTTCATTGATCTAGTCGATCAACTCATCCGGGTTTAGACTTCTTGAAAACATACCCACATCAATTTTAGGTCTTTTTCCAAGATTAAAAATGGCCCTAAAAAGTCTCTCATCTACCTGGTTTAGGATTTCTCCATCTCCTTCCCCTTTTGGCCGAATATTTCCTTCTTTATTTTCTTCCTCACTTTCATCGCCTGTGGCAACATTCATCCCTCTACAGATCTCCTCCTACAATGCTTGGACTTGTCTTTGGAGGGCTCTAACCTCAAGAGAAATAAATCTAGCCCTTTGATCAATCTCCCTTCATGGAGGCATCTTCTTGTTTCAAACCCACAACCACACAGTCTTGGTTCAAACTGCCTCATAGTTGGCGCTCTGTTTACATACTTAGAAAAACTTGCTTTGATACCACTTGATGAAGACACAAACCACAACCAGAATGAATGCAACAAGGGAAAAGGGGAATATTATTATTAGTAAATATGCTACTACATTTAGTATATGTAAACAGACCCAACTACATGCCCTATGGGCTTACAATGGTCAGACTCTGGAGAAAAATCCTCCCCACAGTACCTTCTCTCAAACCCCGCCAAGCATTGCCTTTACAATGCCATAAATGTGGTTAAATAAACCCCAATTAGGTTTAGGGTTAGGAATACATTCTAGAATATGCCATTTGAAATCCATTGCCAAGACAGAAGGTTCTAGAAATCACATTAGAAGCCGATGTAAAATTAGATGAATCAAGAAATGGTAGTCCAACTTCCAGGAGGCATAACTTTTGATCCGGGACTCTGATTGGTGAACTGTTTAAATTTTTAGAAAGCTCTCAAAGTGATCTATAAAATTATAGACAAGATTATCTTGTCACCCATTTTTTGGGCTTGTACAAGGTTGTTTAATGCCTCAAATCTAACTCAAAAGCACTCTTAGGGGGTCTCTAGGAAACGTAAAGCTGCAATAACTTTCAAAGCATAAAGCCTTTTGACCTAATTATTTTTTTTGGAGTGTTTTAAATTGCAATTATAATCATTCCTCCAACTTACACCCTCTAACTCATCATAATTATGGCTCAATTACAAAATAACCCATTTTCTACATTGACACATATTCTAAGGTGCTCAAAAACTATAACCCAGAAAGCCAATAGTGGAACTATGAGAGTTGGAATCTTTATTTGGCCCAAATGGGTATCCATAAATGAAAAAACTTTAAACAAAAAATAAAACTAAGCATATTTTAGGGTGATATAGGATTGCCCTTACACCACTGGATGCTCCTGCATCAACATCCAATCACATGCTTCTCTTTATCTATACTATAAAATTTTGAATAATAATTTTACTGCACAAGTTCAAATATACAATGTATTTGTTGTTTAAAAAGTTGGATATTGTAAAAAATATTATCGCTAGGAAAGGGAGATTTTGTGAAAGTTAAAATTTAAACTTTTGTACTTCTTGACGATTTCTGATTATAACAAGTGATTAAAATATGGATGCAAATATGATAACAAAGCACCCAGAGTTGGAAGAAAAGACCATAAAGATTTTTTATTATAAACAAGCCTAATCCCTTCTTATGATATATGAAAATGGTATAAGTGGTTTATTCAAGCTCAAGCTTTATAAATATTTATATATCAAAATTTTCAAAATGACAATAGTTGTTATTATAATAATTTTAAAAGTCAATGTGTAGGAGATTAAAAAAGATAGTTTAAAGATTGGGAGATGAACAAAATATAGCTATAATTGCAATAATAATATAGTAAATATTTTTAAAATTTTACAAAGATTTCTTAGTTTTAATTAAAATTAGAGGATGGTAATTACAATCATAATTTATTATTGTTAAGATATGTTTTTTATTCACATGTGAAATATCTATCTTTTAGATATTTCTATTTTTATAAAAATAAATTTTCACCATATTAATAAGATCATAGTCAATCTCCTTAAGTTATCTTTTTTTTGAAATGTTCTCTCAATCTATTGATTTCATTATAGTTTGTGAAAATCTTAAATTTTAACATTTATCTAACATCCAATTTAAACATTTTATTACTCCACTTCTATCAAGACCCTTACTTTCTTTAGTGATTTTCATTTATACTGTCTAATATCTCAAATTGAATAACCAATTCTCAATTACAAGCTTATCACTCTACAATACTATCTCATTTATGTTTGGTCATATCTTTAATCTATTCTTTATCAACTTACATTATTTAATTAACATATCCAATTCATAGGTCTACACTATCCCTTTTGATCGACTTTTACTGATCTTTCACATTATAGTTATTTTTCAATGTTGTTTATTTTCTCATAGAAGAATTAATGAACCTAAAACTTGCACGAGTACTCCTTTTGATCACAATTATATATTTTTTGAGTTAATATATCTATATGCTTATACTTCGATTTCTATATTTTATTTTAAATTATATATTTTATGCTTTGACAAGAGTTTGATTCTAAGTTTGAAAGATTAATTTAAATTATTGCTGAAGAAATCATATTAAAAATATTACCGCTTTGATGGATTCTAATCAAGCTATTAATATATTCAACTCTTGAATACTATCTTCTCATCAAAATTGAACCTATTGATGAAGTAAAATATCATTCCTTTTTCTCTAGCACAATATTATTTCTCAAGAAGTTTTTATATGAATTGTTCAAACTTTAAAGTTTTTTAAAATAAAAATTTAAAATTTAAAAAATACTGTAGATTGAAACATCTTGCTAAAAGTATGAGCATTCATCTCTTAAAAAAATTGTCCAATAATTATATGTTCAATCACAAGGTACAAGTCACATGTTTAGACCTTGCAAAACCCATTATCTCCCAAATGATAATTAATTGCTGAAAACATAAAGCTAACCACATTGAAATACAACCTGATTTAGCAACATATGCTTCTACATGCTTTTGACAAGTATACACTCTTCTTGGCTCTTGTAGGAGGGCTAGACAAGTTATTATACCACCACAAAAAGGTAACAAATAATTAATTTAATACAAAATTAAGAGAAAAATCATTTTTATGTAATATGCTTTGTTAAAAAAAAAAAATGGTTAAATTTTATATGATTGAACAATCATAGTTTTAGTAATTCCATCTTTCTTTGTTTTGGTTTTTTTATGTATGTGTAAATATGTGAAGTCCTTCATCAATGGTTCTTGTATCACTATTGTCAGCTAATTCATTTTGTTAAAAGTGGGATCTAATTATGCAAAACCTCTGATGTTTGGTTAGAGCTATTGGAAATTGGAGACAATTTTTCATTATAATGCAATTGTCATCTCTTGATAAAATCATGCATTTTCTATGTCAACTATGTCCAGAACACAATAATGTTGGATCCACTACCAACCCAACCTTGGCCTGCTACTGGCTCGGTTCAACCGACTAGGGAAATGCTTACCAACAATATATTATCATGAGGAGCCTAAATTAAGCTACTCTAGATTAGCCTAAAAATACATATTAAAGTTAGAGTGTTAATTTAGGAGATAAATTGAGAATACACAAAATAGAACAAGAGACAGGATATATCGTGGTTCACCACAACTGTGGCTACGTCCACACCAAGAGTAGAGAAAATATATTATTCATTCATTGTAGCTTACATACATAGGGCTTTGCCCTTACATTTATACATTAGTTCTTCAAGAGAAGACAAAGAGATAAATAAGAAGAATGTG
Source organism: Cupressus sempervirens (assembly GCA_028749045.1). Taxonomy (NCBI): domain Eukaryota; kingdom Viridiplantae; phylum Streptophyta; class Pinopsida; order Cupressales; family Cupressaceae; genus Cupressus; species Cupressus sempervirens. The sequence goes on from CM053791.1 coordinate 384,678,637, forward strand.
AAATGAACAAACATGACACTTGGACTTCACATCCAACATAGAGAACTAAGGAACAACTAAATCTCCCTAAACACCATTCTTTCTCTCTTCTTTCATAGTATTATTAAAAGCCTAACACACCAATTAGTTCAATTACTTACTAGACTTCCGAACCTGATAGAATCTCATGGCTTATAAGCTTACAAAATGAGAGAATGTGGATATATTAAAAGCTTGGGTATTGAATTACAAATTTAAGGAAGTGCGAGCTGATGCTTGAGGGGAATTTATGGGTGGAGTTTTTTATGGCTATTTAAGACTATATTTTCCAAAACAGATGGTTTTGTTAGAATTGTATGAAGCATTGCATTCATGAAAGTGAAATTATCTTGTCATTTAATAGGGAAGTATTTGTAAGTTATTATAAGTTAGACTATTGATGGTTGTGTTTAAAATTGTGAATTCTGTAAATGAGGAATGTATAAGAAGAAACACAATAATGTAGGAGAAAAAGTCGAATTGAGTTAAAGAATCTATTTACATGTAGTCATTGGTTGCATGTTTTTTATTATTGTTTTCTAATTTTTACAATATTTTAAATTGTTTTCTTAGGTAAATATTTTCAATTAATATTTATATCAAATGAAAAATGGGAAATAAGTTATAGTTTAAAATAAAAAAACATACATATAGAGATGCAAGCCTCGATAAATTTTCCACCGCAGTCAAATCCTTCGAAGAGGGCAAGGATTAAATATCATTGTTGGTCTTTTTGGCTAACAAAGATCCTTCTTCTAGCATTAGCTGGTGTTCAAGTTCTTATTTCTTCCTTCTCATTTACATGTTTAGTTCTCCCTTTTTCCACACACCCTTAAAGTAGTACCAAAAATTGTTGTAATCGAGCCAACATTTGATGTCCTAAAACTTACAACTACAAAACATTTGAGACATATCTAAAGTTTGAATTATTAACTATCTAGAATTAAATGGTACGAATGAAGCCATAAGATGATAACCCAAAACCTAAGTTATTAGCAGACTGTGTTAGGGCGGAGCCTATGATTTATAAAACCCTAGAAACATCTGAGAAATATGTTATCCTTCTTCAATATTTTGTTGGAAACATGCCCATGTGGAAGAATCCTAACCATCAATGGAGGGTTGATGAATGGTTTAAATTGAAGGGTTTACCTACACTTTCCTATTGGAAAGATGGAGCCATTGTAGGGCATTTGGAGCACAATGAGGTGAACATTGCTTCCCACTTTGAAAATTTGATTGATTAAGGTTTATTATCAAATGTTGCCAAACATCCAAATGTAACTAAATTCTAAATATACTAAACAATAATTGTTCCTAAGCAAGATGTTATCATTTTGTTATTATTAATCTATATTAATTATAGTGCTGTGGCTCTACAATTTTATTTCATTAAGAAGACTGATGCTTAGTATTTTAAAGCCTAACATGCAAGTGGATTTTTGAATTTTGTGTAAAAATTTGTAAACAAGCCTTCTAATACTATGTATGATTTTTAGTTTGACATTTCAGATACGCTCAGTGGTCCATCATTAGGAGTAAAATGAGCATGTTTTGAAACAACAAACTAAAAAGCATACATATTACAAACCAAAAACTCTTATGCCCATCTAATGATCATATAAGTTGTACAAATTTAATGTCAACTGTAACCCTCTTGTGTATTTTTTCCTTCTTATTTGTCATTACTAGTTTAGAATTTGAATTGTTCATCTGAGTATCATGGACAAGGTAACATATTTGGAGATAGCAAATACAATCTTACATGATTTTTTAATTTTCAATTTTCATAATTTGAAAAGTTAAAAATAACTTAAATAAAGTGGAGGAGGAAAAATATGTAAAAGGTGAACATTGGAATGTATCTAAATGAAAATATAAACATCAAGATGAGTGGATACTAAGCTTTTCTTTTAAGTTCATAACTCTTGAAAGGTTTTCTACAATTGAAAGTAGGCAACCATGTAGGTGGTCAATTTCAATTTAAAAGGGAGATAAATAATGATATTATTTATGGGAAGCATTGTGGTGGAATTTGAATACACCCCTGACTACCACGAATAAGATGAGATTAGAAGTTGATTTTTATTCAATAGGCCTACCAGACTAATATTAATGGCTCTGTTCTCTATTCTCCGCTCTTGACCAGCTTATGTTTTCTTGCCTACATTCTTACTTCTATATAGCAAAATAGATGCCAAGGAGATAATGTTTATCATTATATTTGTGAATATAGTTTGCAAATCTAGTGATTATTCTTCAAGTTGTCAAATACTCTATGTTTTTGTTGGATGAGTTTTCACAAGTTTTAACATTCACAATTTTATAGATGCAAAAAAAACATGGGTAAACATATTAATTTTGGTTTTGGTAAAATATTGTTTATAACTTAAATGTGGGTTCACATGTTTTTGTTATATAACTTTGCATTTTCTCCTTTGAGATTTTAATTTGGACTACTTTTGAAGTTGTCATTTTTTTTGTAGAGTTTTTGTGAGTATATGCCCCATTGAAATTTTGTGGACTTGCCAAGTACTCCAAGTCTAAATCTGAAAGCTATGTTTGTGCATGCATTCTAGTTCAAATGAATTTTGGCTGAAGAAGGAAAAGAACTAAAGTTGTTCAAGATTAACCTTGGAAAAGAATCATAGAGCCTGTTAGCTCCATCAAATGATATTCATAGTTTCTGTGCAAATGGGTTGGTTTTTTACATGAGACAAATTTGACATGATCTTTACTTTCTTTTCTACAGTACATAAAAAAGCTTGTTGCTAGTCACAACAAGCTAGGGAAGGTTTTACATTTTGGTTTATTGTATAAAATTTGCAGATGTCCTTGATGTCTTAGGGATGCCAGAGTGACCCCAATTTCAGCAAGAGAAAAAAGGACATCCTGGGATTTACCATTTCTTGCAGGGGTGAGGAACTAGGATGTCATGACCCTCATCATAGAACTTCCCAAATGACTACAATGGATTTTAAGGGTTTGAAGGGCATCCCATGGAAACACTAGGGAATCAGTTCACATTTGCAATAACTACATACTTTGAAGCTTGACTCTTACATCAAAACAAAAAGCTATAAAATTTGGAAGGAAATACTATTGGATATTTTTATCAGTGGGTTCCTCATACATAAAAATTGGCAACTGGCTTGGCCATGGCCTAAAAGACTACTTTAACCTTCAACTTTATTTTCAAATATCTATAATTTTTAACATTTATTCACATAATTATGTTCTTGAACCAACGTATTACTATATAGGCGATTCGATTTGAACAAGGCGATTTTTTATGATTGGTTGTATTGGCTCAACAATTTTTTGCTAGAAATTTCCATGGATTGCCTAGTTAGGAAATTTTTGCCTAAATTATTGAGTTATTTACCTCATGGCTTAGTCAAAAAAAGGGAAAAAAATGAATTTTGTTTTGTTGGTTTCTTTCTTTTTTGGTTCCTTGACTGAACATACCATGAACTCCAACATTCTTAGAAGATTAATTAGATCATCCTTAACCTCTTTCAATCATATGCAACATTAAAGACCTTTCATTAGATTAGATCTATGATATATCGTATTATCAAAGCAATAAAAAATATAGTCATTAATTTTCAATGAATTCTTTCTCTAGGACTCACCATTTCTCCTCAAATACAAAGCCACTTAACATGAGATCAAAACCAAAGGAAAGATAATTTGATGCACTTAAAAAATCCAAAGAATTAAAAATTTCAGAAAATTATAAGTAAAGATATCAACCTACTTTGATTTAAAGTTACAACGTTACTATTTACAATTTTACCCTATACTATTATAGATACATGTTTCATGGAAAATTTGATGTCATTGGTTTCATGAATTTTACATACATTTATGATTTGACAACATTTATAATTCTATAGGTATATATATATATATATATATATATATATATATATATATATATATATATATATATATATATATATATATATATATATGTGTGTGTGTGTGTGTGTGTGTGTGTGTGTGTGTGTGTGTGTGTGTGTGTGTGTGTGTGTGTGTATATATATATATATGTATATATATATATATATATATATATATATATATATATATATATATATATATATATGTATGTATGTATGTATGTATGTATGTATGTATGTATGTATGTCAAATGATTATGTTTTCTATTTCCTTTTTCTTTAGTTGGTCAACAAGCATCTACTTATCATGGAAGATTCTACGATTCCTCTCCTTCCATAGTTCCCATAAAATTATGGAAGGAGACAAAATCCAAAGGTTATGATATATACTATTTCTTCTCAATAGAGGCCAAAAAGTTAACATACTCCTGATTGAATTTGGAAAAGCCAACATAATTCCCAATTGTGAACATATCGAATGCCGACATGAGGTTGAGTAAGGGAAATTAAGAAGGAGGTGGTAAGAAGTTTCTTGCAGGGGTGAGGAACTAGGATGTCATGACCCTCATCATAGAACTTCCCAAATGACTACAATGGATTTTAAGGGTTTGAAGGGCATCCCATGGAAACACTAGGGAATCAGTTCACATTTGCAATAACTACATACTTTGAAGCTTGACTCTTACATCAAAACAAAAAGCTATAAAATTTGGAAGGAAATACTATTGGATATTTTTATCAGTGGGTTCCTCATACATAAAAATTGGCAACTGGCTTGGCCATGGCCTAAAAGACTACTTTAACCTTCAACTTTATTTTCAAATATCTATAATTTTTAACATTTATTCACATAATTATGTTCTTGAACCAACGTATTACTATATAGGCGATTCGATTTGAACAAGGCGATTTTTTATGATTGGTTGTATTGGCTCAACAATTTTTTGCTAGAAATTTCCATGGATTGCCTAGTTAGGAAATTTTTGCCTAAATTATTGAGTTATTTACCTCATGGCTTAGTCAAAAAAAGGGAAAAAAATGAATTTTGTTTTGTTGGTTTCTTTCTTTTTTGGTTCCTTGACTGAACATACCATGAACTCCAACATTCTTAGAAGATTAATTAGATCATCCTTAACCTCTTTCAATCATATGCAACATTAAAGACCTTTCATTAGATTAGATCTATGATATATCGTATTATCAAAGCAATAAAAAATATAGTCATTAATTTTCAATGAATTCTTTCTCTAGGACTCACCATTTCTCCTCAAATACAAAGCCACTTAACATGAGATCAAAACCAAAGGAAAGATAATTTGATGCACTTAAAAAATCCAAAGAATTAAAAATTTCAGAAAATTATAAGTAAAGATATCAACCTACTTTGATTTAAAGTTACAACGTTACTATTTACAATTTTACCCTATACTATTATAGATACATGTTTCATGGAAAATTTGATGTCATTGGTTTCATGAATTTTACATACATTTATGATTTGACAACATTTATAATTCTATAGGTATATATATATATATATATATATATATATATATATATATATATATATATATATATATATATATATATATATATATATATATATATATATATATATATATATATATATATGTATGTATGTATGTATGTATGTCAAATGATTATGTTTTCTATTTCCTTTTTCTTTAGTTGGTCAACAAGCATCTACTTATCATGGAAGATTCTACGATTCCTCTCCTTCCATAGTTCCCATAAAATTATGGAAGGAGACAAAATCCAAAGGTTATGATATATACTATTTCTTCTCAATAGAGGCCAAAAAGTTAACATACTCCTGATTGAATTTGGAAAAGCCAACATAATTCCCAATTGTGAACATATCGAATGCCGACATGAGGTTGAGTAAGGGAAATTAAGAAGGAGGTGGTAAGAAGTTTCCTCATAATATTCACATAATGGGCATCTGCTAGGTCCTCGAATCCCAAACTTCTTAAGCTTTTCTGTAGCAAGGGCCCTTTGATGAAAATGATCCAAGAGAAAAATCTTGCCTGAGAAGGCAAAACTTATCCCAACACAAACAAAGAGGGAAAGGAGATGGAGAGGAACCTTGAAGAGATTCAAGATAAAAATATCCCATTTTTGAGCCGTACTCTCCATTTTTTCTCCCATCCCATATGAGATTGCCCTCCCCTCCCTTAAAGGAGATCATTTTGGATCTCAGGATTAGCTAAAGAAAAATGTCTCTTCTAAGGGAATGTCTTCATCATCATGATCTCTCCACTTTCAATGTGGTCTATATTCTCCAAAAATCACATAGTTCTTCACCTGTAATCACCTAAAAATGGTCACTTAGACTATTATTCCCCTTCTTAGCATTTTGGCTAAATTATTTAATCATTTGCTTAGGCCAAATTGCTAAAAATCAATTTATTTGATTTTTACCTATAGTTTGACTATAATATCTATAGTCCATATTTGATTAAAATTACATGTCCTCTTTTAATTAAATAAATACCCCATTCTTCTAACCCACTCTAATGTGCACACATAAAGTCTTTTTCCTATTTACAATTTAAAAGAAAAGACTTCATCTCACATGAAAAGTCAACTCTTCCTCATTGTTGGAAATGATCTTGCACATGGATCATGTCAAAAGTCAACCCCCACCCTTGATCACTCATTTCTTGATCTTGATCTTAACCATCCATGCATCTTTAAAAGGGAGAGCTCTCTCTCCTTCTCTACAGATCCCAATTTTGAGCTACTGTTATGCTGTAGATTTATTTATAGGTTTTCTTGGAGCATTAATGGAGAGCTTCTATCTTCTTGTCTCATTCTTTGAATATTCATACTATCATATTTTATTTGCAATAGCTTAGTTTCCTTGTTCAATAACATAGATCACTTAGCTTAATTAGTATGGCTGTAACACTCTCATTTTCTTAGCATAGTTGCAACATTGTGCATCTCATTTTAGCATAGTTTCATCCTTGCATTGCATACTCAAGAGTTCTTTGACACTAGAACTCTCTCTCTTGTCTAAAGAATGTCCCATTTCATGGTTTAATAGCAAGAGTTCCATATCTAAGGCTCAACTGAGAGCTATTTCTATGCTTATGCACACACATTTGCACTCCATGACTAGGGATCTCTAAGCCACAATTCAAGGTTTCCAACTCATGGAATACCTTGTATAGAATATTTTAGAGAAGTGAAATTTTCTAGTGTACATTTTTTGTGCCCACCATGGGGAAGAACACTACTATTTTGCCTCACTAGCTGCATTTAGTCATGCATTTTTACTTGTTATTTCTAAACTTTTTTTTCTCTATAGTCAAAATTATTGTGAGATACTTTATTAGTATCATACGACATTTCACAGTACTGCAGTGCAATACTCTAACTAGTAAAGTATCACAAAAATATTTAGAAAACTATCACATTGGTATTACAAAGTTTATCACACAAGTATATTGAAAAGTATCACATAGAGGAAAAATATCACCTCTATATACTAAAAAGTGTTGTACAATACTTAGGCAATGAAAAATATCACTCTATTTGGAATTGACTTTTGTTCAAGTTATTTGATCAATTTTGAGTCTTTGGCAATCTATTTTTGGGATTCTTAGGTTTATTCATTGTCTAGTAGAGGTCTACTAGAGGTTTTTATCCCATTTTGGACTAACCCTTTGATGAACTAACACATTGTTTTGTAGGGTTTCTCTAAAATTGCTTGCAAATTGCTATAAAAGAATGCATGTCAAAGACATGCTAAAAAGGCTACTAACTCTTATTTGTAGAGTTTCCTAAAAAGCAAAAAAATAAAAAACCAAGTGTGCTTGTATTTCTTCAATTTTATGTGTGGAAATATACTAGTTGTTTATTTTTCATAGGTACAGAATTACTTGCTTTACTAAAGCTCGTCACTTGGTAGGAAAGTATGCTTTTCATGTTTAGGTGAATAAGAAATCTTGACCCATTTGATATGCCATGGTGGAGTAAGGGGTACATAAACTTTCTTGGTGTGTTTGGGAGAAGAAATTGGAATAAGAGAGTCTATTCTTCACCCTTTAGGTGAATTAGAAATCTTGACCTCCAAAAGTGGATCCATTTTTTTGCTAGGGAGATATTACCTTTAGTGGGCCTTTTCTTGAGAGATCAAGAGGAATGACCCAAGTGGGGACATTGAACCCAACTCTTCCAAACCACAATAAAATCAAGGCTATCAAGTACACAAAACCTTGGTAGACATAGTACTTGTCTTTATCTAGTGAAGGTACTTATGGGATTGTGACCATGAAGAAAACACTAGATTGGAAAGCTTAAGGTACTCTTGTGGCTGTGAGGTCTATTAATTATCACAAGGTAAGGTGTCCCATATTAGGAGCAAGGGGCGTGCTATGAATGAAAGCCCTTTCTAAACACTATAGAAGCTACCTTATTTATTTTCTCAACATCTTGGTGCGAGGACCAATCCTAGTGGACTACCTAGATCATCCCAAGATTTTACACTCATCATTTGTGTGCCCTTGGTTGTGCAAATGACACCTCCATGACAAAGCTAATATCTATCGTGGGCAACCACTTTGTGTGAGACAATGGGGCATCAAACGTGGGCCAAGATGTTGAGTAATGAACCATGACCTTAGGTAGTTCTACTTGGAATGTGTCTTCAAATGTGAAAAGACTTGTGTAAACATTCTCAAACATTAAATATGTTGTTAACATTTGTAGGATTTTTCATTTGATACCTAATTTCTTGTGTTGGCAAGGTTTCTTTGTCCCTTAACTAACTATTTGAGACATGCTCATTCTCTTACTATTTTTAAACCATGGTGTTTTCTACTACAAACTGAAGCCCTATACCATCAACACTACATTCTGGTCTGAGATGTTCAAGAAATCAAATTGAAACATAGGTTTTTTAATCTTTAAGTTGCATTTTACATAGTTCACTGGCCCTTTATCGCATGACCTTCTAAGAAACATCGTGCAATATTTTGCACATGCTAAAGTATCACATGTCTATTAGAAACTCTATTGCACTCTACATATCAAGGCTATCACACTACTTAATGAATACTATCGCATGAGTCAAACGTATCATTCAACTCTAGAAAAGAATATCGTATGATAATTATTGTTGATCTTGTATTACCTAGCTTATGGAGAAGTATCACTTAGTGAACATTGCTTTCAAAACTGGGTCAAAATTGCATCATAGCTGATTTAGGGGTGTCATCACTTCCTCCTACATAAGTCTTGTTTGAAATTTTCATGTTAGGTGTTGTTCTAAATTGAAGAGATGGATCTAGTTTGTTAGATATGAGCTAAAACATCACTAATGATCACTTGTCAAAATCCGGTTACCTTGTTGTTCTATCTATTTTCTATCGAGCTTCTTGTTCAACTTATTGGCTTGAGTTGTTAGTGCATAAGTTCTTGAGCACTCTTGACAAGCCACTCGCTTATTTTATCTTTGACAAGTGATCATTCCTGAACATACAAACTCTAAATCTAAAAAGCTTTGTTTCATCCCATTAGATGAAGACATAACCTTACATGCTGGTTACAACTAGGCTCCAAGTCGATCAAGGAAGTCATCTTTCATTCACCTTTGAAAAATTGACCACTCCAACTAGGCATCCTCATAGAAAACTTTGTGAGAAAGAACCCATTTCTAACAAGCCAGAAGAGGCCAATACTTGGCATAATCCACCCTATAGCTTTGAGAACCCTTTTGATAATCCCTTTGATACTCTGAGGGTTGAAGACAACATTTCGCTCACCATGCATCCTAAAAAGAGGAATCATCACTTAGAGCAACTCTTTTCACATAAATAAGAATAATCATGCTTAGAAAAGGAAAGACTATAAGACTAGGCTATATGAATGACCACAAGGGAGAGATCTTATAATCAAGCCAAAACTAATGCTCATACACATAATGCTAAGAATAGACATGCACATGGTTACTAGAGTAATAATTTCAATAGCAATCCTATTGGTGGCAATGGTGGAAACAACACACCACCTAGGTCTCCAAGAATAAACATAGAGGCATGTCCATCACCACCTAGATACTCACAATCACATCATGAAAGTGAGGCAAATGATGAAATCACTAACAAAGATCTCATGCAATTTCAACAAGATGAGGTTGCCCAAAGGTTGATGTTAAAAGAATTTTTTTTTTTAATACACGCTATAATTTGATCTTAGAAAATAATTGTTTTCATCCTTCAATGACATGATTGATAGTTCTTACTGTATTGAGGATGTTCTGTCAAGAAGGGTTACATCATGCTAAACAAAGATAAGAATGACAATGAAAATGACAAAGAAAAAAAAAAAACTTGGAACAAAAATATATATGTAGTTAATGATGGAGTTATAGATGCTCCTAAGACTAAGGAACCAACCTTGCTAATGTCATTTATGCCACCAAACAACAAGAGACTTCAAAACCTCTATCTTTCAACAAAACTAAGAAGTCTTCTAAACCAAAACATGTCTACACACCACTGGTAGAATCATATGAGGTGGTCCTAAAAACCTTGCAAACAAGCTTATCATGCTACCAGACAACTCTTGACCCTATGAACCACTCATCAAGGCTACTTGGCAGAGGAATGACCACTTTTGAAACTATCATAGGAGTAAGGGACACAACACTAGAAATTTTTTCAAGCTTAAGGATATCATCCAAGACCTCACAGATGGAGGAAAAGTTGTTACATATGGCTTAGTTAAAAGTTTTGATCATAAAGCCTTTAAGCAACCATTACCCAAATATGAAAAGGAGGAATCATCTCATGCTAAGAAGAAAAATCATGATGCCAAGATCAATTACACTTACACTGATATAGACAACATCATTAACATGTTGGAACTTGTTGAACATATTTGCATGATGGGTCCTAAATTTGACAAGGAACCCAACTATGACACTAATGATGAAAAGCCTAAGGTAGTCTTGAAAACATGCAATGCTCAACAAAACTCTAGAGACACTAGGCCTATGGTAAGTCTTAAGGTGGCAGAACCATCCTCTTCACGTGGTGAGACACTCAATGATGTCACTAGGGGATAATCCAAATTTGTTCTCAAAGTTGCACATGATCCTGAGAGCATCTTTTTGTCTAAACAGGTGGCTACTCCAACCATATTTCATTATGATCTTATCAGTTAGTGGCAATGTACCCCTGCACATATTTTTATCTTTGAGTTGCTAGAATTGTCTCCTCTACATAAGGAGATTCTTGAAAAAGCTTTACACACAACCAACATTTCCACAAATATTGACACTGAGTGGTTCCAAGCTATGGTCAACTACATCTCCTCACCTCACTATCTAAAATTCTCTAAAGAAGATGAAAAGTCCCTTATTTATCCACATAATCTAGCCCTTCACATCGAAGTCCAAATCTTTCATACTTGAATTCGTTGAGTCTTGATAGACAATGGTGCTAGATTAAATATTATCTCATTCAATTTTGTCCAACAACTTGGAATGTCTAATTTTTTATTGACCCTATATGAAAAATCACCATCAAAGCATATGATGAAGTTGAATGGTCTTCTAAAGGCCTAATTGTGCTGCCTATCCATATGGGTCCCATTGAAAATGATGTGGTCTTTCAAGTCCTAGACATCCAACTTGCATATAATATTTTGCTAGGAAGACCATGGATCCATGATATGCAAGTCATACCATCAACATATCATCCATTCAATGGTGCTAAGATCATTATTCCAAGGGAAAAATTTATGTCCAATGAGATGCTCACTATTGTTGAAATGCTAGACCCACATAATTCCTCTTCATGTGAGCTCAAACTATCACTTATGGCATGTGAACAAAAAGTGAAAAATGATGATCCTAAGAATGGGAGAATACACTTGTAACTATTGTTGCATTGCTGGTTTCTTTAAGATCTTATGGGAAACCTTCTAAGAAAATGAAGTCCTTGGCTTTTGCCATGATTGTCTTTGGGACCTTTATCCAATCATCCATCACTTTAGAAGTAGAAAAGGAAGATCAAGCTATAAGGGTTTGGATTTATAGGGAAGAAGAAGATGTTGAGGAGATTATTGCCACTACTCCTATTTCTCCCAGACACTATGGAAAAGGCCATAAATTCTTGAAAAACATGGGCTATCATGGCCAAGGATCAGTAAATGGTGACAAAAAGGCTCTTCTAGAACCCCTAAATCATACCGAGGGCCAAAAAAATAGAGATATTGTTGGTCTAGGCTTCGAGGTAGAGGATAAATTGCTAATATTTGATAGAAGGGCCCTTGTGACTAGTGAATCAGAGGATGATCTACCTTTTTCTACTTTTGCTACACAAGAAGTAGACTTCATGCCTTATACTTTTCTTCTTTGGGGAGAGAAACTAATGATCACCAATAATGATGTTGAGGCTTCTACATCTAGACAACATGAATATGATGAATCTTATAATGAAGATCCCAACAAAGGAAGAATAAGAGAAAATATTGCTTGATTGCTAGCCTAAAATCATAGTACAAATTTTGGTGAATATGAATGGTAATATCTTTCAGATACCTCTTGCAAATTAGGAGTGGATGTCATACATGCCTATGTCACTCAATCCAATATAGTCAATGAGTCTAGTCTAGGGTCTGATGAGTTTGGCTTGTAATTCACTTTAGTGGATCACGTTGATCACTCTAGGCCTCCTCTTCATTCAGATTCCTTTAGAACTTTCTCTATACGCTCAACTTCTCTTGTAACTAGAGATAACTCCTTCCACATCCACAATCTTGAAGCTTCCACTTGTCTCTCACTCATACACCTTGATCTCATAGATTGGTTTGTTTAACATCAAAGACCATAGTTACCATCTTTCCAAAATGACTATGAGATCACCTGCTATCTAAATGCTATTAAACCTATGATATCTTCCACCAGCGAACAAGTGACCAATATGATAGAGATAGATATCAAGTAACTCAATCACAAAATAAAGATAAATATGAAAAATAAGTGATTAGATGGAAAAAACAACTTTTTGGCACTATATGAATGTCAAAATAGTAAAAATAAAGATGTATCCATGGGTGAAAACCTCTTTGAAGTACCTAACGATGAGGTGCTTAGTAGTCTCCCAACCTATTTTCAAGATCAATCATCAATTTTGATCAAACCAACACAACCAATTAATCTAGGTATTGAGGAGTCTCCTAAGATCATACATGTGGCTCAATCCCTATCAAAAAAACAATTTACAAAGCTCTTTAAAGAGAAGAAAATCAAGTTTTCATGGACTTATGATGATATGCCTGGATTAGATACATAACTAATCATTGACCATCTTTCCATAACTCTTGGCATAAAACCAATCAAGAAAAAACTAAGAAAAATGCCATCTCATGTGGCATTACTAGTAAAAAATGAGCTCAAAAAATTGTTAAGTGAAAACTTCATCTAAGTTATTGACTATGCGAAATGGATCTCCAATAATTTGCTTGCATAAAACATGACAAATCCATGCGCGTATGTACTGATTTTAGGGATCTTAATAAGGCATGCCCAAAGGATGACTTTCCACTACCTAACATTGACATGATAGTAGACATGACTGTGGGTTATGAAATGTAGTTCCTAATGGATGGTTTCTTTGGGTATAATCAAATCAAGATATCTCCTAAAGACTAGGAGGAAAAAACTTTTACTTGTGCATGGGGAACCTTTTGCTGAAATGTGATGCCATTTGGGCTTAAAAATGCTGGCGCCAGCTATCAAAGGGCCATGGTCACTATCTTCCATGAAATGATGAACAAAAACATGTAAGATTATGTTGATGAAACTTTGGCCAAATCCAAACAAAGAAGCACTCACCTGTCAGACTTGATTTTGATATTGGACCATATGGAACAATTCCAACTTAGGCTAAATCCAAAGAAATGTATTTTTGGTGTCACATTAGGAAAGTTTCTATGATATATCATCTCATCTAAGGGCATAGAGGTAGACCCTGAAAAAGGTTCAAGCTATCATGTACATGCTACCTCCTAGAAACATTAGTCAACTGAGGAGTTAGCAAGGACGCCTTCAATCAATCCAAAGGTTCATCTCTTAATTGGCTGATAGGTCAAACCCTTTAATAAGAATCTACATAAGGGTGGTTCTTGTACATAGAATGAAGAATATGACAAAATCTTGACTCAAATCAAGGAATATCTTGCAAAGCCTCCTATTATCATGCCTCTGATTCAGGGGAAACCTTTGATCCTCTATATCTCAGCTACAAAAAATTCATTAGGAATTTTATTGGCACAAAAAGATTAAAATGGGAAAGAAAGAGCCATATATTACGTCAACTACACCTTGTTAGCTTACGAGCTCAATTATAACAACATTGAAAAGGCTTTCCTAGCAGTTGTCTTTGCATCCCAAAAACTCAAACTTTATATGCTTGCACATACTATGTAGCTGGTTGCAAAAATAGATCCTTTAAAGCATCTTTTAAGTAAACATGTGCTTATGGGTTGACTTTCCAAATGGATGATGATTCTTTTTGAATTTAACATTTAGTATGTTGAATGTAAAGCTATTAAAGGACAAGCAATTGTTGATCAATTGGTTGAATTCCCAATTACATATAATGATCTAATGCAAATTGATTTTGTAGATGCCTCTATTATGTATGTCATTGAGAGGACATGGAAGATGTTCTTTGATGGCTCACACACACAAAATAGAGTTGGTGCTAGGATTGTCCACAATCCCACAGTCTTACAAACTTTTGTTTCCATGCACTAACAACATAGCTAAGTATGAGGCTTTGACTAATGGGATTAAAATGGTTGTTGAATGGAGAATCATAAAATTAAACATCTATGGAGACTCCCAACTTGTCATTAATCAAGTCAATAATTATTATCAAAATAAGGATGACAAGTTAGTCCCATGACAAGTTAGTTCCTTATTACACTACATGGTCAAATTTCAATGACAATTTGTGACGGTAGTGTAATTTGTGGTCATTTTCATAATTTTTATTTGCAATTGTCCCTGACAACATCACAATACTGACATTGGCATTGTAATTGCGACACCATCATGAGCATTAAAAAAAGAAACACAATAATCATTTTCCATTTATTTTGATTTTGGAGAGGCTGCGCACGGAAGAGGTGGAGAGGTATGAACTTTTTCATGGCACCCTTGTGATCAGTGCATTTGATTGTTGTGCCCTTGTGATCTCTGCATTTTGTTTTCATACCCTTGCTCTAAGATTTCATTGTTGTGTCATGCCCTTGCTTTTCGATTTCATTGTTGTGCCATGACCTTGCTTTGTAATTTTATTACTGTGTCATGCCCTTGTGATCTATGTGCCCTGGCTCTATGATTTTCTTCAAGGGCAAGAAGGGGTACATATATAAATGTTTTTTTCTTTTCCTTGTAAACATGTATGTCTTTATATTTCCTTCTAATTACACATGTATCTCTATATATATTTAGAGAGATCTTTTTCAAGGTGCTTATTACATATATGATCTAGCTACATACATAATCTAAAATCCAAATAATAAAACAATAAAAATCACTCAACCCATGCTAAGTGATTTACCTCAAGATCCTACACAAATAATAATGTAGAACACAAAAAATGGACCAAGTTTGTAAGAAATTTTACAAAAACATGTCATAATAGATATTTTTAGAAAGAAATAAGCCATAAATAGTTAAATTGGTCTAGTTGTGGGTTAGCTGGGCTGATATATACACATATTTAACTAGGTTATGGCATCTACAAGGGAATGTGCCTCATGATTATGCATATGTGTTTGGTGAATTTCTTTCCTATGATATATCTTTGCATTTCATTGTTATGCCTTTGCTCCGCAATTTGGTTTCCATGCCCTTGTGATCTCTACATTTCGTTGTCGTGCCCTTGCTCTACAATTTTGGTGACGTTCCCTTGCTTTGTCATTTTGTTACTATGTCATGCCCTTTCTCTATGATTTCATTTATGTGTTGTGCCCTTGCTCTATGATTTTGTTTCCATGCCCTAGCTCTGCAATTTTCTTCAAGGGTATGTAAATGTTGGTTTCTTTTCCTTCTAAATAGGTATCTCTTTATATCTCCTTTTGAACATGTAGTTCTAGAGATCTTTTTAAAGTTGCTTATTACATATTAGCTACACAATAGAAAAATTGATCTAGCTACATACATATTCCAAAATCCAAAAAAAAAAACTCACTCAACCCGTGCTAAGTGACTTACCTCAAGATCCTCCACAAAAATAATGCAGACTAGGAAAAATGGGCAAAGTTTGCAAGAAATTTTACAAAAACATATCATAGCAAATATTTTGAGAAATAAACTAGCCATAATCATGACACTCATTCCCTTTTAGAAGCCTCTACCATAATGACATTACCTCTAAACCTTGCAAAGGATGTTTAAGTGGTTCCCAACCTTGAAACACTCTTATAGGCATTCGATACTTGGGATCATCGCAAGGAGACTGTGCCAATACTTGAAACACTCTTATAAGTATTTGATAGAAATTCTCAAAGACACTTGCAAGTGATTCCAATGTCATAGTACCTACTGCAATACTTTCTTGGATTCTATTGGGTGGCTCCCATAATATCCTTTATGTTGTCTAGCTATTGTTTATGTCATGCAGTCTCTTTCTAAAGCCGTTCCTTCTCATTCTATTTTTAAAGATGCTCCTTCTCCTTTACTCTCATGCCTTAAATTTTGATTATCAAACTTTTCAATATCTGGCTCTACCTTATCTAAAATCAACTTCACATCATACTTTTTGTAACTTTGGCATAGGTGTTTGATCATCGATAGCTTTCATTTCAACATTCAAGTTTTCAAGATTGATCTATATCCTCACTTATGGACTTCTCATGTCAAGCACCTTTTGTACTGTTTCAAAACTATGTTCTTGCTTCTAAGCTAACAATTCTTTAGATGCATTTTCTTGTAAAATATTAATTTTGTTGAACAATTGTAAACTCTTAGAAAGTGCATTGTTGTTTTCATGTATGTATGTATAGATGTATGTATGTATATATATAAGTATGTATACATGTATGCATGTATATATGTATATATATATATGTATGTATGTATGTATGTATGTAGAGAGATCTTGTGGATTGTGGATTATGTATTATAAACAAAAATGAAAAGAAAACATGACATTAATCATTCCCCATTTGTTTTGATTGATTGTGGAGAGCTATGCATTAAAGAGTGTGGAAAGCTCCAAACAAGGGTGGAGATCTCTAAACATTGGTGGAGATCAGCAGAGATCTAGGATTTTGTCGTTGTTCCATTGTGATCTTTGTGCCCTTGCTTTACGATTTTCTTCAAGGGGAGAAGAGGTACCTATGTAAATGTTCTTTTCTTTTCTTTCTAAACATGTATATCTTGTTCATACATAATAGCTTTGGTCAAATTTAAGGATAAGTGATTATGATGATTGTATGCATATGTGCATGTATGTATGTAAATCAGTTCACTATGTGAACTACTTTACATGCATGCATGTACAATTTCATAGTACTTGTGCTAAATTAAATTAATAATTCATGCCTTGGATTTACACAAGAAATTATCCTTGTATTCAATCAAATTTATTCATACCAAATTAAGTATGCAAAAATCTGTACTTACATATTAAATTATCTCTTGGTGATTGAGTAAAGATCTCACGCATAATATCATCCATGTAATGATCATATGCATTCGTATTAAGTCATAATAGGATCGAGCAGATGATCCATTTATGTTACTTCATACTTGTTTTATTGAACATTTGGTTTAACTTAATCAATAATAATAGAATTATATAGCTACAACTAGTACACTTGTTTATTTTATTTAATCATATACATTGAAGACTATTATTTTTCTTAAAATTGGACTATATATTTGTTATCACTAAAACACAAATATAGATCTTTGATAGTTATCTATTTTAATTTTAAGATATTCATATTTAGCATGAAGAGTTTCCACCACTAGGCAGTGGAATAGCCACAATGTGGAGCCATATAGCGAATGGCTTTTTCCACCAAATTATATTTTTATTATATTTTTGTCCTTCAAAAATATTATAGGTGAATGTTCTTCTGATTTTCCATTTATTTAGTAATTTGTTGCTTGTCATTTGAGGTAATTTTCTATTATGATATAGAGACATCTATCATAAGGATGGACATGCCAATTTTGATCATCGCACTTTCAAAGTTGATTCCCTTATCTAATTAATGAAACTACTTGCAACTGACACCCTGATTTTTTGCAACTTGCCCAATCAACCATTCACACAAATGAATCATCCCATATCCATAAACAACATCTAATCTTATGTAAGTCTCCGTACTCTAAAGACCCAATACATGGAGCCATTATCATCACGAGTATACTCACTCTCCTTAGACAAAGTCAATCCAAACTATTCATACCAAAATAAGTATGCAAAAATCTATACTTACAAATTATATTATCTCTTAGTGATTGAGTAAAGATCAAATACATTTTTCCAAGGTGATAAAATTTCATATGTAGATGTATGTATGTATATATGTATGTATGTATGTATATATGTATGTGTATATGTATGTTTGTATGTATGTATGTATATATGTATCTTTGCATCTCGTTGCTATGCCTTTGTGATCTTTGTATATGTATGTATCTATATACATACATATATATGTATGTGTATATATATACACACATATGTGTGTATGTATGTATATATACACATACATATACATAAAGAGAAGCTTCTCTAATCACCTACCGGGAGAACTCTAAAGAGATACATGTTTAGAAGGAAAAGAAAAGAATATTTGCATAGGTACCTCTTCTCCCCTTGAAGAAAATTGTAGAGCAAGCACTACTACATTTGGGCCTGAACACCACAATTTATACTGTCGTTGAAAATTGTTGTTGTAATTTGACCCCAAATATTGTAGTGAGTTGCAAAGGGTATAGAGATCACAAGGGCATGACATGACAACAAAATCATAGAGCAAGGGCATGAAGATCACAAGGGCATGACACCAAAATGTAGAGATCACAAGGGTACGACAATGAAATCCTAGATCTCTACTAATCTCCACCAAGGGAATAGAAATGAAATGTAGAGATCATAGGGCATGGAAACAAAATGCAGTGATCACAAGGGAACAACAATGAAATCTCCACTAACATTCAGAGCTCTCCACCCTCATTTAGAACTCTCCACTCTCTTTTACATGCAAATCTCCATAATCAAAACAAATGGGGAATGAGTGTTTTTTTTTGTTTATATCTAAAATTAACTTCACATTGTGTTGTAACTCTGCCATAGGTGTTTGATCCTTGCTAGCTTTCATTTATTCATTTCAACATTCAAGTTTTCAAGTTTTCTCTTCATTATATTGTCCTTTCCACCCTAAAAACCACTCTGTTACTTCATTAAAATCAGGACTTGAACAAAGACAATGATGAAACAAAGCCCATATTCCAGAATCCAAATAATAAAACAATAAAACTCACTCAAATCGTGCTAATTGACTTAGCTCAATATCTTACACAAAAATAATGTAGACTAAGAAACGTGGGCAAGCAATTTTATAAAAATATATCATAGTGGATATTTTTAGAAAATACAAGCCATAACCTAGTTAAATTGGTCTAGTTGCTGGTTAGTTGGGTTCATTACAAATTCTTGTAGAACTGTCATCAGATCAGGTACAATAAAATGAACAATCAATTGTTCCTAGCTAGTAGGATCAAATACAGTTTTCCAAGGTGATAAAATTGCATATGCTGTATGTATGTATGTGTATATATATATGTATGTATGTATGTATGTATATAGAGAGATCTTGTGGATTTTGAAGATCAATGAAGATCTAGGATTTCGTTGTCATGCGTTTGTGATTGTTGCATTTCATTGTCGTGCCCTTGTGATCTCTGCATCTGTCATGCCCAAAATACAAGGGCAAAAACACACACAATTTTTTTTTAATATAGTGATTAAGTTCACTAAGTTCGATAAGTTCGTTTACACAAGTTAACATACATAATTAAAGTAAGATAGAACATGCTCTCCTATGGATAACTTTACATTCAATTACAAGTTCAAAAGTCAATGTGTAAGAGTAGATCAATCAATTTGAACATTCGTTATTAAATTGATTTTGATGTTTGCTTCATTACTACCATATTTTGAGACAACATTTTCTGCCCTTAAAGCAAACTAATTAAATCTAGTTTATATACTCAACATTTAAAGTTTACTCAAATAGACTATCTCAATTTTATAACCTGTACTAATTGAAGACATAATAACACTATCTTTTGATTTAAGAATAATATAATTGCTACATTAAAATAACCAAATTTACTAACCTCTACAATTAACTTTAATTAATACTGAAATTCAACTTAGCATCCACTAATTACTGACACAATGATTCTAAATTAATTCTTTAAATGAATCAAATAATTCAACTAACTTAATTTAAACAACAAAAATACCTGTAATGGAAACTAACTCTTCTAATTCGTATCCAATATTAAAATTGATTCTAACACTAAATTATTCAATCATTAAAGCAATTATAAGTCAATTACTTTCCTAATTAACACTTAAAAATAATTTTTAATATTAACTTATATTAAAGACCTCTTAATTAGAAGCTAACACTATACAACAACTATATTTAATTAAAACCAACTATAATTGCCACTAAGAAAAATATAATTAACTAAAATTTAAAATACTATTACAAAATCTATTAAAACAATTACTAAAATAAAAACTTAATAGTAACCTTCTAACCTAGACATGACACTCACCAACTTCATATCTTACTAACCTATAAACTAACATCCCTATATCTAACTTAATACTATCCCAAATTAAAAAGCTAATATTTAAAACAAAACCCAAAAAAAATCTACTAATAATTAAGACAAAACTATAAAAAAAATCCTAAACTAAATAATCTAACCTAACAACTAAACCACTCTAATCTAACTTCATTAACCCACCCATCATAACCTCCTTAACTCCCAACAACCCCACTAGCCAATAAAAAACTTGGAGTCTTTCCCCAAGTCTCCATACCTACCTAGGACAATATGTGGTCCCATCCAGCTCATCCTGCTTGCCTAAGAAATTCGCATGGAGAAAATAAGGGGGGGGGGGGGTACCTCCTACACATTATTGCTGAGATTTCAACAAACTTAAGAACAAAAGCTTTAGCCATTCCTAACAAAGTTGACTTGACTGGTCTATTTCATCTGACAAGGCAGGAGATGCAAGGAGCTATGTTGGAGAATTTCACATGGGAAGGGGATTGGGGTTTAGGAAGCCCAAAAAACAAAAGAAAAAGAATGACAAGATTGTTATGCAATGCCATTACAACAAGATTTGACTTTCCTTTTAAACTTGTGCCCAAATTTGGAGAAGTGGAGGGTGACATCATCCTTGAAAGAAAATAGATAAAGGTTCCCTTGCTTTGATTGGAACATGGAGAATTTATATGGGAAAGTTTATTTGGGTAAGGGGTAGATAAGGTATATGCAACTAGGGTCATTTAAAAATATATATATATTTAAAAACTGATGTGGGTGACTTACTAACCCAAGGTAAGATCACATAGACACATATTCTTCTTTATCACTGTTGTAGACTTTTAAAGTTAAGAGATTTTCCCATACAAAATATAGCATCCTGTAGGTGTGTGTTTTGAGAGTCTTGTTTTCTCTTAATGTATTTTTTTTTTGGGGTGTAATTTGAAATACTAACTAGTTAACAATATTACCTAGGGGCTATAACTCCTATTGCTTCATATGGCTTGCAAAGAAAAAATGTGTCCATTGAGTCCATTAATTAATTGTGGTAGGACACTAAGAGATTTTATCATATCTAAAGTAGCTTAATCTAAGGATTGAATTCCTGATTTAATTTTCACTTGATCTCGAATTGGAGATCCACACCAAATATACTTAAGATCAATCATTCCATTCTTTTATTATTTTATCTGATCAACACAAATCAAATGCATATGATTTTGAACTATAAGAATGCCCTCAAAAAAGGGTAAAACATCACTATATTCACTTTCTGATAAATACATGCATATAACCAAATTACAAGAAAGATCATATGGAAGGATATTACTCAATTTATCTTTTTTTATTGAACCACCTGATTCAAAGGCTTTGCCGAGAAAGAACCAGGATGAAAACCCGACATCGTTGCCATTACAACAAAAGTTTAAAACACTTTGCATAGGATTTCAATCCTGAACATAACTGAATTTCAACAATCAATTTAATTTTCTTCATGGTCCTTAACAAGGGATTCATTTCATTTTCTACAATACATCGCTAAGATCATGGAGAGAACAAAAATTGACCAGGTGACAAACAAACATAACAAGGAGACAAAATCTGACATTCATTTCCATACCACATTTTCACAACAGGTACAAAACTAAGGGAGAAGGTGAATTTTTCCAATAGGAGATGTCAGACACAACACCAAAATAGGTGCCCAATCAGGGCTATAACTCAAGAACTTCTGTTCTTCCATTCTTACATGTCAAAACTCATACGTGGTTTATGCTAATAGGTAGGGGCCCATAACACCCTACCCTCTCTCCCTCTTCTCTTCCTGAGAAGAGACTCTACACTATTGGAGTCCAACTGAAGACCTTTCCCAAAATTGGCCACTTCTGCCCTATCCAAGGGTGAGTAATGC
This sequence comes from Cupressus sempervirens, assembly GCA_028749045.1. Taxonomy (NCBI): domain Eukaryota; kingdom Viridiplantae; phylum Streptophyta; class Pinopsida; order Cupressales; family Cupressaceae; genus Cupressus; species Cupressus sempervirens. Next base: position 384,701,330 of record CM053791.1, read on the forward strand.
CAAAACACCCATACGGAAAACTTCAAAAATTCAAGCAAAACATGAAGGAAAAGCATTCAAGAAAAACATGTTTCAATCCTTCCCAAGCATACCCAACATACATACAAGCATACCAATGAACAACACAATAACATAAGCATGAACCAAGCAATGAAACAACATGAGCAACATGAACAACATGAACAAAGGAGATGAAGAACTCCTACCTTCACAAAGAGGTTATGGTAAAATGAACAAATTGAGAAGAGCTTTTCCTTCCTTCCTTCAATCTTCCAAGACTTCTCTCTAAAAGTAGAGATTGGGTAACAACCAAAACTTCTCAAAAATGCCTCTAAATAAGATCCAAACTCAACCACCTAAAAAGGGCAATAAATTTCCCCACTTGCTTAAAAATCTAAAGGTTTCTAACTCAACTAAACCTAAGACTAACCTCAAGGTGGGATTAAGGTCATTCAACCCATGGTGAAATCATTCTATTTTCGCACTAAAGAAAAAATGGACTTTTTGAGTGACCTCAAAAGTCAACAAAAGGGGCTAGGGGGGTGGAAAATGCCCCCAACCCATACCCATACCCCTTGGGTATTAAGATATCATGTTTTAAGGCCTTAGGAATTGATTCGGGACCAAAAAAATGCTAGGAATTTTAGGACTATCTAACAACTCCAAAAAGTAGATTAGTCACTAATCATGATTAGGGTAATTAACCTTGATTACTCATTGATTAGAAAATTGGTCACTAACCTAGTTTGACTTAGATCTTTAGGTTACTCGATTAACCCTAACTATCATGTTGGAATGCATATACAATTTACGAGTGCCAAGTGACAGTATAAAACACTGTTACAAAACATTAATATTTACTAACTACAGAATGATACATTCATTCAAACCACAACACAAATAAAATACGAACAATGGGTTAGCATCTTTCATCAGATTTAGCCCTGGTTTCCACAATTGATACAAAGAGTTCAGTTTCGTTTCTCCGTTAGATTTCCCAACTAATAAATATATTGCACACTCATTGCACACATCAGTAGCTCAAGAAAATCACATACATATATATTCAAAACTTATTTGGATGGTTAAATAAATCAAAACATGAATCTTTCATATAATTTATTGTTTAATTCATTTCTACTCTCATTTAATCATCAACATCTGCATAATCAATATAACATAACTTATTCCTTAATTCAAATTAAACACAAGTACAATCATTGTTAGGCATGCATATACCTAAACATCATAACATCACCAATAGGGCATATGGTACTATCTGAATTGCATATAACTTACCCATTGGGGTATCAAAATCAACATCCTCATTATCAGGTGAAAACACTCTTTACCATCATTAGTAAAAATTGATGTTTTAACAGTCGAGGTGATGTAGTAGTTCTTGAATCACTAAGTATCTAAAACATGGATGAATCAGCTAATCTTAGTTTCTTTTAGGACATTCACTACATAGCACATTACTTCATTTTAGATACAATCTCCTATAACAGTTTTAACAAAGGATTCATATTTGATAAGTACATACGAGGAGGGTCCTTATAGCGTCTCATTGTTGTGCCCTTGTGATCTCTATATATGTATGTATATACATACACACACACACACAAATATACATACATACATATATACATACATATATATATATATATATACATACATATACACATATATACATATATATGTGTGTGTGTGTGTGTGTATACATACATACATATATAGACATACATACATACATACATATAAACATATATACAGATATATATATATATGTGTGTGTGTGTGTGTGTGTGTGTGTGTGTGTGTGTGTGTGTGTGTATTAATAGAGGGATCTTGGCACAACAGAAAAACAATAATACTCACTCAACAAGTAGCATGGCCATGGGTATTGTCACAAGCTTTTAAACATGACTATATAAGGAGTGAGTTAGGACATATATAGGTTAACCTTATATTAACTATAAACTACAACACAAAGGTTGCACTAGGGTGTTACAGTATTTTAATTATGGAAAACTGTCTATTTTGCCTGAGTGGGTGTATGATTGTGAAGAGTTGTATTAAGCAAGTAAAGCTCACCAGTGGTTATAGCAATACAACTAAATCAAAAAAATTAGAAACTAGAACTACATATTCATTGGAGTGAGTAGTTCAAGGGTCTTGATCTTGTGGATACAAGTATGTAGGTAGCTTGGTAGGCAGAGTATGCCTCCAATGCGCAGATGCCTTGGACATAGTTAGCTACCACTTAACCATGTAACTATGTATGTATGTATGTAAGTAACTATTCTCTACTTAACAATGCCATCCACATGTTGGGGGGGCTATTGATCTTGCACCATTGACAATACTTCATTTCCATTATTTGTGCTCTCTAAATCAAAGGTATATAACTTTATCACTTGTAACTATAATTTTTGAATAGTACAATCCACAATAGTTTCTTATAATTCTATGGTTCTCTTTGTAAGTTTAAAAATTAGTTACATTTATGTACATCTTTTTCAAGTTTGATATTTCTCTTTTTCTTGACTCACAGTCCAAGAATAATTTTTCAAAACATGTACTAACCAGTTGGAGATCAAGCCAAAAAATTGTAAGAACGATTGTGCATGATAATCATCTTTTTACTTTCTTTTTGGCATAATTATTCTTACATTTTATGATTTTTGGTGAGAACAAAATTCTAAACTAATCAAGTAGGTGATAAGACCTGTGTCTTGTGATAAGACCTATTTCTTTATTTAATAGAAATCCTTGAATATATCTAATTGAGTTATTTTTTATTTGGTTTTGGATAATACAAACTTTTATTTCAAAACTATGTTTTTTTTCCAAATGTCATGATTTCTGACGAGAAAATCTAGTTGAAATATTGTATAGATTCATAGAATATATCTAATTTTGTTAAGGGAAATTTTGTTTAGCTTTATAAAGAGTATCTTTATTTAATGATTCCTTTCTTTTGAAATGGAGTTTGAAACATGTTTACTTTTTTGGTGCCTCTTAATTATAACTATGGTTTCTATGTGCTCAAGAAATAAGAGTTTTTGAAATTCCAATTTGAATTCAATTAGATTTAGTTTAATTAGCTAAGATAGTGTATTAACAATGTAGGAACATGTTGGAAAACTTAGTGGATTATGTTATTATTTGTTCTATGTTTGTCAGTAAATTTAACTGGAATGTCCGGATCTAGCAGACTTGGTATTTTATGCATATCTTATTAAAGGTTTAAAAGAATTGTAGATAAATAACTTGATTTAAATTCTACAAGGTTTGAATTGTATTGGCACACTCTCCCTATGAGGATCCCAAGTATGTAATACTACTATTAATTTGGTCTAGTTTCTGATTAGTTGGGTTGATTACAAATAGCTATAGAACTATCATCAAATTTGGTACAATAAAAGAAAAAATCAACATTATTTTTGTGCACAATCTCGAGCTAAGTCACTTAGCACGAATTGAGTGAGTTTTATTGTTTTATTATTTTTCTATTGTATAGCTAATATGTAATAAGCACCTTAAAAAAGATCTCTCTATATACATACATACATACATACATTTACATGTATATGTGTGTGTATGTATGTATGTATGTATATATCATGTGGAGATCTAGTATTTCATTATCGTGCTCTTGTGATCTGTGCATCCCAAGTATCTACTGTTGCTATTAATTTGGGCATCATTATATGATCCATAATGTTATGAAGTACTGAAGCTAGTAGTAACTTCTCCCATGTCTCTAGAGGTTTAGAGTCCCTTGGCTCCCAGGAATTTGTAGTAGCTATTCTCACTACTAGAAGAATAAATTTAGTGAAGAGTTGAGTGTAAGGAGTTGAAGAATCAAATTCTACTTTTGTATAAATTCCATAATCATGAGGCTCATTCCCTTGTAGAAGTCATAACCCAGTTAAATATACATGTATATCAACCCAAATAATTAGCAAGTAGACCCATTTAACTGGGTTATGATTTGTTTCTTTCTAAAAATATCTGCTATGATATGTTAAAGTAAAATTTCTTGCAAACTCTGCCCATTTTTCCTGGTTTGTATTATTTTTGTGGAGGATCTTGAGGTAAGTCACTTAGCACCTTAAAAAAGATCTCTATGTGTATATACATATATATACATGTATGTATGTATGTATGTATGTATGTATATATGTATTTATGTATATAAGTATATGTATGTATGTATGCATGTATTTATATATGTATGTATGCATGTGCCCTTGTGATTGCTACATTTTGTTGCCGTGCCCTTATAATATTTGTATATGTATGTATTTATATACATATTTACACATTTATACACATATATTTGTATATGTATGTATGTATGTATTTACATAAACATAGAGATCTTGGCACAACAAAACAACAATAAAACTCACTCAACAGGTAAAATGTCCACAGATGCAATGGCAACACCTATTGATAAGTAGATTCCTCTTTTTGTCTCTCATTTTTCATGTGTTTATTTCACTTTAACTAGATAAGGAGTGAGATAGGACATATATAGGCTAACCTTACATTAATTGTAAACTACAACACAAAGGTTGCACTAGGGTATTATAGTATTGTAATTATAGAGAACTGCTTGATTCACTCAAGTGGGTGTATGATGGTGAAGAGATATATTTGATGAGTAAAGCTCACTAGTGGTTATAGGAATACAACTACATCAAAATAATTAGAAACCAGAACTACATATTCATTAGAGTGAGTAGTTCAAGGGTCTTGATCTTATGGATATAGGTATATAGGCAGCCTAGTAGGCAGAGTATGCCTCCAACGTGTAGACGCCTTAGACACAATTAGGTAGCACTTAAATATTTAAAAATATTATATGTTAACTCATGAGGCTCAATCCCTTGTAGAAGCCTTTTGCTAAATCACCCAAGATAGCTAGAATATCTGGCTGAGCACCTCCTATATTGCTCAATTTCTTGAGTTCATCTCTGACGTAATTGTGATTATATATAAAAGGATGATATGTTTATTCATTGTTGCCAATATCTATGTTCATTCTAAATATGTAATCTTTCTTGTTTTTAGTACATTCTTTGACAACAATTTACCTTTTGATTGTTGTTAGGGCCTAAGCTTTGGAATTAATGTAAGCTAATTTGCATGGTAGTAGAATTTCTTGAATTTATCGACACAATGCTAAGTGGAATCCAAACAAAATACATTTCAATTCTTGATTGGGGACATAATCATATTTTATTCCTTAATTTTGGATGTAGTAATGAGGGTTTTAGCACAGGCCATGGGAGAGCATTTGAGTTGTGCACATAAAATTGGGAATGATTTATGTCATGTTTTCTTTTTTCTTTTTTAATATCTAAAATCAACTTCACATTGTGTTGTAACATTGGCATAGGTGTTTGATCCTTGATAGCTTTCATTTCAACATTTCAACATTCAAGTTTTCAAGTTTCCTCTTCATTATATGTTTGGTTTATCAATGATTTCCTCTAATTCGATTACAGTGCATCTCAACTAGCTACTCTAATGATGCAATCACCCATCTATCTCCAAATTATGTAAGCACTTGTTGATTTACAAAATCTAGATAGACATTGAGAGTTCCAAAGCCATAAACTTGAGGATATCATGTGTGCATCCCAATGTAGGGAAAAATTGGATGTCATGTTCTTTTGCATATATTACAATCACTTGCTTCAAACTCAATTGAGGTGCACCCATGGAATTATTTAGGTTAATCTCACTGCCCATGGAAGCTGAGGCTTGTTGTTGAGCATATGCTATTGTTGCTTGTTGCTACTGAAGTGCCTCAAATTGGCACTGCTTTGTCACCCTAAGATAGATTACATTCTCTCTAGCCCCATGTTGTTCCATAGTCATACCCTCTACAACTTGATTTATCATTTCAAGAGCTACATTTAGCTGACTTCTTATCCTCTCATTAGTAAGAACCTTAGGGAAAAATAGTCCTTTCCACCCTAAAAACCACTTTGTTACTTCATTAAAATGAGGTCAATAATACAAAACCTACCTGCCACTTTTGAAAAATGTTGCCTCCAACATTGCAACCATATGATAAATGGGAATAGCACATGCCTAAGCCATAACCCAATTAAATTGGTCTACTTATTGATTAGCTAGGTATTGAAGTTAATTTGGGCATCACTATAGAGATCTTATGGGTTGTGGATAATGGATTATAAACAAAAAAGAAAAGAGAATGGGACATTAATCATTCCCCATTTGTATGTTGCTAAACAGAGAGATCTTCACACAACATAAAAATAATAAAACTCACTCAACAGGTTGTTGTGTCCTTGTGATCTCTACATCTCATTGTCGTGCCCTTGTGATCTATGTATATGTACATATGTATATATATACATATGTATATGTATATATGTGTATATGTATGTATGTATATAAATAGAGAGATCTTGGCATAACATAAAATAATAAAACTCACTCAACATCTAGCATGACCATAGATGCGATGGCAATGCCTATTGGTAAGTAGATTTCTCTTTCTGTCTCTCATTTTTCATGTGTTTATTTCACTTGAACTATTATTTCTTAGGGGTAATTTTTTTATATTCAATTCATTTTATGTAGGAGGTGATGAGGACATTTGTGGATGTACCTCTGTGATGAATTTCCCATGAGTAATGAAGATGGGCTTCCCCTGAGAGTAGCAGGAGGTGATGAGGATATTCCAAGTACTTTAAAAATTGATCCATTCTTAAAGATTTTATATGTTAATAGGGAATTTAGATGTTGGGGGGGGGGGGGGGGGGGGCAGTAAATGACCTTCCACCTTCACGTGGTTGGCCTTGATTAGTAGAGAATATTAAACTATTCTCAAAACCAAGTGACACTTGATAATAACCTATGATTGTATGACAACTAATTGTGTGAATCTCTTGGTTTTAGGAAATGTAGAAGGATGCTATAGTTCAATATGAAATGTCAAATCATATGCATACCACATCAGGTAGAGCTAAAAAATGTAATAGGTTTGCATTTTTGTTAGAGATCTTTAATTAGGTATTTTAAGTTATAGACCATCACGAACATTGTTCATGATGATGGTCTATAATTTTGAAAACTTAATAGACCTATTAAATAAGTGTAATCGTGCTGCATTTCTTCAGCTCCACCTATTGTCCATGTAGAAAGAACGTATTTACACGTGTATTCTCAATTCAAAGTGGCGGAATCTTATTTTGGATGCGATGGAAAAATGACATGCACTAGAAGCTGGGAAAGTGATGTCACTTTTGTAGGTTTAGAATTTTTTTTTGTACTTTAAACATTTATCATTTCTTAAAAATTTTAGATGTTAACAGAGAATTTAGATGTTAGAGGGGGTGGACATGGGGCCAACTGAACTTCCACCTTCATGTGGTTGGCCCTAATTAGTAGAGAATATGAAACTATTCTCGAAAGCAAGTAAAGCTCAATATTAACCTATGATTTCATCATAGCCATTCAATATTTTTTGCCAATTTTTTTTATTAATACAACATGATATCACAATTGTGACAGCTGGTCATTGATCCTAGAACATTCTAGCCACATGCCTGTTCCCATTGTGATGGAATTTTTCAATAGCTTGCCATCAGACCCATAACATTTCTATCACACAGACATCACAATTGCGATGATGTATTCAACAAGTTTCCTTGCAATGCTTATGGTTAAAATAAATGGTTTTCCAGAATGATAACCCAATTTACAACACCTCTATCCATCACAATTGTGATGGTGACCACAAAAAAAGTTTGATGCTTGTTCGATGGGAGCCAATTTTGACTGATGTTAGTTGGGTGATGATTTACTATCGTAATTGCGATGGGTCATTGTCGCAATTTAGGCCCAAATGTAGTAGTTAAAAGTTGATTTATGCCCTAAGAAATTATTTCACATTTGTGACATTCTAACATATTCCTAGGACATAAAACAAGGTTGTAGATACTATGGCCACTTTAGCATCTATTCTATAATTTCAAGAACACGAGTCTCGCTTTGAGTTCCTAGTGGAAGAATTACAATACCCTGCTTATGACTCCCTTGAAAACCATGTAATATGCACTATTGTTGGCCATGAATCCTCTTGCTACTCCATGATCTTTTCTACCTACATGAGCAAATTATTCCTAAAAACCTCATGCACAATAAAAATGCCAACTTGTTTGCAATGCCTCACACTATACCCTTATCTTTGGTGACTTGTATAGGAAGTGTCTAGATAGAACACTTCTTAGGTGTCTTGAGATAGAAGAGTCCAAAAAGGCATTATCCAAAGTCCATAATGAAATTTTCAAGGCACATTCTAATGGCCTTGCACTTGCTCAAGAACTACTTAGGGTGGGTTACTATTGGTCAACCATGCAGACTAATGCTATCTAGTATGCCAAATCATGCATGAAGTGTTAGTTACATGACAACCTGATTCATGCTCCTAGGCATGAACTTATTGCTTCTATCACATATTGACCTTTTCAGCAATGGGTCTTTGATTTGGTTGGTAAAATTCACCCAAGCACATCTAGTGGACATAATTTTATCATCACATTGACTAAGTACTTCACAAAATGGGCTAAAGTTGTTCTCTTATCTGCTGCTATAGATAAACATATTGCCTTGTTCATACTCAACCACATTATTTGTCACTATGGTAACCCATCCTGTATTGTCACTGAAAATGGAGGATAGTTTAGTAATAAGGACCTTAAACAACTATGCAAGGAATTAAAGATTAAAGAACTATGCAAGAAATTAAAGATTAAACAATATTAGTCCTCTATATATAACCCTCAAGGGAATGGCCGAGATGAGGCTTGAAACAAGATAATGTTGAAAATTTTGCATAGAACAAATCAGGTAAGGATTGACATCTACAAATTAATCTAACACTATGGGCTTATAGGACTACTATTTTTACTCCTATAGGGGCCACATCTTTTTCACTCATCTATGGTTCTAGAGCAATCCTCCCTCTAGAAGTTGAGAATCCCCCTTTGTGTGTGTCTCTACATGGATTGATTACTGATAAGGACCATAGAGCTATGAGGATTCATGAGCTAGAAATCCTAGATGAGCGCCACAAGGCCACTTTTGATCACATGAGGGCCTATAAGAAAAGGATGTCTACTAGCTATAACAAAAAGGTCAATCCTTGTGAGTTCTAAGTGGGTGAACTTGTTCTATAAGAGATCTTAAGAATCAATAGAACAGGGAACAAAAGGGAAAATTTGAGCGTAATTGGTTAGATCCTTAAATCATCACAATAGTGTTCGAATCTAGTGCCTATCAAATTTGTATTCATGAGGGGGAATAACTCCTTGAGCTTATCAATATCTTACAATTGAATAAATTCTATGCTTAAGACTCTCATGGTTCAACTATTTGTACATATCTTATGATCCTAAAAAATCCTAAAAAATCATATATGATGCTAAAAAAATTCTAAAAAATGGAAAATATCCTGAAAAAATGACCATGTTAGTGGAAACCTAGGAGTAAGTGCTTTGATGCATCACCAAAACAAAAATTCAAAAATCACAAAAAGTCTTGAGAAAACTCTTCCAAGTGGTGAAAACCTGGAAAAAGGCACTACTTGAGAGCCTTGCACCTATGTTTATCAGTCTCACTTCACGCTCATTCATTTAACAATATTTATATCATTAAATGGATGCATGAGCCTTTACATGTCTTAAAACAAAGAAAGCATGAGCAAATAAGAAGAAGAAATCCATTAGATGATGTAGGAGTGTCTGGAAGTGCCAAAAATAGAAGCTCTATGTTCACTAGGTGTCTATAGGAGTTAAACTACTGTAAGAATGCATTTTTGATGCATGGAAAGCTCTAAATTTAGAACTAGCAATTAACTGTTAGTGCACCTCTGACTTCTTCAAAAACTTCTAGCACACCTCTGAAAAAGTGCACCTTAGAAGCAACACACCTAGTACACCTATGCACCTGGCGTACCTACGCACCTCAAAAGTATGTTCAAAAAATGTAAAATTTCACCAAGTGTCAAAACCAAAATTCTAGCTTCTAGGTTTTGCTCCCCTTTATACTAGAGCTATGTATGGGTATTTGCTCTTGAATTTCTCAATAATCTCCATGACTTGGGTTGCATCCAACAAATCTAAAGCTTCATACTTGTCCTACACCTTCTGCTTATAGTTACCCACCTTGATGTGAGTCTCCACAAAATCTCCTAGTTTTACATCCAAGTCTAGTAATGCTTCTTCAGTCCTAAATGCTTGTCTAATATCATTTTCATTAGAAGCTTCTTCAAAAAGTATTTCAGAATTGTTCAACAACTGCTTCTACTATCATCAATTTATCTCTTGAATCATCTTCAAAAATATCTAAGCATGCATCACTATAATGTTTCTTTGCCTCCAAAATTTGCCCTTGGGTTTGATCCTTGAGCTTATGAATATCTGCATGTAATGTTTCTATTACTTTATTGCCACTCACAATCTTCTCTATCCAATCATCAATCATTAATTTTATATAACTTTTTTTCTGTCTATACATCCATTAACATCCAATACCTTTGACCCTTGATCGACTATAGTTCTTGTAGGTCCTTGGCCCAGGTATGTAATTCATCCATTAAATGAAAATCCTAGCTCAAAATGGCCACTAACTTATCTGCATTATCCTGTATATTGTGTAGCAACTTAAGATTTCCCTATATAATCTTCACACCTTTTCCTTCAAAACTTTCTCGCCACTACTAACAAGCTTTCAAAAATGGATCAAACTACACAGTCTGCTTATCCCTTTTCTCCAATACCACATTTAGAGTCTCCTTAGAATTTTTAGGATCTAAAGGACCAAAAAATTCATTCCGATATCCTTTTAGGATCTCATTCTATTTTTGAAGTGTCATCAATTTTGTCTCATCCTATTCTAAGTGCCTAAACACTTCTTTGATTCCCATTGTCACCATTAACTTGGTAGTGTCCAACATGGGTTTCCCAAGCACAACCTCCCTTATCTGTTAATCTATTGGAGTCAATTCCCCAACATCTACATGCGGAGGAGGGATAGCAATATGTGCAAATAAGTATTGATTCTGATCACTCATGATAAAGGCCAATGCCTGTGTATCTTTTGGTGGTGACTTAGGTTTCTTGAGAACTTCAATCAATTCTCTCATATCCTCTTCCTTAGTGTCATATCGCTACCTTTTGTTTCTAATCACCTCTTTTCTTAGCCATCTTGGAACATGCTCCATCAGAGACTTACCTTTTTATGATGAAGGATTTTGTTCTGCAATGATCTTCCCCTTATCACTCCTCTCTGAAGTCTTCTCCTACTGTAAAAGATCCACATTGGGAGTCTTTGTATCTGTAGAGTCTATAGTTCTCACCTCTATGTCTTGGGAAGTCTGTTGAGGCTACTCACATAGTTGCTCTTCCTCTAACACTTCATCAATGGGTATTTGTTGTGGTTGTTCCTCCTATTCTACTTGGACCTGTTCTTCTTTATTTCTTAGAGGGAGAGGAGTAACTAAAATTTTATCCATGCAAAATGTAACTTGATTTGGCGATGGTGGAGCTCATTTAGGTCCTTGCAGTTGAGATGGCAATTGACTCCAATCCTCCTATTGAGGTTGATTTGTCAAAGTATCTCTTATCTTATCTCCTACCAATTCAATGCCAACTGACATAAAATAAAAATCTAACATCTTAAAGACATTAGTCCCTTCACCCTCCTGCTCATCAATCCATTGTTGCAACTCATCTTCTGAAGTAGTAGACTAAATAGGCTACTTAGGAATAGATGGTGGTGTAATTGTGGAGCTTCTTCTTCATTCCAACTCTATGGCTCTAGCCAGATGAGTCCTCTGACTCAAAGGAAGGTTATCTTCTTCGTCCTCATCATCCTCTTCTTTCCCTTCTTTTGGGATAACCTTTGATACTGATGGAAAAGGAATAACTCTTCTAATCACCTTTTGTCTCCTTTTGACTAGAGTTTTAATCTTCCTTCTCTTAGGAGAAGATGGGGAGGCTTGCACCTCTTATTGAGGAGGAGACACTAGTTGTACTTATGCTTCAGTCCCTCCTTGCCCTTGATCTGGCGGTGGCATTTAAGGATTATCCTAGGTCTATGTAGCTTATACATTCTCTAATCCTTGTACATTCTTAACCCCTTATACATTCCTAGTCCCTGATTGTGACAGTGCTTGAGTTGTTACTTCTTTTGGCTCAACTTGTTGAGGAGAAGTTCTCTTCCTCTTTCCTTTACCCTTCCGAGCCCTATAATATCCAACTTCTCTATCAAGTTGGTGCAATATTTTTGGCCTCACTAGGGACTGAGCTATAAAAGTGGGCACTATCACCTTAGCTCCCCTACCTTTTTCTGGGTGGGCTATAGCATGGAAGACTACTACTTGAGGAAGTGGATCTAGTTTGAAAGGCCTTTTAATCCAATCCTTAGTCAACTTTATGACATGCTTTGCCTTGTGATTAATACCTGACTTTTCTTCCTTATCAATCTCAACATTCATAATAGGTCAATAAAAAGTCTTGTCTCTATTATACAATGGATCAAGGACATCCTTAGTATCTTGTTACACTACCTTTAAAATAATCTTTATCTTCAAAGCACTACTTTCTAGATAGAGAGTCATCCTACAATAATCCCTTATTCAGATATCGTAGTCATCTACTACATTCATCCAGTGGTCCTCAATTGTATCTTCATGTTGGAATGTTTTGCCAACTAAGTACTACACTCTTCCAATGTTATCAAAATAAGGACAAGGAGAGTTATATTCCTCCAAGGGATACTGATCCCATTTAGGCTCAAAAAATAGAATGTCTTATCTTTGGACCACACTAAACACTTTGATGGTAATAGGCCACACCTAGGTTATCTTATGTTGCTTTCATACTTTGTCATAAGAAGACAGTAGCTGTCGAGCGATCTCTAGAAATATAAGTTTGTCACTTCAATAACTAGGGAGCTTCTTGGGATTGATAGTCATTCCTGCTACCCTCAAATAAGTGAATGTTCAAAATTGGATGTAATAGGCACCAAATTCAGAAATCTTGGCTATTGCCTCATTTGATATCCTCTTCGCATAATCCCCTTCAATGAACCAGATAATTGTGAAAATAAAAGCATCATTCACTATCCTATATTCTTTGTTGTGCTCTAGAAGCTTTTTCTTTACTAACTAGGGATATACTATTTAGGCCCATGCATTTGCATCTTGCATGCTGCCCTTTTTGAAGAGTCCTAGATAATCCATTGCCCTTGTCGCTAATAGGTACACCAAATAAGATATCATGTAGAACTTATGATTGTTCTTAACTGTCACCAGCTGCTCATCCAAGTTCTCACTAATAATAGAAGCCCAATTAATTAACATCTTTGTTATTTTGATAGTCTCAATAAAATACACCATCCATATGTTTAGGTGTCCTGATGCTGGTATCCCCATGACTCTACTCAAATGTATTATAGAATATCTAATATCCTCTTTCATATAACCCCTCCTCATGTCCACTTTTCCTTCTTTACATCCCAAAGGAGTCTTCTCTATGAGATATGAGGACTGGATGATTTTAGATGCTTCCTCTACACATTCTCTATACCATCTTTCTGCTTGGTGATAGGTTAATCTGATAAACTGATCTACTTTTAGGAGATAGAAAACCTTTTCTATGTTCTTAGGTTAGAGATCTAGCATGATCTCTCCAATTATACTCTTTACAACCCTTTCCTTTGAGACATAGTTCTTCACTACTATCATGATCAGCTCTAAAGACTGTAAGAATACCAGGTGTGAAGCTACATTGACTAGTCCAAATTGAATAAGAGTAGATATCATTGGAAACCTTTTTGTGGCCTTGTTGCACAATACCAAGAATGTGTTCCAGTCTTTAAGACCAAGATCGATGTCCTAGATCTTTGAATAATCATCTTGGAAGTGTGACTTTGTCAGAACACCTTGGAAATTAAAAATCACTAGTTTTGGGACCATCTTTATAGCAAGGGAGGATGATGAAGAAGCCATTGAATCTACAAAAAATCAATGTCTATTAATCTAGAGTCAAAGAAAAATCAATTAATACAAACCCTAATGATGACATGAAAAAAAATAAAAACCCTAAGTGTTAAAAAAAATCTTAAAAACTCAATTTCTAACCCTGATATGTGAAAAAGAGTGCACCTGGCACACCTCAGAGGTGAGGTAGGTGTGCTTTCCTTTAAAAATTAGGGTGCACATCTAGTGAACCTTTGAGGTGCACCAGGTGCACACCTTGATTACACAAAGGTAAGTTATACAAAAGGGCGTGCAATTCCTTTAAAAATTAGGGTGTACATTTAGTGAACCTCTGAGGTGCACCAGGTGCACACCTTGATTACACAAAGGTAAGTTATACAAAAGGATGCACATTTGGCACACCCTTTTAACCATTTTTAAGGATGTTTATCCTTATAAAGGTGTGCAACAACACACCTAGATAGGTGCACTATTGTGCACCTTTACAAGGTGTTAGTTTTTTAAGTTTTAAGTTTTTTAAGATTATTGCAAAAAAAGGTGCATAGTTGTGCACCTTTAACTTGGTATTTAATGTGTTTATGTTGTATTTTTTGGTATAGTTGTGAGGAGGCAAGGTGCATTCAGTGCAATAGCGCACCTGAGGAGATGCACAAGTGTGGGTGTGGAACCTTGGAGGAGAGAAATGAAGGTGTTGGTGTAAATAAGTATTTACTATTCACACTTGGTTAAGTTTACTTAGGTTAATGCATATTTTTACTATTTATTTATTAGCCACCTAGGAGTATGCGTACTCTTATGAGTTGTCATGTAGACAACATCGGAGTTTGCACCTCTTTTATGCACATGTTGTCTAAAAAATAGGAGTTAGCACACTAATTAATCACATGGTGTCTACAACCTTCTAATCTTATCGACTCATCTAGAATGTTGGATAAGGTGTGTGCTTAGTTGTCAATGCTTATCTTATCTCCTGGTTGTTTCTAGAGACATTCTAGGTACTTCCTAAGAAGCCTTTATATATAGACACTCCTAGTGTGTTTGTGCATCACATCATATATTGAATAGGGCAATGTATTAGGACATATTCTGATTAATTGATCATATCCATTTTTGGTCTATAGTTGTGCTTGTGTTTGAGTTCTTAGTTGCTGGGTGAATTTTTCTCTTGGGAAAATTCTTACATGGTATCAGATCTTGGAGATTTTCTCATCACATAGCCATTCAAGACCATGGTTTTTTTAGCACATCAGCCCAAATCTGGAGTGGTGTAGAAATTGAGAGCATCTAGAACTAGATCTGACCTTGCCATTGCATCTAGAATGCTGATTCAATGAAGATTGACTATAAATTCGACTACCTTGGCCAAAGTTGATCGTGAGGCATAATTTTTTTCGCAAACCGATAGCCAAAGGACTGATTTGCAGCATTGGTATGATCATTTCAAATTTGTACATTTAATTTTAAGATCTGCATTTTTTTTCATTTGCATCTCTACTATTTTTTTTGGATCTGCATTATTTTCCAAATTTTTTTTGGCTATAGGGCCATAGGAGAGAGTTTTTGTAGGTGAATATTGAAGCTTTCTAGTGCAAATTAGATATTTGCTTCACATTTAGAAGGTCCAAAAATCCCTAGATCGGATTTTGTTTCATCCAAATTGAACATCTAAGGCAAAATCTAGAGCCATTTTATTTTTGGAGGCACAACAATGATTCAAAAAAATAATAGCAGCATGGATTGTCAAATAGCGATATCTCCCTCATATGGACTCCTTTTTGTGAGCAATTATATTTGTTTTGGGGTAGGATTTTGTGATCTACACATTGGTGCAGGTGGTTTGACATCTTTATTCCTAATTTTTTTTGCAACTTGCAAATCCCAATTTTTTCCACTTAAAATGCTCAGTACGGGCTCATCTGGACTCCAAATTAGGTTCTATTTTTTTTTAAAGTGTTTATTTTTTTGTCTACTTTCCAGTTCTAAAATCATATTATAGGTTTTGTGGAAAAAAAATTTCTTTCAGAAATAGGCCCTAAATTGGCAAGTGGCTACCAAGTGCCTAAATCATACATTAGGGGGGGTTCTTTGATTTATTTTTATTTTTTGGGGGTTTATTGATTGATCTCATTGAGTCTTGTCAAATTTTTTAGTCTGGTATAAGACCATAGTTGACAACAAGAAACTATCATAAATGGAGTACTTTGATAGTTGATCATCTAAGAGACCATCTAGAATTGTTGCCTTATCTCTATTCATTTCCACCACATTTTAATTGGACATATGTTGTAAACTTTCATCGTTGTCTGTCCAACAGCATGAGTAAGGAATCTTTTTCTCCTCTTAGATTGGCACATTTTCCTTATGATATTTGGTTGTCTATTTGGGAAGCATATGGAGATCCATGTGTTCCTCCATATCCAGAGGACATTCTACATCTAGTCACTCCACCTATGGTTTCTTCAACTTCAGATGAGATCACACCTCTAGCTCCTGTTGCTCCTACTAATCCTATTCTAGCCATAGATACTTCAAATTCAGTGTAGTAGGGCCCTTTATGTATTCCTACTCTACCTTCATGCGACGACTTCCTTTTTGCCCTTGCAGGCTTGTTTGTGGAGTCTCACATTGAAGATGTGGGAGACATTCTTGATGACATTCATCTTCTTTTTGAGGTGGATACTTTATCCTTTGCCACAGTGATAGATTCATGTACTTCAACACTGTAGGGTACATATCATCTTCCAGGTGATGATTTCTTACCAAACATTTCAACTCTATTCTTGGAGTCACACATAGCAAATATGGCAGACTTTTATGATGATCTATCGTTTCTCTTTGTTGAGGATTCTTCTACAGTTGTTGTGAGGGCCCACTTTGACCCTCAAGTCTATTCTCTACATGATCAATCTTTCCAGGTTGGCGTGATTGTGGATTCTTCTTTACAACATTTATAGGAGGTTGCTTTCACATTTGAGAAGACTGTTGGTTTCCTGAAACAGGTTCTACATCACTCCTTGTTTAATCTGCACTTCTCTTTAGCAATTTTGGAGGAAGCCATCATTAGTATCAACACAGGGACTTTTGAACAATTTTTAGAGACACCGATCATCATAGAGATTTCTTCTCCATACAGGAGATGCACCTCATAGGTACCCTTGCATTTGTTTTTTCCAAAGGGGAGGAACATCATTCTGTGGTCATGGATTAGCTTCTACATTGGAGCATTTCTCACTGATCTGCACACTACCTTGAGGGGGGGGGACTACCTTGTCTCCTCCTTTTTTTTGGGGGGGGGTCGGGGGGGACTTTTTCCTCTTAGAGGGTTTTGTCCTTCTCCATTTTTCTATTGTATATACTAGATGTATGTCATAATGGGGGGGTCTTGATTACTCCATCCATCCATGCATCCCTATTCATCTCTCTTTCTAGGGGAGTGTTTTTCCCATGAGGTTTTCCCTCTTTCCATACTTTATGAGAGATTGCATCTTCATTTTGTACATGGGTACCTAACATGGCCTAGTAGCTGAGACCCAACTTGCATTCATCCTAGTAGTCGTAAGCTTAAGGGCATTCCCCTAAGTTGCACTTAAGGGGGGGTGTTGGTGTAAATGAGTATTTACTATTTACACTTAAGTTTACATAGGTCAATGCATATTTTTATTATTATTTTATTAGCCACCTAGGAGTATGCGTACTCTTGTGAGTTGTCATGTTGACAACACAAGAGTTCACACCTCTTTTATGTAGATGTCTACAACACATGAGTTAGCACACTAATTAAGCACATGGTGTCTACAACCTTCTAATCTTATCCACTCATCTAGAATGTTGGATAAGGTGTGTGCTTAGTTGTCAATGCTTATCTTATCTCTTGGTTGTTTTTAGAGACATTTTAGGTGCTTCTTGAGAGGCTTTTATATACAGGAAATCCTAGTGTGTTTATGCATCACATCATATACTGAACAGAGCAATGTATTAGGACATATTGTGATTAATTGATCATATCCATTTTTGGTCTACAGTTGTGCTTGTGTTTGAGTTCTTAGTTCCTAGGTGAATTTTTACCTTAGGCAAATTTTTACATGGTATCAAAGATATACCAAATTCTTATAGAAGGTAAGGAGGAAGGGGAAGGTTCTGGGTTTTATATAACTGGGACTCAGTGCACCTCTTGGAGGTGTATAGGTGTGCACTTTCAAAGAGAAAGTGCTTTACTTCTTGTTTTGGTGCACTAGCCTACCTAGTGAGGTGTGCTAGGTGCATTAGTGTGCACTTTTATCACAAAAAATGACTTTCTCCCTCAAAATTCTAGTTTCTAGAATTTGGATCTTTAAGTCGGGACCTTGATTGGCCAAAGACACTAGGTAAAACCCTAAAAAAAACTTGGACCCTATACTAGGGATCCAGAAAGCTAAAAAATAAAGTAGGGGGTCCCCATTTCTAGGTGAAATGGGGCATGCATTGTGAAACCACAACACTATCTATGAAAATTTATTTGTTGAGTGTTCCCTTTCTAATAGTCTTTTGAGGATGTCATGGACTAGAAGACTATGGGCATGGGGCATGTTTTACTTGTTTCCTACTTGTGGGTATACTTTGTTAGTCTAAGAAGTTGAGAGCCTTTGTGCTTGTCCTACTCAACACTTTGGGCCTACAATGTATCATACTTGTCTATTTTTGCAAGACTGCACTCAAGGGTTATCCTGGTATGTATGCCTTGATACATGTGTAATATTGCTATACTAAACTTAGGGGATCTAACTAGATTAGTCATATTGACTTACATGTCTTTGATGCATAGTTGGATTCCCACATACCTATCCGATATGGACCATATTCATATCCTCATAGTTATACTAGTGAACATTTTATGATCTTTCAATGTCCCTAATAATGCTCAATGATGAAATTAGAGTTTAAATGTTTTGTGTCCCTTACAACTAAACCACTTTACATACTAGCTTGAATTATAGGCTCATTCTAGCTTAGTCTTGCATTTTGTGTATGGAGAGATCTCTCTCTCTTCATCTTTCACAAATACGTTAGCTAACTACTTTCATCTCCTCTTACTCTTTCTCTTAATCATGTCTTTCACTCCTTGTCAATCATGTCCACTTTCTCACTTCTTCTATACCTATCATTACAATGGGTTAATCTCCTCATCAAATCTAATCTATACAAGTATCACATTTTCAAAACATGAGTCTACATCATAAACATGAGAACTGAAACAATTATGAGAGAGATCATTGCACATACAAATATGAACATAAAAACTGAGCATACATAAACATGAGCATGAGCATATATGAACAAAGCATCACATAGAAACAAAAACCAAAGTGCTAAAACAACCACCTAAAACCATCACATGAGCATAAGATGAGAGAAGAAAACAATGATGATCTATCAGATACAATATCTCACATATATATATATATATATATACATATATAAATATATATAAATATATACATATCCATATGTATATATACATATATATATACATATATATAGATACATACATATACATATATACATATACATATATATATAGATATATATATATATATACATACATATATACATATATACATATATATATATATACATACATATACATACATACATACATACATATATATATATATGTATGCATGTATATATACGTATGTATGTATGTATGTATGTATATATATATATATATATATATATATATATATATATATATATATATATATATATATATATATATATATATATATATATATATGTATATGGATATATATAAAAGTGAACCAAAGAGTACATGTACATGCGAGATCCAAAATTTGGATAACTATCCCAAAATACATATATACATTAGTAAGTTTCATAAGGAAATCAACCTAGACCTACTCCTAGATCTAAGACTAACTCCCCCCCTCATGAGTAGGTTGTGTTTGGGGAGGTTCCATTGGTGTCCTCAATGGTGGCTGGTATAATCTACCAACTCTCTTAGAATACATAGGCACTCGCTGACCCACATTGTGGTCAGAGACCAACAACTAGTGGATGCACTGGAAAAGACTGACAAGAGAGGGAGTGGGCACTGAGAGATGATTTGGAAGAGGCTTGATGTGAGGTGGAGTGATAGGGAGCACAAGCAGTGTAATATCATGGAGTTTCTATTGTTGTGGTTCTTGTGGGTCAGGGCATGTCTATGTATTATGAGAGAGCTAGTAGATCAGACCAACCACTATTGAGGACACCAACTCCTCCTCCTCAAACACAACCTATTCATGAGGAGGGGAGTTAGTCTTAGTTCTAGGACTAGGTCTAGATTGATATCCTTATGACACTTACTGATGTATATATGTATTTTGAGATAGTTATCCAAATTTTGGATCTCAAATCTACATGTACTCTTTGGTTCACTTTGATATATATGTGAGATACTGTATCCGATTGATCGTAATTTTATTCTTGTCTCATCTTATGCTCATGTGATATTTCATATGGATGTTTTAACACTTCTATTTTTGTTTCTATGTGATGTTTTGTTCATGTATGCTCATGCTCATGTTTATGTATGCTCAATTATTTTGTTCATAGTTATATGTGCAATGATTTCTCTCATAGATGTTTAAGCTCTCATGTTTATGGTCTGCCTCCAATGCTTAAATTGAGCATCCTTGGGATCCTTCCCATCTCCCCTCAATGGCTTCTACTACTGAGGATCTACCCTCTCCACCCTTTTCCACCTCAACAACCGCTCATCCTCCTCATCCTCTTCCTCATCTTCCTCCCTCACAACTTGGCTCTATGATTGTGTCTATCTTTCTCCAACCCCTCAAGAGTTGCTCCCCACCTCCATTTGCCTCACCTCTCTACCTCCACCTCTTGTGCCATCCCTGCCATCAACTCCTTGTCCCACTACCTCAGGTTGTACATCTAGTCTCGTGAACCGAGGAAATGAATGTCTCTGCATCTCATATATGTAAGTCATATTTGCACTTGTGTTTGCTAGTCCTTGATGGTAGTCCTAAGGCTCTTGCTACAATGTTGATGTATCTCTTAGTGTTGCCTAATAGTTAAACATAGAAACCATCCATCAAATATCCTCCTCCCCCCTTAAGTAAGCATATGTATTCATCTCTATTAATATTCCTTTTCACTGCCCAAATTGCCTATAGACTCAGCTAATCACAAAATGCTCTACAATATCAGAGTATCTCCCAATGAGTGGTCTATTGTAGCTCATGTATACTCCCATGCATCAACCCATCTCACACACTTCGTATATGGTCTCCACAGAAATAATGTTAGCTCATCAAAGAGCCTATTGTAGTACATGACATCTCCATTGTGCATCTATGGGATGAACCCTGTATATTTGTAAATGAATAGATGACTCTGCTCTCATGGATGTACCTAGGGCCACACCATGACTATGTCATCCCATGCTCAAATTTGGGCCAAAATCACATAGTAGGCCCATGTCCTCCCCTCTCGATATGCTATATCATGCAGCTCATGGTACATATCAAAAAGGATTGCAGGACTCCATGCCATCCTCTAGGGCTGTCCAATAAGATCTTCCACTAATAGACCCCAACCTAAAGGGAAGCCCTTCTGGTTCCTGTCTGTGACCAAGGCCTAGGCAACTAGTGAAAAATAAATGAGGCTAAGGAATATTAATCCTTGTACTCATCTATTAGTCTCTCCCAATTGAGATGGTGATCTAGGATGGTGACATCCTCAAAAAGTTGATGTTCCACTAATCTCTCCGCTATTGGGGTCTGATCATAATAAAATTGTGACATGGAAAAGCTCACATTAGTATGCCTCATATGGAAAATTAGGAACCTAAAAGAACAAATCTTAAGACATATCTATCACACTCATCGAATCACTATGGCATGACACAAATAGGATGCGATATAATCCTCGAGTGTTATTGTAGCCTAACTAGTGGGAAAGTGGAAGGTGTTATGTTCACTGTGCCACCTCTCAGCCAATGTTGTTGGTAGCTGATGGCTTTCCCAAATATGAGGCATCTACAAAAACCAACTGAAACCCATACTCTTTACTGTTGCGATCTCTTCATCATCTAAGTGATGAATGACACATAACCCCACCACCTTAGGGGCTATGATCACAACACTGGAAATAATATCTACATAACCAAAATGATAAACAAAGGAGCATTAGTACGAACCATAATGGATCAATAAAATCTCTAAATTACTAAGCATGGAAGAAAACACTAGTCACATGATCAAAATCTGCCTCTAAACATTAAAAAATGCTAAAAAACAAGTTGTGCAATACTTTTTATAATATAAGCATGATACTTTTTGTCGATACAATATCGTGCAATTTTTTGTATAGTAAGCATGCGATAATTTTGTGTCATGTGATACTTCACACAGTGTCTATGGTTATTGGGTGCCTCCCATATGATAGAATCTCTAATTGTTGTGTGATATAATATCACTGTTAGAAGTATCGCCTGATATTTGTTAGAATAGGTGTGTGAAACTTTTAAAGTATCACATGATACTTTGAAAAAAAAAACATAAAACATGCTAAAAGAGTAGTAAATGACAAAAATGCTTGGAATATTTGAAAACTTATTGGGGCCTTGTACTCTGGTGGCTGGTTCTGTAACCAGTTGTGTTGGAAATGGTGTTGGTGGGTTGGAATACCTGTCAAAGCCATTGCTCTCTCTCAGACCACTCAAAATCTCTCAAACTCAAAAAAGACAAAATGAGTTGAAAATGACCCTTAGACCCTTTATATAATCTTTTGATTCAATTTTGACCCATGTTTCAAACTCTGAATTCTACAAAAATTGCACCCCTAGATAATTTTGTCATTCTAGATTGATTTTTGGGATCAAATTTGAAATATGAGTTCATCTTGATGGTTAAAATCACATTTTAAAATTCTATTATCTTCTATGCAGTTAGCTAACCTTTTGAGGTCTAATCTTCAAATCTTCGCTCAGGCATCTTCATTTCTCCATGTCTTCACCATTTCTACACTTCTTATCTACTCCAATTCACCTCATTTAATCTTTCTACTTGATTTGACCTAATTTTCATACTTTATCCTCCTTGGTCAACTCTAGTCAAACTAGGGGCATTCTATCACTTCCTTATTGTCACTCTTTGGTTTTAATCACTTATCTATCATCATGGACCTTGCTTTATCAAATTATTTAAAAACTTACCAGAGCCTCATACTCTAGTGGTCAGCTATGCAATTGGTTATGCTTGAAACAGTGTTGGTGGGTTGGAATACCTGACAAAGTCATCATTCTCTCTCAAAGCACTCAAAGGTTCTCATATTCATAAAAGACAAAATAAGTTGAAAATGATCCTTGAACCCCTTATATAGTCGTTTGACTCAATTTTGACCCATTTTTCAAACTCCTCTAAATTTTGCAAAAATTGTATCCTTGGATTTTTTTTCATTTTGGATCTATTTTTGGGATCAAAATTAAAATATGAGTTCATCTTGATAGTTAAAATCACATTTTAAAATTCTATATCCTTTTATGTAGTTGGCTGACCTTTTGAGGTCTAATATTTGAATCTTCATTTCTCCATGTCTTCACCATTTCTACACTTCTTACCTACTCCAATTCACCTCATATAATCTTTCTACTTGATTTTACCTAATTTTCATACTTTATCCTTCTTGGTCAACTCTAGTCAAATTGGGGGCATTCTATCACTTTGTTATGGCCACTCTTTGGTTCTAATCACTTATCTATCATCATGGACCTTTCTTTATCTCAATGTGGTCATATTTCACTCATTCTTGCATCTCCTTTACCTCATTTTGATCTCAATCTCGAAGGGGCATGAATATTCTATCATCGCTTGCTTGCTATAGGTATCTATTTTTCACGAGCATATGCTTGACCTTTCCATTTGTTCTTGATCTATCTATTTTTCTTGATGTTAGTACTCTTCTTGAGTTTTGATATTGTCTCTTTCTCCTAGTATTCAATACTGCTACTATCGAGGTGAGTATTCAGGGTTTGCTATCTAATTCTGTACTTTTGTTCTTCGAAATCATATCTCTCTATCTGTTGTTGCTACTTGGCTTCTTGATTCTTTGACGTAATATGCTCCCAAATCTATCACACATTATTCAAAGAGGAGAAAATGTAATCACCTAAAAATAGTCACCTAGACTATTAGCCCCCTTCTCAACATTTTGGCTAAATTATTTAATCATTTACCTAGGCCAAATTGCTAAAAATCATATTTTATTTGATTTTTACCTATAGTTTGACTATAATATGTATAGTCCATATTTGATTAAAATAACATGTCCCCTTTTAATTAAATAAAAGACCCCATTCTTCTAACCCACTCTAATGTCTACACATAGAGTCTTTTTCCTATTTACAAATTTTAAGGAAAACACTTTGTGCCCTATGAAAAGTTAACTCTTTATCATTGGGGGAAATAATCTTCCACATGGATCATGTCAAAAGTAAACCTCCACCCTTGATCACTCATTTCTTAATATTTATCTCAATCATTAGTATATCTTTAAAAGGGAGAGCTCTCTCCTTCTCTAAGGATCTCAAATTTGAGCTATTGTTATGCTCTAGGTTTATTTACAGGTTTTCTTGGAGCATTTGCAGAGAACTTCTATCTTCTTGTCTCATTCTTTGCATATTCATACGAGCATAGTTCATTTGCAATAACTTAGTTTCCTTTTGAAATAACATAGATCACTTAGCTTAATTAGTATGGCTATAACACTCTCATTATCTTAGCTTAGTTGCATTGTGCATATCATATTGGCATAGTTTCATCCTTGCATTGCATACTCAAGAGTTCTTTAACACTAGCACTCTTTCCTTTGTTTAAAGAATCTCCTATTTCATGGTTTACTGGGAAGGGTTGCATCTCTAAGGCTAATATGAGAGCTATTTCTATGCTTATGTAGACACCTTTTCACTTCATGACTAGGGAGCTCTAAGCCAAAATTCAAGCTTTCCAATTGATGGAATGGTTTAGAGAAGTGCAATTTTCTAGTGTACATCATCTTTGTTCCCCATCTATCTACCAAATAAGATTTGGCTTTTAGAAGGGAAGGATAATGAATAAGAGGCTTATAGCCACCTCAAGAGTCTTCACATAACAAAGCCTCCGTACCATCCCCTAGATTCCATGAGAGCTTATTCTGAATAATACTTTTGCATTTCAAGAGGAAATTCTAGAATCTTGAGTCTTTCAGAAGGTTGACCTCCCTAAAGATATTGACTGGATTGGGGGATGAAAGACATGTTTGGAAAATAATCCTAACTAATTTGAGATTAGGGAACCTAACCATACTCCATAATAACCTTGCTCCTAAGGCCATTCCTTGACATCTGATATTTTTGATACTAGCTCCACCTAGACTTTTAGACCTACATATTTGGTCCCAAGAAAGAAGGGAAAAATTATGTGGATTTGTATTACCCTACCAAAAAAGGATTCTAAGAAGACCTTTAGTTTTAGAGAATTTTCTATTTGGGAGATCTATACATGAAAATTGGTAAATAGGCCACATTGACAAAACAACATAAACCATAGTCTTCCTAATTGCTGAGGAAAGCCACTTACCTTTCCATCCCTTCATATTTACTTTGAGTTTTTCTACTACTGGATCCCCTAGTTTAGAGACATTTTGACCTAAATTGAGAGGGAGACCCAAGTATCTACAAGGCATAATACCTTTGTTAAATTTTAAAAAGACACAAATTTGTGCTTCCAAATTGGAGGAAGTGCTATCTCTTGACCTGATGCTTTGGTATAGCTACCCAGAATATCCTTCCAAGCATAAGCCTCTCTAGCTGATACTTCTCCAAATGAAATTTTATCATCTACAAAATACTGATGTGTAGATGGTTCCTCCCCATTGGTTATTGGGATACCTTTGATGGTTGATTCCATTCTTGCTTGCGTAATTGACCTCCCTAACACATCAACCATTAGAATAAATTCAAAGGCATAAAGTCTCTCCATCCCAGTCCATGAGAAATACTAAAAAAAAATACTGGAGTGTTATTTATTAAAACATATATTTTTGGAGTAGATATACATTCACAGATTAACTCTATCCATTGTTCAGAGAAACCATAAGCTTTAAGACATTTGAATAAAAAACCCTAGTCTACCCTATCATATGCTTTCATAATATCCAATTTGATGAGCATACTAGGTAACTTATAATTATGAACTAGGGAGCTCTAAGCCGCAATTCAAGATTTCCAACTCATGGAATACCTTGGATAGAATGGTTTAGAGAAGTGCAATTTTCTACTATACATCAACTTTGTTCCCCATCTATCTACCAAATAAGATTTGGCTGTCTGAAGGGAAGGATAATGAACAAGGGGCTTATATCCACCTCAAGAGTCTTCATAAAAAAAAGCCTCCTTACCATCCCCTATATTCCATAAGAGCTTATTCTAAATAATACTTTTACATTTCAAGAGGAAATTCTAGAATCTTGAGCCTTTGGGAAGGTTGACCTCCCTCAAGATATTGACTGGATTGGGGGATGAAAGGCACGTGTGGAAAATAATTCTAACTCATTTGAGGTTAGGGAACATAACCATACTCCATAATAACCTTGCTCCTAAGGCCATTCCTTGACATTTGATATTTTTGATACTAGCTCCACCTAGACTTTTAGATTTGTAGATTTGGTCCTAAGAAAGAGGGGAAAAATTATGTGGATCTACATTACCTTGCCAGTAAAAGGTTCTAAGAAGACCTTCAATTTTAGACAATTTTCTATTTGGGAGATCCATACATGAAAGCTAGAAAATAGGCCGCACTAACAAAACAATAGAAACCATAGTCTTCCTACCTAATGAGACTTACCTTTCCATCCATTCATATTTACTTTGAGTTTTTCTACTAGGGGATCCCATAGTTTAGAGACATTGTGACCCAAATTGAGAGGGAGACCTAAGTATCTGCAAGGCATAATACCTTTGTTAATTTAAAAAAAGACAGAAATTTGTGCTTCCAAATTGGAGGAAGTGCTATTAATCTCCTAACCTGATGCCCTGGTATAGTTACCTAGAATATCCTTCTAGGCATAAGCCTCTCTAGCCGATCCTTCTTTAAATAACATTTTATCATCTAAAAAATACTGATGTGTAGATGGTTCTTCCCCATTGGTTATTGGGATACCTTTGATGGCTAATTCCATTCTTTCTTGCATAATTAACCTCCCTAATGCATCAACCATTAGAATAAATTCAAAGGCATAAAGTCTCTCCATCTCAATCCACGAGAAATACTAAAAAAAATACTGGGGTGCTATTTATTAAAACATATATTTTTGGAGTAGATATACATTCAAAGATTAACTGTATCCATTATTTAGAGAAACCATAAGCTTTAAGACATTTTCATAAAAAGTGCTATCCTACCCTATCATATGCTTTCATAATATCCAACTTGATGAGCATACTAGGTAACTTATTATTCTGAACTAAATGAATAGCCTTTTGGGCTAGAATGAAGCCATCAAATATCAATCTTCTTGGGACAAAACCTATTTGTTCCTCATTTATCCTTTTTTGGAACAAGGGCTATAAATGTATTATTGACTTCTCTCAACATTTTGCTAGAGTTCTTGAATCCTTCCAGGGCTTTTGTTACATCTCCTATGAAGTTCCATCATTTCTGAAAGAAAAAGGTTGGAAAACCATAAGGACTTGGAGACTTGTTCAAATTCATATTTTTGAGGACTTCTTCAACCTCTAGTTTGGTGATCTTTTGTAACAAGATTTTGTTTTGTTCCATGGAGACTAATCTTGGGATGTTAGAGAGAAAAGTCCTCTGAGTTGTTAGACTATAACTTATACCATTATTATAAACACCTTCAAAGTAAGAAATGAATTCTAATTGATATCCTCAGCCAAGTTCTTTTGAATCCTATCCGTTCCTTTAATGGAAGTAATTCATTTAATAACTCTTCCCTGTTTAGAGCTAGTATGAAAATATTTGGTGTTATTATCCCTTGCTTCTAACCATGCTTCTCTCAACTTTTGTCTCTAGAAAAGTTCTTCTTTGGTCATAAATTCTTCATATTTTTGCATAAGCTTTCCTTCTACAAGGAATTTTGCCTCTCCCATTCCATTTTCCATAACTTCCTTGTTTAATGATTCCAGTTTGTCTTCTAGAGTTATCTTATTTTCAAAGATATTTCCAAGAATTCTGAGTTCCAGTCTTTTAACATGCATTTGATTACATTCAATTTACTAACTACCTAGAACATCTTGGATTCAAGATGTAAAATTCCTCCCACCATTTCCTAATAAGACTAGTGCAATTATCATTTTTGAGACACATATGCTCAAATTTGAATGGACAATTTCTAGGTCATTTATTTTCCATAATTTTAAACTCCACAAGACAGTGATCTGATCCTAATATTGTTCTAACATTAGCTTTTCTTCCAACTCTTTCCATAACTTGGCTTTATCTCCTTTGTGAATTAGACCATAAACATTATATAGCCTCTAGCAAAATTCATATATAATTCCTTTCACCATACCACTCATCCAATATTTATGAATTTCTGTAGATGAAATTCTAGGATCTCATATTATGGAAAGACCTCCAAAAGTCCCTTTAGTAAGGGAATTTTTTATCTTCCTCCAACCTAATGATCTTCTAAACTTATTCATTTCTTCACTATTAAGTTTCATTTCCCGAAGAATAATTATGCCATCTTTAGAGTTAGTAATGTAATGTTTTAGGTGTCGCTTCTTGTTAGGGACATTGATACCCCTAACATTCCAATTTAAGATATTCATGACACCTGGGGAAGGAACTTCTCCTCCCTAGCAATGAGAATATCGGTTAATTTAATTTGACCATTGAGAATATTGGTTAGGATTAGGATGACCCCTAATCCTAAAGGACGTGTCAAATCCTAAGAAAATTTTGCTAACCCTTCTTTGATGACAATGGGGCTTATCTCCCTTTCCATGTCCTCTACTTCCTAGATTTTAGAGATCAAAATAGATTTTTGCAACTTGAGTTAACATTTATTCACTACAATAATTAGATTGGACACCGAAAAATTTGATCTTGCCAAACCTACATAAGGTCCAAAACTAGATCTGACTATTCTGAGTATGTCCTAATACAAAAATTTAATTGGAAAATTTGGTAATAAATTTTCTTTTTCTACCTCAAAATTAGATACTTTTTCTGCGTCGAAAAATGGACTCCAATCTAAGAATTTAACAGGAAAACCATTTAAACTGAAGTATTACGACACAAAAGTTCATCCTTAAGATCTATTTTATCGTAAGCTAAATAAATAAATTCATTTTCCATTACTATTACATTAACATGCTTACCTAGAATGCTTTTTAGCCAATTCACCACATGACACGCTTCCATCCTTGGACCTATCCAGCGAGAAAATAGACCTTGGTCTTGACACCTCCTTTGGACATATCACACCAAATGGATTGATAAATGTATTTCTTTTTTATCATATTATGATACTTCCTTTTGATGTTTGAGAATATTTTTAGGTCACTGAGTTAGAACATCCTCCCTATTTTCAGATTGTCATAGTGTTGTCAAATTGTTCTTCCTTACATCCTTCATTTTCTCTTGAAGAGGGCTAAAGGGGTTTGAAGACCATTGTTTATGTTATTGATAGTTAGAATTCATGGGGACATTATGTTTATGATCTACTATGAATCTGCTCTATTTCTTTCATGACCTATGAGATCGTACCATAGTCCATCCATCATTCACATCCTCTCCCACCTAGATCCGAAAAGGGATTTGTAAAAAGGGAGAGCATATTTAGTTCTCTATAAGTGTTCTCTCTATCTTTGAAAATGTGCAAGAATTCCCTTGATTCGCTAAAGTTGGAGCATAGCTCATTTTTTAAATTTTATTAAAATAGTTTTTAAATTTGATACCAAATGGAGAAGAGATGTTATTAAAATAGTTTTCAAATTTGCTACTAAATAGAGAAGAAAATTCCCTACTGAGGTGAAGAAAAATACACATACATTTTGCTCAAAGTTTAAAGGAATTTTGATTTTCCTTATGCCTTGGTCCTTTTTATTATATATATTTCTTCTTTCACTATCAATTTGTACTATCTTATATAGTTTGCCACTTGGGAATTATGTGGCCTATATTGGTTAGTTGGTTAAAGACATTTAATTTTTAAATAATCCTATTTATAGCTGGTCAAATCTGCATGCTTTTTCCAAATATTCTTTCTTTTTTCTTGACATTGTGTTTTTTAAAAAGTAATATTCGATCCTCTGTAATAGTCAATTGTGTGTGCCATAAACTTGTCTTTTGAAATAGAATGGAGAATTTATCATTGAGTTCAGTGTTTCATATTCCAAATCATAAATCAGTTCTTATCCTTAAAAGGTGTTTGCATGTATTAATTTCCTTCAATCGCCCACCATCCACTGCCCACAGTTTGCCATAAATAGTAGACAACCCAGCCATCCCAGTCATTGCAGCTACATGACTTAGCCATCCATAATGAATGCACTATAATATTTTATATGCTATGTAGTAAGTGTGGTATAATTCTGGACACTTCTCAGACCTCTATAAATAGAGGCTTATATAATGTATTTCAACAAGGTAGAAAGGAAATGAAATAAGTTTTATTTCTATGTATTTGTTTATTTTTACCCTCAATTTGGTATTAGAGCTAAAGAGTTGGGCTTAGGAAGAAAAGTAATATTTGTTGATATGTATAACTACTATAGTAGTGAATGAAGTTTCTAATGTTTTCTTTATTATAGACCATAAGCTTGTAAAGTTGGAGATTAGTGGCTACAAAGATCTAGAGAAGAAAAGATGTCAATTTAATTTTGAGAGAAGGTATGAGTTGATTTCATGTAATGAAGTCTAATGAGCAAAATAAATTGTTAAAAGGGGAACATAAGTATTATATTGTTGTTTGTTTGAGCTACATGTCATTGGCTTAGACTTATTTTGTGGATTTTCTTTGTAAAGAAAAGTTTAAAATTGTCAGGTGCAGTTGTAACTATGTGTATTAATATGGCTTTAGGAAGTAGTATAGCTCAACCAAAAATTTCAATATTTTTTGGTAAAAATTATGAATTTTGGGCTATAAAAATGAAAACATTATTTTTTTCTCAAGGCATGTGGAGTCCTATTGAAAAGGGTTTTAATGAACTTCAAGATGATTCTACATTATAACGAGATGAAAACGATAAACTATAAGATAACATGAAAAAGGATGCTAAAGCATTGTGTCTAATTCAAAAATCTTTAGATGAATAAATTTTTCCTAAGGTTTCTGTAGCTAAAAAGTCTAAAATTGAATTGGATATTTTAGAAACAACATATCAAGGGACATCAAAAGTTAAGATTGCTAAATTGAAAACTTTAAGGCATGATTTTGAAAATTTGTGTACAAAGGATTCAGACTCAGTTGATCAATTTCTAAATCAAGTAATGAATGTGGTTAATCAGATTAGATCATATGGTGATGATTTGACAATTCAAAAAGTTGTTGAAAAGATACTCCATTGTTTGCCTAGAAAATTTGATGCCATTGTTGTTGCTATTGAAGAATCTAAGGATTTGACAATACTCTCTATTGATGAGTTAATGGGTTCACTTTTATCTCATGAATCAAGAATGAATAGAAATAATAATTCTTCTTTAGAGAATGCTTTTAGATCATAGGTATCTTTTCATAGAGGAAAAGGAAAATCAAACTACAAAGGAAGAGGAAGAGGTAGAAGTATAGATGGATGTGAAAGTCCAAATCAAGAAGAAAGAAAAAATCAATCCATTCAAAGTTCGAACATAGGACATGGTAGAAGTTCATTCCAACATCCATTATCAAGGTTTGATAAATATCAAATTCAATGTCATTATTGTAAGAGATTTGGTCATATTGCAAGAAAATGTAGAAAGAAATAAGAGGAGATTGAAAAGAAAGGTGCTAATTACTCAGATGTATCTGATAACAATTTAGGAAGTTTATTAATAACTTTTAATGTTCCTTAAGAAATTTTTAGTGATATATGGTTCCTAGATAGTGGATATAGTAATCATATGACTAGAAATAGAGATTTGTTTGCTAGCTTGGATGGTTCTGTAAAATCTGAAATAAAGGTAGGAAATGAGAGTAAAGTCTCTGTAATGGGAAAAGGTGTTATAAATGTCTTGACAAAAAATGGACGAAAATAATAGATTCCTAATGTGTATTTTGTGCCTAGATTAAAACACAATCTCATGAGTGTTGGTCAAGTACTACAAAAGGGTTACAAAGTTTCTTTTGATAATGATGTTTGCACAATGTTGGATAGAAATCCTAGTGGCAGGTTAATTTCAAGGGTCAACATGACACAAAATCAAATATTCCCCCTCTAGATTCATTGCATTCAAGGAGGAAAAGAAGTTAGTTTCAAGACACTATACTCATATCAGTCATGGCTGTGGCATTTGAGGTATGGTCATCTTAATTTTGATGCTTTGATCTTGTTACAAAAGAAAAATATGGTGAAAGGATTTCCTCAAATAATGCAACCACCAAGTTCATGTGAAAGTTGTATGTATATTGGCAAAACAACATAGAGAAAGCTTCCTAGTAGGAGGTTCATATAGAGCAAGAGCACCATTTTAATTAGTTCTAATGAAGGTATGCTCTGATACCACTAATGAAGGTATGCTCTGGTACCTCTGATGAAGGGCCACACCACCCTTACAAATGCACAACCAATATCACAACAATATGGGGACAAAGAGATGACAAAAATGCTTCAAAGCATGTTTTATTAATACTTGCAATTCATTACAATATTCTCCAAATGAAAGGACTCCAAATTCTTACAATATAAGAGAGATTCCTCACTAAGAGCTTCCAACTAGAAGAGCTTACAACAAAAGAGAGCTTGTCTTGAAGACTTTTACTTCCCGAGCTTCTACTTCCCAAACTTCTACTTCTCCAACTTCCTTACAAGAGATTACATTCTAAGAGCTTCTACTTGAAGAGCTAGACCTTGAGAGCTTCCTTAAAAGAGATTACATTAGAAGAGCTTCACCTTGAGAGCTTCCTTACAAAAGATTACATTAGAAGAGCTTCACCTTGAGAGCTTGCTCACAAATGTTCATATGGCTTGCTTAAATAGGCACTTGACACCCAATGTATGACTCATCCATAATCTTCTAGAATGCCAACTACACAATATCCACAACCTTCTACAATATCTACAACTTTCTAGAATTCCACCTAATACAACTAAGCACCACCATGTGGCCCAATTAGAAAATTACATTTGCTTTATGGATCACAAAAAATATTAAATGCATGATTTAAGGAACTTTCCACAAACTTCTAAGTTGCCACTTACACACCTCGATTAATGGAATGACAACTATTTTTCTTATTTTTCTATTTATGCCACCTTTGCACCTTGAAAATAAAAATTCCTCTTTTCTCCTTTTTTCCTATTTTTCAAATTTTTATTATTTTCTTTCTATTTGTGTCACTTTCTCTCTCCTCCACAATTTTTTTGTTTTTTTTGTTAATAATTTAATTTTCCCATGCAAGATGCTCCTGCATTAGACTCCCCTGGTAGATAGAAAAGTGTGTCCCAAACTTTGACACCAAAAGAAAGATATACAACCATCTTCATCTTCACCACAAGCTTCCACCTCAACAGGGACAAGAAAACCAACATGCAAATCATCTTCATCTTGACCACAAGCTTCCACCTCAACAGGGACAAGAAAACCAACGTGCAAATCTTCCACATTTTTTTTTCTAATGCATGATGCTCTTGCATCCGACTCCCATGGTAGAAAATGTTTTGAGAATATGGCCACTATTGCTATTTTTTCCTCTTCCTCCAGCACATAACTGGAACAAGTATTCAGTGCTGATATATTTCCTTCTTTCTTCTTTTCCAACACCTGGCTGGAATAAGTGTTTGCTGCTGAAAATACTCCTTCGCAATGAAATCTATCCAAGTATAACTCTCATCCTCATCCAATCTTGTTGAATTAATCACACTTTTAATAAACCCAACAACACCATATCAATCTTCCTTTGCATGCCACACATCACTAACAAGATTCTCATGCAAACCATCATCAATATCTTTTAAACTCATCTCAAAGACAACATCCTATGATTCATAAGAATTTACCTATTTGACATCTTCTTCGCTTGCCTCTTTCATGTTGTCAACAATGCATGTAACTAATCCACTTGCTTGATCTCCAACGAAGGCACTATACTTTTCCTCCATTGCTGCAATCTTCAAATCAGCTTGATCTATTTCAGGTTCATAAATCTTTTCATCTTCATGCTCTTCCTCTTCTCCATACTCAAGTCTATATAAGACAAATCTAGTGCAACACAAGAACCTTGTGCAAATTACCTCACAACTAGTGATCTATCTACACAATCAAGAACTTTTTGACAAACTTCACCCAACTCAAGGTCCTGGTGCAAACTACCTCATGTTCGGCGATCTATCTGCACACTCAGGAACTTCGACTTTGATACCACTGATGTAAGGTACGCTTTGATACCACTGATGAAGGGTCACACAACCCTTACAAATGCACAACCAATATCACAACAATATGAGGACAAAGAGATGACAAAAATTCTTTAAAGCATGTTTTATTAATACTTGCAATTCATTACAATATTCTCCAAATGAAAGGACTCCAAATTCTTACAATATAAGAGAGATTCCTCACTAAGAGCTTCCAACTAGAAGAGCTTACAAAAAAAGAGAGCTTTTCTTGAAGAATTCCACTTTCCGAGCTTCTACTTCCCAAACTTCTACTTCTTTAGCTTCCTTACAAGAAATTACATTTGAAGAGCTTCTACTTAAAGAGCTAGACCTTGAGAGCTTCCTTACAAGAGATTACATTAGAAGAGCTTCACCTTGAGAGCTTCGTTACAAGATATTACATTAGAAGAGCTTCACCTTGAGAGCTTGTTCACAAATGTTCATATGGCTTGCTTAAATAGGCACTTGACACCCAATGCATGATTCATCCACAACCTTCTAGAATGCCACCTACACAATATCCACAACCTTCTACAATATCTACAACTTTCTAGAATTCCACCTAATACAACTAAGCACCACCATGTGGCCCAATTAGAAAATTACATTTGCTTTATGGATCACAACAAATATTAAATGCATGATTTAAGGAACTTTCCACAAACTTCTAAGTTTCCATCTACACACCTCGATTAATGGAATGAAAACTATTTTTCTTATTTTTCTATTTATGCCACCTTTGCACCTTGAAAATAAAAATTTCTCTTTTCTCCTTTTTTCCTATTTTTCAAATTTTTATTATTTTCTTTCTATTTTTGTCACTTTCTCTCTCCTCCACAATTTTTTTTTTAATAATTTAATTTTCCCATGCAAGATCGAATGCAGGAGCATCATGCATCAAGTTCACACTGATATATGTGGACCTATGCAAACTCCATCATTAGGAGGATGTATATATTTCCTGAGATTTATTGACGATTTTAGTAAGAAGACTTGGATATACTTTCTCAAACAAAAGATTGAAGCTTTTGAAAAGTTCAAGGAGTTTAAAACTTTGGTTGAAAAACAAAGTGGTCTCTACATCAAGGTATTACGATCTGATAGAGGTAGTGAATTCAGTTCTAATCAGTTTCTAGAATTTTGCAAATTTTATGGAATTAAGAAGCAGTTTACCACAAGGTACACACCACAAAAAAATGGTGTAGTAGAGAGGAATAAAAAAACCATAATGGAAATGGCAAGGAGTATTTTGAAGGCCAAAAATCTATCTAATGAGCTTTGAGCAGAAGCAGTAGCATGTGCTATATACATCTTGAGTAGGAGTCCTACAAAGAGTGTTAAGAACATAATTCCACAAGAAGCATAGAATGGTAAGAAACATAATGTATCACATCTTAGAGTTTTTGGATGTTTTCTTTATTCATTGGTGCCATATGAATTGAGAAGGAAATTGGATGATAACAGTGAAAAATGTATCTTTATTGGTTATAATAAAGAATCAAAAGCTTATAGATTGTACAACCCTATTTCAAAGAAATTGATCATTAACATGGATGTTAAATTTGAAGAAGAAGATTCATGGCATGGAAATGATAACAAAAAACTCACAAGAGGAGTACCGATATTACAAAGTGATGATGAACTGAAGGAACAAGGGACTCAATCACCACCCAATACTCCACCAAGGAACTTTGTGCAAGGAGCCTCACCTCCAAGTTCAAATGTAAGTGATAAATCAGATTCTACATTCTAAAGACCAAGTTACAAAGGTAAGAAGACAAGAAGCTTAAAAGAGATATATGATCAAGAAGAAGAAAATGTAGACATTTACTCAATTTTTTCTTTATTTTCTTGTGATCCATTTTATTTTGATGAAGCAATTAAAGAAGATAAATGGATCAAGGAAATTGATGAAGAGATTGACTCTATTGAAAGAAATAAAACATGTGAATTAATGGATTTACCTAAACAAAAAGAATGCATAGGAGTCAAATGGGTCTACAAAACTAAATTTGATGCAAAAGGTGAAATTGTCAAGCATAAGGAAAGACTAGTTGCTAAAGTTTTTTCACAACAATATGGAGTTTATTATAATGAAAAATTTGCTCCAATAGGTAGACTTGACACAGTTAGAATTATTTTAGCTATAGCTACACAAAATGATTGGAAAGTGTACCAAATGGATGTAAAATCAGATTTTTTTTGAATGGTTTTCTTGACGAAGAGGTATATGTTAAACAACCATGTGGTTATGAGGTTTGTGGGCATGAAATCAAGGTATATAACCTAAAAAAGGCACTTTATGGTTTG
This sequence comes from Cupressus sempervirens, assembly GCA_028749045.1. NCBI lineage: Eukaryota > Viridiplantae > Streptophyta > Pinopsida > Cupressales > Cupressaceae > Cupressus > Cupressus sempervirens. Next base: position 384,738,277 of record CM053791.1, read on the forward strand.
AAACAAGCTTCTAGGGCTTGGTATAAGTGGATTGATTTATACATGATAAGTAATCAATTCAATATAAGTAACAATGAGCCCACGTTGTATGTCAAGACTAATTAGGAAGGTTAGATTTTGATTGTATGTTTGTATGTTGATGACTTGATATTCAATGGAGATCTATCAATAGACATGTTCAAGTTAGAAATGATGAAAGAATTTGAAATGACAGATTTGGGGTTGATGCAATTTTTCTTAGGTATTGAAGTTATTCAATGTGACAAAGGTATCTTTACTTGTCAATCCAAATATATAAAGGATGTTTTGAAGAGATTTAAAATGATGATTTGCAATCCAACTTCAACTCCAGTTGCAATATGAACAAAACCTAGCAAGGAAGAGAACTCAAATGTTGATCCAACTATGTTTAAAAGACTTGTTGGAAGTTTAATGTATATGACAGCTACAAGGCTAGACATCATGTATAGTGTTAGTTTGATCTCAAGGTTCATGGAGTCACCACAAAATTCTCACTGGCAAGTTGGAAAAAAGATATTGAGATATATTGTAGGAACAACAGGATATGGAATCCTATATTCAAAAGCTAACAATTTTGGTTTGATTGGTTATATAGACAATGATTTTGTAGGTAGCATTGATGATAGGAAGAGCACTTCCAGATATATCTTTCACCTTGGATTAGGAGTTGTGTCATGGGCATCAAAGAAGTAACAACCTATAGTGATGATTTCATTAGCTAAAGCAAAATACATAGCTGCCACTCCCACAACATGTCAACCAATATGGATGCATCAAATTTTTCTTGATCTTCACCATCATCAGGAGGACCCAACACCAATCCTTTGTGATAAAAAATCAACAATAACACTATCTAAAAATCATGTATTTCATAAGAGGAGAAAACATATTGATACAAGGTACCACTTCATCAGAGAATTGGTATACAATGGAGAAATCTTGTGTTCTACAAATTTGAAGATCAATTGGCAGATATTTTAACTAAGGCATTGCCAAAGAGTAACTATGAATCTCAGCGAGAGAAAATAGGAATTATTGATGTAAAATTTGTTAATGGTAGATATTAAGGGGGAGTGTTGGCATGTATTAATTTCCTTCAACCGCCCACCATCCATAGCCCATAGTCTGCCATAAATAGCAGACAACCTAGCCATCCCAGCTATTCCAGCTACATAACTTAGTTGTCCATAATGAATGCACTATAATATTTTATATGCTATGTAATAAGTGTGGTAGAATTCTAGACACTTCTCAAACCTTTATAAATAAAGGCTTATGTAATGTATCTCAACAAGGTAGAAAGACAATGAAATAAGTTTTATTCTTGTGTATTTGTTTATCTTTTCCTTTAAAAGGGTTAATGATGAAAGAGTGTTGAATTGAGTAGAACTTATCTGCATCAATTATCATTTATTTTCATTTGCTACTCTTACTTTTGGTCATATCACATTCACGGTTCAATGATATTTATTTGCAATGGTGTTTTAAAATTGTATATGCCAGAAAATCAACCAAACGTAGGTTGATGCTAGATGACCCACTCAATTACGTCCATTTCCAGAAAGTTTGACCACTTTGGGATTGTATTATGCTTTTTCCTTGTTCCTTGAGGCACACACTTCTTGTGGCTCAATCTTGCAAAGTTTAATTTTATGATGGAGTGTTTTATCAAAAAATTGGTTGAAAAGTTAAAGGTACATATACTACCTTATTGTATTTTTGAAAAATATACTATTGTATTGATTTGAGCACAATTAATCAGTTATTTTGAACCAATGAGAACTGAGTATTTTTAGGTAATTTCACTTTTTCTAAAGATTAGATGTTTTTCTATTAAAAGAGTATATTAAAAAAAAATTTATTTGACATGTGATTGGCTAAGTTTTTTAGGTGTTATAGAACCCCTTTTTTAAGATCCAACACCAATTTTCCATTAGAAAGTACCACTCTTACTTTAGAAAGTATATATATGATAATTTATGAATAAGATTATTGTGCAAATATTATAGATTTTTTTTATGTTTTCTAATTTTGAAGAGGTTAAGCTGAGTTGATTGCAGTTATAGCCAATGCAAATTCTTTATTCTTTTATTTATTTAATTTAATTATAAGTGATTTTTGGTTCAAATATATATTATGGTCAATGGTTTTTTAATTTTAATTTTATGATTTTATTTATTTTTTAGTGTAGCAATCATATTCTATATGCTATTCTTTTATCAAGTTTAATCAATATACAAACTTTTAAATTAAGAATTTAGAATAAATTTATTTCATTTAAAAAAATTATTTAAGATTTAAAAAATAAAAAAATAAAAATTATAGTAGCTATTATTTAACTTAAAGAAAGTAATCTATACTTTAATTTAAATTTAAATTATTAAAATTTAAAATAGAATTAAGAAATAAAAAATCATGTAAATTATAAAATTTGAACTTTTATTTGGTTATATAGATTACAAAGTTATTTTTACATCTATTTTTCTTGTATTAAAGATTGAGAGTTCAGAAAAAAAAAGATTACATCCAAAGAGGGGAGGCTAGGCCTCAACCCACCAATCGAAGAGTATCAACTAGAAAAAATCACTAAACAAGTGTTTAATACATAATTACAAAATGTAACAACATAAGGGATCATCCAAAAAAAAGAAGAGAACACTCTAGTGAAGGACATCATCAAGATTTTCAATACATGTGGTCCAACCAAGAGAACCCTCCATCCAAACTATTTTTTTCTACTCCAAAATCTGAGAAAACATATCCAACTTATCAAATATGGGACCATTATTGTCTCTAATGTCCTGAATCAGCTCCCCAAGCACACCATCAAAGGTCGTCTGATTGTCCACAATGGTAGTCCACTCGAAGCCATCCTTCATCTCATAGATGAACATAGAGGTGTGTCAATCACAAAGAAACCTCAAAAACTTCTTTTGCTCCAGATTCAACACACAACAAACCTACAAAGCAATTTTGTAACAAGTGAGTTTTCTAAAAATACCTAGTAAGAGTCCTATCAATGCCTTGGAATTTAGATTCATTTCTCAATTTCCAAATATACCAAAGGATGAAGGAATTTTCCAAAATAGGTTAGAATCTTTGTGGAGCCCATCAATAAAACTAGTAATAATATCAAGAGTGTAAACATGCTTAATAATAGAAAACCCAAACATAAGCCAAATCTCTCTAGAAAAACTATAGTCAAAGAAAATGTACCTCATAGTCTAAGGCATTCTTGAAATAGGTCAAGTGTCAAAGGTGGCTTGGTGATTCCTAATAGGAAATCTATCAAGGAGGAGCTACCACTTGAAACATTTAATCTTAGGTGGGATTGGAGACTTCCATAGATTATCAAAGATTTTTTGATAGTCAAAAGAGTTGGTGGTACTATACCACATGGTGTTGATATGGTCAGTCACAGAGGTATCATGGTTAAATTTTTTATAGATATCTTTAGCTTTAACATTGGTAGGGAGGGAACCATCTTTCCATCTAAAGGTAAGGTAATGATGGCAGTCAACGTTAGTGACCCTAGGGAGTTTAAGGGTAGCATAGGCCATTTTAATCAGATTGTAAGTTCTTTTGTGAGAAGCAGGGATGTCATAGTTTCAGGAGAGATTTTTCTAGCTGATAAGTTTGTTATATTCCATAATATCCATGATATATTTAATGCCTTTGCTAGCCCATATTTTGGTAGAGCACCCTTTCATAAGGGCAAGGGACTTATCCAAGTGGAGAAGATTCCACCAAATAGAATGTTCCCCACATAAGGTGTGATTATAATAAAAACTGTAATTAGCAATGAAACCACACACATTCTCCCAAGCCTTCCGAATAGATCTAAAAACCCAAGTGCCTTGAATAGACACTAGAAACCTATCAACAACCAAGTCACAAAAGGGGAGGCATTTCCATGACTTGGGAACTTTAGGAACACCATTTTGAATATTGTTTCTATTAAGAACCTTCCAGGGCTCATCACCTTCAAGATCTTGGAAGATCCATTTGGAGGCAAGGGACATTCCCTGAAATCTGAGATCTTTTAGCCCAAGCCCACCAAGTTTTTTCTCTAAGTTACACCAATTCCACTTAACCACATGGGTTTTTTAAATTTCCTTTACCATTTAACCATAGGAAATGATAGATAGCCTTTTGAATTTCAAAAATTTGATAGTTGGTAAACATCCAAGTAGAGGAGTAGTAAATACTATAGGAAGGCAAGATTTTATGACAAACCTGGACTTCCCCCACAAGGGAAAGAAATATGTTGTTCCATTTGTTAAGATTTTTGACAATATTTCCCTTGACCCAAAGCCACATATCCTTGAGAGAAGGGGCCATAGAAAAAGGTATTAACAATCTTATTAGCCCCCCCTAGGTATACCCAAAGTAAGCAAGCCAATCAGGAGGTTTCTCTTTCCATCCCAAAATAACATATTTGGAGGTGGAGATTGGAACCCTTGAAGCTTTGCCAAAGAGCTCAAGCTTCTAATTGAGACATTGAATATTATGCTATGAGAGATCCAAAAAATGGAGGTATCATTGGTAAATTGTACATTAAGAAGCTTAGATTCATCAGGCAAAGTAATGTCCTGGACTCTAAAAGAAATGGTATCATCTCTAAGGAGGTAAAACAAGGCATCTAAAGTAATGACAAAGAGGGCAGGAGCAAGAGGAAAACCTTGCCTAATTGATCAAGATAGAAGGATGGGTTGGGAAAGAGTCCCATTAACATTAACCAAGGCAAAGGCATCTTTGAGAAGGATTTGGACATACTTGCAAAACAAGTCAGGAAAGCCAAAAGCCTTAAACATCACAAGGATAAATTCCCATTCCACCTTATCATACGCCTTCTCAAAATTGAGAAGAAGCATGGTAGTGTCCTATTTAGAGGTGTTAGCCCATTCCATGGCCTCCCAACTAGTAACAAGTTTCTCAAGAATATACCTACCTTTAATAAATCCGGTCTGGGTAGCACAAATGAACTTGAGGAGATTTTTTTCCAAGCAAGAAGCTAGGACCTTGGCAATGATCTTGTAAGAAATGTTGAGAAGAGTAATAGGGCACTAGTTTTTAACAAGAGCTCTATCACCATCTTTAGGTATAAGTTTGATAATGTCAGTGTTAATAGAGCTCCCCAAAGTACCATTAGTGAAGGCTTCTATATTAAGATCATGAAGATTATTAGTAATCCAGTCAATGTTAGTTTTATAAAATTTACCAAGGAGCCCATCCAAGCTAGGGGCTTTATTGTCCTTGAGGTCACGAATGGCATCAGAGATTTCTTGAGGGGAGACCATTTTTTTAGGAGAAGGGAATCACTATTAGCTATCATCTTGGGGATGAGATCAATACATCTATTTCTTGTAACTTTTGAGCTCTCAGTATCTTCAGTGGTAAAAAGGGTCCTGTAGAACATCTTGAAGGCATTGGTAATGTCATGTAGGGTGAGGAATTCCTTATCATCTGTAACAATTTTGTCAATTCATTCTTTACTCTATTTATGCTTAAGGAGGTTAAAAAATAGTTTTGAGCCAATGATTGTGGGCCCTAACAAAGGCACCTCTAATTTTGATTTGCTGATGTTTCCTAAGGGAGCCCCTAGCTAGAGAGACCTATTTAGCAAGGACCATGGAGTGGGGTTGAGTTTGGATACTAGTTTCAAGTGAGTGAAGATGGTTAGAAAGTAGGTTCTCCATAGGCTTATAGTCTTTGGCTTTCTTTTGACCAAAAGTTTCAAAAAAAATCTACCAAGAGGAAACATTAAGACTCCATCTACTAGCTTGAGATAGGAACTTATTCTACAAGTTTAGCAATCTAACCATCTTAATGACAATAAGAACATCTTGATCACCAAGAAGGGAAGTATTAAGAATAAATTTCTAACTGGACTAGGAGGTGGCCAAAATGGAATTTCTAATATTCATGATAGCTAAAATGTGGTAGTGATTTGATAGAGTAGTAGAGATAGTAACAACAAAGATATTATACTAGTTAGGGGAGAAGGAGAAAAAAATATTGTTAGCATAAAATCTGTCAAGTCTAGATTAGATACGCTTAGGTCCTTGCTATAAATTGCACCAAGTATACCATAGGGTAGTAGTTTTAGATTTGATACCTTCAAGAGGGTAAAATAACTAGAGTTGTTGCTTAAAGTTATCCTAATGCGATTTCTCAAAACCTTTCCATTCAAAGGGAGAGCCTCCAATTTTATCATCAAAATAATCAGTCATATTGAAATCTCCACCAACAAGCCACAAAATATTAGGTAGGGTAGTCATCCAATCCCATAGGATAATTCTTGCTTTATAATCATTAGGGGCATAAAGAGAACATATACCAAAAGGGGAGCCATTAACGGCCAAGCCACCCTATTACAGGGTGAGAATAATATATCTAGTCCATTTAGGGCTAATAAGGAGGGTAGCTCTAAATTTCCCTTTAGGATGCAAAGTAACAAGTTTTAAATCATCTTTCCAAATAAAATTAAGGGCATTATCTAGAGTGAAGCCAACGAATTTAATTTCTTGCAACATCATAAAGTCAATATTAGAATGACAATTCATAAACCTCTTAATAATAAACTTGCAATCCGGAGACTTGAGGCTTCTCACATTCCAAGATATAAACTTCATGGGGAAATATGGTTAAGGGAGCTAGTAGGGAGACCAAAGAGATCTACATTCTTCTTTTTGTTCTTATAACCAAGGGGTCTACCTTTCTTCTTAGAAGTAGAAGAATTTTTCATAAAATCTTCGGCATCACTACCACTAACAAGGTCAATACTAGATCCCTACTTGTCTTTAATGAGATACTCTAGAGGCTGTGAATTCATGGGAGTAGAGCCAGAGGCTGGATTAGGGTTAGCATAAATAACTTCAATGACCAAATTATCCTCATTTTCATTAAGTGAGGAGGAAGGGGATTAGGTGGTAATTCCTCCAAAGGAGCCCCCAAAGAAGGAGTGGGGTCAAGATTCATAATCAGACTAGACATATCCTTGTTGTTGTCATTCATGGTAATGTCAGTACCCTTATTAATTTCAACTTTGTTAGAGTTATTTTCTAGAGGACTAGCTTCAATCATGAGTAGACTAGTATTAAGAATATCAAATCGATTGGATTTGGGGTTGCTAGTGCGAATTTGTTCCAAAGAAAGTTGTTGAGCATTTTTTTGACGATGTTTCCTATTCAAAACCATTTGGAAGTCATTAGTGGTTGGTGATTTGAGAGCTGAAAATTTTTAATGATTTGAAACTTTTTTAGGGGCCTTAAGTGGGAAAATGTCCATGGAGTGCATAGTCTACCCTGACATTGAGATAGAGGTTGATGAAATAGTGGGATTGCTATGACTATCCTTAGGACCAGCTAATTCTAAAGATAATTGGAGGTTATCGTTAGAGGTAGGAGGTTGTGTCCTAATAAAAAAAGCTTTGGCATTGGTAGGGTTTCCTGGTGCCTCAGTGCAACTAGGTTTCTTGATTGCCAATTATTGAGCAATTATTTCAAAGATGAGCTTCTCTCTTACAAAGAAAACAAGAATCTAGAGGACCAGCTTCAATCATGGGTAGACTAGTATTAAGAATATTGAATCGATTGGATTTGAGGTTGCTAGTGCAAATTTGTTCCAAAGCAATTTGTTGAGCATTTTTTCGATGATATTTCCTAATTGAAACCATTTGGAAGTCATTAGGGGTTGGTGATTTGAGAGTTCAAAAATTAGAAGGATTTAAAACTTTTTCAGGGGTGTTAGGTGGGCAAATGTCCATGGAGTGTGTAGTCTTTCTCGACTTAGAGACATAGGCTGATGAAATGGTGGGATTGCTATGGCTATTCTTAGGACAACCTAATTCTGAAGATAATTGGAGGCTATCATTAGAGGCAATAGGTTATGTCCTAGTCAAAAGGCTTCGACATTGGTAGGGTTTCTTGGGGCCTTAGTCGAACTAGGTTTCTTGCTATTGGCAATTATCAGGTTATTCTTTAAAAGATGACCTTCTCTCTTGCAGACAAAACAAGCATTTAGACCACCTAGGATCTCGACCGGGTAGATATAAAATTCTCCACAAATATTAAGATTTAGGCTCGGGGTGATATCAATGTCAAGTTTAATGGAGATCAAAACCCTAGCATTAAGGTTAGGAACTAGACACGTAGTCTCATCTATTCATGTGATTTTCCCATACTCATCTAGCAATTGTGGTAAAAATTTCTACAGAAAGGGGGGGACATTCTTGATTATGACCCACCTAGGGAAAGAGAGAGCAAGAACTTCTTTTTTAATTGCCTCTTGTAACCAAGCTAGGGCACAAAATGAGGTTTTTCCAATAGCCCAGTAATGGCACTTAGGGGCTTCAGGGTGAGACTCGTGATTGCTAAAGAAAATGATGTACAATTTGCGATGAATTTACCTACAAAAGGAAATCTTCAAACCAAGTTTTAAAGTCCATAAACTATGAAATCAATCATCCATAAATTTCGTGGTGGGCGTTTCTCCACATCAACAGAAGCAAAGAACATGTCAGTGTTGCTTAACCTAGGTTTTTCCAAAGCAATTTCTTTTAACATTTTATCATTTGGGGAAATGAAGAAGTCACTTGAGGTAGTAGTAGGGCTTACCTCCAGTGTTGGGTAGTTCGCATCGAAGAGTTGAAACAAATCTCACAATAGGGGAGACATCATTACTGGCAAGGGTGACCATTTTAGAAAACAACTTTATTAGAGGGGAATGGATTGGGGGATTAGGGCTAGGGTTACTAAAAGGAATGACTACTAGCTTAGTCTCTATTGAAGGCCGAGTACAAGCTACACATGCAGTCAAACAAGAGAGTAATTGCACCCAAAAAATGAAGACAACTAACAAGCAATAAAGGAAACATAAACAAAACAAAGGAGAGGAGAAAGAAGAGCAAACCACATGGAGGAGAATAATCTCCTCCACGTCACTGGTGCAACATCCATATTCGCAGGCTCCACCCTGATTAAAAAAAAAAATCTTCCTTTTTTCAATCCTTATTTTATATATATAATAAATATACAAATACTTACATGATTATTTTAAATATTTAAAATTGCATAAAGATATTATTAAAATTTCTTTTAAGTTTAATAAAAAACCTACCTTAAAATATGAGATTTTAATAAATAAAAAATATGTTAAAAATTAAAATTAATATATAAATAACTATTAAAATTAATATTATAAATTTATAAATATACTTTAATAATTTTATTGAATTATTTAATATCTATTTAAATTTTACTAAATATGAGAATTATAATTAACTATTAGGAAAATATCAGCTACTACGTGGCACTTGTTTAATTCGCTATTCTTATCCTAATTTTGTTTGTGGTAGATGATCTTCAAAATTTGTTTCATGTTTTTCAAAATTTTTTGCTCAAGAAGGTTTGATAAAATTGCTCTTGTTGCTGTCACATTGTGCACGAGATTTAATTAAACTAGTAGTTGCATGCTTTTGTGCTCGCAACGATAAGCCAATAGGTGCTCGATAATAAAATTATTTAAAAAAATATAATCTTATGTGAACAAATTAGATTATTAATATTTTTCAATTTAATTAACATTATATTTACTAGAATATTTTAAATAGATTTATACATATTATTTATTTAAATTCAATTTAACAAATATGGAAAAAAATCATTTCAAAAAACCCCATCAAAAAATCTATTATGAAAAATTAATAAGAGAAATACAAAAAAAATAATATGAAAAAATAACGTCTCTAAAAAATATTCGATTAACTAAATAAATTATAGAAACTAAAAATTAATATTTAAAAAAAAAACCTAAAGTAATATAAATAATAAAATATAATAATTTAAAAACTAAAAACTAAATTAATTTTAAAAATTAAAAGTTAAATATATAGAGATCACAACATGAGCTAATGTGAAGATTTGAAATATAATCTTATTTGAACAAATTATATTATTAATAATTTTTAATTTAAATAACATAATATTTACTAAAATATTTTAAATAGATTAATAAATATTATTTATTTAAACTAAATTGATCAAATATAAAAAAAATATTTAAAAAAATTCCATAAAAAAAATATTATGAAAAATTAATAAGAGAAATGCAAAAAAAAAAGTCTAACAAATATTATATTGACTAAATAAATTATAAAAAACTAAAATACAATATTTAAAAACTAAAATCTAAATCAATTTTAAAAATCAAAAGTTAAATAAATAGAGATCAAAACATGAGCTAATGTGGACATACAAGTAATTTTTTAAAAAAATAAATAGAAAAAGAAAAATAATAGTTAAAAGTGGAGATAACAACTAATAAATATGAGAACAAGAGTTAAAAGTGGAGTGAGATAAAAATTGTCTGGTAAATAATTAACGGGAAGGATTTACAATTTTTCGGTGGAATTGACAACTTTTTCATCAAAAATTCAATTTTTAGGAACACACTTCCCACAAATAGCCTATCGGTTAAATAAATAAATAAATAAATAAATTAAAAGAGAAATTTAGGGTAATTGGCCAAAGCCAATAATGTTCTTCAACCCTTGGTTATAAGCACTACAAGCTAGAAGCACCACTAGTCCACCAAGACATAAGCCTCAAATTTTGTAAATTTAAGTTAAATTTAGATTTATTTAATAATATTAACTATTATTTAATAATATTAACTATTATTTAATAAAAATAAAATTATAAATAGATAAGTTCAATAAATCTTAAAATATAATATTTTTATTAAGAACTTTAATTATATATAATAAAAGTTGAACATTATTAAAATTATATTTCTAACTTTAAAATTTATATATTTTTAAAGAAATTTATATTTTATTCTTCCCTACCACTCTAGGACTGGTCTTTTAAAAGGGAGAAATTTTTGTTACATAATAAAGCATTATTTACACTTGATAATTCGTAGAGTTCTTCACCCGTTTTGAACTCTAAATGCTGTAAAGAATATCGATATGTAAGGAAAGTGTTATTCTATTTAAATAAACAATATGAATGAATAAAAACTTTTAATTTTTTATTAGTGATGCTATAATTACTTTTAATTAAACATTAAAATGATATATAGTATAAATAATTTAAAAATATTAATTCAAATTAAGAATTCTAATATTAAGTATTCTTTTATACAATGGGCAAAATAATAATTTATATAAGAAATGGAAGAATTTGAAAATATGGTATTGTGCTTCTAATTGTATGAAGAATTGTGCATTTGGAAGATATATTTATTGTGATATGAATATCAGGATTTAACTGTGTGATTTTTGAATCAAACTCGATGACCCATGTTTCATGAGTAGTGATTCAACATGAATCCCGATGCTTCACCCCTGTGAGCATCACCTAGATCCAATGAGTGCTAAGTGTTCCATTTATTCTCATGAGAGATGGATTCATGTTGAATCACTACTCATGAAACATGGGTCATCGAGTTTGACTCAAAAATCACACAGTTAAATCCTGATATTCATATCACAATTTGACTAGCTGTGGAAATTATCTCCTACTTATCAGATATATTTATAATATTCATAAAAGTTCCATATCATCAATTTTGAAAAAAAAAAAATGCAAAAAAAACTGTGATTTACTTTAATATATAAGAAATTGTATTTTTCATTATATAATAATGACAATGAGTTTCTACTTATTTTACAATTATCTTTTTTAAAGACACTCCTATTAGTTTTGTAGGATTAGATAAAGTTGCTTTTGAACATACGTTAATATTTGACTGAACTCATAAAAATGAATCATGTATACCATTATTAATTATTACTTTGTATTTCATGGAAATTGGTTTTTATTTGAGCTTTATTATCTTCTTCTCCTTTATAGTTTAGCTTTCAATTTGATGTGATTGGCACCCTATGACACACCTATCATTAGGCCACATATCTTAGTAGAAATATAGTTTATTTTACTATTAAAATCAACTATTATGATTAGATTCAATTTTTATTTATAAATTTTGCAAGTATTGTATTCCAAATGATGGTATGACTAGCTTATCAATTAGTTATCAAGGATTTAATTTTTAGAGTATATAGTTTTTTTTTATCAATTATTAAATTAAAGCCTCTAGAAATCTCGACTTCCTTATAAATATTATAGAATATATATAAGCTAGTAGGAGTTGCATGCCCACAAGGAAGAAGTAAAGAAACATTTGTTGATAATTTTCATGTCTAACAACTTATTTCTTATTCATTATACCTTATCTATATTCTCACCCCTATTCTCTATCTTATCTTTCTCCCTCTAATTACTCTCTTTTAGTCTCACCTCTCCCTCCTGTCATCATTAATTCTCCCCATATACCCTCTCTCTCTAGACTTCATTTCTCTCATAGCAACTCCCTTCTATGATTCTCTCTATTATAACTCTTTTTCCCTAATCGCCCTGTGCAACAATCTTTCCTACCTATTGTCACCATCTATTCTCTTTTTTAATCTCATGTGTCTCCTTCTCTCCCAACTAATTACTACATTTTATTCTCTCATATACCTCATGTCACTATCTCTTACCTCTTATTTTCCCTAAAATTTTACCTTATCTCTCGCCCTCTCCTTCATCTCTCACTCTCTCTTTATCTCCCACATGTACTTCTCCCCCCCCTCTCTCTCTCTCTCACACACACACACACACACACACACACACACACACACACACACACACACACACACAATCTTTCACTCTAGCCCCTCCCCGATTTCAACATTTCTTCTCCCTATTTATCCCCTCCTCTCTCTCTTTCTCTCTTTGCATATCACCATGTCCATCTATTTTATGTCGTAATTATCCTTTTTTTCTCTATATGTCATATATATTCGCATCACCTTTCTCTCTTATCTTCCCTCCAGTTCTAATCTTTCACTATTTTCTTGCCCTCCTCTCACAATTTATTCCCCATATTTATCCTCTATCTCAAGATGTCATGTCTCTTATCCTCTTCCCCTTCCCTAGTTCTCCCCATTGCAACTCTTTTCTACTAATTACCCTCTGGCACTCTCTCCCCTACCAATTGTCATCATATTTGGACCCTTTCACTATCTCTCTTTATCACCATGCACATATTTTTCATACCCTAATTATTATCTCTCTCTCTCTCTCTCTCTCTCTCTCTCTCTCTCTCTCTCTCTCTCTCTCTCTCTCTCTAATTATAATGTGACACTCTCTCCCCTTCCTACTCCCATTATCTTTTCTCTCTTTTAACATATTTTTCTACCTCATGTGTTTCACTCTCTCCCAACTAATTATTATCTTTCATTCACTCCCCTCCCTACTCTAATTGTTTCTTACACCTTATTTAACACCCCCCCCACCCTGCACATATTTTTCATACCCTAATTATTATCTCTCTCTCTCTCTCTCTCTCTCTCTCTCTCTCTCTCTCTAATTATAATGTGACACTCTCTCCCCTTCCTACTCCCATTATCTTTTCTCTCTTTTAACATATTTTTCTACCTCATGTGTTTCACTCTCTCCCAACTAATTATTATCTTTCATTCACTCCCCTCCCTACTCTAATTGTTTCTTACACCTTATTTAACACCCCCCCCCCCCTCCCAACTCTTTTCTACTAATTACCCTCTGGCACTCTCTCCCCTACCAATTGTCACCATATTTGGACCCTTTCACTATCTCTCTTTATCACCATGCACATATTTTTCATACCCTAATTATTCTCTCTCTCTCTCTCTCTCTCTCTCTCTCTCTCTCTCTCTCTCTCTCTCTCTCTCTCTCTCTCTCTCTCTCTCTCTCTAATTATAATGTGACACTCTCTCCCCTTCCTACTCCCATTATCTTTTCTCTCTTTTAACATATTTTTCTACCTCATGTGTTTCACTCTCTCCCAACTAATTATTATCTTTCATTAACTCCCCTCCCTACTCTAATTGTTTCTTACACCTTATTTAACACCCCCCCCCTCTCTCTCTCTCTCACTCACTCACACACACACACACATTTATCCTCCTAATTATTCTCTTTCACTCTTGCCCCTCCCTCCCTCCTTTCCCCATCTCTTCCCCTATTTATTGTCTACCTCTAGACCTCATATTTGTTAATCTTTCCACCTTGTCTATTTCTCTAAATCATATCTATTTTCCCTTAAGTATCATTTGGTATTGTCTTCCCTACATAATCTCACCATCTTATCTTGTTTTAATCTCTTTCTTTACCTCATTTGTCTCTCTCTCCCAACTAATTACTATATATTTAATTATCAACTCTCCCTTGTCTCACTATCTATGTCCCTTTATTTATCCTATAGTTTTATCTCTCCCTCTCTCTCTCTCACACACACACACACAATATTTCACTCTAGCCCCTCCCTCTTTTCAACATGTCTTTCCCCTATTCACCCCACCCCCCTCTCTCTCTCTCTCTCTTTGCATATCACCGTGTCCATCTATTTTATGTTGTAATTATCCTCTTTTTCTCTATACCTCATATATATTCCCATCATCATTCACTCTTATTTTTTTCCCCTAGTTCTGATCTTTCACTATGTTCTTGCCCTCATCTCACCATTTATTCCCCATATTTATCCTCTATCTCAAGACATCATGTCTCTCATCCTCTACCCCTTCCCTAGTTCTCCCCATCACAACCCTTTTCTGCTAATTATCCTTGGGCACTCTCTTCCCTACCGATTGTCACCATATTTGGAAACACACACACACACACTCTCTCTCTTTATCACCATGCACATATTTTCCATACCCTAATTATTATATTTCTATGTCTACCCTCTCTCCCCCCTCTCTCTAATTATAATGTGACACTCTCTCCCCTTCCTACTTTAATCATATTTTCTCTCTTTTAAAATCTTTTTATATCTCATGCATTTCACTCTCTCCCAACTAATTATTATCTTTCATTCTCTCCCCTCCCTAGTCTAATTGTTTCTTACACCTTATTTACCTCTCTCTCTCTCTCTCTCTCTCACACACACACACACACACACACACACACACACACACACACACAATTTTCTCCTCCTAATTACTCTCTAAATCACTCTCACCCCTTCTTCCTTCCCCTCCCCATCTCTTCCCCTATTTATCATCTGTCTCTAGACCTCATATTTGTCAATCTTCCCACCTTGTCTATTTCTCTAAATCATATCTATTTCTTCCTAAGTATCCTTTGGTATTATCTTCCCTACATAATGTCACCACCTTATCCCATTTTAACCTCTTTCTTTACCTCATTTTTCTCTCTCTCCCAACTAATTATTATATATTTAATTCTCAACTCTCTCTCCTCTCACTATCTCTTTCCCCTTTATTTACCCTACAATTCTCTCTCTCTCTCTCTCTCTCTCTCTATATATATATATATATATATATTCTAATCTCTCTCTCTCCATCCACATATATTCCATACTCTCTCTCTCTCTCTCTCACACACACACACACATTTCCCCTTCTTCCTTTATCCCTTCTCTTACCATTTATTCCCCCCCAATTACCTCTCACCATCTCCCCCTTTTCTAACATCCTCTGTCATATCTATCTTCCCCTATTTACCCTCTACCACTCTCTCCCCTACGCAATCTCTCTCTCTCTCTCTCTCTCTCTCTCTCTCTCTCTCTCTCTCTCTCTCTCTCTCTCTCTCTCTCTCTCTCTCTCTCTCTCTCTCTCTCTCTCTCTCTCTTTTCCCCCACATTTTAACTAAAAATGAGATTTTATTTACCAAGCTTGAATCTAACTATGCAAATTAATAGTGGATCTCACATCTATATTTGGAATAATCAAATTGTCCAAAAAAAGTATTTAAATATACATTGAAAAAATTATATTTTATCCATGTAAATATTTTGTCAATGTATAACCCACTATCATCATCCACTCACCACTCACTATCATCATCCATTAACGCTAAACAACCAACTCACCCACTATCATCCACTCACCATCCCTTCTCCCCCTATCACAAATCCTCAACAGACCCTCAACCTCTATACCCTACTTACCCTGCTCACTCTCTCTACGACGAATTTTTAAAAATAATTTTCTTTTTTTCTTTTTTTTAATAGTTATTTAATTAAATGAAGCATTCAATAATTTTAGTGGTGAATATTAAGTTATCTTAGTTCTAGAAAAGATACACCAATTGGTAACAAAGCTCTTTAATTATTTTATATCATCTCTATTTAGTGGGTCCTCTGTTTTCTAAACGTGCCAAGTGGTGGCCATTTATTTTGAGTGTATAATGTTCCATCATTTTTTTTATAGTCATAAATATAATATAAAATTAATAAATATAAGACTATTTATTTATTTAATATTGTTATTCTTAGTATTTTTAATTTTTAAAATTTTAAAATCTTAGTAGATAGTACATATGAATATATTTATATTAAATATATAAATTTATGCAATGCCATTTCTAAGAGATTCCTTAAATTATTTCTTTATTTTAAAAATACATATGAAATCTATTGTCTATTGGTACAATCTTTGTCATATTTTTCACATATATAAACTCCTTAATATCTAATATCATAAATTTTAATGCTATATGAAAACCATGCCTTTACTGTACAAATTTTATAGATTAAACTATAACACTACCATTTGATTTCAAAATTATACTATTATTTTTTAGTAAAATTTACTTATTTAAATCTTTTAAATTATATTTTTGATTTAAAAGAAAAAATATTCAAATTATAAATTTTTTCTAGAAAAAATGTAATTTTTTAAAGAATCTTAGTGATTCAGTAATAACTTACATTACCTAGCAATAATTTATTCTTCCTACAATATAACTCTTGATATATATATATATATATATATATATATATATATATATATATATATATATATATATATATATATATATATATATATATATATATATATATATATATATATATATATATATATATATATATATATATATATATATATATATATATATATATCACTTAAAAGTAAGTTTTAAAATATAAATTGTTCCATTAAACTTGACATTTCACACACATGAATAAAAATATAAAAGAGAAATATGCCTGAGAACAGAAAAGTTAGTTGTCACTTCATAAAAAATGGAAATAAAAAAAGGACAAACATTCATTTCATCTTCTATGAACTAATTAATACTAGCACTTGCACCCAAATGAGCAAGGGGTACGTTGATAGTGACAAAAGATGTAAGTCTATATAAAACAATTTTCAACATATATCTTTTTTGTCAAACATTTAATATAATATGGAAGAAAATGTAAAACATGAAAAGAAAATAAACAATTAGGTCGCATACATAATTTTCTTTGCAACCAATCAAATAGCTCCCTACCAACACATAGCTCCATGATGAAATGCATGTGTGCCCCTTCCTAAAAGATCACCTTGAGTGCTATGATATCAGAAAGGTTAGTCATGATCTTAATCTCTAATTTCACACTCTTGGCATCATCCGTAGTCTTCAATCTATCTTTGAAGTTGACTTACAAGCCATAACCTTTCACATCTCCTTCTTTGTACAAGACCTAATTTTACCAAAATTACCCAAACCAAATTCATCCCCCCTTTCATATAGATATCCTACAACCTATCACTTTTTCAAACCCTAAAATAGAGTTTATATGGAACCCCTAAAAAATACCCCAGGCATTACAATAACCTTGCACATCTCCTTATTTGTACAAGACCTGATTTTACCAAAATTACCCAAACCAAATTCATCCCCCCATTCATATAGATATCCTACAACCTATCACTTTTTTCAAACCCTAAAATAGAGTTTACCCCAGGCATTACAAAAATCAACAGTTGCCCCATACTTGACTTAGACCAAATATTATAGTAATGCTAACCGACTTCCAAACAAATTATTTCTATGTAGATGCCAATAAATAATGTTAACAAAAACCTCTAGATTCAAATGGTTCTTATGAATTGATCACTTGGGGAGGTAGTAGATATTGTTTATACACTTGGTTGTAAAACCCCATAACCACTTCTATACATGGTTGTCTGATTTGATAATTACAATGACCCACCTTGAAACCAAGATGACCCAAATTTTTTTCCTCTAATACCTACATCCCTAAGTAATCATTGACAAATACCCCTATTTATGTCATGGGCACTGACCATACATAAATCCTAGGGATTCACACTTTATAAAACAAAAATTGATATTGGTAAAACAAAATGACAAGATTTTACCTTTATACCAATATCAATAGTTGAATCAATAGACAACCCTTGTATAGAACCACCACTCTTAGTTGATTGATATTTATGAACAAAAAATATTCTATATATGATTATCAGGAAAAAGGAAGACTCTGGGTGACAACAATGATCACTATAGTGTGTAAAGGTACAAAATCTCATTCTTTCCCTATATTGACTCTACGTGTCTTTCCCTCATCACATTTCTATTAGCTGCATTTATGGATTTCAATATCCTCTTTCCCCAGTGGAATAAATTTGTTTGGTGTACATAAGGGAAAGTATGAGATTTTGTGCCTCCATGTACTATAGTGAGAGTTGTTACAATCTTGACTCTTCCTTTTCTCCATAATTGTATATGGATTATTTTTCATTCTTGAATATCGATCAAAGAATAATTGTGGTTCTATATGAAGGTTGTCTAGTGATTCAACTCTTGATATAGCTATAAATTCAATCATTGTTATTCTATTTTTTAAATCCATTGTTATTTTTTGAAGCTTCAATCCTTTCGATTTATGTAAGGTGAGTGCCAATGATATGGCTATTGATATTTATCTATGATTACCCAAGGATAAAGGTGTTACAGGTAAATTATTTGGGTCATCCTGGTTCCAAGATAGGCTATTGAAATTGTTAAATAAGATAACCACATATAGAGGTCAGTATGGGGGTTTAAAACTAGGTGGAAGAGATCCATTTACAAGACCCATTTGAACGTAGAGGCTTGTTGTTAACATTTTTCTTCGACCTACACATAGAAAGAGTTCTTTTTGAAGTCGGCCAACATCACTATCAATGTTTGGTTATATGTGTATTTTTACTGCAATACTAAGTGCAATAGGAAGATTGAGTATTTTAAGCATTATTTGACACATTTTTATTTTAAATTTTTTTAAAAGGTGATATGGAATTTGCAAGGGAAAATGTCCTATATCTCAATAATCTACATTTGTATGAGGCTAGAAATATGTGTTGTAGATTTCCAAAAATCTTATAATATATATGTGCTCCTCTGTGTAAACTACTCCAAAATTGTGCATTGAAAAATAAAGAGAACATTGGCGTAGACTTTTTCTTGGTCATACAATATATACCAACCATCTGTAAGAGTTTTGATGCTCACATATACATATGTTCAACATACAAGGATTATTTATAGAGATTACCAATCATTAGAGGCTTGATTATGGTTATTTTATAAGTGGTCACAAAGGGTAAGCATTGCTTTGTCAAACAAAGTATTTTATTTCCTTCCTCCTTACCAAATTTGTATTGAAATGATTCTTCAAAGAAACATTAAGATATGGTGAATATGTTCTAGAGTACATACTTACATCTCTAAATGAATACTATATTTGTATGAAAATCCACATGCCTTATTAATGTTTTAGGTTATAATTGATGTCATACATGTAGTGCTAATGAAATACCTTGTTCGAAAATAAAATTGATAAATTTTGGTTATGCAATTATTTTATTAATTAAATACTAGTAGACTCCATATAGAGAGATTATTCCCATAAATATCTGCATAACATACATATGCTATTATGGAATTATTCATTATATACAAGAAAAATCATTCCCATAGGCTCAACAATTGATGAATTTCTTCTTCCAATCTTGGGACTTATAATGTAGATATTTCTTTTCTTAAGTCATCTTGGCATGACATTAAAACTGTAAAGTGTATCTAGAATATAATAATTAAATTCAAAGTAAAACTTCAACAATTCATTACTACATTTGTCTATAAATTAGAAGTCTATAAGTCACTCACAAAATTGGTTAAAGAAAATCCTATTTATGTTTATATCTAATTACTTCGTTAACTTTTTTATCCAAATTACTTTGTTTATTTTGTCTATGTTGTATTGGGTTGTGTTTGCCTTTGATTTTGTTGTTGTTGTTGTTTTATTTTCTTTTGGTATGTTATCATTTCTTTTTATAACAATTAAATGATTTTTGATATTATTGGAAAGAAGTTGGTGTAACAAAGTTTTGAATGGCACAATTCTATAGGAATCCTCCCAATAACCCATATGTCAATCACCATAGACTTGAAGAAAACTCTGTAACCACTTACAATAAGCCTGTTGGGTTCATGATTGATTTTGGAATCCTTGAGGTGTTGAACTTGTGAACTTTAAAATGAAGATGAACCTAGATGAACCTTGTGATGATAGTAAGAGAACAAAGAGTACTAGTTCCTTCAATGTCCACCAATTGCATCAAATTTTGGGCTGGAACATTACCTAACAAAGGAATATTTACATCTTCACATACTCTATTCTGATTGAAGTATATTAAGATTGTAAAATAGTTGCTATTATTGAAGACATTCAATCCCCAATATGTCAAAACTTGTCTTGCATGGTAGCAAGATATCAAAACTAGAATCACAATTACCATTTTGATGCAGACAAGTAGACTAGCTTATCTATTCATAATAAGAAAAATCCTAAGAGGGTCAACAAGGACACTATAGATGTAGGGATCATTTTTTGGAAACTCCTTTAATCATTGGTGATGATCGCAATTTCAGATAAGAGAACTCTCTATGGAATTACTATAGTAGACTTATAAGGTTGTTAGAAGAAATTACAACATCACTACTATAATTAAAATTTGAACCACATATATCATGAAATTAGGTGCCAGTTGTTCAAGCCTTCTTGTTCTCATTTCAAATGTGTGTGAATAAGATTTTTTCATCATGTGCTCTTTGCCTCTTTCATAATTCTACAAAGGACCAAAACTTCTTAAAATTTGAAATTATATAACCCACTCTTTCATACTTCTACTAATAACCAAAGATTCTTAAAATTTGATGGATGTTGTTTGCTTAGTCCAAATCTTGAACCTGAGTAAATAATTTTAAAATCCAAATCTCGTTTAGCAGTGATAGTGGGAGTTGAGTTGTCAGACTTAAGTTTATGCATTCCAATCGATAGTTAGTTGTCTTAGAGCTTCTATTGTTTGATAAATATGTAACCTTCTAGCAATTACATGATATGCCAAGTACAAACAACAACTTGATATTTAATTATTACCATCTTTTTGTAAGGATGACATTTTTTGTTCCCAGTCATGTTATTCAAAACTTGTCTATGTAAGGTAGGTGTTGTTCATGAGTTGATATTTATTTTCATATCAAGATGGAAATATCTATGGGTTGATCCCTTTCGAAGGCTAAATGTCAAAGTTTTAGTGCTCAATATCTGGATGAATCGAGCGTCGATGTGACAAAAATAGGAAAATATTGTTCTTCTTTTCCTAGAAAAGTTTGTCTCATTAGGAAAACTTGAAAAATATTATCAAATTAAAAAAAGTCAAAATGGGAATAGAAATGACAATTCCAATAATTACTCTTAATATTTCATATCAATTAAAACCAAATTTACATATAAGTTGTTGTCATGCGACTTACTAATTATTGAAAATATTAACTATTCTCCTCTAGAATGTTCACCCTGTTCTCAAGATTCCTACCCTTCATATTCACCTCCTTGATCTCATGGAAGGACTATTAAATGGCTCCGTAAAAGCCTATCCTGTCATTTATAGTAGTAAGAATAATACTCCTATAACTAATTAACATGGCAAGTTTGTTCAATGTATTAATAAAATAACTTGCTAAATTTTTAAAGAAATGACAATGTGGGTTGTGATTAGTGGAGAGTAGTAGCAACTCTTACCCAAAATCATAATTTACATTCAACTAAAACATGTATTTGGAGCGGAAAACCAATCTCTCTTTATATGTTCAAAAGAAGAAAAAACACTTACATTGCTTTTTAAAGTTGCTCCCTATTTATTTTAAAACAACTGAGAAACATACCTTTGTACAAACCAAAAATACCAACAGTAATGGACATAACTATTCTATATTTTATGTTAAGAATTTGTTTTGAATCCCAAGAAAGTAAGATGAGTGTAGAGAAAATAATATGATTAAAGATCATAAAACTTCAAAACAAATGAGTCTGTAATTTAAGTTATTTATCTCATTTGTTTTTCTTCCTAGCTCACTCATACCTAACAATGAAGTATGATTCATAATGTAAATGAAAAAAATTACATTATCAAATTCCAGAATATACTAATAAATGACATAACTTGAAAACAAGCTCTTAGTGGAAATAAGGAAGCTAAACTCAATAACAATGCCTTAACAAATAATAAAGTTTGTTGTAAGAAATTTGGTGTTAGCCAATAATACCATAAAAGTGGTCATAACTACTTACAAACCATTAAAGTTTCTTTCACAAGAAAGATATAGATTCAAAAATTTGGACTTAACAAAAAACAAACAATATTGACACATAACAACGCTCTTTATTCCCAAATGCTATCAAATGGCATCTTTTTGGTTGAACGACAAAAGAAAATACTGTAGAAAATTGATAGAAAGCCTCCAAAAATTACAATAGAAAGATTATGAATCAATAGTCCTTTTAAAGATTACTACACCATTGATGTCTAATTTTTAGCTTAGACACTTTCATATGGAAAAAAAATGTGGAGCACAAGAATGCACCTGCGTGGGCTTTTGATGCTAATTTATTGTTGATAGTCATCATTGGAGGAAGATGTTAATTGAAGGGTGCATGTGGTTGGTGTTTTGGGTGCTGAGGACTAATTTTTCTTTGGACCTTTCATTGATGTGGAAAGTGCTGAAAAAATTGACGAATTAGATTCCTTTAATGGTTGATGTTTTGTTTCTGACATCATTAGTCGTTGGATTTAAAAATTAACTTCTCAGTCTCATATAGGAAACACCGTCAATGTAATTAAAACTAGCAATCACACCTTAGTAAGGTGCAATAGGGAAATAAGGTAGGTGTATCTAAATTATAAAAACAACCTTGTTCTAATCATGACATAGACCTACACCATTATCATAACTCTAACCATAATAACAACATTTTTAACCATAAATTTAACTTTGAATTGTACTTTACCACTAACACTAACTCTAATCAAAATTATAGCCATGATGTACCCCCTTATCTTAAGGATCATTTGTTAGTGGGAATTCAATTAGAATAGGAATTGAGAATTTGAATAACTTTTATGGTTAAGGAGTGCATATTCACTATAGAGACCTTAGACTAGAACCTATTCAAAAAATATTCATAAATTCAGCCAATAAATTTCAACTTCATACAAATAAATTTTATTTTGTTCAAAAAAGTCATCTTATTTCTACTATGAGTTATTTCTATGAAAATTAAAAAGAATATTTCTTTTCTTAAATTGTAGAAGAATTATACATACAAATTTAAGAATATCTAATTTACATCTAATAAAAAATTTTAAATTTTAAATGCACAAGTCTGTAGGCTTTGCATTTTAATGAATTTAAAATATATATTTTAACTTATCTAATACATGCACACACGCACGCACGCACACATGCACACACTCCATTGGTTAAAACGAATCTTGAAATTACAATTATCGTAAATTCCCTTCAATCTTAACTAATTCCATAATCATTTATAAGAGATTATACATTGTTGTATTAGTTAAAAACTTTTCAATACAATTTTAAATAAATTACAATTCAAAATTATATATTATTTGGATAATCTGGCCATAATATGTTTTAGGAAGGATTAACAATTCATTCATAATTTGAACATTGGCGGTCAATCAATTAAAATTGTAACTGAGTGTTATCATGCTGCATAGATGAATCTTTTTGTTTGTTCCCAATAAATGATTAACAAATGAGGAAATAGTGAATAAGACTTTAGTTTGTATTCTTAGATTAAGATCTCTAATGGAATGGATTTCAAACCTTAATTTTACAACTCATTTTATTTTTTCCCAATTACATTAAAATTCTTTAAATACTATATTTAAAATTAGATTTTATAAAAAATGATATATCTTTTTAATTTTTTATTAAAAAATTGAATATATATTCAAAAGTAGATAAGAAGATTTTATAATCAATCTATCAAACTATTTTTCTTTAGTGTGGAGTTTCAAATATATGACAATGGTAATAAGATATTGATATATTAACAAAACATAAATATTTTAAGGCCCACACTTGTACCTATTTTAGATCTTGTGAAATAAACATGATTAGGAGTTAATAAGGTTATGATTAATATTTTTGTTACTAATAATGATTTGTGAGATCCTATTAGAGACTGATGTAGATTTTGATTATTATAAGATTGATACCCTATCCAATAACATTAGGTCAATAAGATAGGACCACATGAAAATGAAACTCAACATGTTCAAGCTGAGAACATAGTCATAGATTCAAGGTATGATTTACTAGACAATTAGGGGAGATAAATTAGCATTTACTCTCATAAGAAATAACAATGAGTATAGATCAAATGATAACAAAACATAATGGTTGCACTCATAGATTAGTTTTAAAATGTGATGACATAATCTGGGAACATTCATTGGCATGAGAAAATTTACCCTAGGGAGGCACACACAACTTGTAATGAGATAAAAGAACATTGTTAGAAATGTTACTTTGGTTAGTTGATTTGAAAAGGATACTAGTAACAAGTTTGCACAATAGTGATTTTCACTTATGACATATATACTAAGATCCATTTCACATGTTTTAATGATTTAATGTATATGACTTTTATGTTTCATTGTTACGATGGACAAGGATTGTGATAGTATTTAGAATGGTAATTTTGTTATGATTAGAAAGATTAATGTTATACATATCTTGATATTTCAATGTTTTGAATATTCTATGGAAGTGATTAGATGAAAGTTAATTGTATATGTAATGCGGATTATTTGATATTGGATTATGCTACATTTATCTGTACATATTTTTATATTATTTCATTGAGCTACTG